>VNJM01001108.1:0-600000 GCA_008042475.1 Drosophila kanapiae | reverse complement strand
GGCGGAGGCCAAATCCATGACATCATATTTGGGCGCTAAAAGGAGAGCCGCCCTTCCACTAAATAGAGACGGCAATGTCCGGATTTTTCCTCACTTTACTGTCTCTCACTGCCCTCTGGGAACGCGAAAAAAAAAACGGAAAAAAGAAACAGAAAACGGAGAGCCCCGCGAGATGGTGTCGAAGTTCGCACATCAATTGCACAATCCGCAAACAGCAATAATCACTGTCAGAAGAGATTAAAGCGATAAGCCGAGACAGAGGATGCCCGGCCAGATCGGAGGACCAGGCCGGGAATGAAAAACAGGGTCCACAATGGACGAAGGCTCGAGGCGGACGGGGTCCGGAGATGGGGGGACCCGGGCCCAGACAGCCTCAATTGGGTGGCCAAAAATGAAATCATTAACACCTAAGATAATAAAAACGCAGTCTCAGCGCCCAGATAAACGCATTTCGAGTGCCACTGAACGCCAGGAATGCGACGGCAGAGGGCAGAGGGAGCTGATGCAGGGCTGGGAATTGGAGGGGAGAAGGGACTCCGAAGGAGACTCCACTGGAGACGGGACTGTAAGAGGATCTCTGTAAACCGAACGTTGATTTCTATCTTTTCATGGGAGGCTGGCATTAACTTGCAGAGAGACCTGCAACTCGGGGATCAGTTCCCAAGCCCTGCTCCAGCTCCAGCTACAGCTCCAGCTCCTCTCCATCGGCTCCTTGGGACCGATCAAATGCTGAATGCTGAAGCCGACACAAAGCCAATTAATTTATTAAATTGAAGTATGAGGCAGGCGGCGGCGGTGGGGCCAAGGAGAAGAGGCTGCATGAAAGGAATTTTGGCGACAGACGCCTAAAAGCAAAATGGGTTTCGTGTGCCTGTTTTTGGTCAAGAGCAAAGCAGCGTGTTAATTTTTACCAATTTGCGGTGCCAAGCAATGGCCAAAAAAAGAAAAAAATTACCAAAATACAAAAAAAAAACAGAGAAACAAAAATAAAAACCAAAAAGAGACGAATCTTTGGCGACGACAACAACGTCGCTGCAACATGTTGCGAAGGTGCAAAACTAATGGATTTCGTCGTCGTCGCCGTCGCTCGCCGCTCGGTCGCATTTGCCTGCCTCCACTCCTCGCAAAGTCAACGGCCAGTCCTGGCTGAAAACCAAACCAGACCAGCAGGCCATGAATGTGCTTTGCTTCCCAGGCGCTCATGGACGCCTTTTTGGGGCCCCCCTCCAGCCGACCAGCCAGCCAGCCAGCCAGCAGAAACAGCAGCAGCAGCTCCTCCATCCGCGAGTGCGCGCGTTTATATTGATATATTATGGCCACGGTTTCTTTGGGACAAAGATCTGCTTATTATATAAAAAAAAAAAAAAAAAAAGAGCGAGAAAAAACTTTAACGAAAAACAACAACAAATCAGCCAGAAACAGAGTCCAAGTCCAAGTCGAAGCCCGAGACCACGGACCCATCCACACATCCACACAACCCATGCCCCATGCCCCAACCCCATCCACATGGTATTCGCATAAAAGGCGCACAGCAGAAGGCATCGCTGCGGCAGATCTTGAGATCTGATAAGAAAATGATAAAAAGGTAGACGCCAGTTTTTAATTTGATTGGAATGGAATTTTCAGATGATTGCAATGTTGCTAAAACGGCAGCGCCGTAGAGTCCGCCGCACCGCCGGACAGACGGACGCGCGACATGGACGCGGACGCAGACTTGGAGACGGAACGGATCGGATCGGATGGGAATGGGAATGGTGGATCCGTACCCCAGACCTGTGATGTTATTGTTTTTGTTGTTCTTGTTGTGGGAGGGGGCACGGAAAAGAGAGTGCTGCCCAGAACTGAACTCATTGGCAATGGGTCTCTGCCACAGTAACGAAAAGTTACGGGTTACATGGACATAGGCAGTGCTCTACATTCGATAAGGATGGAAAATTATTCCGATTTTTATTAGGGGAATCTCTTTGAACTCATTGAGAAGAGTTTACCAATTTCAAAGCTATAAATAGTTACTTTTTAAGAATGAATACGATACTCCTTCATATGTTATTTATATTTATCTGTATTAAGATAACAATGATTAGTTAACTCTTACTATATTATATACTATAAGGTTATTTTAGATATAATTAGCCTTACTAAAATAATACAAAATATCTTTCAAAACAAATACATTTTTCTCATTTTTTGCAAAAATAAAGAAATAAAATAGTTATATCAACAGGGATGTGTATTGAGAGAAAAAGTCAGATATGATATATCGTTAAAAATATCGTTCTTAACATAATATCGTTAATAATAATCGTTAAGATGGTTATATCGATTATTTAAATATCGAAAAAAAATCGCAAAATATCGATATTATCTAAAAATATCTAAAAAATTTTATTTAAATTATTTACTCTTTATACAGGTCCGATATATCAATGCAAAAATATTGCATCGTTAAAATATGCATTTATTTAAGGACTTTCGCATTAAGTATAGATATTTTCTACACCTCTAAAAATATTAACATTTATTATTATTGTAAAGAAAAGGAATATAAATATCTTTTAACTGTATTCCGGAAAATTGTGGAGAAGAACTCTGCGAATTCGTTATATCTTTTTCAAACTTAGTTGACTTTAGAGAGAAATTTCACATTTAATTTAAATTTTAACTTGTTTTTCAATAAACTACACATTTCTTGGAGATAACCCAGAAACACACATTTGCTTAGTGTTCTTAATTCCTTCACTATTTCTTTGTAGGGCACTCCAAATTCCGCTTGGCCTGGCCAACATTCCATAGGTAAATTTGCATCTTGTGCCGCGTCTGTCATTTCATTTCACCAAAAGTACACACACACACACACTCACACACACAAATGTACCGCCAGCAGCAACAACAAAAGGCCACAGGTGAAGGACTCCAGGGAAGGGGGGGCTGGATCCAAGGATCCAGGGATCCAGGGTAAAGGGGGCCGGGAGACGTCGCCACTGGCGGCCGCCTGAACCCAACCGAACCCAAGCGATGCTGATGGTCGTCGTCGCCGCAAGGATGCGAGGAATAGGAAGCGGCGCGGATAGTTCGGTGGCTCGCATGGAGTTGAGGAAGTGGAGGGAGGAAGAGAAGATGCCGGCGGTGGCGGTGGCGATGGTGATGCAGCCGGAGCGATGCCGATGCCGCCACCTTAATTTATTTCATCTCATGCAATAATTTTTGTGGTTAACAAGTTTTGGCGGCATCGTTAGCGTCTTCACACGCTTCGCGGGATATCAACACCATTTATTGCCGTTTTGGTATTTTCGCAGAGTCCCAAGCTTCTCTGTCTTCTCTGCATTCCCCCGCCCAGCCCGCGTTGCCCCTTTTGTAAGCCCCTTGTGCCCTGCGCCACTGCTTTTCATTTTGCACACAGTTGTTGCTTTTATTTAGCCGGGGCAAAGAGCGATTTTATTGCTTGATTTTTGCGGTTTATCTGCTCGCTCTCATATAAAAATCGATTGGATTCCCGTGAAATTGATAAGTCAAGTCAACGCCGTTGTCCCTTCTCCCTGCATCCCGATCCTCAGCTTTAGCCTCAGCCACATCGCTGGGGCGACTCTCTGCCATCCTGGTTGTCGTAAATTATGCGCCTCGACTAGTTTTCTACATTAAAAGGCAGACGCCAGCGCCACAGATTTGCCACCGATCCCGATCTCGGCCCCGATCTCGAACCCAACTCGATCCCGATTCCCGATCCCATAGCGAGATGCCCGGTAGTGTTAAAATATTCGACCACCTAGGGTCCCATGGAATTTATTTAGCCTCAGCGCCCAGCCCGGCACATTTCTGCCGCTTTTTATTTACTTGGGGCATGTCATCAGCTCGCTGCTCCTCAGGTCTTCCTTCGCTTTTTTTTTTTTGTCGCCTAATTGAAATATTAGTCGAGGATTTCACCCGGTGAGTCACGGGGCATGTGCTCGAGTTAGAGTTAGGCCCGAAGATGGATCTATGCGGTTGCCGGCTGGGTGTTGGAGTGTTCGGTCAGGAGTAGGGAGTCGGTAGTCGGAGTCTGCCACTCTTTATTTATAGCCCATCCATCGCCTCAGTCGCGCGGTGGTGACTCGTGTGGCTCGAGACGTTTTTGGTTATTTTTGCCACATCGCCGTTTGTCTGGAGCAGGCGACTCTGGAAGTAGAAATGGGAAAGGGAAATCCATTATTTTATCAACGAATGGGAGAATGCCCTGTTTACTAGAAAATTGCTTAAAGTTTAAAGTGTTTTTCTGTCTGATTTGATGTTGATGCCTTTAGAAAGCGACAGCTAACACAATTTCTTTTATTCGAATATAAGACAAGAGGTTTAAGTTTATATATAAGAAACACAACTAATTTTACAAGACATTCCGTATAATAATGTTGAGCAAGACTGTCTTAAATTGTGATTCATTATTTGGTTAATTATAATTAAGGCCCCTACAGTTCCTTGAGTGTCTCCAGTAAGGGCATTTCGTAGCCCCTTCACAGCCTATTTCCGCACTTGGCGGGGCTAATTACATGGAGCATATTTTTAGGCCCAGACACGACGCTGATTATCTGCAATTCACGTGTCGCTGTCTCGGTTTCTGTTTCTGTTTCTCCTCGGAGATCCGTTCCGAGAGCACCTTCTGTCTGGTCTCTCCGTCGAGTCGCCTCTGCTTGAGTTTGCCAAACAAAAAGTTTGCCAAAAAATGTCAAACGTCAGACAGGCCGGGGTTTATTATCAGATGGCCCGATGAGCTGTCACTCCCCCTAGAGAAGTGGACACGCGCTCGAATTCTTTGGGTTTTTGCATCACCGCCGTTCATTGTCCTCTCTGGATCAAAGCAATGCCTTTAATGCCTTTATGACTCACCTGGCAGGTTTTCCCAAACGGTACCCCTTCGCAGTGGAACGTCATTGACTAGATAAGCCAAATAGTCCAATATTTGTCCAGTTTGTTTGGTGTTTGCCTTTGCCAAGGGGCATTCTCTGCGGTTACACTCCACTTGAGGAAGTGCCAGCGCATCGGCTGGTTGTGTCGATGTGGGGGAAAGCTAGACTGAGATGCCGAGGGAGAGGGAGCCGGAACACCTTTTTGGCTAATTAGACGGCCAGTCAACACTCGCGGCCTGTGCGAAGAGTGAAATTAAATAAATATAATCATTAATTTATTTTTGCCCCTGCGCACAACCCTCGACTCCGTATAACTCCGCTGCGCGTTCACCACAAATCATCAAAAGTCATTTAGCAAACATTTGAAGTTGAAAAATAGCCTTCAACTTGCTTCAATGCACTTGAAGAGAATCAACCGCAGAGGCAGATGGACGGGGTTAGGGCTCTGTGACTCCGAGAGGCTCTGTGAGCGAAGAGACCCTGGGAAGGGGAGAACCTCCAGCCGGGAACTGGCGGCAACTTTTTACGGAAGCGGCTCAGGTATATGGAAGAGCTAAACCAAAGAGTCACGTCACGCGTGGGTGCCCCCCACACAGAGCGAGAAAAAAAAGGAAAAAAAAAGAAATATATAAAAACAACAACAACAAAAAAACCAAATAAAATAAAAGACACACGGACAGACACAGGGCAGTTCCAAGTCACAAGTCTCTGGGCGTACTTAGCGCTGTTGAATAATTTCCATAACCACGAAACCCAATTGAAATTAGAGCCCAGTCACAGAGCCCAGTTTCAGGCGGAGATGGCCACATGTCGCCGCTCGCCGCTTTGCCGGTTGCCGGTTGCCGGTCGCTTTGCTACCACCAACAACCTGCCCCGATCCGGTGTAAGCCAAGTGCATTTTCATTTCCATTTCCTCGCCTTTTTGTACCCTCTATTCGGGGAGGGAAAAGGGTATATTGGATTCCAGAAAGCAAGCATTGGAGACTGAAGAAAGCAATTCTTCATCGATATTTAAAAGAGGTTTTTGTTAATAAGGCTATCATAAGGGAATTTCATTACTTGAAATAATATACCAGAATGTCTATTATAAATTGTAAAATGTACATTCAGTTTATGTCCTTTAACTATTGATTAGTTTGGGGATCGAGGGCATCTTTTGGTCGTGGCCAGCCCAGAGATAACCTTCTATCTCTCGCTCTCTGTCTGCTTGATACTCATAATGCGGAAGATTGCACCAAGTTCAGCTCGTTCCTTTCCTTTCCGTTCCGTTCTGTCTCATGTTGTTTATCTCTCCGCTCGGATCTTGAGGTTTCTGCGTTCTGTACTTTGGCTGGCGAGTTTTTAACACAATTTAGCGGCGGTGGCGGTGTCGGCGGCGTCTCTCACCCGGTGGAGGGATGGATATATAGCACATACATGGGCTGACTGGCGCGGGAGAGCCGGGTGAGATCGGAGGTTCAGAGTGCGATGGCTATAACGGCTTTGTCTTCGGTTACCCATGTTGTTGCCAAGCTGCCCTCTCCCTGTTGCATGGGCGCAACAGCAAGTGCAGCGGCCAAACAAATTCGAATCTCATTTACTTTCATTGTAATTACCACACCGCAAGGAAAATGCTAAGCAAAAAAAGATAGGAAACCCTGAAAGCACCTACCTTATTGCTGATAATAATCCGACAATCACACTATCAAATCAATTATTTGCCTGATTACAAAGGTTAGTTGTATCAAAACTAACTAGAAAACCTCAATGAATTTAGTATCTATATTACCTTATTTGTGACGTTGTTATCAGAACGGAAATTAGACTGTTATTTGAATGGAATTTAACACTTCAACTTGGTTTATAAACTGCTATCAGCTTGATTGCGGAAATGCAACAAATATTGTTCCGGTATTAGCTATAATCAGATGCGGAACCTGCGTAAATTCTATTTTAAGAAAGGAACTACCAATAGGTTATATAATAAGCTTATGTTTTTGATTGTAGATACCATTTGCACTTAAACTTAAAGGATTATTATGTCTTTTAATCTAAAAATGTTAAAATTACTTCCCGACTAAAAATAAACAGATACTGATGATGATAGAGGTTGGCGACCTTTGGAAACAATTGTATTTATGCGTAGTCGCTTTCAGAATTAATTCTCAGCCTTTTAGCGTAATTTGATTAAACGTATCCATTCTAATTGTCCAGGGCTTTGGGTCTATTTAGTGAGTGTGCTCGCTGACAACTCGTTGGGAATTCAATTTGAATTGTTTTTCTTCGGTTTGTTTTCCCAACTCTATGGCCATGGACCTCCCCCATGGATGACATATAGTAGACATTGGATGTTTGCGCCTGCGCGCATTTTGAAATTGCTTCTCTTTTATTTTTTTTGAAATTTTCCGTGTTTGTTATTGTTGTGGGCTTGGCTTGCTATTCTTATGGACGTTGTTGTTATTCCGTGTGTATTTGGGTATTTTGGTATTTGAGTATTTGTTGATGATACAATGACGCTGCGCTTGGCAGCTGTTGTCTGTCGTCAGTTGGGTTTTCGAAGCGAACAGGGAAGCCGAAAAGCCGGGCAGCCAAACCCGTGGGAGGGGAATGGGATCCATGGATTCTGCAGCTTGTTCCGCGCTCACTTCCTGCACTTCCGCACAATGCCGCCCGATTGTTGGAGAGGAATCCCTCATTTTTTTTGCAGCTTTCCAAATATGTGCTTCGTGTATATATACACCATGTTCTACCTGCCCTGTCGCCGTGGCGATGACAGGTGCCCAGCTTTATTTCCGCTTCCGGAGCAGCTTTACAGCCCAGTTGGGAGGGGGGACTAACTAGTAATCGAAAGGAATTGGCCTGGCTTTATGAGGTAATCGATAAGAATTGGCCTGGTTCACTGGCACTATCACATGGCGAACGCTGATCTATTTGTTGTAAGCCTGTTATCAGCCACCCGTGAGTTTCTGTTAGTGGGGTAAGTACCTGTTTTTTTTTGTGTTTTCAGTTAGACTTCAAAAGTGGTAACAGCAACCTAGAGCAAGTTAGACCGACTCCGTCACAAGTGGCCGACTTTGAACCCTTCTTTGCTTCTGGTTTTTCTTACAATTGTCGCACTTGTCACTACTCTTTCCCCCTCTTCAGCACCTCTCCCCAGTCTCTTGATAATTTTTTTCTCTTCTTTTTGTTAATGTTGTTATTGTTGTTATTTTGTCAGCTTCTTTTATTGTTATGCGCAGTGCGTAGAACAAGTGGAAGCTTTGTCA
The DNA here is from genome assembly GCA_008042475.1 of Drosophila kanapiae. Taxonomy (NCBI): domain Eukaryota; kingdom Metazoa; phylum Arthropoda; class Insecta; order Diptera; family Drosophilidae; genus Drosophila; species Drosophila kanapiae. The sequence goes on along the minus strand of VNJM01001108.1, from coordinate 591,878 downwards.
ACAGCGGGGAGCTGAACAAAAAAAAAAAACGTTAAGTTTACACGAGTGACTCCCAACCGCCGAGCGGAATCACCTGTTTGTTGTTGTTTGCGGACTTGACATTTGACAATAAAGCAAATAATCATGGGAAAAAAGCTGAGACACCCAAAGAACTGCGTCTCGTCGCCCCAGCTTATGGACGAGAAAATATTACAAAAGGCGGGGCGGCGAAGAGAGGCGGTAGCCCCAGCCCCAGTCTTAGAAAACAAAGCTAAATGGATATTACCGAGATACATATATTAAGGGGCTTATGTTTTATAAAAGATCGAATCGGATAGAACTTATTTCGTATTCGAAAAATCAGGAGAAAAGTGCGTTCTTATTAATATTCTACATTTAGTGTTCATCTTTATATTTGTAAGTGTATTACATATTATTAATCACAGAAGTACCCTACTAATCTAGTGCAGTTTATATAGTGGTTCTAAAGCATCTAGATTGTCTCGATTTATTTTATAAATCTATGTTACATTTAAATATCAATTAATCGTGATTAGCATGTTTACTCCTTAATATTCTTGCATCCACTTAACTTAAGATACAGAAAAAACAGAATAATTTCCCAACTTTTAATAATTAATCATTAAATAACCTTATAGTGGTGTGGGTTAAGCTAGCCCTGAATTTTCATTTAGTTTTTAAATCTTAGTAACAAAATAAATTAAACTAAAATTACTACAAACAATTTATTTATATTCCAGGTTTCTTTTTTATGATACCTTTCCTCGGTGAGTCATCTATTTTATTCCCTATTTTTTATGCTTATGAACAACTGTTATCAGAGACTGGAAAGCTCTTTCAGTAGCCTATCAGAAACTTGTCGATTATGAGTAACTTATTGGAGAATCGCTGCAAAAGCCAATCACAATCGTCACCTTATCTACGATTATTTATTGGATAGAAGCCTATAAAAAGAGACTTCTATCGGTTGCATCGATTAGTTCAGTTGGACTTTTAAAGTGGAACGAAAGTGTTGCAAAGTTTTTAACCAATTCAAAGTGTGAAGAAGTTAAAATATTGATTGAAAATATGAAATCATTTGGTAAGAGCCCTAATCATTTGGGAGTTAAAATGTCAAGAAGGTAAGGCTATATTGATAGGTAGTGATTGAGAGAGAAAGAGCGTTTTATAGTTTCAAAAAATAAGTTAATCTTCAAAATGAAATAGATTTTAAATCAAAGAATCAAATAAAATCCTAGTAAGAGCTCCATTTGGCTTTAATGATAAAAATAAAAACAAAAAAATGTATAAAACAACATACAAAAATACAAAATAAATAAAGGTCCTGCACACACACATATAAAGATTTCATCTGCTTAAGGATACCTCGATTCCTGACCGCAATCGATTTGAAGTAATTAATATAACGTAAACAAATTGTTTCAGTCGCAATTTTTTAAGAGAAAACCCGCGAGGGCTGAGAAAATGGTTGAGAGAAAACCGCCGCTGCCGCAATTTGAGAAAATTTTCAAGAGAAAACTCTCAATTCGAGCAAATAGAGAGAGCCGAAGTGAATCGAAGCCGAGCCGAAGGCAGTCGGACCGCAGCGAACGCGCCCGAACGCAACCGAACGGCGCCCGAAGCGCCGCTGCGTGAGTTGCGACCAGCGTACACAATCAGTCCGCCGAAACCATTCGACGGCAACGGGCGCGCGATTCTCGACTGAAAGATAAATAAATAAATAAATAAATAGCCAAAAATTACCAGTGTTCAGAGACACACTCGGAGGGCGTTGATAAATAAGAGAGATCGACCCAGACCAGTGAGAGATCAGTGAAGATTCAGTGAGAAAGAAAATTGATTCGAATATTTTGGAAAATAAATTTATGAAAAAAGCAAACAAAAAAATAAAATAAAATAGCGAATTTCATAAGCTGAAGTAACAATTATAATCGCCAAGAAGTGACGTTAAACGCAGCAGCGGCAAACCATCGATCCACCGATCGATCAATCGCGATTCGTGTGAAAGGACTTTCGATTTCGTTCGTGGGCGTGCGAAAAGCGAAAAGGCGCCGGAGTAATTGTGAATTAAAACTTTGCGGAAAAACAACAACAATACGGTTAATACAACAGCCGAAACAGCAGCATCATTATCGGCATCGACATCATCATCATCACCATCGGCGGCAGCATCCTGAAGAAGCAACAAACTTCTGTCTGCACCGCGCAGATATATAAAACAAAAACCGATCGCGCGTGTTTTAGTGTGTGTGTGCCTCCGATATATACGTAATATATGTACGATATATAGTATATATCTAGAGCCGACTGTTGCGACGACTTTTCTATATAAAAAATACACGCACACCGCGGCAGATGTGTGCATACATATATATATCTAGCCAAAGTAGAAGATATATATATATATGAGATATCTATATATATATAACGCGGCGCACTCTGCTCTGTTTTTTCTTTTATAATTACTTTTGTCTAAAATTAGAAGACGTGTGTGCTGCGTGTGTGTGTGTGCCGTGGCCGTGTCCGTGTGTCCGTATCCGAGAGATACGTGTGAGAGTGTCCGTGTCTGCTATAACGCTATATCGCTATATCGCACATCATCATCACCATCATCATCGTCATCAGAGATCAGAGACGATCCCGTAGTATCCGCGGTGTGTGAGTGAGTGAGTGTGCCAGAAAACACTCGTACCCGTCGTCGCCAGTGAATCAGACCAGACTACGGCTGCGACTACGACTACGACTGCGACTGCGACTGCGACAGCGAGTGCGACTGCGACTGCGAGTGCGACTACGGCTATATAGTCGGCAGATCGCGTATACGGCCAGGCCAGACAAACATTATCGTATATCTCTTGCCTGGCGAGGATTACAATTACAACAGCGGCGGCGGCGGCGGCATCAGCCCCCAACACGCACACGACCGACGACCGATCGCCAGCCGAAGCTAGAGCCGAACCCGAGCCCCGCATCCGAATTCGATTCCGAGTCCGCATCCGAAGATTCCCGAGCACGGAAAACCGAAACGAACCGAACGAATGAACGCGCGCGCGTGAAAAACGTCGCGAAAGAAAAACGCTCCGGAAAAAGTGTGGGGAACTGAAAATCAAACGCCACGCGACCTTAGGCCCGTCCGAATTTTCTTTTTGGGGGCGTGCAGCGGGGCGTGGCCGTGCGTGAAACGCAGCGAATTTAGCGAAAGATAACAACAAAGATGAGTCACCAGCATAAGCAGCAACAGCAGCAGCAGCAGCTACGACAGCCAAAAAAGCAGCAGCAGCAACTAAAGCAGCAGCCAGAGTGTTAAAATCAATTAATGCTAGACATACAGTGCGCGAAAATAGACCTCTTTCTCTCTCGATCCCTGCTGTCGCTCAAAATGCTACGAAATTATCGAAAGTATTTGCAGGATAAACGAAAATACGACAAGGCACAACGACGTGGCAGCGACTACGATATTTGTCACCATTAAACCAATAAAGGACAACCCAGCAGCAGCAGCAGCAGCAGCAATACGCAGCAGCAACACGCAGCAGCAGCAGCAGCGGCAACCATTACTCGTAGAACCGAGAGATTTTGTAAATAAAGTCGGGGCAATAGCAGCAACAACTTTGGAGGACGCCATGTATGCGCAACATTTGCGCAAATGGAGTCTGAAAACAAAAAAGCAACGAATGCCATTGATATTGCTAATTATCAGCTACATGTTGCTACTGATCACAGGTGTGTCGGCCACGGCGACGCAGCAGCGGCAGCTACCGGCAGCGCGATTATTATGGGAAGGCAGTGCCGAAGAAAGCAGCTACTATATACCACTGAGTTCGGATAATGATGGCGGTAGCATCAGCAGCAGCAGCAGCAGCAGCAGTGAAAGCGGTAGCAACATCGACAGCAACAGCAACAATATCTTAAGTAGGCTGCTCAGCCGCATCAGCAATAGTCTTAGTAGCCGTAGCAATCTTAAGTTAGAGCCAGCCACAGTATTCGATGCCGGCAGCAGTGCAGCCAATCAGCAGCAACGGCAGCAGCAGCAGCAGCAGCAACAGGAGCAACTCGAGCAACATGTTGCTGCCGTGCCACAGAAAAAAGTTCCAAATACGTTAATCAATAGTCAAATATATAATAATTTATTATACAATGGCCTGCCCAGCGAAGCGGAGGAGGCAGCGCCGGCAGCGGTAACGAGCAGTAAGATGCGTCGTCACCTACAGCCCACGCAGCTGGTAGCTGCAGCAAACAGCTTTTCACATCCTGCGAGCAACTACAGCCAGCGAGCGGCGCTGAGCTACTATATTGAGTCCTTCCCGTTGCCGGAGGAGGACCAGTTTGGGCGCAATCCTGAGCAGGCGGCGCGAAGCCGGCGGGATGGCCAGAACCAGCGTCGCCCCAATGCCCACCGAAAGGAGCTGCAGGCGGAAAGGCGGGAGAATAGCCGACTGAAGAAGGAGCAGCGCGCCAACAGGAACCAGCAGGAGCAAAAGGAACAGCGCAGGAAGCATCCGCGAAAGCACCGGGGTCGCCAGCGATCGGATCGCTACTGCTCAGCCCGGGATCCTGCCCAGCTGGCCTATGCGGCGCCCACCGTCTTCAAGGGCGTCATCAAGTCGATGTCCGCCGACCGGCGGCTCAACTTCTCAGCCTCGATGAAGGTCATGGAGGTGTACAAGCAGCAGCGGGGTCTTCAGCTGCCGACGCTCGTCAGGCTGCAGTTTACCGTGCGAAACAACAGCGGCGAGTGCGATATCTACAGGGAGAAGCTGCGTCCACGTGGAGTGCTCCGCTCCGGCAATGACCTGCAGCAGGCCACCAGCATAGAGTACGTGGTCTTTGCCCAGCAGACGAACCCAAGCAACTTCACCATCCTCGGCCAGCCCATGCGGGCCACGCACTCGGTGATAAAGGCGGTCAAAATGGCTGTGAGCGACAATTATGGTGAGTGGATTTCAATTTTTTCAAGGGATATTAAATGGGATTTCATCCTTAAAAGGTATGGGAAAAGGATACTTCAATATATACTATACAGACTATTGATTTATCGAAGAATCTTCTTAGTACTTCTTTGTCTATGTGAGGAAATGCGTTGGATAGATTTAATTTTAATATAGGGATTCCCAAATGAGAGATAAATCTACCCTTTTTATTAAGAGGAGAGGAGTTGATTTGATATATAACTATTATCTTAACTAGACTTATCTTTGATGAATTACCAGAAACTATCATGGAAGCTGTAAAACATTGAACTTAATTGTTGGTTGTAAATGGAAAATAGTAAGAGAAGAAAACATACGAGATACAGTAGTCTTTTGTTGAATAACTTAAGAGTTTTCCAGCCGTGGCTTTGGTCCATTTTCTCTTATATAATTTGTTCGATCATTGAACCTATTCCTCAGCTTTTGAGAAATCGGATATATATATCTTTCTTTTGAGCTATAAACGGTGTTGGCGAAAATCTCCTTAACTTGCCACCCTTTCTCTGGCCCAAACCTTTCTTTCTTCGCCTCCATCTCTTTTGCTCTTTTCTTTTTCAGTTGCAGCAGCAGCTGCCTCTTTCTCCGAGCTCATCCGCCTCTCTCTCTCTTTCTTTTTGTTGTTGTTGTTTAATGAAATTTAGCTGGCTTTTTTTTACTGCAGCTGAATTTCTTATTTGCCAACTTCACGCTCTGCTAATATTCACCAGACCGAAATAATTTTATGCAATACACTGGCACAAACACACATGCAAACGTTGCGCATGCGCCTGTGCAATTTGTTGTTGCTGCCACTGCAAGTCTAGGCCCGGTCTCTCTTCTTCGGCTCCGAATTCGAATACGAATTCTTCCCGCTGGATTCTTCGTGTGCCCTCTTCAATTTGGTTGTTGCCGGGGCAACAACAGAAATGCTCACATCTAGAATTTATTATTGCCGCCAGTTGCCGCTGTGCCACAGTTGCTGCCGTTGCTGCCTGTTGCTAGTTGCACATTTTAATTAAATTCGCATTAACTTCTCTCCCCCGAGAAGTTGGAAAAACTTTGAAAACTCATTTCTGCTCGCCAGTCTTCTTAGCTCCAACTTTAACTCACATCGTCATCGTCATCGTTCCTTATTCGTATTGTTGTTGCAGTCTGCATTCGACCTTTGTGGTTGGCAAAGACCCAACCCTACGTTCTAGCTTCTCTGCTATTGTTGTGCACACAGAAAAATTGTATGGGAACTTAAAAAGATTAAAAGAAATCAACTTGCATACTGAAAACTGGATAAAAAATGTGAAAAACGGAGAAGTTACTTGATGCTACCAGTTACTAGTTACTCGTTACTCGTTGCTCGCTACTAGAACCTTCTTAATAGTTACTTCTTACTTGTTACTATTTAGGAGTTAAAGGATATCCTTATCCATGTTGCTAAAGGATATCCATTAAACTCTCTTATGTTTATTTCCAAATTAACACTAATTATAATATGGACTTACATGTGTATACAGAGTTTTTTGAGAAGAGTCAAACCTTTCCATCAGTATCCGATCTTTTGAATATAAGAAGATTTTGAAGTAGCTTGCAGAGTAGAATCTTCTCTCTCTGCAATCCTGAGTTTAAGAACATGAAACTTTCTAAATATATAAAAATAAACTCCTCAAAATAAATATATGGTATAAGAATAAAGGTTTTTGTTCAGTGCATTGCTATGTTTGTTGTTGTAATTATTCTTGCGTTGCGGTTCATGGAGTTTTGCGTCTGTAATGCGACTAAGTGCGATCACCCGACCCCGCCTTCGCCTTTCTTTTGCCTCGGTATTTTTTTCTTTTGCTTTTTTGCCTTTGCTTTTCTTTTTATTTATTTGTTTTTGTTGTTTTTTTCTTCATTTTTTTGTGCTTTGTTTCATCGCGGGCGCAATTAGATTTTTAATTCATTTTCTCTCTCTTCACATCGCTCCTTTGGCTTCTGCTTCTGCTTCTTCCGTCATGGATCTCGCACACAGAAAGAAAAAAAGGGGGCGGAGAGAGAACCCAACCCTTTTTCGGATACCGAAACCCCGATACCGACTCCGATTCCGATACGAAATCAGCTGCAATCAGCTGTTCTCCGCATAATTCAGCCCGCTCTCGCACTCTTTGTCTTTTCGGGTTTATTATCTGATGTTTATTTACTTTCGGCCCTCGCTTCCTTCTCCTTCAATGAACAACATATAGCATTAACAGGATATTTACTTTTTGCCCCGACTGATTTATTTTGACTGCGAACGCAGCAAATGCCTGGGAATCGATCGATCGATCGACCGATCCACCGATCGACCGACCGATGGCTCGCTAAAAAAAGCGATTACTCATCGAAATGCATACTAATCAATCCACCCACACACAGACGTGCAGAAATCTGGAAATCTGTCAACTCCTTTCCTTTCACTTTGCCAATTTCTTTGCTGTCTGTTGGGGTTTTTGGGAAATAACTCAATTTACATATCGGGCCATAAAGCACCGCGATCCGATCGTCAGCCGCGATCGTTAAAATCTCAGCCCAATCAAAGGCCACAAATGGCATCGAATCGTGTGGAGATCAATCAAACAAAATCTGACTCGGATCGGTTATTCTGCAACCTGAACTATTTGTTGTCGAAATATCGCGTGGGGGTGGGCAGCAGGGTAGCAGGGATTTATTATTCATACGCCCCGTGTGACGACGCAGCAGCAGCAGCAGCATCAGCAGCTCTCTGCTTGAAACCAATTAAAATGCCTTCGAACCTGACTGAATCGGTAGTATCATGAATTAACTGGTCGCATTTTATGCCCAATTTACACCCACGCCGTGAACGTCAGTCGCTAACATCCCGTATTCCCCCTTCGCTCTCTGCCTCCGGCTGACAGTCCAAAAGTGTGACTTGAATATGCGAAAAAAAAAACAAAAAACCAAACAAGAAAAAACAAAGAAGAGGCCATGTGAAAAATAAATAAAAGTCACATCTTTTGTATTTGGCTGCGGGCTACTACAGTTGGTTCTTCTCGCTATTGTTGTTGCCGAGGTGTTAAGTAAATTAGCTGCTCATAAAACATGATTTGATCTAGCAGAAGTCCGAGTCCGGAGCAGAATCAGCAGCTCAGCAGTAGTCAGCAGCTCAACGGCTCCCGATATTTGTTTGTTTCCCCAAAATTTGTTTGTCCGAAAGCGGAGACAAACTGGCAGTGGCTGACACAACGAAATATTAATTATATGGGTATTATTCATGGCAATACTGGGCAATACTACTATATTGTGATTGGATATCGTAAAGTTTGAATAAAAATATATATATAATAGAAAACTACTTGGGTTTGTTGCAGAAACGTGTAGAAGTTTTTGTTGTGAAAAGTAGGGTAAAACCTTGAAGCAAACTATATATATGTTGCCTGAATATTTTTCAAATTAAGAAACTTAATAGCAATACAATCTTTCGAAGCATAGCAGCTTAAACTCTTTATTTTTTACATCAATTTGGTTTCTTAAAATTGAAGCAATATACAATGAATACATATTTAGCATTACTAAATATAAAAAGCAATAAGAGTCCAGTTCGATGTAATAACAACATATAATATCAAGCCCATATCTACATATATAAATAAAGATATCATTATTTATTATAACATGTAAACTGATCTCGAAACATGTGGTCTTTAAAATAACATTATTTATTTAGATACAAGTACAGAGAATTGCTCACTTTTCTATTATATAATTATTTGTCACTTATGTTGCACGCAGCATTGAATATTAATTTTTGTGCGGTTTCTATTTTGTCACCTTGCCAAAGCACTAATAATATCGAAGCGATTTTTCATTGAGAAAAGCAATACCTGTGTGTAGCCATTATACTATGGAAACCCCCACAGAGAACCTTGACAGCTGCGATTGGATAACTGGCAGGGTTTCGGTTACTCTTCTGGGTTTCTGCTCTCCAGTTGCACTTGCTTGTTAGTTGAAAATGGGAAATGGAAGTGGGAAATGGAAATGGGCATGGGTATGGGCATGGAAATGGGAGAATCTGTTTGGCAAGCGATTACAAAACGAACAGAAAGAAAACCGCTGCCAGAGCGGAAAATGCTCTGCACCGGCAGCGACGACTACGACGACGACACAGCGCAGTTCGCATATTTAGGTCAACGCCTACGAGTGGAAGCGACAAACTTACCCAACGGCACCCACAATTCATCATTTCCCAGCCCATCTCATCTCGTCTCATCTTTTTTCGCTTCTTTTCTTTTATTTTGTTTGTTTTTTTTTTGTTTTTTCCCCCTCATTTCGGGGGGTGTCTGTCTGGTCTACCTGGCCTGGTCATAAGATTTTCCACGGCCCAGGAGGAACGGAGGTGCGCTGGCTGTGGGTGGGGGCTCATTTAGCGTCACGCCAGAGAAGAGACAACTTTTCGTTTGCCGCCGTTTGTTTTTGGTCTGTGATTGCTGCCGTTGATTTTTCCTCTCTTTTATTTTTTTATTTTTTGGTAATTAAGTATGAATGGCGGCGCTAGACGACGAACCTTGGTTCATTTAGGTAGTAAGTGTAAAGGGGGTTGTCTCAGCCCGGCCCCTCTTGGTGCCGCCTGCTCCCTCGATCGCTGAATGCACTCAAAAAAATATATTTATAGACTTATGCTCATGCCACCTGTTTCTTGGTCCCTAAAAGTACAAAAAGTAATTAATTAAACATACTATACTATACTACTACATACTAAATGAATTTATTAGGCTTAGTGCAGGTATTAGAACCACATATGAGGGCCAGAACTGCCTCAGGCTTAATCCCTTGCTTAAGGGCCACTTGCTAGCATTTTTGTCGAGTGTAGGGGCCCCTTTGGGACTTGCCTGGCGGGCCGTTTGGCATGCGGGAAATAGAAAATTATAACGAAATGAAATTTTCAAATGGCATGCCATGTTTCCCTGCCTTGCCTCGCGACTCGACTCGCTTGCCTCGTTTATGAGTTTTATGCTATTTCTGGCCGCGCCGACAGCGGCAACAACACCAGCACCAGCAGCAACATCAACAACATCAGAAGCAACAACATCACGCAGCTGAAAGCCATTTCATCCGAGAGTAGGAAGACATCTTGGCCGCCATACGCTTGCCAAAAACAAAAACCAAAATACAAGAAAAAAAAAATCATGAAAATCCGAAGCGAAAATGCAAAGAAACCCCCCTGAAATTGAATTCGGAAAATAAAGCAGCAAGAAAATCCAACGCTCGTTAGCCCTGCCTGCAATTTGCATTCGGTTGCAGCAGCAGCAGCCAGCAGTTGGGGCGCTAATGGAGCAATCTTGGCCAGATACGAGAACGGAACCCAGCGATCAATGGACCCCTCTGTTCCGACAACTGGCAATCCGCTCGAGCACTCGGCCAGCGGATGTGACATAATCTGATTGCCACCAGGCCGAATGGATAAAACGCCCGGCATTCATGGGGTATCTTGGGGTACCTCTCATCTCATCAATGGGTTCAGATCCCCAGATCTGTGTCGGCGCGATATCAAAGGCTCTAGCCGAACGCCCCACAGGTGGCGCTTCCTCAAGCAACCGATTGGAACCAGAATTGAGGCAAGGCGACTTTTATATGCTCTATCATAAACGGGCGATTATTAACCCCATGTGTAGTACTTTCGAGAAAACAATTTCGTTTTTTCCAAACGAAACCTCCAGTTTCAGACGTTTTGTACAAGGGGAATTGAGAATAAATCCAATCCGAGTTGATGTGAATTGGATTAAGTTTCGAGATTCCGTAATTCATTTCACTTAAAGAGTCAATATAGTTGCTATATAGTTCTTTAATTATTATAAATATAAATAAAAGAACATAGGTAGCCAGATCTTAGATAATATCGAAACATTATTCCTTCTGAGAGCTGCTTTTGGTTTATTCTTTCAAGCCGAATCAGTAGGGAAAAAACAACTGAAATTACAATATATATAACAGTCTTCAGACAAAAGATCTAAAGCCTTAAATCTCCGATATTTACCACTTAAGATCTCAAATTTCAAACATCCCCATAAACGCTGACCAAGCTAACATACCCCTTGCCAAAAAAAATCCCAAAACTTCAGCTCAATTAGCCATTCAGCATTTGCGTTAATTTTCGCGGCACTTGCGGCACATTCCAAAAACGCCAAAGCCAAAACCATTCGTAAATACATGCTGAAAAAAAAGATAAATGATAAGAGATGTTTTCGGACGGACTAATTGTTTTGGCTGGCTGTTAATTTCTGCCCGCATAATCGCACTGCCCTCGGCCACCTTCTGCTCCACAAAAACAAAACTTCAACAGTTGCGCACGCGGCCAAGATTAATGGTCAAGTCCAAGTCGGCGGCGGCGGCGGCAACCAAGCCGAGACCGAGACCGAAGCCGAAACCGAAAGATAGATATTGAAATTGATTGATATTTGAAAAGTCATTTCGGTGCGGAGCTTGGACTCATTATTAGTTTCCCATGGATCATTTTCACAGCTAATGGTTGGCTGGGAGCACACGTCGCATACCGAATACCGATTTTTTTTTCCCAACTTAAACTTTGCGTCGGCGGCTTTGAACTCACAAAATCCGAACTCCAAAAACGGTGGGCGGAGTGGCCGAAAATTGTTTCCACCTAGTTTGGGGATTTCACTTAGAGACTGGGAGGAAAACTAGGCTAGTCGAGGCTATTATATATTTGCTATATCCAAACGATGTGATGCTCATTTCCAAACTCAGCTCGAGTTCAAGATCGTTGCCCCGCGCCATCCTTTCCGCGACTGGCCATCTTAATTACGCATTAATTACATCAAACATTAATAATTCCACATGCCAGCGGAGCTGGAGCGTCTGCCCATCTATCTACTTCAGTGGCAGCAACACCTCCTCGATCGCGCGTATCCCGACCATCCTCTGCCTCCGTATATTAAACTGTCTGTCACCCCTGTCCTCCTCCGGTCGCTCCTCCTGTCCTCCTGCAGCGCCCTGCATCAAATTGCAAGCCATCTCAGTAGTCGTCGTCGTCGTCGTCGGATCTTTGGATCGTTGGATCGCCGGATTGCTCTGTCTGCCTTCTGCCAGCTCTCAGCCTGGCAAGTTGAAAAATTTGCCTTTGATATCGACCACATGTGTGCACTGGAGAAAACTTCCTACCCATAAGATTATGTAGTATCTAAGAAGATTTTAACTTGTATATATTATCAGATATACAAGAAAGAAAAGTTGAAAAACTAACTGATTTTCAAGAACGAACCTTAGCAAATTGATTAAAATAAAGCCCACAAAATGTCATGTTTTTAAAGAGAAATGTCCATTATTTTGTGTAAGCTTTGGTGCATATTTTTCCTGTGTAAATATGCAGCCAGTTTGGAGTCCCTGGCCTCTGAATTCTGCCCCCCTGCTGCTGTGGGGCCATATTTTCTTTTTAGCTGACGATTTAGTCCATTTCCCGCTCATAATCGCATAAAGTTGTTTGCCTCCGTTGAACGAAGGAGCATGGCTTAATCCGCCACCGATGCGATGTTGGCTCAATAATAATCAGCTAACAACTCTTTTATAGAATTTATAAGAAGCGCTGGAGAAGTTACGGTCGTTCCCAGTTACCTGCGTGGGAAAATGGACTAATCTGAGACCTGGCCCTCGGAGTCAGGTTTTTGCGACAGGAACAGGTAACCGACTGGGCCACATGTCTGGCCGGAAATTCCCTTTTTGACCTCTGGCCATTGTCCTTATGAGGAATTCGTCACTTGGCATGAGCTCGTCGGGATTTCCCAGCGCTTACCAGCGGAAATTCCAAATTCCAGCCGCCGGCTGCCCTCGAACAATAAAAACAAATGATGTACACGGGGCTTGAAGAAGAAATGTGTGTTATTGGCGGAAGCGACCATCAAATTGCATCCAATCTGAAGCCATTTGGCCCCCCTGTAGTCTCCCAGATCCGAGTCCATCCTTGTTTAATTTTTTTGTATTTTTTTTGTGAATTTCCGCCGGCCGGCAAGGTGGCCGTGTGCTAAAACAAAATTTTTATATCGAAATTGCCGGCGGTCAGCGCGCACGCCTGCCCACTGGCCACTGTCCACTGGCCACGTTAACTTGGCCGACGCGTGTTGGCCTTTTTGGTTCCCAAGCTTTGTTTGGCCCGCACACACACAAACACACCAGTGCCAAAGGAGAACGAGTGCGGAGATCAAGTGCCTCGACTATAAGTTACCCGGCAATCCTTGCCTTGGTGCAAGAATATTAGCATACCCATAGGGCGCAAGTTCTCATTTTTAATGGGTTTCTATGAAAATATTTAGAATAATTAAATAATAATTATATTAAATCCTTGGAGGAAGGCATCGATTTTATTTTATAAAAATATTAATTGATTATTTTTAGAGTGTTTTATCATAGTTTTTACAGAACCCTAAAATATTTATAGGGCTTACCTTTACAGGAGTTCGATATACCTTCAAGTTCTTGCATCACCTGGGTATAAATACCCATATACACTCGCACACACACACTCGGCCAGCTCAGACAAGTTGGAGTTGCATTTTTAGCAGCATTTTTGTGCGGCATTTTATTCGTCGCCGCTGGCAACAAATTTGTGGCTCGGCTCGGCGGCTGTGGCAAGCTTCTCGAATGGCCACTAGTGGTGCCGCTGCCGCTGCCACTGGTCGGTGGTGGTAGTGGCCACCAAACTCCAGCCTCACCTTGTGCCCCAAAAGCTATTTAAATGGTATTTAAATGTGTCTAAAAGTAATTTTTTTGCGCATTTAATTCGCATTTTTTTGCCCGCTCGCGTATTTGGCAAAGCACTTAACGACATTTATGAGTATATTTCATTAAAAATGAAAACAGCAGCGAGTGCCTGACATAATGCGTCATAATTGAAACGTTTTTTTGTTACCAGTTTTTTCCTCAGTCTTTTTATTGCATTGTTGATGGTCAAATGGGGTGCAAGAATTGAGTTGACAGCAACTTGTTGCAGCTGAGGTTTTTCGGTATTATGGTATCTTAGATGAAAATGTACTTTATTTTGGATTGTTTTATATGGGATTTTTTCATTGGGAATTGTTAGTGGCTGTAACTGTTGGCTTTTAAAATATTTTAAAATATTTTATGAGCTTGAAAAGCAGCTCTATTTATTGAAAACTAATTCAAATTTAAGAAATACAAATAATCTCAAAGAAATCGAGTTAGCTTGGGAAAATAATTAAAATCAGCTTCTCAAATGACTTAATAATTAGTCCTTATATATTTAACACTTTAAATATATAGAAAATAAATTAAACAATTTAATTTTTGAAGTCTTACAATAATATGATCCCTAATTAATTGTGGCAGCTGGTTTTGTTGGCGTTGCTGGGCTGCTGCAAAATATTTTCACACACACGAAAATGATTTCTGCTTGCCACCAGCAAGCAGCAGCCATAACAACAGCGGCAACAAGTGGCCAGGTAGTCGTCGCTGCATGCCACACACAGCAAATAAACAGCAACTGTTTTTGCCGCTGCTGTTGCTGGTGCTGCTGCTGCTGCCTCCTGCAACAAAGAAGGCAACTAGAAACTATCCAATGGCCACCAGCAGCAACATCAGCATCGCCACATGCTTGACCAGCCGACGAGACCAAAGCGAGCGCATAAAGCATAAAAAAGCGCAAAGCCACAAGAAGTTGCAAGTCGAAAAAGTCATTATATGCGACAACCAAGTCGTCGATATTCCAGTGGCACACTCAAAACAAAACTAAACGAAACAAATCATTGAAATTTGAGCTGGCAAAGGAGATTAAAAAAGAAGAAAAACAAAAGTTTGAAGACTTCAAAAAGAAATCGAACTAAAAAGTGTGATTTCATTTATTTAAAATATGAAAATTGGGTTTAAAAATAGAAATTGAACTGAGAAATAAAGAATTTATTATGAAATATAAAACAACCTAAAAATACCCTTTTTAAAGTATTTCATAATTGAAATGACATGAAACCTGCTTTCTGATATTATTATTAATATTAAAAAGGTTGTTTCTTCGTTGTGTTTTGTTGTTTTAATTTATAAATAAATTTTCTTTTATGGAATTTCTCTTAAAGTCTAGAAAAATGAATTGTTTTCAGTGCAGCAATAGCAACAGCAACAGCAACAGCAAACGGCGACTTTGGCTTTGGCTGCGACACATTTGCTTAAATAGCAACAGCAACAGTTGCTGCCGCTGTTTGTTGCTTGTTTGGGTGCTGCAGCAACACCAACAACAACAACAACAAAAGCAGTGCCCATTTTTTTTTATTTTTATTTTTCTTTTTTTTTTTATTGCCGCAGTTGGAAAATGCAAGAGGGGAGTAAGGCGCGCACCTTGGATTTCCAGTTTTCGGTTCCCACAATGCAAAATTAGGTACGAAGCGTCGTCCCCATGACGTAATTAGCATAGAGCAGCCGTTGTTGTTGTCGGGAGCCCATAAAGCGTATTTACCGCACAACGCGCCAGACGCACCAAAGGGGGTGAGAGACAGAGAGAGGGAGAGAGAGGGGGAGGGGGTAGCAGGTGAGCGGGGAACGCAGTCAGGTGAGCCATTGCCATTGCGCATGTGTGGCGTGCGAACGGACGAGCTGGCTTGGCTTCGAGGAGCGGGAGGGAGATGCAGGGTCTCGTACGCGGACCTGGACTCGGACGAGGACGTTGCCATAACTCATATGTATGCCGCTCGCCCCGGCCAATTGTCGTGGCCAGAAATAAAAACATTTCGTTTAACGATCTTTATCGATGCGATTATTGATTGTGTGCTCATGGCGGCAATGTTGTTGCGGCAACATGTTGCCTACGCCACAGCAGCAGCAACATTTGGCTCTCACTACATGGGGGGATCCCCCAGTTCCTGAAAATATTTTCAAAACCTATGCTTAACGTATTAAAAGAATGCCATTAGTTGTTTATGAGAAATATGCAGAATAACAACAGGGAGTTTCCTATTTTCTAGAATATATTTTATATATTTCCAAATATAGTTCCCCAAAAGTTTCATATAATAAACAAACGCATTCGCTTCTCGGGGGCTCCACCTGTGTTTCTCTTGAAAACATTACCCAAAAGGTATAAATTATGCAAATAATTAGTTTCGGATTAATTCCATGATACGAAAATACGCAGCATTAACATTTTTAAAATGTTATAGAAGCTTTTCCATTTATTTCGATAAACATACCCCTTGGTTCCAGTTTAAACCAATAAAGAATTTGTTCTAAAGATTTCTCCCATTTTATATTTATCTTCAAACCTTATTCCATTCAGAAGCAACACCTTGAAAGATAACTTAGTTTACAACTTATCGAGGCAGCACATATGGCAGATACCGGATCTGATATCTGCGTTTATGCCACCTCATTATTCTGGCCACTAGCTTTCAATTATTGGATTAACTTGAAGCAGCAGCAACAGCAGCAGGTTGCAAGCTCATCTCAGTTCATTTTCACCTGGCCAATGCACTGGCCACATGCAGTACCTTGCTCCCCTCGAAATTCTTGGCATACTTCGCCTGACAGCCGGCCAATTGTCGGCCTTCTGAGTCTGAGTCTGAGACTGCTCCTTGGCGTGCCTGTTGCCCGTTGCTGTTGCTGCCTCCTGCCAACCACTTATTACGTAATTATTTAGCTGCAGCAGCAGCAGCAGCATCAGCAGAAGAGGCAGCGGCCACATCGCCCTGGGCACGTGTTGCCAACTGACTTGGGCACCTGTTTCAGGCCCGGACTCTGGCTATTTGTGCTATAATTTCTGGCATGCAGCCACACGGAACCAAAATAATATTGATATTGAGTGGAAATGCAAAAAAAGGATTAATATTAAAAGGAAGTTCACATATAACATTTTAAAATAAAATTGTAACTTACATTTTTGATTTAATACATTTTCTTTTACATTAAATACACGAAAAGATATATATTTCTTTCGGTGCAAGAATCATCAATTCAATTTGCATCTGGCTCTGCCTTTGGGCTAAAAGACAAAGATATTAGGTACCCGATAAGCCGTCGTCTTTGATTAGGAATTTTGCTATGGCAACGGATCCTAAGTACCGATCCTAAGGCCAATTTAGATGCAGTCCAGCGGACACGTGCCTCGTTGCCTCCATATCCAGTCGGTTGGTTGGAAGATACTTACTGGGACTCGCACTCGCACTCGCTCTCGCATTGCGGCAGTAAATCGTTAACGGCATTTGATAACTGTTTCACGCTTTTGGGTTTGCAATTAAGCCGAATGGCATAGAAATTTTTGATCGTTTCATAGACCATAAAGTTAGCTCGACACGCTCTCACCCGGCGAACGTCGCGTGCAACAGTGCGTATGAGCAATGTCAGGGAAATAAAGTCTTAACAAGTTTTAGTCGTTATCAAGGTCAATTTTAAAAGCTGCCTAAAGTTAATATTATTAATTGTTTGATTTCTAATTTTGTCAAATTAATTAGGGGTCAACTTTGTATTATACTTGTGATAGAAGTTA
Source organism: Drosophila kanapiae (assembly GCA_008042475.1). Taxonomy (NCBI): domain Eukaryota; kingdom Metazoa; phylum Arthropoda; class Insecta; order Diptera; family Drosophilidae; genus Drosophila; species Drosophila kanapiae. The sequence goes on along the minus strand of VNJM01001108.1, from coordinate 574,469 downwards.
ATATTATATTAATTATATTTGCAACCTGAGCTTGTTTTTACTTTGTTTAAAGAGTTCGGAAAGGTAAATATTAAATTCAAATAAATGTACCGATTTAATTCGATTTCTTTTTGTAGTTATCTATTCAAAATTATGCTTTTAAATATCATTTAATATTGTATGATTTAAAGACAAAGTTTTAAACTCTAAACAAATAACAACTGGAGGAAAACCTGCCTTAAAGGTAATTAAACCTTCCGAGAATTAACTGGTTTTGCTCTTCCATTTATCGTTCGACGGAACCGCGATTTCCCTAAACAATTTTCGTTTGTTGATTTATTTCGACATTAGTTAATGCGTTTATAATGCGCAAAGGAAGCACGGCTATGGCTGTGAGCCACAATGACCAGGGTTTTGTGCGTTTTCGGCTGTTTTTTGGCGCCTGCTGAACAATTGACGGGCGGGCGATTCCCACGCTGCGTATGAAATAAATTCCCCAGCTGAAATTGTGCGCACAACTCTTTACATTTTAATGATGCCACCGCGCACTGGGCGCAAACTTTGAAGCAGCCGCAAGTCGAAGTCGATTCGCTGCCGAGTCATTTACTACACGCAAAAAATATATATACTGATGAGATTAAATAGGAGAGTGCTTAATAAATATTTGTATTACATTTTAGACTTAATTTTAGACTTAACATATATAAATTAATTAAAAAGAACTTATATAATAATATATATAACCTTTTTACCCCTCACTCAATCAAATATCGATTTGCATAATATACAAAAATTACACAATATCAATTTTCTTTATCCAATCCGAATTTTTTCCCGTGTATACTTGTTGCCAAGCGCCCCATTATAAATCTGCTAGCTGGCCTATGACAGTTTTGCTTCTTGTTATTTTATTTTTTTTACTTGTTGCCGTACTTGTGGCTGTTTCTGTTTCATTTTTCTTCTTATGAGTTTTATTTTTTTTTTTTTTTCGTTGGTCGAAGAAACAAAATCACAAAAATCACACCGAAATGTGCTTTCTGGGGGCCATTGCTCGCCGACTGACGAGACTGTCGACTGTCGACTGACGCCTGACGTGACTGCAAATGAGTGGATCCCAATACACACACACACACAGTCGTAGCAGGGCATACGGAATCAGGGGAGGGGGCATGGTGTGGGTGCTCGGAAGATGCCTTATCGCGACTATCGCGACTGCTAAGATAAACTTCCAAGAAATGTGCGAACTTTACGCCCATGACGTAGATGTGTTTCGGATGCTGGATACTCTGATAAGGAGAAACCACTGAGTAATGGTGCAAAACCAATCTATGCGCACCCACATTTGGGACAAAAGTAGTTCCCCTGTTGCCCTAAATATAGCTTTAATTGGGTATTTTCGGAGAAATATATATCACAAACTGCAGCAGAGCTATCGTTAGCGGATGTTGCGAAATAATTAAAGGCCCTTAATTGCTGTTAATGAAAGCACTAACTACAGATCTTTGTTACTGATTTAAAGCAAACTGCATTTGTTATGAATACTTGTTGATTTTTAGATTTTTTTTGTTTTTATAGGGAAATATGTATATCTTTTCTAAAAAGAAAATTCAAATTGTGTGGCCATTGGTTTGTTAAAACTCCAAATATAATTCACTTAAACTTATACGATTGTAATAATATCCTGGAGTTGTTTTGCCTATGAACAGATATTTTCTTTATTGGTTACCAAAGTCGCCTTCTGTTCAATTCTTCCTCCCCTGGTATGGTTTTTTCCCCCCGCTGACAATAACTAACAAGTACTTTTCCCCTTTCGAACAATCCGCACTCGATCGCGGAACGATTACCCGATGTGAAGTGGCCACTTTCGAGCGGCGATTACCTGGCCAAGGAGAGCCACCAACTGGCAACTACCGGGTTGCAGATGCAGTTGCTCGATGCTGCAGTTGCTGCGGCTCCTCTTGCTGGTTACCACTGCGCAGCTGCAGCAGTTGTTGTGGCCAGACGCATCGCATCTTTATTTAGACACAAAAATGTTGCATGTTTCGCGCTTTTCACCAAATGCGCTCGCCGATCCACATTATTATGCAAAGAGGGTTGCACTATTTACCCAAAAATGGCCGTGGCTAATGATGATGATTGGCCTGGCCTGAAGAGGAGCTACGAGCTGCTTTTGCTGCACTTGGTGCAGGCAACAAGTTGTCGCTGCAACAACAACAGTTGCAATTGTGGCAAGCGTTTGTTTATATGTCATTGGCAATTAGTTATTGCTTTTATTGTTTACGGGCGCTCTCACAGTTTTCTGTTTTGCTTCCCGCTACAGTAACGCGTAGTTTCGTCCAAATATTCTCTTTGCATTTTTCGGCATTTTCTTAAATCGAATTTTCCAGGAAATCCCCGGCATTGTGGCGATTTTTGATTTACAGACTACCAACTAAAAGTTAATTAAATGCCAGCAAAACAGGGCAAATGTGAGGGCTCTACTCATGACGAAATATTTATTTGAAATCTTTCATGTTTCATAAATTTATGTGCAATTTATTTTTAAACAACAACCGTCGACGGCGCGACGACAACGTCTGACAAGATTTCTCGAAGGGGAGAAAGACCCTGATGGCATTTCTCCATCTCAGCTCCCCTTCTCTCTATCTCCCTGATGAGGGGAGTATTTTTTTCTCATTTTTTTTGTTCTCTAGACACAAAAGTGTGCCTAATTAGAGCTGCAACAACAACAAGAGGCAGAAGATCAGGGCCTGGCGCCATGTTTAAGCACTAGAAAGGGAAAGGGAGACAGCGAGCGAAAGAGAAAGAGAGATGGTGAAGATATATATTTTTTTTTTTGTTGGGAGAGAAGAGATCAAAGGGCTGCGCTGCGGTTGGCGCCCTGTCGGCCTCGATTGCGAAAAAATGAAAACAGCCGAAAACTGAAGCGGATTTAAATTAAACGAAATCAAAGGGCACTTGGTTGTTGCACCAAATCACCTGAAGTTTATCCATCCCTTCAACTGCACTCAGAGAATATTTATAATTATATTTTCAGTATGTTTTGTTATAGAGAAATTTAATAATAATATTATAGAAAGTTAGTTTTAAAAGAAGCAATAAATACTACCTCTCCTGAGAGAATTTTATATAATTATTCATTGAAGCTTACACTTTATAAAAATTAATATATAGAAATATAGTCAAGTTATTATATTTTAGCAGTTTATTAATACTTCTTAACAGTTTAGTTTGTCAAAAGAAAGTGTCAAGCAAAAATATACACTTTCTTGTATACTTTAAAAAAATATTTTCTATATACGATACTTCTATAACGATACTTAGTAATTGTTTTAATTAACTGAATTTTAAATTCCAAAGATACAAGCGCTTAGTATCTCTTTTTCCCCAAGCTTTTCACTAGGATTTTTCCCACTTGTCAGTCGGTGATTCAGCAGCCTTTTGGCCAGTGATAATTATCAGAGGTGCTATTACAGGTGTTGAAGACAAACAACAACAACGAGAACCACCAGGGGGTGTCGTTATCAAAAGCGATCTCTCTTTCTCTTTCTCTGTCTTGGGAGGGGGATGGAAAGTGGCAGAAGGTTGGGTGGGTGGTGTTGGCCAGGGGGTGTCTGGAAGCTTGGGTGTCTGGGAGTCTGTGGGGCACTGATATGAAAGCAATTAGCAGCAGCGACTTGGCAACCAGCTGGCTTTTTTCCACAGAATTTGTCAAGCTGTGACTTTGATCTGCGGAAATGTTCGGCAGCAACAACTTTGAATTTGATTTGAAAATGCAGCCGCACCTCTGCCCGAAAAGTGGGGAAAAAAAAGAAAAGGCCCCAACTACCAAAAAGAAACAGCAGCAGCAGCAGCAGCAGCAGGGTCTTTTCTTATTTATAGCCACAATTTTTATGCTCCATTTCAATGGGAATGGGCAGGGGGGGAGAGCTTGTGGCAGGAGGGGGCGATCGGATCGGCTGGGCAGGCCGTCGTCGCCCCTTTGAAGATTCGGCGATGGTGGTGCTACCCCTCCGCGGGAATACTCCCTCTCCCTGCTGCCTGCCCCCGTCTAACCACTTGATTGCACTTTTCGCAGCATAAAATATACATTTATGTCGGCGTGTGTGTGTGTGTTTGGGTCTAGTCTGGAAACATCGCGGGGGAGAGGCGGGGGTTAAGAGAACTATATAAAATTGATTTCCCCACCCGCACAATGGCCAGCCAGCCGACAATGAAGCGCCATTGAAGCGCAACCAAATTAATCTTTCAACGACAATTACAATTAATTATAAACGCCCCCGACGGCTGCGATCCGATCCCAACAAACCAACTACTCGTCCAGCTCACAAAAAGCCTTAGAATTTCCCCAAAAAAAAAGAATATAAAAAAAGAAAAAGAGAAGAGAATAAAAAACTACAATCCAATTGAGTGTGCGTGTGTACATCGACAGCTGGTGGCCACGACGTCTGGCGTTTGAATTTGGTTCAAAAAGGCCAACTAGACGAAGCTGGCATGTTCTTACCATTAAAATACTCTTCTTATAGGTAGAATATAGTTAAAAGAATGAAAAAAGTGGGTTAAAGTTAATATGCTGAGATATTATATAGTTAAATTCATTAATTAACTAAAAAATACAAGCTTTTCATATTAAGATATATTATTATCCTTATAAATGCTTGAAAATATATTCAGTTTGTTATATAAAATGATTCAAATGTTCTTCTATCTTTTCTTAATATTTAAATATTTTTTTGAAATAGTTCCTTAATATTTTCGTAATATTTTAAAAGGTTACTTATTATATTCTTTTGTTGTCACCAATTAATTTTGTTTAAACATGCATATAATATGTAAATATGTTTAAAAATGTTATTTTCTATATAGAAGACTACTTATTTTTGCACTTGTTATACCTTCAAACGTTTTAAATGAAGACTTCCAATATATCCATAGATGCAAGCCAATGGGGATGGGATATTTGTAAGCGTATTTGTAAACAATATACCGGCTGCTGTTTTAATTTTCATCTGTCTAGCGCTGGGCCCCATAGATAAAGCACCATCCAAGTCGGATCCGTATCTGTAGCTGTAGCTATAGCTGTATCTGTATCCATCTATCTTTCTATCTATCAGTCTCAGCGCCGGCCTAATTACGAAAAGATGAAAGCGCTGTTTTGTGGGCCAGCGTCCGTCCAACCGTGTGGGGCCACCCACCCGAAAATTCTCCTCCGAATTGAATCCAAGAATCCATAACAACACCTTGGCGGGATCCCTTGTCGGCAGCTACTTAATTTCGTATTAATAAACATCACAAATGTTGTAATAGTTTGGCACCTTATTTATTTATTTTGCTTGTTTTTATGGCCCAGGGGGGCCGCAAACATTCTGATCTCGAAGAAGCCTTTCAATTTTTTTTTTTTTTTTTCTTTTCATTTTCGCAACAACAAAATTTACACACTCAAATGATTGACGGCCGACTCTGGCAAATCAATGGAAAGTTGTTTAAACAAATCTCGTTCGTTGATTCTATTAGTTAGTTGTGCAATCAACAGCAATGTTGATTCCGTTTCGAATTTAGATTTTCTACTTTGATTTACATTTTTGGCCAGGGGTGCGGGTGTATGCCTTTTCGGACTATTTCGGATCTATCGACGCGTAACTGTTTTGGTTAGCAAAGTGAAATTGGCTCTACATCAGTGTAAATTTGTATCAATTTAAGGTCTCTTCATTTGGTATATCCGATTTTCAACACATCGTTAGCTGGGGTTATGCGGACAGACAGCAGCCACGACAGAGATTACTCAATTCCCAGAACTGATTAATTGAAAATCCATTGCAGATGTGTGGAGAGATATTAATTGTGCAAATATATTTACTTACTTTTGGAATAAATCAAATGTAATTTGAATTTTACGTGAAAAAGCAAATTATATCTCAAATTTAGCCACACAGACTGCAGCAGCGTAATATGTTTCCTGATGAGACACTGGTAGAAAGGGGATTCCTTAAACTATTTAATCGATTCAAATTCCCCTTGTTAGTACCAAAAGAAACACCTGAAAGTAAGATCTGAAAACTTCGGGGCTCCCCAAAATATTCAATGGGAATTCGATTAAAAAAAATTCGTATTAAATTGGAGTCCCCCGTAATACCTTGTTGCAGCTATTGCAACTATAAAATCAAATTAGATAAAGCCAGTCTAATCTACTAAGTGTTGATAAGCAATGGCCTTGCCGTCTACTTAGCGCCTGCAGTTAAATGAACTGCAAATGGCTTTTGGATGAAAATATAATAATAATAATAATTTTAAGGGAAGGCGAACAGACAAGGCTGTCAGGGCCATAAATATTTCGACAGCCAAAACAGAGCCGAGCCGAGAGTGTAAACAGAAAGCATTTCCCGGGATGGATTTATGAAGAGCTCAATAAGTAATGAAATGAAGAGAATGCAGCGTGGAAAGTGCGAAAGCGAATCGCATTTTCCGGCACTGCAATAATAGGACACACGGACACAGGCACAGATCCGTACAGATCTGTATATATACGGCAGATAAGTATAGATTTTTGCACAGATTGCCGAGGTCTGCCGAAATGGTTTCCAAGAATTGTGGGCGTGGCAGTGCGCCGCTGATGATGATGATGAGTGTTGATATTTAGCTGGAAGAGTCAGCGAATCATGGCCAAAACACAGACACACGCACACATGGACCTGAGCGGCCGGCTCGTTACGTCATCGCGCTGTTCAATGGTGCGTATGATTAATTTCGTTTGCGGTCTGTTTTCCACTCTATTTTTTTTTTTTTTCTTCCACCGAGTGACGGCGACTGTTTGGAAAAGCGCAACTGCCGCAGAGAAGTTCCCACAAATACGAGTACTCTCGGAGCAGAAGTTTATTTTTGGTCGCTTTTGCGCCGCTTTTCTCCAGGCATTTTCACATTTTCCACTCCGTCGTGTGTGTGTGTGCTGTGTTGTGTTGTGTTTGGTTGTTGTTGCTGCTGTTGGCTGAAGTTGTTGCCCACTTTTGGACATTTAAGCCGCTTTTGGCGTGCGTACAACTTCAAAAGCTGCCAACTAGCAGTTGCAGTTGCAGTTGCTGCTGCTGTTTTTCCTGCTCAGCTGATTTATGCGCCCGCTTCACGTGTGTGTGTAGGCGCTTTTCATGTAATCTGGCGGGTAATCCAAGTGGCCAAAGCGTGAGAACTTTACACACACAGAGCCCCCACTGAGCGAAACTCAAACCTAATTGCAAAATAAAAAAGGTAGCTTAGTCTTGGATTTAATTTAATTGAAATTATGTTTGTATCTTATCCTATTTTCTTTTTAATACAAGTAACAAATGTTGTAACCCCTTGAAATATGTATTTTGTTACAAAATTTAACGTTGTTTTTTCCTCTGTGCATCTTAGCCGACCGACTTCCGTATCATTTGTGTTCAATCAGCGAACATGCACCAAATTTAACTGCCAGGTGCTGCTGGATCGGTGGGCTATGTGCTCCATGGCTAGCTCTGAGCCATGGCTAACAGCCAGCCAGGCAGCTCTCTTGGCCAGCTGAGTTGTGGGTGTGAACCACTAGGCGGCCCGAAGGTCGCCAGCTGCAGCCGCCACACCACACCACTCCACTCCACTCTCTCTTTCCGAAAACAATGCGAAATACTTGTGAAAAATGGGTTTGGGCTTCCTGGCCCCGTTGATTTTCTCACGCTGATAATGAAAAGCCGGGCGGGGTAGAGTGGAAAACTTTGAAGTTGTCGGCTCAGCGGCTGAAGGATTCACAACGCTGACAAATGTCAGTCAGGCTCAAATCCCAGTACGTGTCCGAGATAAGTTCGTCAAGAGGATGGGAATGGGGATGAGTCTCTGAGCCTCAGCTTTTCCTCGAGTTTTTTTTTTGTCTGCCTTTCTGCCTCTCTTTTCTCTCTATCTCTCTCTCTCAGTTTGTCTCTGTGACAGCGGTAATGTGCTCATTTTCCTTTTGCGGCAATCCACCTGAAATTGGGTTAGCATCTTCGATTCGATTCGGTCAAGATTCTGCTCTAGATTCGGGGGCCGGCGATCATAAACAGGATGGCGATCATCGCGATGGCTTATTATGAGCGTGGCTGGAATAATTCCCTGGCTATCTGGCTATTTTTAGAGCCGACAGGGCGCGTCCTCATCGCGATAAGCTGACAAAGACGAAGAAACGCTTAGTCACTCCACTTGCTGGCCAAGCTCACCCACGTAACTCAAAATCCAGACGAGGCCACGATTGCAACTTCAAGTTGCACTGCGAAAAAATAGCTTTGAGACACTTGAATGAAAATGAAAATGAAAACAAAAGAGTTTTATAAATGTCTTTGGAAGTTTTTAAATTGATTATCAAAGTTGATAATATTATTTAAATAGTTAAAGCCTTTATTCAACAGAGATCTATTTAAATTCCTAATAAATTAAATACCTTTCAGACAGATGTTTTATTTTATAAAATATTTAATCAAGTCTCTTGGCAAGATCTTTAATATTTCTATTAATTTTTCTTTATATTTCTGTTTTAAATGTGGAATAAGAACAAGTTATACGAGTTTAATTAAGGTACAAAGTTATATAACTCATTTTTCCCTGTGTGGGGCTCGGCTGGCACAAAAGTAAATACAACAAAATAATGTCGTCGGGGGAAATTGATCGATTTAAAAAGAATTAAGATCATCGGCCACGTTTTGCGTCCTCATCCTGACTCACTGACTTAGTGAACGACTAAGCCCGGCTTCAGCCCCAGCTCCATCTCCAGCTCCATTTGCATCTGCAACTTAATTATGGTTTGTTTACTCGCCCTCTGCGGCTGCTCCGTCTGGAGGTCTCCTCTCTCTCTCTTTAGCAGCACCGGCTGGGAGGTGCGCTTTGTCATTGCCAAACAATTGCAGACAGTCGTCGTCGCGAACTTGGTCTTGGTCTTGGTCTTCCTTTGGGTCCGTGGTCTGCCCTCTGATGGCTATCAGCAATCAGGCGCTTTGTGCGCCAAGCCAGCCAACTGCTGATGAGCAGCGTTTTGAAGTGAACTTCTGCAAGTTGCAATTTTCGATTTGCATTAATCAAACAAAGTCGTAAAAATAATACGAACGAGAATACTTGAGCCAGACGATAGCTGGAGATAAGAAGAGGGGATTTTGATGACACCGAGCGTGACACAAGGCGAGCTATCTTAACCTTGGGCGAATCTTGTAGGCGACACCCACCGTCGGATTGCATTCCGGAAAAAATATCACACGCCGTCAGCAAGGGCCTGTGTATTTACACTGAAAGAAATATATATACCAAAATATATAATCGAAAAATATAGCAAAAGAAAGAATTTATGCTAAAGATAGATTGATTTCGTTACTTCAAAACAGAATTAAGAAATAGTTATTTATATATGTGTTAATTATAGTCTAAGAAATTGATTGAGAAAATATATTTTCTTGGGCTAGTATTACCTCCATTTCTAAGAAATCTGATTACAATTCCACCTATTCATCTAATCAGTAATTATTTAACTCACATTTTTCTTTATGCTATTCTTTATTAACTATCAAGACAATAATATATTAGTCATTTCAATGCAATTCGTAAGCTAAGAACCTATTGAGTAATAGTACTCGCAGTTCGTGATAAAAACATTAGCCCAGAATGACTCAATGGGAAAGTATGCCCAATTAATACATGTAGATGAGGCATCAACGTAGCATAACTGGATTATCCAACCCTGAAACCTCAAGACAAACACCAGCAGTTTTCCCTTACACACCCGCCCACCGCCCCTTCCTCAGCTTCCTTGGCTTATCGGCTTTATCACTGCCGCATTGTTTGGATTCACACGCCCCCAAAAATCAAAAAAGAAAGGAGAACAACACACATAGTCACACACTAACGTACACAGCGTCACTGCCACAACAAGAAACAAACAAAAAACAAGAAGGAAATGTATCTTATGGAATCCGAATGTTATATGCCCTTCTATTAAGGTCTCTGGCATATATTAAGGGCAGCACATATTCAATATTCCCTAGAGTTAACAGAAAATAACTAAATATCGGTACTGCAACGATATTTCCGATATATATTCGATAAAACGATTTTATCTTTGATAAACTAAATTAATATATCCCAAAACAATAGTAATATTGATATTTTATCGCTGAAGTAATAGTTTTCTTGGACCTAAACTTTGCTGGCAATTACTAATTAAACCATTTTTAACTCTACATAATTCTAATAACCCCACAAAAGAGTATAACAGCCACAACAACCAAACGAAGCTGAAATATGCACAGTGCGAAATATTTTCCGAGAGCGCTGAATGACAATGAAAAATGTACAAATTTACATAAAATCCATGGGCAAATATTTGAATAACATTTTGACAGTTTCGTGAAAAACATGCCAAGAGGTGATCCCAAACAGTCACACCAACAATAACAAGCACGAACGCGAGATCGGGGAAAAGCAGTAGCTACCAGTAACAGTAATGTCAACAGTTAGCCTGCTACTACGTCATCTCTGTCATCCACTGTTGTCGCATCTTCGTCACGTGCATCGTGGAAAGTTTGTTACGTTTTCGTTATCGTTATCGAAACGAGGAATTCTTTATTTATCAGAAATGCCTAGCGATTGTAAATCAATTTGTCTGTGACGTAACAGTGTAGGAGTTTTTAAAATGGGATTGAATGGGGTTGAGTTTGAGTGACCTTGATAAATCGGGCAAACATTCGATAAGAGAAGATCGTTGAAAATGTGATCATAAAATGCTAAATATACATTGATAAAATAAAGAAAACATTAGTATTACATTTGCTTAACAAAAATGAGTATATTGTTATATTTAATATATGTTTTAACAATATATTAATGTTTAAAATTTGAATACAAATACCTAAATATGAAGATCCAGTATTTTCAATTTAAATACGTATTTTAAGAGATATTTACGTGTGAAAATTATAATTCTTTGTATCAGTTTAGTTAGTCAACGGCATATTAACTTGGAAAGTTCAGCAAAGCGTATACGAAATAAACGTCAAGTTGATTGGTCATAGTCTGAATATTTTGGTAATAAACTAAGTCTGCCATTAAATAAATCTTATAAAAAAAACCCCGAGATGATTTTTCGGACGCTTAGAAGAGATGTGTCTAGACCATTTATTTTGGGAAATTCGTCGTGTGAGATATATAGGATGTATTTATTGCACGCGCACAAGCATACCGTAATTATACGTATTTTATTGGGCTCATAAGGAATAAATATGCTTTAGTTTATTTTGCAGACAATTATTTGCCCAAATGACTCCATAAATATTATCTTAAAAATCTGCAAAATATCTATAGAAGCCATTAGGGGAAGTTTCCTCTTTCGATGTCTTCATTATCACATTCGCTGCAGTAAAAGTATTCCGACTAAGCCGAAGCTATTTCTTATCTTAAAACAGCAGCTGCAGCATTAGCGGTGGCATTACCAAAAAATTGCCATTGTATTAGCCACAGTAGCAACAGTGGCAACACCACAATGATAAGACACCTGTTAGGTCAGTGCTTCTTTTACGGGGCGGCATTAGTCAGAGGAACGTGAGAAAGTGAGGCCCGGTGATAAGCGTTTGCTTGATATATATATATACAGATAATGGCGAGATATCACGATGCTGCCGATGCTGGGAGATCGGCCAGATCTTGTTTGGCATAACAGCTGGGCCAAAAAGCAAAAGAACAGCGAAGAGGCGAAGAGAAGAGCAGAGAAAATAGAGCAGCGGCAAACAAAGAAAGCCAATCAAATAAACAAAACAAATGCGATCAGGCAGTGCTATAAAAGAGGTACACCGAAAATAAAATAGAAGATATATCTAAGCTTATTACATTTAGTAATTGTTTCTTGAATTTTTATCTTATAGTTTTTGCTGGTCTATATTGGAAATCTATTTCTCTTAAATAGGAAAAGTTTCTGAATAGTTTTAAGGGTCAAACTTTGTGACTCCCAATGAATATGGCTTTTTTATTACAAATACGTTTAAGGAGAATTAACTATAGCTTGAAATAAGTTGTTCTTATTAATTAAATACGAATTACTTGATAATAAATCACTCATTTTAAGTATATTCTTAGTAGGGTTAGCTTTTTATCTCTCCGTGTAGCCAGAACAGAACTAAACAGATCCGATCAGAGCCGCGGCGAACTGAAGCAAATTTGTTGGCATTTAGAGGATGAGGCCGAGACAATTGATGCCGCTGCCGATGCATGGGGGCCAGCGATCTTCGCTCACTTGACTTAATTAAACGCCGCAGACAGCGGGTAAAAATACTCGAGCATATGAAAAGGGGAAGTTCAAATCGCCCCAGCGAGAAAGGGGCGTGTGAGATCAGCACGAGAAGATGAAGAAGATCTTCCCTCAGTTGGGGCACGATGCTTATCGCTTATCTAGGCGAGATTACAGTACTTAATGCAAATGCGCCTTGGACTGGATCTCAGCAGTTTCCATTTGTTCTTCCTCTGTTTTTTTTTTTTGTTTTGTTTTGTTTTGTTTGTTGTGCGAACTCATCTCTCCTCTGCACACACAAAAAGCGATGTTGTTGTTATTCCGGGCTGTCTCTCTATTTGCTTGAGTTGTCAGCGCCAGCGACAAAAAACGTGGAAAGGAAAGTCATCGCTTCAAAGGAAATCACATTGCGTATACGCAATGTGCAAATAAACCAGAGAGAGAGAGAGGGACGAAGAGAATCGCAAACAAACATGGAAAAATCGACATCAGACAAATGGCGACAACGTTGCCAGTGGTGTAGTTGTTATTGTTGTGTTTTCTGCTGTTGGCTTTCTAGTTTTATTAGTTCTGCCCAGCATTTTGGCCACACGTGCCAGCCATCCATTTCAGGCAACTACGACGAGTCCATTTCCATTCCCATCCCCAAACCATCTGCACAGCTCGCGAAAATCTTTTCGCACTGTCTGTTATATTTTTCGTCGGCTTTCCTGTCCCGTGTTTTTCTTTTGGGGGGGGGGGGAAAATGAAACGACATCATCATTCCCCTGTTTGTTGCTCTTTTTATTCGAAACGAATCGGAATAATAAGTCCGTTTGCTTTAGCATATTGGAATTTTTGACGGCATATCGGATTTCGTATTGGAATGTCTTCAAAAATGCTTTTAAATGTTTCCGAGAGAGACACGAGCATCGATAGCTTAACGAACTTTTATGCGAAAAACTATAGAAGGGAAGATGTTATTTTCAATTATTTTAGTGTGCTGAGACAGTAAGGAATTAAATGTTTTATATACCTATGCTGGTATATATATTTATTTAAAATTATATGCCTTTTATTAAGTTAACAATTAGTGATACATAAACAAATAGACTTTGAAAATACATCCTTGGGGGGACTTGAAAATAAAATAAGCTGTAGCTTTTCAACCTGTATTTAAATCCAGGAATAAACTTTTACGACTTCAGTGGAACTTCCACTCATAATGAAAGTAAACATTTGCCATTACACAGATAAGCCACAATAGCAATTCACTTAAATCGACATACAGTTATGAGCTGAGCAATTATTTGCCATTACCTAGGCCAACATGGCGTATGCGCAACGATCATTGACACTTCTGACACTAGACCGACTTTTATATGGAACACTTATCTGACCTGGAAGCGTAATCATGCAAATACCTGAAGAGAGCACTAACCGAACTGAATCCTAGTGGTCCCCACACTCCGCAAAGAAGAGAAAAAGAGACGCGTGCTACAGTTGTAAACTTTTATTCAGACAAATAAGATAGTGAGTGGTGGAAATGCGCATACTCGCAGTATTTGTTTATGGCACGATAAATCACTTGCGTGTCCGGAGACGCCAGTCAAGAGGATCCAGCAGTGACACAATGTCGCGAGCCAATAAAAATGAATCAAAAATAATCAAATAAATAACACTCGAACGCATTCGAAATCATAAATAACCTAACCCTAACCCCCCAGCCAGAGGAAAACCAAACCGAACCGAGCCGAGCCGAGAGTGAGGGGAAATTTATATGAATTTTATTTTTTGGAAAAACTTCCGCTGACAGCGGCAGCATCTCTTAGCATCTCGGCAAATGTGGGTCACCCGCCGAGCTGCCAAAATAAATTGTCTCGCAGTCCGAGAGTATTGGAAGATTCACTTATACTTATATCCGTATTTTGTTTTTTTTTTTATTTTCGAGGCAAAAAGCGCATTTCACATTGCACAATTTGGGATAAACCCCAATCGGAACAATGAGTTTTAGAGTGGTAATGACTATGTAAATTGCATTCGGTGAATGAATGGAGTACTATATAGATATGTGAGTGTGTGTTTAAAAGCATACACTGGAAAAACAGGAAATAATTTGAGACTAAGCTAACAAATTAAAGTCTAGTTCTGGATCTTAGGTCCGTTTTGATGGCAGAATTTATCAATTAGCTCTGACTTAGCCAAGGATATGGATGATGAGCGTTAGCTACCTTCTAAGCCAGAGAAAAAATTAACTGAATTTCAGAATAAAAGGCATACTGATAATGAAGTTAGGCTACCTTCCAAAACAGTAAAAAAAATTACTCTTCGTAATAAATTCAGCTACCTTTTCGAATATATTCTGTGAGTTTTACTTTACTTTATTAATTAGTTAAAATCCACCTTTCTCTGGCTACTTTTTTTTCCGGTGTACCACGGTGACTGGCAATTGGGCCCGACAGATGGCGCCAGTTGGCGTGTCGCATGCAATTCCGCTGATTAATTCAATGCAAACGAACTTAATTTTCACGAAGCGACCTGAGCAACCAGCTCGATGCGATAACCACATGTTGGCACCCCGCCCCGCCCCCATTTGAACCCCTACTCGGAACCGCTTGAGCCCCCCACCACTCGTGCAGCCTCCCCTGAAATTAGCCGCTTTTCTTGTGCCCGTTCGCTGATGGATTTGCATGAATCATTGGCGGCAGCGTCACGCTCGAGAAGAAAAGCGCGTCGGGCAAAAAGAAAAAAAAAAATGAAATGCAAAAATATTATTTGAAATATGAAAAGTTATTTTAATGCGCCTTGTCGCTGCCTGTCTCCGGCGTACAGCCCCTTTCCCCGTCTCTCGCTCTGTTTCCCGCTGTCTGTGCGCTAAATTGGGGAGCAGCAGGCAACGAGGCGACAACGACGACAGTTGTTTTCCTACACTGACCGAAAGTTTTCCCGAGAACTCCCTTTTCAAAATCAAGCAGAGTCAATTATTACGGTTAAAAAAGGGTCATAAGAAATGGAATAATAATACACAGAATCTACGGAAACTGAAAAGGAAAACAGTTCTATATAGCCCGCAGTTCAAGTGCCAAAATATCATGAGTTTGGAAACATTGTCAATTTGTTTGTTTTGACAGTGTACGTTTTCTTTGGCACCGCTTCCTCCATAGCTGCTCCCCATGCCAGACTTTTCCGGAAGCGCGTCGCGACATCAGCCTTTGGCTCTGACGTAGGCCCCGGACCCCCGTTTGTTGACGCACTTCCACCAAGAAAACAGCAGCCAAAAGCAGCCAACAGCCAACAGCCAAGAGGCCAATGAGCCCGGGGCTATAGTATATCGGATTTCAGTTCGATTCCCTTATCCTTTTTGGCTCCAAATCGATTCCCTCCTCCTCACAAATCAAACAAAACACAAACCCAATACACGAGCTCGAGAATATTTCGATTTCGTGAGACCAATGGCCCGAATAAAATAATATAAAAAAATCACACATACTTTTAAAGCGCATAATTAAGTCATAATGAGGAGTGGAGGTGGCGGCGGCGACGGGCATTTTGGGGAATATGATATGCCAATTTTTTTGTGAACACGCAGAAGGCAAATAAAAATGTTCATCTTATTATTCTGCCTGGGATTTCTGGCTAAATCAAAGCGGTGAACCGCTCAGAGGGGGCGAGAGCTCCTCATGACAATTGTCAACTTGTTTTGTATCTGGATCGGTCTCAGTATCTGTATCTGTATCCGTAGATGTATCTGTAAACGTATCTGTCCCTATCTGTGTGTGCGCCGGGTGCCTTCTTATTCTTATTAATCGACTTTGTGTTGTACTCGGTGTGGACACTTGTGAGTTGACGTTTCGGATCTCCTCCACATACTCGCACAGCTACTCACATGGACACTACTCACACAGATACACACACATACACATGCACAGCTTTTTTTTTGGGAGCGTGAGAAAGTGGCGCGCACAATTAAAACGCTGCTTTATGGCCCGACGCTGGGCCAAAACATAAATTATAAACAATAATTTATCTTTAAATATACTCAAAATTTTATAGAATAAATACACCTCTATATAAGCATTTACACTCGAAGAAATAAGGCTTTAGAAAAGCTAGGACTGTTATTAAAACATATATATCTGATTCTTTTAAACT
Source organism: Drosophila kanapiae (assembly GCA_008042475.1). NCBI lineage: Eukaryota > Metazoa > Arthropoda > Insecta > Diptera > Drosophilidae > Drosophila > Drosophila kanapiae. The sequence goes on along the minus strand of VNJM01001108.1, from coordinate 558,118 downwards.
TTTTGCTAACTTAATATTTCTAATAACATATTTGGAAATTATTTAAGTAATACAGAATAGTTTCTTTCGTTGCTGACACTTTTAAAGAGAATATATTTTAATATAAGGCGATTATAGGACCCTAAAAATATATTATCTTCAAAAGCGAACTAAAAAGCAATCAATAACTTTTAAAAAACTGTCACAAATCTCTCAGTTTCTGAGTTTTTTTATAAATATGAAGTAATTGGTTCAAAAATCTTTATATTTCTTTAAGAATATTTAACTTCATAGGGTTGACTTTTATATTTAAAGAGTTTTAAGCAAAAGTCATAGCCACCTTATGGGTGCTTAATCTTATCCCCAAACCCCTTTTAAACGCCATTCTTCTCTTCCATTTTTCCCTTAGTGTACATTTTTGAATCTAAAATCACATTATATATTGTATATTTCCATATGGACAGCTTCGTCTGGCCACGCGATCCTCCTCGCATAAATTAACATTTGCCGGGCATTAAATCAGCGCAGACTTTGTAGACTGCTTGGAACTTGGCTATATATCTACTATATATAGCCAGATATTCCCTGCCAATTGCATAACGGCTATGCAAGTGGCTTCCCTGACACCCACTGCAAAATAAATTAAAAAAAAAAAAACAGAAATAAAGATAGATTAGCCGAAATAGCACTGCTGCTGCGATCGATGGATGATCATGATCGGTGGTGAGTCGGGTGAATGAATCACTTGGTTGTGGGTGACAGCGCACGCAGGTCTCAATTAGCATGTGACGAGCACTTAGACAATCCGCCGAATAGAAAATAAAAGAAAACCCGCCCACCAGACACGTGATATGTTGGCTAATTTAAGCGCTCGCCGGCGGGGGAGTGGCACGGCGCATTGCGAATGGCCAATTCGATGAAGACAGCCGCACAGTTTCATTGCCAATTTGTCGGCATTGATGAATCAGCCGGTCGTGAGTCTTTAATATGTAATTTGGGCATATAATATATATTGGGAAAAGTATATATTAAATCATTGATAAAGGGGGCACGTGATGGATGATTGTAATAGAGTGTGAACTGCCTTTAGATAAGATGTTCTACTGAGTTTGAACTATGTAATAGACCATAAAAATAGACTCCTTGATAAGGAGTTCCATGAGACAGAAACGTTTAGTGAATGATCAAATAAGGGCAGGTGTGCGGTTACATAAAGTAAAGCCCAACAAGTTTACAACATCAAAGGTATTTTATTATTGTTTCAAATATCTGTAATATAAAGGATTTCTTTATTTGTTCTTTAAAGCTGGATTTATTAGGACTTTTCTAGTTATAAAACCAACCTTACCATTTATTTGCTATGTCATCGCAGCTAGATCAATTTTCCACCCCATAAATCGTTTCTTTTTTTTCTTTTCCACCTCGAATCTGGAAGTGCCAGACAAACGAAATTTTCTTTAACGATCTAAGCGGAACGCGACGCCCATTAAAACATTAAAAAAAAGCGCCAGCGAAATTCTCCAAAGAATGCAAATTATTTATGTAGTTTATTTTGTTTACTGGAAGAGCTGTCTGAGAATCATATAAAGCCCATAAAGACAGGTGGAAAATTCCGCTAATTAGCCAGGGGTCCACGATTTGGCTGTTGATCGATTTGAAAGATGAAAGAAATGCATGGCCTAATGATTTCTCTGGTGTTCCTTACAGCACAGAACGCATCGATCACGTCGATCGCCACGGTGCCGAACAACACGACCATTAGGCAGGGTCAGCAGCTGAGGATCGTCTGCCGGGTGTCCGGCAAGCCGCTGCCGAAGGTAACCTGGTTCAAGGACGACAAGTCCATCAATCGCAAGCGCAACATTTACCAATTCGAGCATCACAGGTAAGTGTGGATCACGTTATTAAATATCCAATATTTTATTTACTAAATCTTGTGTTACTTTTGTGACGATTTGTTTGCAGAAGACGTTCCGAGCTGATCGTGCGCTCCTTCAATAGTTCCTCCGATGTGGGCAAGTACGAGTGCCGGGCGAAGAACAAAGCCAGCAAGGCGATCATCAGGCGCCGCATCATGATCAACTCCACTCCAGGTGAGTCAGGTTGGGCCATCCCCATCCCCATCCCCATTCCCATCTCTGCGTGGGCTTGAACACCTTGTGATGTCTCGTCGTCGTCGTCGTCGTCATCTGCCAATTTGAAGTGCTCCAATTCATTTCTAATTTATGGCCCAGATACGAAGGCGAATGTATATTTATAAAGCCATTCCGAATGGTGATGTGGAAATCCTTGTAAATCATATGAATTCGCTTGCCTTTCAGTGGCCCCCTTTCAACCGGACCAGGACACCGACGTTCCCTGTCCCTTCCCCAACATCTGTTTCCATAATGGCACCTGCAGGATGATCAAGGATATACCCATTTTCTACTGCCGGTAAGTAGAGTTATATGCTACCACAAGGGATTCCTTATTTCATTGAATTTACTTAGAAATAGAACTCCTCCTCTATGGAGTTTCTTTCTGTGCAGTCGCACTCGTATCCTGTCACAACTGCCAGCTAGTTTCCCAAAACTCAAGTGGTTTACTTGATAAACCTTTCATGTGACAGCTGATAAGACGCCAGCAGCACCCTCGTTTCTAAATATATACATAGATCTTGTAATATTTTGGCATCGCATTACACGCTCCGGAGTCCGGGCTCCGGAGCAAAGAAACTCGGAGAGGGCGCAATTAAAAGGCCACGAATTTCGTGGAGAGAACTCCACAAAGGCCCACTTGCATCCGTGTGTTTCATTTTCTCGTATTCTTTTTTTTTTTTTTTTGTTGTGTATGCAATGTGAATAATGTCTTTCAGCGCCTCGTTTTATCTGGCAAAGCGAGAGTACACCGCCACACACTCGATCCGAAGCGAAGCGAACCGATCCCGATTCCGATCCCGAATTCGATTCCGATTCCGACCCCAAGTGGCAGCCCGAAAAAAGCGCATTTCTTTCGCTACCCTTGCGGGAAAATTCATTTCCATTTCGATGCCATAAACTTTATCATTTTTTTTTTAAATCGTTTTTTTGCTAAAAATCGTTTCATGCCACACACTTAATTTGTACGGTTTTTTGTTTATATTTTTTGAGTGAATCCAGCGAGTGGTCAAGCGAATGCTGCACCTCAGTTCATGGCCATTTCAGTGCGTCGGTTTTTCCACCAATTTCGGTGTACTTTATACAGTGTATACACATATATTATAATATATTGAATGCAGAGAAGACCTATGAACTAATTGGACTCTCAACCCCTTTCTTTTTGCCTGTCTCTTTCAGTTGCGTAGGCGGATTCGTCGGCGAACGTTGCGAGAACAGTGGGCCCGACAGTACGTACACCAATCTTAGTCCTACCGAAAAACCTTGCGGACGTTATCAAGGAGGTTTTTACTGCTAAAATAGGCACTTCTATAGCATCGATTGTTTTACGTCGAGTCAATCGCGAGTTATCCGCAAAACCGATACCTTAACCGATACCGATACCGATACCGAAACTGTAATTGAAACAGAAACTTGATATCAAATTAAACAAACCGAACTCAGTGCCCATACCAAAATACTGAATAAATCATAAATTATAAAATAATAACTCAACAAGATCTACAATCAAGTAAAGTAGAGAAAAAAAGCAACAAACGGAATTCCCATTCCCAAACCCGATATCCTTCCAACTACAGAAAAGGCTTTCTAAAAAAAAACGCTGAATAATAGAAAGTGAAATAAACCAAATATAGTTGATAAAGCGAAACACACACACAACACACTATTACACACAGACAGAGAGTACAAATACAGTATGCAGAATTGGACCTAAAATTAAATGAAAGAAGAAAATCCTACCCTCCCAACCTCCTACCCACTCCACACTCCATCATACCCAGCTATTATCAGTAACTTTGAAAACGGCGAACTACAAGTTTTATTAGAGATCACATTCCAAAAAGAAACAAAGTAAGGTCTTAAAAACAAACAACAACAAAGAGTAAACAAAGAAAAATAAATAACTAACAAAAGTTTTTCGTAATACTTAATAATATTTATTATGTTGTAAACTAAAAGCGTAATCAAAAGCAAAACAAAAACGACAAGGAAAACAATCAAGGAGAATAATCAAATAAATACGAATAAAAACAAAGGGTGCTATAGAAGGTTTATTTTAAATAGTGTTTACATAGGAACTTAATTTAATTTCAAACTCACTCATCACACACAACTACACACGCCTACACCAACCAGTAAATGTATAAAAGAAAACAGCAAAGCAAAACAAAATTATTAAGCAACGTGGACGGACGGACAAGAGGACTCGCGGACAAACGGACAGCGGACAACTTATCCCCAAACAAAAGTACTGAGAAATTTGTAAACTTGTCGAATCGTTCAATTGGCTCACAGCCCACGTTTACTCACCTCACACACGCGCATACAATGTCAATATGAATATCAACGATTAACGATAACCAATCAACAGAGGCTCTCTTAAGTTAGTTACACGAATATACATACACACACACACACACACGCACACACACATCAAACTGCAAAGATTTGCAACAAATGGCGATTTGGCCACTCTAAAAACAACACTCACCAAGAAAAGGCAATGTACTGACTCCACCAATTGAAACGGGAACTGAATTTTGTTTTGTTTTCGATCTAATTTTTGTAGTTTGCGAATAATAAGAAACGAACAACATTATAAACAACTGTCCAAACGAATAACAACCAATATAACACATTTATGATTTGCAATTAATTTTAGTTCGTACTCGTTATTAGACATTAACACTTGGCTGTAGATTTTGACAATCCACAAAAAGTACCCAATTTAAATCAAACAAAAACAACCAACAATTTCATTCTGCTCCCTTGTTTACTTTTACTTGGTGACTGTTGTTTTTTTTTTTTGTATATTTTCTTTTGACTAATCTCCTGCATTTCCTGCGATTTTGGGTAACTCTGTTCACATTTTCCTTAGTTTTGTGCTCGTCTCCTTCTTAAATAAAACACAATAAAATTCCACAGCAAAGAGAGATCTTGAGCTTGAATACAAAAAGCTGAAGGCCTTCTCTTTACAATCCTCTGCATGATGGAATTCTATCGTTCGAGAGCGCAATTTAATGCTTGTAGTTGCCCCTTTATTTGTGGAAATGGTTTTAGCCAGCTTTTAGTTAAAAGTAAATGAAAATCTTTAAACAAAAATTTGAAAAAAACTGGAAGATTAATTTTTAATTTAATTTAATCTCTTCACAGATATTTTGTTGCAATCTACGGCCAAATACATACCTTAAAATAACGACTATTAATGCATAGAATTTTGTTTTATTATTTTTATGATTTTTATAAACAAAACAAAAAAAAAAGAAAACATAAGATCGATTGATTTCCCTGCACTCCAAGAACGGCGACAATTGTAATTTTTTACTGTATTTAAAAAATTAGAGAATTCGTTGCACCGGCAGACCAAGCCCAATCCCATCACCGTTCTCCAGATTAGTTTGCAACTAAAAAAACGAAACGAAACGAAACTGTACAGAACCGAAAACATCAGAAAATTCCGTAGAGTTCCCCAGAGTTCCTTCTTGCCCAAAAAGCGATAAGTTCCAGATCCAGACTGACTTAAGCTACGTTTGAATATTTTAAATATGAAATCTAAACTGAATTTTAATTAAATTAATTGTACGAGAAGAAAACTATCGAAGATATCGAAGTTCACAGTTTGAAATGAAAGCATTATCGATTCGACCCCTGACACTGACACTGTTGCGCTTTTGTTGTTGTACCATAGACATATACATATACATACATATATATACTTATATAATGAGAACAAAGGTTGACACGTAGACGAGAACTTTGTAATAAATCCTGTAAATATCTCTCGTTTTAACTAACGTTAAGTTTTGTGTACATTTCAAACTAAGTTAATGCAGACCTTCTTTAACCATAATTTATTGTATTTAATTACACATAAATTAAACGTAACTTTAGCCCTAAGCCCACACACACACTTAACTTAAACACACACACACACACACACACACTATAAAGCTACTTAATTTCGAAATACTATTTTATTTGTCCTCGTTTATGATTTGCGCTGAAAAAAAAACAATGTAAAATGCAAATTTAGTTATTTTTTTCGCAATGTGTATGTTGACATCAGTTTGTATGGCGAAGAGATTATTTTTAGTTATCTTTTAAGTGGCAAATTTTTTATATATTTAATTATTGAAAGATTTATACCAAAAATACCATGTAAAGTTTAATATTAATTTAAAACAAAAACCATTAAACCAACACAAAAACGAAACAAACATAAAAAAAAAAAACAAAAAAAAAAAATCAAAACGATGCGTAAGAAAAAAATTTAATTAAAAACTTGCAAATAATTCACATTTTACAAAACATCAATTTGCTTTTTGATTTGGTTCTGATTTTCTCCTGCTCCTCGTTCCTATTCTTCTGTGGCTTCTTCTGTACTTCGTTTATCTTTGTTTTTTTATTGATTTCACTGAAGATTTTCCCTATGTTTTCCCCATTCGCTTTCGCTAATTTTCCCCACACAAAAACAAAACAATCTCTCAGAGCGGCGAGCCGCCAAAGCTCTGTGGAAACGAGCCTGGTTTCGGATTAAGTGCAAGGGATGACGAGGATTTATATTTCGGCTAAATCAAAGTCTCCTCTTTTGGTCTTTCGACAGGCGGCCGTTACGACACTTGATGGACTTGAGGAATCGTCTTCTTCTTTAGACGAGACACGCGGAAATGCCTTTGCGCACAAAAATGGATCTCATGCTTAGTTTTAGTTAACCGGAGGATGGCCAATAAAATTCTGAATTTGTTGCAAATAAGAATTTCGGTGTTTTCTTTTCTTTAAAACAATTAGCAAAAACAGACCTTTCTCAAATTTCCCGCCAACTGTGTTGCGCGATGGGCAGCAATGACTATTGGCTGGGATTGTTCTGTGGTCTGGCAGCACTGATATACGATATAAAACTAATATTTTTTGGTATATTTTTGTTCCTGGATCAGAACCAAATTATCGATACATCGACATTGATATCGACAAAAACATCGATAGTTTCTTCAGGAAAAATGCGGCATTTTGTTCTTGAAAAATATAAGCAAATATTAAAGCTTTTATATTAGCTTTTTTTACTATATAAAAGGTGTAGCATTCCAGCCTAAATAGTTGACACCTGAAGCTCCCTATTGCTAACGATATGTAGCCTATTGAAAGAACTATCGATAGTGGCATTAATGTTTTTTTTTGCGAATTTACTTCCGATGCTCTACGGTCACACTACCAGTATTGCCTTTCAAAAGTAGCGGCGATTTTGTGCCTAATTTTCCATCGTATTTCAGAAAACTTTATTGTGTTTCGTATATATTCATTATGTCGACGGCTCAGGCAACCAAGAACTGCATCACACTCAAGGGCTCTGCTCAGATAATCGTGGAATACCTGAGTAAGTAGCGGAAGCCTGCTCTTGGAAGCAATCGAAAGCCCGCTTTCAATGGCGTCCTTACTTGTCTCTTTCCTTTTTATGGCCTAAATAGAGTATGGAATCAATTCCATCCTGTTCCAACGGGGCATTTATCCGGCGGAAAATTTTGACAGCACCCAGCAATATGGGCTAACCATCCTGATGTCCAAGGATCCCAAGATCACGACTTTCCTGCAGAATGTGCTCAGCCAAACGGAAGGTAAGTGTTCATTATAGGTGTGCGGATGAAGGGTTTAACAGGCTACCCCTACCTTTCAGAGTGGCTGGCCAAGAACATGATAAGCAAGATCTCTATGGTCATTACAAACGCCCATAGCAAGGAGGTGCTCGAGTGCTGGGATTTCAAGATGCAGGCTGAGTTGGGCGACGGCGACAAGAGCGATCCCATGAAGCTTACCTCCACCAAGGAGCTCAGTCGCATCCAGAACGAGATCCGAGATGTAATGCGCCAAATTTCGGCCACCGTCAGCTATCTGCCGCTGCTGGACTGCATCTGCACCTTCGACGTGATGATCCACACGCTGAAGAACACAGAGGTGCCCGCCAAGTGGGACGAGACGGGAGCCATTATCATTCAGAATCCACAGGCCGTGCAGCTGCGCTCCTTCTCCACGGGTCTGCATAAGATTGACACCGTGGTAAACTACAAGATGAGCTCCATTTAAATATTTATTCTTTTCTATATATTTACAAATAGTTTAAAACCAAAAAGTAACGTAAAATATTTGAGAGTTGATTAAAAGCCAGTTGTGAAAAGCTAACAGTTGCTAAAATAGTGTGGTAGCTCGCCCGACGGCGCCTGTGCCGCGTCCGCTTCGTATCGCTTTGTGTATTTCAAATGCCATCTGGGGGACGAGACAGAGAAAGAGAGAGGTGCAGACGTTAGTGGTGCTGGCGAATGTCTGGACGAGATGCATGCAGGGACAAAGACAGCGGAGGTGGCCAACTCACTCTACCTATCCTAAGCAGCTAAGCGCGCTTAGTCGTCAAGTCTGCGTCTGCGTCTGAGTCTGGGCCTAGCTCTAATCTGTACCGAAGTATTTCTGTCCAAAGTGATTGGGCGCCACAGGGTGCAGCTCGGAGGTGAGGATTTTCAGCTTGGGGAACGCATTCACCACCGTACGGGCGGCCATCGGCGTACAGAACAGATTCGAAAGGATGATGCAGCTCTCGGGCACACCGTGCTCTCGCAGGACATTCACCGCCTGCAGCACCGTGTTGCCCGTGGACATGATCGGGTACATTAGCAGCACTTGCCGGCTGCCAATGTCGTCCGGGAAGCGAGCATACACCACCCGGGCCTCGTGCGTGTTGGCATCCGACTCGACCAGGATCTTGCCGATACGAATCGACCGGCAGCAGTCGCGCAGACCCTGCTCCATGGCCTCTCCGGATCTGATGATGGACACGCCACAGTTGCCGGAGCGATACTTCAGGCCCTCGTATATGGCGCCGGTGGGTGTTTCCACGTCGCAGTGGGTGTAGGGCAGCTGGTTGAGCGACTCTTCGATCACCAGGCGGATAAGTCGGTCGGCGTAAAACTTGAAATCGCTGCGTGTGGTGTTCCTGCAGAGGAAATTCGATATTGCAGTTCCCAGAGACCTATGCTCGCCTCGACTCGCCACCTACTTGTCGCGGAGAATTGTCAGCAGCTCAGCCACCTGCGAGTTGCACTCGAGCAGCTTCAGGTTGCTACCGTACTCGGCCAGGATGTCCTCCGCCGTGGCAGCGGCCACGACAGCTCTCAGCTGTTGCTCCGCTGGTCGCTCGCGTTCCGTCTCCGTTTGCTGCTCCTGAGCCGGCTGCTCGGTGGTGCTGCCCTCCTCCGTCTGGGAGCCATTGCTACTGGGCGAGCCGGTGCACATGATTCGATACCTAATTACAATTGGTCCTATAGAAATTAATTAAGTTCTGCGGTGGTCTTTGTTGTTTTAGCGCGTGTCTAAGGTTGACAGTGAGACCAGAGTGAGCCGAATTGGCATACATAAATTTTTAAATTAATAATAACAATACTAATTTTATTTACTCAAATAAAACAATTGTGCTATGTGACAATGCCAAAAGAAAATTATATTGAAGTAACGAAATTCTTAAATTATAAATTAAGAATCGCCCATCTCTAAAATAATTCAAAATATCGATGGAAACATCGATTATAATTAAAATTAAAAATTAACTTAAAAATTATATCATAGAAAAAATAGTTTAATTACATTTTTGTTTATTGCTTTCCCTTTTTTTTTTTAATACTTAGTGCAGTTGTATTTAATAGTTATCACTGTTTTTAAACTATTCTATTTGATACATTTGCTGTAATACAAAGAAAATGTTAAAATGTGTTTTAACATCTCGATAGTCCACAAACAATCAACAGTGCGATTAATCGAATCCATCCGCTTATCGATAATTTGACAGCTCTTTAGTAGCCTTCGTCTGGCCACTCTAGCACATCACCTCGTGTTCACTCGCAAACAAAGAAAAAGTGCATTTTAATTACTGATTACTAATTACTGCATTGCGATTAGGCAGTGGCGTACAATTGCTTACTTGACGAAGCAACAAATTGCAAGCCTCGCGTGGGCAGAAAAGTTATCGCAGCGAGCGTGAGTGCGAGAGCGGCACAAGTGCGTGGTGTGCGTGTGCGTGTGTGTATTTGTATTGCTTTTGCCATTAACTAATAAACAATAACCTTCGGGGCCACGAAAGCTGCCCCGCCGCCTGTTCCGTTCCGTTCTGTTCTGTTCTGTTCCGACCCGCGGCGAGCGAGGAGCGGAGACTAAAATAAAACGCTTCCGCAAGCGCCGTGCCTCGCGAGGTGGAGCGACAGCCAGCCAGCCAGCCATCGAGCAACCAGCACCAGACTAGGGCACTTCCACAGGCCAGATCGCACAAATGGCGGACGTGAGTGATCCCAACGAGCTGTTCGACCTGGAGCTGCATGAGGACGACAAGGCCAGGGACTCGGACGACGACAGGATCGAGTTGGACGACGTAAGCGAACAACTGCGCAGCAATAATTGCACCCACACCAGCAGCAGCAGCAGCAGCATTTGGAATTTCCCCTTTGTTTACCTTTTCGCTTTGTCTGCGAGTTTTCCTGGCGGGCGTCTGGGCATCCCAGACCCCCATTGCCTCCCCCACTTCCCACTCGCAACATTTCCCATATCCACAGCCAACAAACTCGGCTTATCTGCTGCGCAAAAGTCCGCATCACTGCGGCTCTGGCGTCATCCAGCAGCAGAGGCAGAGGCAGCAGCAGCAGCGGCAGCAGCACGTACACTGCACTGCACATTATACGGAAATTTACCCACGACTGTTAGGGCGAGATCCCTCCTTACGAAATCGTCGTTGGGCAATCGAAAGGCAGTGTGTGTGTCCTTCAAAATAATCAGTACCAATTACCCGGCACACTCCATGGAAATATATTGCAACAACTGTAGAGCGTGGCAAAGGTAGAAGATAGAAGGCGGAATAGAAGCACAGTGGGGAATGGGAATAGGGAAAGAGGCTAAACTTCCACTTAGAAAACGAAATTCGTTATCAGCGGACAATATAAAATTAGAAAATGAGAAAAACCTCAGGCGCTGATAACGTGCGGAGGGGGCCCCACAACAAATTGTGTGTAGGAGAGTGAAGAGGGCGAGCGAGCGATCGCCCGATCGAGATCGTGATCGTGTCCGACCTGTAATATTTTTCGGTTACCTCCCTATAGAACCAGTTGCAACTGCAATCTATAGGAAATATAGCTCATAAAAGTCCACTGAACGAAATTTATTTATTTCGTAATCTTTGGGAACTTTTTTAGACAACCAATTCGTTTATTTTTGGTTATTTGGGGATGCTTGTAGCTCGGACCCAATGTTTCACATAAAATAGCTTTGAAATCTTTACTCCAAGATAAAGCAATCTTGAAATCGAATTTATTTGGGGACTTCCGAATACAACGTACAGTTGTAACCATTTTTCTATGAGATTTTTGATTGTGGTTTAAGTACTTTTGCTTATATTCTTAATTAGAAAGCCCCTTTGCATTTTTTCTTCAACGAACACATGTAATACCATCTTAATTGTTGCCTCCATACTCTCCTTAAGTAAAGCCTCTATTTCCTCCTGTATCTGGCTTATGTTTCTTGCTTTTTCGATGCACCCCTTGAAAGGGAAGGCAAGACAAGGGCGCTCTCTTTACTGGGAATCCACAGGCCTGGTGGAGACCGAGATAGCGATATTGGTGCTGTGGGTTCTTATCATATCGCATCGCCCCCCTTTTCGGCGGCTTGTCAAATGTGATTTACGCAAGCGCACACACCCCCCAGAGCAAGCACCCGCCCGACAGCCATCGAAGCCGTGTGAGCGCTATAAATTATGATGGATTCGTTAATTGGAATCCACCGCCAACGCTGACGAGGTGAACCAGTTTTTAATGTGCTGACGAGAGCGTCAAGATGTTGGCGATGGCCATGTCGATGCCGATGCCGATGCTGATGCCGCCATTCAATTGAACTTTAGTCAAAAAATTATTCTATACACATTTTAGGCATGACGAGAGCGACTGCTGGCGTTCTGGCGTTGCTTCTTCTTCATCATCCGCTGCCCCTAACTGTGGCCTTCCCCCGGTTGGAGCAACAGCGTCTGGGTGGGGAGGGACAGATGGAGGCAACGCCAGCATTGCCGGCAGATTATTTGGCATTGTTCCGAGTTCTAAATTTAGTTTGTCATTAAAGAAAAGGTGTGTGTGCGTGCGGAAAGTGTATTTCTGTGTGGGATTCTCTCTTTCCCATCTTTCCCTGTGTGTGTGTGTGTGTGGGTAGATCGAAAGGGGAGAAATTCACTGGCGGCGGCACAGACTCCAAAGGCAGCCAATAGCCAATACCAAGAGCATGCCCCTCTGGCTGTCCCGAGGCGATCTCTCCATTCATCGGAATCTCCCTCAGCTGAAAATATCAGCAGGCAGCTACATTTTTGGGGTAACACCGAATGGGGAAGAAACTTGGTAATCCTAGAATTAAATTCTAGTATTAAAAATTAATATTCTCCTACTAATATCAGTTAAAACTATTTTAAACTTGTGATCAATGATCAAGTTATAGCCCATAAATTATATTTCTATATTTCACTTCATTTAAATACTTTCTGTGTGAATAATAAATAAATAAACTCTAAATAATCTTGTTCTAAAGCTGTCCTTATTATCTATGCTACATAATGTTATTTATAAATATTTATACCATTGAATAATGGTATGATTTCCAGCTTAATGAAGTTGATTAAAACATTTTATCCTGATTAATTCGAGTCTATATACCAATAACAATATACTTGTATCTGTTGTCACAGACTTTAGTCTGTAAAACTGTGATAACTTTGTAAAAATTACGAGAGAGAAAGTATTACAAACTTGCTTTTCTCCATTAAAAAGTCATTAAGCCGATCATTAGGAAATGCAATTACTACCATCGTTTCTTTCGTACTTTCCATAATATTTTGTAAGACATACTCCAGAACGCACAAAAATTAACGAAATAAATAGGAAAGATACAAAAAAGGGTTCCCTAAAAATCGAACTATTATTGATAAGATCGAGAGTATTCCCTGTTCGTTGCTTCCTTTTGCTGCTGCTGCTGCTGTGTAACTTTCCCTTCTGCTGTTTGGGTCTCAAGTTCGTAATAACTATGATTAATTGTTGATTTTTCGCATACATATTCCGCTGTCAGTTATGCTCGCTCACACTCAAAACCTTCTCCTTCTCTCTTCTCGTTCGCAGGTTGACCTAGAACCGGAATTGTGTATTAATCTGCACCAGGAGTGAGTAATGCCCCAGCAATGTCGCTATGTCGCTGCTTTTTTTTTTTTTGTTTTTTTATGTGGAGGACAACGATGTGACTGTAATTTTCTCAGAATGCGGGGGAGATACGCGCGCAAGCTGATCCAAGGGCGGGGACGGGGAAAGAAGGGATCGCAGTCCATCCGGACTTCCGAGTAGATAAAGCCAGGACAGAAATGAGCAGCCTAATTGCCAATTATCAGCTCCAGACCCTGGTGTTTGCACACTGCGAAAGCGCGCCAGCAGCAGTGTTTATATCTAATTGATTCGGCTCGGAAAGCCTGATCCCGGACAGACGCGCTCGACCACTTCACTGGGCGGCAGTGTGATAACGGACAGCAGAGAGAGAGGGAGAGACGGACGGTACAGAAGTGTTTACAACTGGTATTGACTACCAACAAGCTGTCACCCGGCCTCTGGCCGCCTCTTTAATGAGCCAGCTAGTTCCATGTGTAAACAAGACTCACGGCAAGCACTCGAAGCTGGCTGGTGGGCGGGAGGAGGAGGAGCAGCAGCACAGGGTGCAAGGGAGGTGACGATTGGCGCGTGCACGCCATGGGATTTATTTATAGCACGTGGGCTGCTCCTTTCCCACGCTAGCCAGCCAGGCAGCCAGGCAGCCAGACCCAGACGCAAACACCGAACACAGAGGACAGCAATTAACAAGCTCCCCAATTTTCTATTTTCCCTAATCCCCTAATCAGCGCCGAGGGCCAGGAGACCATACAGCTCTCCGAGGAGAATGTTAATCCGGGAAAAATCAAGCTGGGCCCCAAGGACTTTGAACTCAAGAAGGTTCTCGGCAAAGGTGGCTATGGCAAAGTATTTCAGGTTGGTCCATCCTCCCAAAAAGATCTTAAACTTTATATTAATGTTGAAATTCCATTGGCAGGTGCGCATGACCGCTGGACGAGATGCCAACAAATACTTTGCGATGAAGGTGCTCAAGAAGGCATCGATAGTGACCAACCAAAAGGACACAGCGCACACACGCGCCGAGCGCAATATCCTCGAGGCAGTCAAGGTGCGATTGGTCTTGAGTTACATCCCCTCGGAATCCCACTAATCTTGAATTCTTTTCCCGATTTCAGCATCCGTTCATAGTGGAGCTGGTCTATGCCTTTCAGACGGACGGAAAACTATATCTGATCCTTGAGTATCTGAGCGGCGGCGAGCTGTTTATGCATTTGGAGCGAGAGGGCATCTTTCTTGAGGATACCACATGGTAACGTCACCAAAAACCAATCAAATCAAAGTCTAATTCTTGCCTCTTTGCTTGCAGCTTCTATCTGAGCGAAATCATTTTGGCTTTGGGCCATCTACACAAGCTGGGCATCATTTATCGCGACTTGAAGCCAGAGAATATACTGCTGGACTCCCAGGGACACGTAAAGCTCACCGACTTTGGTCTGTGCAAGGAGCACATACAAGAGGGTATTGTCACCCACACCTTCTGCGGCACAATTGAGTACATGTGCGTGCGCCCGTCGGCCTTTTATCCTCTTCCCAACCGTATGCCTAGTAAGAATCGTAACTAATTGATTGTCTCTTTCCTTGCAGGGCACCTGAGATCCTGACCAGAAGTGGCCATGGCAAAGCAGTGGATTGGTGGTCACTGGGCGCTCTCATGTTCGACATGCTTACGGGAGTGGTAAGTTGTCAGCTTGCAGTTCCGGAATCCTGAATCTCTTTAATCACCGCCGACAACCCATAGCCTCCCTTCACCGCCGAAAACCGAAAGAAGACCATCGAGACCATTCTGAAAGCCAAGCTCAATTTGCCAGCCTACCTCACACCCGAAGCCCGGGACTTGGTGCGTCGCCTGATGAAGCGCCAGGAACCTCAACGCCTTGGTAGCGGTCCCGAGGATGCGGCGGCCGTACAAACACATCCATTCTTTAAGCACGTCAACTGGGACGATGTCCTGGCTAGACGCCTCGAACCTCCTATAAAACCGCTCTTGGTATGCTTTCTTTTTATCTTTATCCGAACTCTGATTATTGTTTGCTTTCCAAACCCAACAGAGAAGCGAGGACGATGTCTCACAGTTCGATACGAGATTTACAAGACAAATACCAGTGGACTCACCGGATGATACAACGCTAAGCGAAAGTGCCAATTTAATTTTCCAAGTGAGTAGACGTTGGGGGATAGCAGAGTAAGCAAGGAGTTACGTAACAATCAAACTTAGAGACATTGAAGGAGTTACGAGCGTCTATTTCAAGAAAACTTGGGAGTATAAAGCAATTCCTTCATTCGCATCAAATCCAAGCCTACTAAGGCTCAAAGAAAATCTCAGTTTTGGTTTACTTTTGCATTTCATTTTTAATCATTAATGGGATCTGTTTTCGGGTTTTGGTCTCGCAATAAATACTTTACTTAACACTAGTCTAAGCTTAGGCAAGGGCTCTCTGCGTCCTTCAGCGATAGTCGGCACCGCATTCAAAGTGAGGCTCCTTGAGCGGTATACCAGTGGGTCCGTCCGTAAACTCGCAGAAATTCAGACCAATCCGCCGAAAGGGATGACACTTGCTCTTCGGATTGCCCCACTTGCCACGATACGTGAGCCAATCGGGCACCAAGGAGCGACCTTAACGAGATCCAAGAGAAGGTATTAGTGTGGAGAATTGAGAGACTAAGAAGTTATGCTCACTCACCATAAGATCTCACATTCTCGTAGCTGATGTCGACGGCCTTCCAAGTGTTCCAGGGCGTGCCGAAGCCGTTGATGTCGTACAGACGGGCCACCTTAACGAATCGATGTTTACCCGGCGCCGTCCACAGGCCATGCGAACCCTTGGCGGCAAACAGAACCGGATGGTTCTTGAATGTCGTCACTGTTTTGGGGAAGTTCGGTCGCTGCAGGATTCCCTTGCGCGTCTCCTGGCGGCGGAACTCAAAGGAGCCCGTCAGCCGATTGTAGCTATAGTAGGCACCCGCATCATGGGCCGACACATACATGGCCTGCGGCTCTGCATCCCCATTGAAGTACAGGCTCATGTGCTCCCAATCTCCCACATGGCTACCGATGTCCTTGCGATTGCCCAAGCAATAGCCATAGACAGCGGGAAAGGGAATCCTTCCGAGGGGACCCAGACTCACGGTGCACATGGTCTTGCCCTGGCTGTAGGGATAAAACATCCAGTAGGTCACATGAAAGCTTGGCAGCTTGCCCTTTTCCTGTTCGGGGGCCTTGCCAATGCTGTTCTCCTCGAGATTATCGTCGGGATCTGTTCCGCCGCTGAACTTAACATTGTCCGCCAGATTGGCTATGAAGTTGTTCACCGGCACGCTGCCCTCTGGCTCGGGTTCCAGCTCCTGCTCGGGTTGTGGCTTTGGTGTGGGCTCCATCAACAGCTCCTCGTACTCGTTGAGGGGATTGTATTTGGGATTCGCTGCTGGTGCCTCTCGCTTTACCCGCTGGAAGAGTGGAAACAGCCTGGAGGATCTCCGAACCGTGTCATTGCGTTCTTCGAGGGGATCAATGGAGACGGGAATATAGGGACCTCGGGTGCTGACTGGCGGCGGTGGCACTGGGAGCTCCCTTCTCGCAGGGCACATGCTGACCACACCATAGATGGGCACCGGTTTCTCATTGGGATTCCGGCCATACAGAAACGAGTTGTCGTTCTCTAAGAGATCCTGAATCTCGCCGTTTGTGACCAAATGCGACCTGGTCGAGTACTCGCTGAAGGGCACTCCCGGCCGGAAGCTGCTGTCCCTGTCCATGGGATGGACGTACTGCAAGAATTCCTCCACGCCCAGTGGCATGAATTTCTCTTCGGGCGCCAGCCAGACAATGGGTGCCCACTGCTTGATCAGGCGATCAACTGCAATTAGAGATGGAAAGGCCCAGATAGGCACGGTTAGCATGGTTGGGCTAGGTCTTAATTAGCCTCATTCCCAGTGCCCGTCCCCGTGAAATTACCCCTTGATCGTTGCCTCCCTTTCACAGAGAGCACTGGCGCTCTGATTTTCGTTTTCAAATTCGAGTGTAATAAATTTCACTTTCACGATTGAAGCGCGGGCTTGGCTAGGTGCTGGCCATCTTCCTCCGCCTCCGCCGTTGCCTCTGGCTAAGCCCTTGTCTTTCTGTTGTGGCCAATTCGCAAAATTTAACGCCACCCCACCAAGGTGGTCGTCTACGACTACCGCTGTTCCATATAAAAACGCACTTTTGGTGCGGCCTGATGATGAGGCGACTCCCTCCCCGGCCATAAGCGAGTGCCAAACGATCAGGTCGTTCAGCTAAATCGTGACGGAAATTTCTCTTGGTCGCATGAGTACAAAGACAATTAGGGGGGAGTGTAAAAAGTGGGAAGGAAAGCGACATTACACTGCCCTAAATGGGGTGACATTGTTGGTTCTAAATTATTGTCAAGCTTCTTCGAGATAATGTGCGATAATACCAGCCTTGATTACAGCTTAAATCGTTCAGAATATATGCTTAAATTAAATATCTAAAGAAATAGGCATTTAAAAACAAATAAAGGAAACAAAATTAAATAATTCAGAAACATTATAAATTTCTATATCTTAAAGCATATGGGATTTATGCTGAAAAACAAAAGAGCTATATTTTTTTCCAACAAATTTTCTGATAATTTCTATAAAAGCCATAAGAAATGTTGCTCCAATTGGTCCTGTTTTGTAATATATACTAAATGCAATAGAAAGAAGACTATCTACAATCAGATAGCTCTGAGACCGTGCCCTCGTGAAAGGCCTTACACTCTTGTTGTTTGCAGAGGCCGGGCAGAGAAATTGACTGGCCCTCCACTGTCCTAAATAACTTTCAAGCTTCTTCAAGGCAAATCTGTTTTAATAAAAGACTTATTTAGGCTGTATTAAAGCTGTAATTGTTGGAAATAAAGGCTAAAAGAAAACAAATCTAAGAAAAAGGGCTTTACAGATGAAAATTAAAACTAAATTGATCTTAATTTGTTCTACAAAGCATACTATGATCATGTTTTTTATTATTCCCTTGTTTACTGAACATATCTTTTCAAAAACTTAAGGAATTCAACATCAATTTAATTTTGTAAATTAATTAAAGCTTATATTTGGCCTATATTGTCTCAAAAAAAGCGAAAATGACACCCAATGAAGTCTTATAATTTGCTGGTATCCCCAATCAAAGAAGGGTATTGACATAAGCAATATCCGTTGCTGTTGCTGCTGCTGTTTTTGTTGATGCATACCTACTTCTTTATCTAATGGCGTTATATGTGCAAATTGCATTGTTGGTGGTTGTTGCTGCTGCTGCTGTTGTTGTGTCTCGAAAGAGGAGGCTTCATGGCTGTTGTGATTGCCGTTGCTGTTGCTGTTGATATTGCTGCTGGTGTTGTCGATGAAAGTGGCAGCCACACCACCATCCAAAGTTGCATTCAAGAGTCTTGTGTTGTCTGCTGTTGCTGCAGTATCTCCTGTTAGTTGCTGCTGCTGCTGGTGCTGCAGTAGTTGCTGCGGAGGTTGTTGCAGCACCGCCGCCACAGTTATCCACGCGGCCAGGCAATGCAGCAACGAAAGTGAATTTATTTTCCACCACTTGGACATTATTTTACGTGCTTAATTTCAGCCCGCAATGATTTTCCTTTAGAGCTTACTCTGGGATTTTTCTTTTTTTAGTTTTTAAATGTGATTCAGTGTTTGGTGCCTTTGCTCAGTGTAAGTTTTTTGAGTTTTGGCTGGCTTTTCGCTTGGTTTTTACCCCGACAGAGTCACGACGACAACAAACAAAGCGTGGCTTTTGTGTTATCGGCGGTTATTATTATTTTCACACATTTTTTTACACACTTTGTTGGTACGTACATTTATTGTGGTTATATTTCTTTTATTAGCTGCTCTTTGGGTGCTTATGCAATGTCGTTTAAGTGAATTTAAGACACTTCCGCGCACAGTTTGATGGGCACTGGCTCGCTCAGCTGGCTGCGTTCTGGTCTTGTCCCAGTTTCGCTCTCCGAGTAAGTCTTGTGCACGTGCACGCCTGCGCGCCGAGTTTCTCTCGCTCTACAGCTGGTCTCGTTGCCCTTCAACTGGTTTTTTGGGTTTACAACTGGCTGATACCAGCTACCAACACACAGAGCTACCAGCTACCAACTACCAACTACCAGTAATCCCCGATAGCCCTGAACCCATCAATGACGCTGCACGTTGGCCCAGAATCAATGTCATCGGTGGTGAAAATCGGTGACTGCCCCGCCTGCTTTTGCGACCTGCAAAAATGCTTGTTGAGACCCGGCTCGCTCTCCACTGCACTCCACCTTTCTCCAGCTGAGCACACGAAAGTCACTCCCAGTTCACGTTCAGTTTCTTTCTTATTTCGCTGAGCCGTCCGAGTCTTTTGTGCTGTGCTGTGTCTGGTGTCCGAACGCTTTGAGCGTTTCTGCGAGACTGGCTTGGAGTGGTGGAGCCAAGTGGCCAAGTGGCTGGATTTGGCTCGATCGCTCTTGGCTCCCTCCTGCTTTTTGTTTTATTTGTTTACAAACATGCTAGTGCCAGTGCGAGTGCGAGTGCTGTGACCAGGCCTGAGTCGAACGACCCTTGAGCTGCTCGCTTGCTCGGTGGTAAGCTGTGTAAAGTTTGTTTTGGTTATGGGTTTATGGGATTAGTAGGCTAAATGTCTTGTTAAATATTGCCTAATTAAGGTTGCAATGGAGTAGCTGGAACGCCGGAAATGTTCACAGGTACTTTTATCTTTTACGTGTGAAGGTGTGAAAAGGTTTTAGAAGTTTTCCACGAGCACAAGAACTTGTACTCAATGCAGGCTTTAAAGTAAGAAGCATTTAAACTTGATATTATAAATAACTTGGGTTTTGTAATTAAAAATTATATTTCTATGGCCTTAAACAAAGCCGGAAGAACGGAAATATAAAGAGCTTACAGCATACTAATTAAGCTCTTTATATAATAACGAATTCAAGAACTTTAATGGCTTATAAAATGCGGCTCATACGATTTCACTTTGCCCAACCAGAGCCCAGTTGTTACCAAACTTAACAACCAAACAGTTTTAGCCGAACTATGCTTCTTCCCACAGTTATCTCATGGCGCGAAATTCTGCTAATTACCTAATGTAGCTCGAAGCCATTCATCACGCTAGGTCTCCACTCAAGAAAGCACTGCAAGAAACGGATTCAATTCGCACCTGATTGAGGTCCAAACTGGGATACAATTAGAACTTTATTAACGGATAATGGCAAACTTTCTCAGCGCGCGCTTCGCTCGCTCGGCTCACCTCGAATTATGATGCCTTAGTGGGTCGCCGCTCGATCGCAGTTCCAATTAGCGAATGCGGTGCTCTCACGTACATTTCACCTGGCTGTAGCGACAGGTGTTCGGAGAGGGGGTAACACTTTAATTCCCCTCCTCCTGGTGGCGTCACGCATTTCTGTCCAGCCTCCGTGCCGGGGGAATTTACACACACACGTCAGCCGGCGGCTGCTTGATTTTGCTTTGCTTTTAATTATTTTATTGCATTTGCCGGTGGATTTCGTCAAGACAAATATATTTAATTAATGTCTCTCCACGCCGGGACTGGGAAATTATGTAAAATGTGTTACATGGAGCAGCCAGAGCCAGAGCCCGAGCCCGGGGGCTTGCATAATCCCTGCTCCGACGACAGCCGCTCAAGACTAAGGGGGCAGTATTAATATGCAAGACGGGAATCGGATCGACACCGACACGGACTGGACTCGGGCTAAGCAAGTGTAGTTGCCCGATCCGATTCCAATTGCGCACACGACCGGACAAGTGGGTCAGGGATTGGGGGAAGAGTCACACTCTAAATGGCAACTTAGCTCAAGGTTTTTCATATTTTCTTTTTCTTTTGTATTCTTCTTTTTGCAGGGTTTCACCTACGTTGCGCCCTCGATACTGGAGGACATGCATCGGGCCAATCGGATGCCGGCGCGCTCCCCACGACGCACGCCCCGCCAGCTGCCGGACAGCAGCTTCCGGCTACAGTTCCCGTCCGCCAATGCGGGCCCCAACGCCTCAATGTCCATGCACGGCCATCCGCAGCGCTCCGGATTGTTTGCCAGGGCCACGCCACCGCATCATATGCAGACGTTTGCACCGCGCCCGTCGCCGGCGCAGGACGAGATGATGGATGTACAGCAGGGACTGCCGATGGTCTAGGAAGGGCGAAGCTGGAGCTGGAACGGTCGCCTTCCATCCAAGCATCCATCCATCCATCCAACCCCCTACAACCCATCCCACCAACAGCGCCCCCGTTCCTCCAGCACAGAAATTGACAGTTACTATTAATTATGACGGACAGATGTGTGGAGTGTGGAAAGTGGAGTGTGGAGGACTTGGCCAAGGATTCGGAATGAACAGGACCAGGAGGATAAGCCGCATCAGGTGCAGGAATTGTTGTTTTGTTAAAGAGAGCGCGCTCAGATCGCGCCGGTAGAAGAGAGAGGTTTATGATAATGATAATGAGAAGGATCGGGAGGAGAGCGTTCGTTTTTTGGATACACCTAGAGAGATACTACAGTTAGAGAGAGAGACATCCACATAAACATATGCTATAGCTATACTATATATATACGATCTACGACCTAGGGAAAGGGGCAGGCCTAGAGATCGCAGCCAGGCCCGAACCCAGCCCCAACTTATCCGTGTTTATGTATAAATATTATACTTACACTTATGTTTTATCTAGGCGAAATGGTTTACACAATTTAGTTCAAATGTACACACACACACACACACTCACAACGCAAAACACACACTTTAATTAATATTGTTTTAACTCCTATTTTAACCCCCATAAAAGAAGGCCGCGAGGTTGGTTCTTAATTCGATAGGTAGATCTATCTTTAAGTCAGTGGTGCCCCTTACGAACGCTTACACTGTCGGTGTGAGCAGAGTTCGGGCAGCGACACTTGCAGACTCGCGAGTCTATCTGCAGGGCATCACTGCTTTAAATGATGCAAAATGTGTGACCATAATCATGTGGAATTGTTCTTCGAAAAGCTTAGTGTAAAGTGTTTTTAAATTTTATATTTTTTTTCTGCATATTTCGATCACCTTCTTCGGCAGGCATCGTACGTATATATAGTGACGCTAGGTTTTAGGGACAGCAGCAGCAGCAGCGTACATACACACACTTAAATGAATTGTAAATTATAAACTAAAGTAGAACGTTAACGAAATAAACTAAAAAAGTATAAACTATATGAAGATTAACAGGTTTCCCCCCCTCAGCACGATGATAAAAGAAAACAAGTTACTTGCTCGCATCAGGGAGTTTGCCCTATTTTAAATATTGGTTGCATTTTGTTAATCCAATTTTTGTTGTTAATTAATTCAAGCAACTAAAGAGAGAAACACAATTAATACCGCGTACTGAGAAGCTAAACGCTGCCACAACGATAAGCCCCACAAGGGGGCAGATCTTATGTACTTTGATTATATTCCGCCTCAGTTTCCGCAAATATATATTTTTTTGTAAAGAGAAAAGAAATAGGGAACGTTGTCTACATAAAACAAAAATATTACAATGTCAAATATATATAATCAAAAGGTGCTTTGAATTGTTTAAAAAAAGACAAGACAACTACAAAAACTATAAACTAAAACCTAAAAAAGAAACGAAACGGAAATATAAAGAAAAACGGAAAAGTGAAGAGGAGAAAGCACTATGGAGAACGTAAGCGACTAAGAACCTAAATACTTAAACGGTTATGATGTGTATAAAGAATATTTATATAAACAAAAGAATAAATACCTCAAAAGCAATTATTTTTGTTACACAAACAGCTAAACACTGTGCGATGCAAATAAAAGAACTTAACAAAGGATTAACTCTACCAACTAAAGTACAGAAACAAAACAAAAACTATTATCGAGAAATTAGGAAGCAACAACAACAGAATATATATATATAAATACAAATATATACATAAATATATATATATTTTTTTCATTGTACACTTATTCTTCTTTCTGTGTTTTTGGTTCTTGTTTAACTGCTAAATGTATTTTGTATTTTTTATTAAACGAATCATTATTTTTAAATGTAAGCAAAAATAAGAGAAAAACAAAAAAAATGCCCACACAAAACAAAATGAAACTGTTTTCAATTTGTGGATGGAAACTAATGACTTATTTTCACTGTTAGTAACCATTAAACCGAGCAATTGTGCTAAAGCCAAGAAATGTATAAAAAAAACGAGAGAAAATCTTAAACTAACGAAGAGGAAACGGGGAGAAAATAACTAATAACTATCGAACAAAACACAACCCAGAAAAAGATGAAACACTGCCTACACGAGAGAGGAAAAACAAGAAATAAAGAAAACAAATTAACTAGCAACAAATTAACTACAATAAACAAAAAAAGAACAACAAATCGCAAGTAAAGAATTTAAAGCAGACCCAAGACCAAGGGCGAAAACCAGAAGCCGGAGCCAGCAGGAAGACTGCTTCTTCACACCAGTTCTTAGATAGCCAAGTTAACCAATTGAAGCCCCAGACCCAGAGGCAGAGCCAGAGCCAGAGCCTTCGTCAGCGCCGATCCAACGATCGCAACTGTACAGTCCAGCAAACTATAATAGTGATTACCAGTCGAGAGTAATTGTACTTATCCCCGAGGGCGGAGGAATAGAATTTCAAAGTTCACTGTTAATAAACCATAAAAAACACACACACACGAGACAGCGAGGCCTAATTATAGTTATTTTGTAGAGAGAACGAACCGAGTCTTGTTTGAGGGCTACGTCGCCGAATATGTTACCAAAATAACCAAATCCAGGGAGGAGGAGGAGCTGCCATAAGCCATAAGATCGTTGAAGCCAAACGAAAACCCGAAACCGAAACGCGGAAGAATCCGAAATAACAAATAGAAAACAAAGAGCGAACCATTAGCATAACGTCGCCGACCGACGGACGACAACATCCAGAGATCCTAGTTAATTAAATTGTACATTTTTATCATTTAGCTGTAAGCGCAGTGCGTATATACGACTAAGTGGATATAAAAGATGTATATGGCAAAAATCTGTATCGTAAATATATTAAAAACTTAATTTTACAAAAAAAAATGAATTAACTTTAAACGTTTATTTCTCTGGGATTCACCCGAAAGCTTCGCCAGCGGCAGCTTTCAAGCTGCTTAACTTGGGGGCTTGTCAGCGGCTGGGCGGCCTGTGCTCTCGCCTAACCAGCAGCTGAAACTGTGACTGGTTTTAGAGCCACTGCTGCCAGGAAAACTTAATATGATAAATATGAATATTTTCATATTTTAGAGTACGTAAGTTATCAATCTTTATTTCAAAACAATTCTTATTTGTTTATTTATTAATTCCTCAACACACGCCATAAGCAATACGCATTTTCTTTAAATGAGTATTTGAAAATAAAATTATTACCTTTGAGTTTTTATTTTCAAAGATTCGGATTTGCTTCAGCAACAACAAATTCCCTAACACAAGCTTTCCTCCTAGTAGAAATTTACCAAATGCATGGTCCCATGTACCAGGCGCCCAGAATGCAGAAGGAGGATGATTTATAACAGTTTAATTTTATAACAGTTGAATGCTCTTGCCCGAACTGCTCTTGCTTGCTGTTCGCCTGTTACGTTAAATGAGATAAGCGGGAAAATTTGCGCGATATTTTCGTGAAATGGCTGTTCACACTATCCCATTTTCGACTTTTCGCTGTACAAACTTATGAAATACATGGTTTAATGCACCAGGCGACCAGAAGCCAGCAGAAAGTAGATTGTCAAAAATCTACTCTGCATAAATTGATAGTCGTTTCTCAAACCATGGTCCACGGCCATATAAAGTAGCGCCTCAAGCCATGGTTTGAGTCCAAGGCTAGGGCAGTTATCGATTATAAAAGCTATCGCATCTCATAAATAGTCAAGCCCCGAACCGTGGTTTGAGTCCAAGGCTAGGGCAGTTATCGATTATAAAAGCTATCGCATCTCATAAATAGTCGAGCCCCGAACCGTGGTTTGAGTCCAAGGCTAGGGCAGTTATCGATTATAAAAGTTATCGCATCTCATAAATAGTCGAGCCCCGATCCGTGGTTTGAGTCCACGGCCACGGCAATTTACGATAATAAGAGTTATCGCTAATCATAGATAGGTTCTCATCCTCCTGCTGCATTCTGAGCGCCTGGTACATGGTAATCTGCATTTCATAAATTTGTACTGCGGAAACTTCTGTTTGGAAACTTGTTGTTGCCAAAAACAATAACAATAGTTGCCTGCATCTTACATTTCGTGTAACAGGCGAACAGACGGCTGTAGAGCAACGATGCACTTATTTTTGCGGTGACGTCAGTCGATCGTTTTCTCTCTTTCTAGCAAGGTTACGGCTGGCCAGATGAAATCAAAGAGAGCAGCTCTCGCGAGAGCACTTAACAGTTATGAAATATGTTTACACTGAACTAATCATCCTCCTGCTGCATTCTGAGCGCCTAGTACATGAAATCATGCATTTGATAAATTTGTACTGGGAAAACTTCTGTTGTATTTTCGTTTTATTAACTATGTCTATATATTATACTATACTATACTACTATACTATGTCTATTTAAGACTAGTCTATATATTATTCGCGTAGCACCTAGCTTAAACATTTAATTTATTACTTAATTCATTTAAATAATAATTTAATTTAAATTACTTGTCTAACTTAACTTAAATGCTAGTAATTCTGCAGCGAAACAATTTAAATTGCCCCACTGTACGAGGACACAAAGGGGAGACACGGACAGCATTTCTTAATTTCATATTTTACAAATGTTCAATAATGTTTTCCTTCTGAAAGTTTGCATTTTGAAATAATTTACCAACATAACAATTTTAATAAATGTTATTGTTAACCCACTGGGACCGGTCCTGCTTTTTCCAAGTGGCCCTAGAACCTCGCAAATCATCTCAAACTGCTAGTTCAAATGCCAAATCCAATCATAGGTGGTTCTCTATTTTTAGTCCCTCCCATTTAGACACGCAAATGCCATTGATTAGCATAATTAATGCCAAAAACTTAGCAATAAAGTAAAAAGTAAGAAGGAGCCAAGCCCAGAGCGCTCACGTCGAAAGGAAAAAGGAAGGCGCAAAAGCGAAAGTATGTTAGCATAAATCGATCAAGGAGGAGCTGCAACTGGCTCAATCCACCAGTTCGCCCGACCCAAAATGTCTCCGGCATAAAACTATTTATAAACATGCCGTAAGACGGGACCGCAAGGTGCAGGCGCAGCCGGCGGAGCTCCTTTACCAGAGTTGAGCTCCGTGTGCCCAATTGGACTGACTGCCAGGTGACACACGGCACAAGCGCATTGGACGAGCACATGCATGCCGACGGATGGAGCTGATACACGGAAACAATAAATGCTGAGCATCTCAAGAGAATTGAGACTATTTTTGCAATATTCTATTCAATATGTTACCTGAACTGTGGGTTTCAAAAAGATTTAAGTTGTATAGAAAAATTATTCTTTAAATTTAACAAAAACATATTTAATACATACTATAATTGGGACTGTTTCTAGATATTTAAAAACATGTTCTCCAGCTTGGTAATTTTATATAATTTTATATAGTTTATTTAATTAAATTTTGCATTTTTTTCCGTGTTAGGTTAAAAGTAATCGGCGGGGAAATCGGGGGGTTAAGCAACATAACAATAAATACCGCTAGGCAACCGTAAATTCCCTAGCATGAATCGATTTAACGAAGCCCGTGGGAGCGGAGGGTAGGTCGTCCCAGGTCCCAGGTCGCCAGCGACTCTCCTCCGACTCCGGCTGAGATTCAGCGACAGGCAGCCAGCCAGCCAGGTACATACTCGAAATATTCCCAGCTCGAGAAGTGTGCCAGGTGGGGGCAATCGAGTGTAGAGATTTTCCAGCGGCAGTAACACTTTACACTAAGCGCTCATCCTTGCACATTCCTTTGTTTCTTACGCAACCTTAATCCCGATTCCAATTGTAATCTTAAATTACAGCCAGAAAGATGTTGCCCAACCTGAAGTCGCGCCGCATCACGGGCCTCCAGCTGGCCGGGAAGCATCTGGGCCCGGTGGCCAAGTGCCCGCCTCGCTATTCCGAGGAGGATTGGGATTACAACAACAAGATCAAGTTTCGGATCACCTGCGACCAGGAGAAGCTGGCCGAGCGGATCGTGGAGTGAGTATATCGGGGGAATGGCCTGAGTTTGGTGTGAACGGATTCCAGTTGATGACTCTCTAACCATTCAGGGAGTCGCGTCGAGTGGTCGATGAGACGAAGGACACGACCAAGAACTGGCAGCGCGAGGTGGAGCACCACATGCGCGAGCGCACCAGCGAGATCCGCTTTCTCGTGGACGAGCTGAATCGGCAGAAGAAGACCGCCGCTCTGGAGGATGAGGCACTGAACACCTATCGCAATCGCGTGCTGAACTGCATCGAGTTCCTCAAGGACAAGTCACTGGCCATTTGCAAGCAGTGCCTGATCCTGCGCGAGGGTCGGATCGGGGTGGATCTCTGCGACGACGAGGTGGACCGCTCGCTGCGCCGCGAACTGAAGGTGATTAAGGGCTGTCAGGGATTGGCCGATGCCGCCCTCAAGGAGGCCGAGGAGCAGATTCGCAAGCTGCGCGCTGCCATCTATCTGCTCGACCAGGATCTGGCCGCTAAGGATAAGTCCTTGGCCATCGACGAGAAGAACTTGAAGCTGAAGGACTTCCAGCATGACCTGGGCAAGGGTCAGGATCTATCCAAGCAGCACTGGTAGGTTTCGGTTTCCATTATTTTTAAAATTCTTTAAGATGTTGTTTAGGAGGCAACTTCTTTTTTGGGTTGACGTTGACCTAATTCCATAGACACAAGGATTTCAGGGAAAAAGGATATTAAATCGTGGTACTAGGGAATTCTAACCAGAAATGTGTAGTTTTCTTAAACGAATTTTAATGATAAGGCTTACCAACTCATGGCACTCAAGTTTTGACCCAATTTGCGATTTAGGTAGAAAAAAATAAGAAAGAATCTTTTTTATAATCAAAAGAGATTAAAGGCGGTCAATTCTGTAAACAAAGATAGTTATTCTTGAAGTTTCTGGTCCGATTTAACTTTTTCTAGCTTTGCTTTTATTTCCGTCGGAAAATTAGATTGAGGAAGGTCAATTCTTAAAACAAAACCATAGTTACTGGGCAATATTGGTTAGAAAAATCTACAAAAATAAGAAAAACTTTAAAAATCGATCCGATGGTTGCTATGACTTCCCTGACTTCCTATCTACACATCTCCTTCCAGCCAATTCTCGCTTACCGAGTGGCAGGCCCAGACGTACGAGAATCTGGAGGCCAACGCCAAGGCTCTGGTCGCCGCCGGACAGCTGCGTGCCTACATCGATCTGCTGCTTAAGCAGGTGTGCGAGGACATGCAGAACCAGACGGACCGCACCAACGAGGCTTTCGAACGCCGGATTGCGGAGACTAAGCACGTGAAGCAGTGCTTGGAGAACAAGCACAAGGACACAATGGACCACATCCACCAGGTGCAGCGCAACATGACAGAGCTGGAGAAGGAGATGATGGACAAGCAGCGGGCCATAACATTGTGCCAGACGCGGCTCAGCAATCGCGCCCACCGGCCAGGATTGGAGCTAACCTGTGACATGGTACAGGACGCGCTCTACAACGAGCTGCAGGCGCTGAAGGCCTCCGTCTGCAAGCTCAACCAGAAGCTGAACGAGAATAAGGCCTCCATGCGCTATCTGATGCACGTCCAGGTGATGCAGGAGGAGGAGATCAACATTAAGGCGAATACCTGCAAGATTGACGAGGTCGATTGCATGACTCTGCGCCAGGCCCTCAAGTACCAGACCTTCTAATCCTGGCCAGGCAGCAGCACCACCAGTACCAGTTCCAGTACCAAGTCCCTGTACCGCACCAGTCCAGTAGTCGCAACCAGCGTCCCGCACGCAGTCCAGCCACCACCATTAATCAAATTAGATGCATCATGCATGTGCATTTCATGTTCGATCCCAAATTACTTAATAAATTGAAATTCACTTTCGATTTTCCAGTTATTCCCAGTGTTATTTGAAATACGGAGCTATTGAGGGTTTCTGAGCAGTCAAAAAATTGACAAAATATTAAAATCAAGCAATTTTTAAATAGGGAAATAGGGAATTTAATCAATTTCTTAATACTTTCTTTTTCAAATTTGAATTAAACAATATGATCGTTTAATAAGAAATCCAACAATAAAATTAAAGAACAAAATATCACACAATAATAAAAGAACACCAGATTAGTTTAAAATTTAATTTTATATTGCCGAAAAAATATGTTCTCAAGCTTTCAAATTTAAATTTTAAATGTTAAAGGGATTTTCTAGTATCTTCCTGTATTTTCAACTGTTAATCGATAACATCGGGCAAGCTATCGATAGTGTGATCGAAAATGCGAGGGAGTAGTGAAAAGTGTTACCGTACCGGTGTGAAAATATTAAGTGTGACCGAATGCCAGCCCCCACAACGAAATGATATTGATGAGGATTTACAAAACGTAGAAAACCAAGAGGAAACCTTAATTAATGTTGAGCTAAAAGTGTACAAACCTGAGATTAAGGTAAGTCACAAACCACGCTTTACTTTCCCCGACGCAAACGGTGCGCTGGCGTCGGCAGTGCCGGGGGCTTTTCACGCCTCTGCCGCCGCCGCCGCCGTACACGATAAAAAAATGGAGTACAGCCACGAATGGCAAATCAATAATGCGGGAGGTTGATGTTTTTCGCCACTGAGATTCGCCATGTTTCCCCTTCTGTCTGTCCACTTGCAGTGCAAGGATGTCGAAACGCAGCGCCGACGACGCCAGCGGCGGCAGCGGGAGTGGCGCCAGCAGCGGCCTAGTGGCAGCCGCCGCCGCCGGCCAGCCGCCCATCAAGAAGGTGCACTTCGAGCCGCACCTGATCGGGCCGGTGTCCACGCTGGAGGAGCTGGACATCAAGGTACTGGAGTTTCAAAACAAGAAGCTCGCTCAGCGCATTGAGCAGCGTATGCGCACGGAGGCGGAGCTCCGGCATCGCATCGAGCAGCTGGAGAAGCGGCAGACGCAGGACGACGCCGTGCTGAACGTGGTCAATCGGTATTGGAACCAGCTGAACGAGGACATTCGCGTCCTGTTGCAGCGCTTCGATGCTGAGACGGCCGACGAACTGGAGAATCGCAACGAGAACGAGGTGACTACCTCCTTTCTCGCTCAGCTCTCCACCTGGGACAAGGAGGAGCTGGACGAGAAACTGGCCAACCGCGTCCAGGTATCGAAGCGGGCGGTCGCCAAGATCGTGCAAGTTATTGATAGGTTAATGCAACGCAACGAGAAAATAACTCATGTATTGAAAGGTGATAGCCTGGCCGGCGGTGCGGCGGCAGCGGGATCCGGCTCTGGGGCAGCCGGTAACGACGATGAGCAGCAGCAACAGCAGTCCAGTGGCGATGCAGAGTTGGCGTCAGGCTCCGCTGCTGGCATCCATGCGCTGGAGGAGACGCTCAAACAGACTCACATCGAGATCATGAGCGAGAACCACAAGCTGCAGAATCTGAATACCTCGCTGCACGAGAAGTTCCACACCATGTCGCTGAAGATGAAGGAGTACCAGGACGCGCACACCGCCAAGGAGACGGAGAACGCCGAGCTGAAGAACCAGATCGACGAGCTGCAGTACGACCTGGAGAAGATCCACTATCGCAACGACAAGCTAGAGAACCACCTGGCCGAGGCTATCGAAAAGCTAAAGGCCTACCATCAGATCTACGGCGATCCCAATAAGAGCAGCAACAGTGCCAAGACGCCCACCTCAACCATGGCCATGGGAACCACCACGACCAATGTGAATAGCCAGCACTTGGAGGAGCTGCAAAAGGAGCTGGAGGAGCACCGCGAGCTGGCCAACAACAGGCTGCAGGAACTGGACAAGCTGCACGCCACGCATCGCGAAACCCTCAAGGAAGTGGAGAAGCTCAAGATGGACGTAAGTTCGGGATCCTAAAGGATCATAAAGAAAGAGCGATGAAACCTGGTTTATTTGCTAATTTCGTGCCATTTCAGATACGCCAACTGCCCGAATCGGTGATTGTGGAGACCACGGAGTACAAGTGCCTGCAGAGCCAGTTCTCCGTGCTCTACAACGAGTCCATGCAGATAAAGACGATGCTGGACGAGACTCGAAATCAACTGCAGACCAGCAAGAACCAGCATCTGCGGCAAATCGAGGTAATGGAGAGCGAGGAGCTGATTGCCCAGAAGAAGGTGCGCAGCGAGATGATCCAAATGGAGGATGTGCTGGCCCTCATTCGCAAGGAGTACGAGACGCTGCGCATCGAGTTCGAGCAGAACATGGCCGCCAACGAACAGACGGCGCCCATTAACCGCGAGATGCGCCACTTGATCACCTCACTGCAGAACCACAACGGGCAGCTCAAAGGTGAGGTGCAGCGCTACAAGCGCAAGTACAAGGACACCTCCACGGACAATGTGAAGCTGCGCAAGGAGCTGGACGAGGCACTCGCCACGCTCGAGGGCAACAAGCTCAAGTCAGAGTCGGGTGCAGCTGCCGGCGAAGAAGTCAAGCAGGAGAACTCGACGAGCGTGAAGGAGGAGCACTCCAACAATGCCTCCGCCTGCGGCCAGTCGAACCAAAATAATTCCTCGGGCAGCGATCCCAACGTCGCCAACATCAAGGAGGAGAACTCCGTTTCGGCCGAAGACGAGGCCGATGATGATGCAAAGGATGTCAAGGACGGCATCAAGCAGGAGAAGCTCAGCGCTGGCGAAGCGGCCGCGGCAGCGGCAGCCGAAAAGAAAGACTCCCCGGGTCCGGGAAATTCCACGAATGCTTCGTCGACAAATTCCAGTTCAGGAGGTGGGGCATTAAAGAACGAAAAGGATTCCAAGGATGGTGTCAAAGGCAAGGATGTCAAGGCCGTGGAAAGCGAAGCCGTGCGAGATCTGAAGGCACAATTAAAGTGAGTCCATCATATCGCCTACGTTGGATTCTATTTAACCTTTTTCCTTACAGAAAAGCGCTGAACGACCAAAAGGAAATGAAACTCCTGCTGGACATGTACAAAGGCGTCTCGAAGGATCAGCGCGACAAGGTGCAGCTGATGGCCACGGAGAAGAAGCTGCGCTCTGAGATCGACGAGCTGCGCCAGCAGCTTAAGAAGCTGCAGGAGAGCAAGCGCGAGGAGCGCAAGAAGCTGGCTGACGAGGAGGCCTTGCGCAAGATCAAGCAGCTGGAGGAGCAGAAGTATGAGCTGCAAAAGCAGATGGCCAACCACAAGCCCTCGGAGAATGCGTGGGGCAGCGGGGCGCCCGGCACAGCGAACTACACACGTCCCTTCGTGGGCTCCCACGAGGAGGAGGCGCTGCTCAACGAGATGGAGGTGACGGGCCAGGCCTTCGAGGACATGCAGGAGCAGAACTCACGGCTAATACAGCAGCTGCGCGAGAAGGACGATGCCAACTTTAAGCTAATGTCCGAGCGCATTAAGGCCAACCAGCTGCACAAGCTGTTGCGCGAGGAAAAGACAGTGCTGGAGGACCAGATGGCCACGGCAGCGACACAGATCGAAGCTATGCACATTGTGCTGCGCAAGCTGGAGGAGAAGGAGCGCAGTCTGCAGGCCACCGTTGCCTCCATCGAGAAGGAGCTGATGCTGCGCCAGCAGGCCATGGAGATGCACAAGCGGAAGGCGATCGAATCGGCACAGTCGGCGGCCGACCTGAAGCTCCATCTGGAAAAGTACCATGCGCAAATGAAGGAGGCACAGCAGGTGGTGGCTGAGAAGACCAGCTCGCTGGAGGCGGAGGCCTACAAGACCAAGCGGCTGCAGGAGGAGCTGGCACAGTTCAAGCGCAAGGCGGAGCGCATGAAGAAGATGGAGATGTCGGGCACCACCATCGATGAGGTGATGATCGAGGAGATACGCGAGTACAAGGAGACGCTCACGTGTCCCTCGTGCAAGGTGAAGCGGAAGGACGCGGTGCTGTCCAAGTGCTTCCACGTCTTCTGCTACGACTGCCTGCGCACGCGCTACGAGACGCGGCAGCGGAAGTGCCCGAAATGCAACTGCGCCTTCGGCGCCAACGATTATCATAGGCTATATCTGCAGTAGATAAGCGATAGAACCACCCGTAACGATAATTTAAGATACGTTCCGGTCCGTGTCCCCTATTCACACACACAAACACACCTCATCCAACACCCACTACACACTCATGCCGGACTATTCATTACGCATAATACTACCTACGTACTAATACTTGGTTAAGTAGTCTCCGAATAACACCCCGAAACCCCAATCCCCCGTGGCAGTTATTTGAATTTGTTCATTCATTATCGGCGCCAAGCAAAACGCATCTCATTCTGAGTGCCGCCAGAGAACGAGCGCGGCTTTTTTTATGTAGCTTCTAGTTTTTGTAAATCAAACTCTATTTTTAAATGATTTCATTTGAAAACTAAATGTACGAACACTAATAAATGGCTAAAAAACTTCATGTTTAGAGCGTATCCAACGTTTTATCCCTGGGCTCTGATGGAATTCGATTTAAAACGTAAAGGGGTGAAGGGAACTCAAGAAGGAACTCGGCAAGAAAAACGCCTTAATTGCACTTGTTAACATAATCTGGATGCCTTCGCATCTGCTCTCCATGCTTCAGAATGCTGGTATATATTTATTTTATGCTAGGTAATTCGTTAAGTAGATATTTCTATACAAAATTGGTCTAAAATGTTGAAATCAATGGAAATAGAGTTGCACTTTCTGTTTCTGAAACTGGAGCCATGCTGGTAGTTATCGGGGAATACAACACATACAGTTAATATTACATTAAATGCGCGCTCAGCAGCCTTCTACTAATCCTCCTCAACCTCCTCATCCGCCTCACATCAAGACACATAACAAAAGGAAATACATAACGAACTGAATGTGGAATACAAAAAAAATACAATCGCTTCCTTAGTTCATCAACAGGTCCCAGGCATCGTCCTCGGCCGTGGCCTTGCTGTTGCCGCCCGTTGCCGATGTTTTGGGCTTCACATTCTTCACATCCAGGTTGTCGAAGCCCTCGCTCAGCTTCTGCGAGGTGTCCTGCAGCTTCATGTTGCGCCGGGCAGTCGATCCGCCCGATGGAGCGTTCTGATAGGAGGTCTCCGCACTCTGGTAATTGGCCGACGACTCGAAGCCCGACCAGTCGGCGTCGTGGGTGAGGCCAGAGGTGGCGGTGCCTCCAACGCTGCTGTTGCTGCTCAACTGGTTGTGATACGAACTGGAGCTGGTCAGGTGCGTCTTGTTGTTGGCATTATCCTGCCAGCCGCCCCAGTCGCTGTCGCTGACGCCGCTCTGCTGGCCCAGGCCGCCGGTCAAATTGCCGCCCACCGAGTTCGAGCGCTGGTAAGCGGCGCTGTCCTCGAAGTTGGGATCGTTGTAGCCGCCCTGCGGGGAGGAGATGTTGCTGCCCGCCAAATTGTTCCAGCCTCGCTTGCTCATATCGGTGACCTAAGGCGAAGAATGATATTTAGTTGTGGAGTTAGGAGATCTGCAGCGAGATCTACAGGACACTACAGACCTTGTAGGCCACATCGGTGACACCGCTTTGAACGGAGTCTAGCAAAGTTCCTTCTTTAATCTACAAGCAAAACAATGAAAACAAAGGTTGCAAATAAATCATACAACTAAGGAGGTGTACAAATCTAGGAAGTACTTAAAAACAAGACTAGGGGTAGATAAATTATATTCACAGCTAAAATACCTAAATAATAATGTACAAAACATAAAAGTGTAATGTACATAAGGTAAACAGAGCTTGCAAATTAAAGCGAAGACCAAAACTAAGCTGCTTTTTAGGCAGGAAGCAAGGGCGTAGGGTATTTCGATCTCTGATCAAATGAAACCAATTTAAATGAAAGCTAAATCTGCGGTAGCAGAAGCAAACACTTGAACCACTTAAGTAAATAAAGAGATCAACTTTAAACACACTTATTTACTTCTAAGGGGGGCTCACCTTCGTCGAGGCTAAATTGACTGTGGTAACGGCCTTCTCCTTGGCCGTGTTTGCCAACTTGGAGGCGTTCGTGGAGAACAGGCTCCAGCCGGAGGCCAGAGTGGACAGTGTATTGTCTAAGAGCTCCTGAGATTGCGTTTTCGGTGGCGGTTCGCGCGTGAATCCGAAACCTGCATATTTTCCGCCCTGGCTTGGTGGCAAGTGACTGAAAAGATAGAATTTTTAACTAGTATTTCCTAACAACAAATGGCAACTGATCCTACTCTGGCCGGGATGCATTATCCGCCTGTCGTTTGCTGAAGAACTCCTCCTTCTGGTCCTTGAACTCTTGGGTTTGATACTGCTGATAGCCTCCGGTTTCTCCAGCGCCACCGCCGTTCTGATAGCCTCCACCGCCGCCTCCGCCGTAACCTGTTGAGCTATGTCGCGACTGCGAGCCATTGGAGCCGCCTCCTCCTCCTCCGCCGCCGCTGCTATAGGTATTCGTGTTGCCGACACGCGTTTCCGCCTCCTTCTGATCCCATTTCTTGCCCTGGGCCAGGGTGGCGATCTTGTCGCGATACAGGGCCGCCGCCTTGGAGTTGTAGCGCTGGGTGATCGGCGCCCGTTCGTTCCAGTCCGCCTGATCCTCGAAGAACTCCCTGGCATTGCGATTGCCGCCCGCCTTCATCTTCTCCAGCTCGATGTCCTTCCACTTGTCCATGGTCACCGAGCGCACAAAGGACAGGTGGACGCCCAGGCTGCGGTGCTTGCCGGAGCACTCCAGGCAGATCCAGATGCCGTACGTCACGGATACCCATTGCGGATTGTGTGTGCCGCACTCGAAGCATTTCTTTTTGGGGGGAATCAGGAAACAAAGAGAACTCTTGACAACTGGCTCACATATGCGGAGGAGACACGATACAACACTTACCGAATTCTCATCCTGGGGCTTCAGCTCCTGCAGCACTCTTCGGGTCCTGGGACTCGCCATGGCAACTAGCTACTACAACTTACACTTTAGGCCTGAACCAGTTCGGATTGGGCAATCCAACTCTCGATTTCAGTTTCCGCAGCTGATACGAGGTTGCTGCTAATGAGAAACTTGCTGACGCTGGCGCTGATTTCCGTGATATCGCAAAGGCCGAGACGAAATCGAGCTGCTATGGCCGCTTAGGAGCCCTTGTAGTCCACAAACTGCGACAGCTGCCTGGTAAGCATTTAATAGCGTTTTCAATTCGTTGGGGCAGCTTTGATGGTTGGTTTTAATGGCGAATTGGCAAAAAAAAAATTACTAAGCGTGTCCCACTTGGAGTTGGTGTTAGAGGTGGCAATATATCAACTAAACTATCGATTAAAACAATCTTCTGCGTGTGTGTGTACGTCGCAGAGATGGTACAAAATTACAATAGTTAACCGATGTTTAGCTGGGCACATATCGATAGAAAGGCTGTTGATCGATTTTCGTAAGGAACCGCGAAATTTATAAAAACTATTATTAGAGTAAAGACGTTGTAAGTTAGAACAGGGGTGTCTGGATATATTTTTTAGGTTTTGATAACTTTTTAAATGATAATTTAAGCAGTTTTGATGCTTGTTCTTAATATCGAATTGGCAAATAAACAAATTACTAAGCGTGTCCAATTGGAGTTCGTGTTAGAGGTGGCAAAATATCGATTGCACTATCGATTAAAACTTTCTTCTGGTTGTGTGTGGCCATCGTAGGGATGGTACAAAATACAATAGTTGGTCGATGTTTTGCCGGGCACATATCGATAGAAAGGCTGTTGATCGATTTTCGTAAGGAACCGCGAAACGTATATAAGCTTTTAAATCTAATCATATAAGAGTAAGGACATTTTAAGTTAACACAGCGATGCCTGGGGTTTTTAAAATATATTTTGATAACTTTTTTAACGATAGTAATCTTTGTAATATTAAATTCGGCAATGTATTAATATTAAAGAATATTTCAAATAATTAACACAGATTTTTACTGAGTTATTTGTTAACTTTATAAACTCCAGTAATGCTTAACATTGATTATAAACTAAAATATAATTATATTTAATTATTAAAATTCGTTTTGGGTAATTATTGGCCGTCCCAACATTGCAGAAAATCTCCCTACACTCTCTAATAAATTCAATTAACTTCAGTGGATGCCAGCGCCTTTGTTTCGAGCAGAGCAACCTGAACAAATTATACATTATCACGCTGATCTGATTTCCAGATTGGTGTTATTCATCTGCCGACTTCGACTTCCACTTTCGACGACGCTCGCCGGCCAGTGCAGCGCCAGTTTTCGCCGCGTCATCCCGAAAAAGTTAATAAAAACAGCGATTTATCACACTCCTAAACAGTAATCAATCTCCTACCGACTGAGGATCCCAGATCTGGAATCTCGGACAAGGGGAAATTACCTACATGAGCGACTTCAATGCAAACAGACCGCGGGTGGGATGCCACACACCAGCGATATGAGGAAGCCGATCTTTTTAGGAATCGGGCGCCATCCGCAAGGCAAGCTAAGGCCCCTCACTTTTCCCCATTTTCCGGCCCCAGCGAAAGGTAAGTGACCGCGTGTGTGGTCAGCCATAATTCAATGCCAGCGGATTAGCATATAATTATGCACAATATTTCTGCAGTTCGACTGCCTGCCCACCGCTAATTCCCTTTCAATTTCCAAACTCGCGCATTTATTTAAGTCAGCGTCCCGCGGGATCGCAGATCCCAGATCGCAGCGGCTATAATTGGCGTCGCACGCCCATGGAGGCGTGGCCGTATAATTGCCGCCGCGCCGACCGGAGGATGTGTTGAATTGAAAAGCCTGCCGGGTAATCCGATCGATCCCGTATCCCGGTCGAGGTCCACGGCCACAGCTGAGTTACGATCCCTGGCCGCTAAGTGAGCCGGGCGTTCCTGGCTGGGCACTCGCTCGACGCTTTCAACAACTACTTGTCCTGCCGCTGCAGCGCATTCGATGCACTTAAACAACATTATTGAAAGTTGAACAAATATGGAAATTCTATAAAATAAATCTAATTTCTACATTAAGAAGTTTATGGATATTCCAAAGGGTTTACTTATTCGGTGATGCATAGGTACTTATATGATTAAAATCCTTGTTGTCGTTATGCTTAGAAATACAAGTTAATAAGGTATCAGTCTTGAAACGAGTTAAAACACATATAATGGAGTCTTTTGTGCTTTGAAGTAGATTTACATTGTCTTAATACTTCTTATAATTACTTTATTAATAAATAAAATGTATATAAGGTATTGGAAACACAAATTTGTATACGGTTTAACGTTTATTCGATGTATATTTTATTCATTTTCACATTACCTTAGGTTTTCCACAAAAAATCATTTCAAGTCTCGAAAATCAGTTAGTTTCAGTGTCTTCACGCAAATTTGTGAATATATTTGAAATAATATGATTATGCAAGTCGTATTATATAATTTTACTTTATAACACGTATTAAACCTTCTTAATAAATGTATAATAAATAAACTTAAACTTAAATTTGTGTAGCATGCTTTTATTTTTATCTTTTTTACCATAAAATTGACTATTATTAAATTTAACAGTGTTTAGTTATGACTTTCATACGTTTTAAAAATGTCAGCGCATATTTTAATAAAAATAAATTCCCAGAAGACTCTGATATCTTAAAAACCTTCTCAGCAAAGTCATATCTTAACTTCTCAACTTCTTAACACAACTTTCCACAAATTTAACTTTAAGTTTTCTTGTGACCCCGTAGTTCTTCGAGTGTGACCCAGTCGGTGGTCTTATCAGAAGCCATGGAGCACTCCCCGATCTGCCAGAAATGGCATTGCTGCGCATCCATTATCGGCTCTGTCACTGCTCTTGCTCGTCGTGGCCACGCCCCCAAAAGCGCCACTGGGCATCCTCTGCACTCCCAACTGCCGAACTTGGCTGCGAGTTGTGAGTCCTGGGCTCTGAGTTATTGTGTGGATACGATCAAATTATAGGCTTAGGCTTGCATTAAACTCGCATAGACGTCGTCGGTTCTGGGTTCTCTTTTCTGTGTTCTGGCCTGTGTTTGGTGCTTCCTCCTGCTGGCCTCCTGGAGAGGATGCGCACATTTTATCATCGGGGCATCCGGTCGGCCCCTCCCATGGCCAGGGTCCCTCTCTCGGTTCCCCTCTCAACTTGTCAACACGTGCAAAACAATGCTCGCGATTCGAGTTCTCATTCCCAATAAAAGAAAAAAATACCTGAGCACCTTACACCGTCCGTACACCGTGCAAATGAATTTGAATTTATGCAAATAAGCAGTCTGTTCGCACGCCGCAGCCACAAAGTCTGCGCAGGCACAGGTGATCTCCGCCAGATCTAAAAACAAAAAGAGACAAACAAAAAAATAAACTAAAATAAATAAAGAAACGATCAGCAGAATGAAACGCAGGCGAATAAAATAAAATCGTTCGAAATTGCACCAATTAAGGGGAAATGTATGGGTCTCCTGGGGAGATAGGGAACGGGCGGAGGGCATGCAGATTGGCCTGCATTTATCAGCGATATTAAAGCGTTAAGTGAATTACTTATTCTCCTGGTCGCAGCGATGCGTTACCTTTCATGTCCTGCTGTCGGGTCCGGTCTCTCTCCTTTCGCCCCGGGAACTTGTCAATGCCGATGTCGATGGCCGCGATCTTGCATGCGACAATTATATGGAGGAGCCCAAAACCCCTTCTGCGACGCCAGCTTGGCTCCCGCTCTCATGGCCGGGCGGCAAAAAGAAACTCTCTCAAAGAGGATCAGCGGCTGAGGGGCAGGACAAGGCCTAGTAGTGGTGATCGGCTACCGGGCCGACGCAAACCTTTGCCTCTTCTTGGCCATTCCTGGTGCCGCTCCACGCCGCTGATCGATTCGGGCCCAATCGATCGGCAGCATCATGCAACCGCGCACAGCCTTCAGGTTCGTTTGCCAGTCCCGACATCCAGCGGCAGTGGCATGGCCCAGAAGGGGCTTTCAGAGGCCGCTAAATCCGAAAATTCTTAAGTTACTGATCAGCATGAATCAGGGTTAGAAATTATTTGAAGATACCCTCAATAATATGCTCCTCTTTTGAGTTATCTTTATTTTAGGATTTCTTTAAGTTTATTTCCCTATTATAAGACCCCCCGAAAATTACCTAGCTGAGTTCGCCCCTGAACTGTGATCCTGGTCCAGCCAGTGCCATTGCTGCTCCTTAGCTTAACAAATCGTGCCAAATAACACAACATAATGACAACAAAGCAGACGACAGGCATGGCAACGTCCGCGTCCGCAGACGTTGTCCACTCCTGGATGGCCTGGCTCGGGAGTCGTCGGGAAGCTGGAATCTGGAGTTGGTAGTGGCTGGGCCTCGGTCGGTGATTGCCATTTCAAGATTTTGCCACTCACACTATCACACTAGCGTGGGGATGGCGAAAATTAAGAGATATTTATAATAAGCACGAAAACCACTTAATACTAACGCCTTTGGCAATTAACAGGTACAGGCAACAGCGACAGCGAGGATGGCTGGAAGGAGCGACAAGGATACAGCCGTCGGAACTCATGCATGATATGTAGCCCCGTTTTGGACGGAGTTCCCAATTTTCAATCTCATTCAAAAAGCTATGTAGCTGAAATCCGTTGAAAGACGGATTGGCACATGACCCCAAAGCGCCACGTTTGCCACAAATGCCATATCGGGGGAAAACAATTTCAGGCAGTCAGTTTATTAGATACACTGATAATAATTACATTTTATTCCACATTTCTTAGGAAACTAAATAATGTACAAAATGTATTAAATGAAGTCTAGCATCTCTTGCAGCTTTTTAGCGTATAATCTATGTAAACTTTCATATAAAAAGAATGTTAATTCCTTTGCTTTGCTACTCACATATCTATGTCATTTTTACACTGGTTTTATCTATATTATTTTAATTAAATTCATTTTATTTAAGAATTATTATGAAGGAAAACCTCTAAAGACTACGATTCTATTAAGGAAAGTAGAAATACGATCTTTAACTGACTGCTGGCTCTATTTGTTATATAACTCTTTGATTGCAATTATTTATAAAGTACGTTTTTAATTGATGCATTTATACATATTTATACCTTATCTTTAAGTAACAATGCCTGTTATGATTTATTTTTATCCTTTTTCTTGGTATATCAATTTAATGGCGCCTTGATGACTCTCCAAAAAAACAAATGTAAGCAGCTCTCATGCCGAATTGATTTGAAACCCAATGTTTTTGGCGGTGTAGCCCTTTCTCGTGGCGCATTCGCATTTCGACGCGTCATCGAAAGCCGCAGGTAACCGGGATCTCATATGGATATTCGAAAGATTCGGTAGATTTTTGGGGCTTTAATTGTTTCGCATTCTCTTGGCTGGCAGGCGTCTTTCTTTCATCACCGATCGACGCTGGAGTTGACGCCTTCGGTGGCTCATTACAATCAATAATGGTTAAGAAATGGTAAAATAGCGTCTGTGGCGCATGGTTCGATTGATTCTCACCGATCACCATTCAGGTGATCAGCGATCAGCGATCAGTGAAATGAATAACTGTTTTCGGGGACTGCCCCCGTGGATCGCAGAGGGATCTGATCTCTTGAGCTAACGATTATGGCAGTGGTTTTCTGATTTGACAGGCGTTAAATTAAAATTTAATTCGGCCATCTATATAATTATAGTGATCCATCCGAGCATACACATTGACGACAAAAACGAGGACGGCAACGGAGGACGGACGAGTTTGCAGCGCATGTAATTAAAGCCACATTAATCACCTGGCTCGGACCTGGACTGGGATTGGGACTGAGACTGAGACTGAGATGCCTCGATGCCAGGTACTTGAGCTCGGACTCGAGCTCTCTGAGCTGTGATGGAGCCTGTGCCACTGGCACTGGCCGGACTCTGTGTGCCTCTGTGTCTGCTTTTCACTTCGCTTTTGGTAGCCACAAAATTGTCAGATTTGTCCACTTGAGTTATTTTCGAAAAGTCTCTTCTCCTCTTCTGAGGGCCCCTTTGTGTGAGCACTCCCCCTCGCGGCCCCTGGACCCCTTCTGGGTGTCAAAGGGTGTCATCTTGGGTGTGTGTGTGTGTTTGTGTGGATTCCCAAACCAATTATACGAAACTCGTGAGAACTTATCGCACGCATGTCAGCGCTTCGATCTTTATTTGTACTCAGCACGCGGTTAAATGTGGGGTTGGTAGAAACTGAATAAATTAAGTAATAAAATTGCACTAAATTCTCGGTTTAAAGCGATAGGAAAACTGCACTCGAAGCCAGTCGAATTGCTCTCTCACTCGGCGTTGGCGGTGTCGTTGTCGTGCTCCACGTTGATAACCTCCTCCTGCTGCTGCTCCTGCAACTGCAACTGCTGCTGCTGCTGCTGCTGCTGCTCCTGCTGATGGCCCATATACTTGGCTATATACTGACGGGCAAAGCTCAGGGCAAAGGCCGCCGCCGATGCCGAGGGCACGGACATCGACATGGGCATCGACATGGTCATGGGCAGAGAACGGAAGGCACTGTGCTCACCGCCCATTGATAATGGAGCTGATGCTGTGGGTGAGACAGTGGGCGCCACCGCTAGCTCTGCCATGTGGTTGGTGGTGCTGGTGCTGCTGCTCCTCATCACGCTGTTGCTGCCGCTGCTGCTGCTGGTGCTGCTGCTGTGGTAATATGCCCCGGGATATGGCTGCTTCTGCTGCTGGCCAGTTTCTGGAGGAGCTGCAGCTGGAGCTGGAACTGGCAATGCCTTGACCACCACCGGACTGGGCGTGGGTGAGCTCGAGGTCGAGGGCGATGCGCGCTGCTTGAGCAAGCTGACCCGCTGGTGGCGACGCCATTTCGCTCGTCTGTTGGAAAACCAAACCTGGTTGATCAATCGGTGAAGAGACAATTGGTTAGTCGACCAAAAAAAGAGAGCCTGGGATCGGTGTTCACTGCTCCGAGTGTGGTTAGTAGGTGCTCGAATGGAGGGGGAGTTG
This sequence comes from Drosophila kanapiae, assembly GCA_008042475.1. Classification (NCBI taxonomy): domain Eukaryota; kingdom Metazoa; phylum Arthropoda; class Insecta; order Diptera; family Drosophilidae; genus Drosophila; species Drosophila kanapiae. The sequence goes on along the minus strand of VNJM01001108.1, from coordinate 514,779 downwards.
GATTGGGACTTTGGACTTTGGATTTTGGATTTTGGAGGTGGTACCACGACGACTCACCTGCACCCTGGCCTCGCTCAGCGCCGTCCTCCCGGCCAGCTTCTCGCGGGTGCTCACACACGGATAGTGCGACTTGTCGAACTCCTTCTCCAGCTCGTCCAGCTGCTCCTGGCTGAAGGTGGTGCGGTTGCGCCTAAACTTGGGCTGGTCACTGTCCTGCGACTCACTGTCCTCGCCCTCGATGTCTGCAAATTCCAAGAAATTTAATGATAATTTAAGAAGAAGCGGGAAAGCCTCAATTCTTGACCCACCTATCATCCGATTGGCATCTGCATCCGGCGAGTGGCTATCCCGACTGCCTGCCTGTGACTCCGGCGAAAGGGCGGGCAACGAGAGGCGCCCGCTACCCGCGCTGCTGTCTCCGCAGGCACTGCCGCTGGTGGTGTTGTTGCTGTTACTGTGGGTGGTGTGGCTGGGATGGGAGCTATTGTTGCCATCGCTCCCATAACTGCTGCCACTTCCACCCGGCTGCAGGGAACCGGCATTAGCTCCTCCTCCCGGTCCACCACCAGCGGACATGGGCACGGCATTCCACAGCGGATGATGCGCCGGCCAGGTGGGGAAGCTGGTGTAGGGATGCGGGTGTGTGGGATGTATGGCGTAGCCGTAGCTCGCCGCCCGGGCGAATTCCGCCGCAGCCCGTTCCGCCGCTCGATTCCGCAGGATCCGGTTGATGCTGCTCACCGAGGGAGCGGTGGCATTGGTGCAGACTCCTGGTGAGAAATTATAGAAGGAGACGGATAAATAAAATTTATTTGAAAATCTACTGGTGTAAATATTTAGAAAATATAATCTAATTGTTAAAATAACCTCAATAATACCAAGAGTTTACATAAATCAGATTTTCAGAACCTTTTCGTTATAGGCAATAACTCTCACTCAGTTTGTTTTTATTAAACTTAATTTATTTTCCTTCATAAAGGTTATATTTAGTTTAGATTTCCTTAAAGATGTAAGTCCCTGTCAGGTTCTACTAAGCCACCCCAAATAATTGCATATTTTCTATAGTGTCATAACCGCGTAATGTTTTTAGAATGTTTTTATAACACTCTACCAAAAAATGTAATAATTTAGAGCCATACAAAAGGCCAAGATTAATTTGTATCGATCACAAACTAAATTGCATTGGAAAACAATACTGCCTACTATTAACTACGATTACTTAAAAAAAACCAGCATACCCTGTAAACTCCACTTGAATTGCTAAGCCCATTTCGCGGTTTTGACACTATAAGAATATTTTTTTAAATGACATTAAATAACTTATATGTAAGAGACCTATTCCCTGCTCTTCAATGTATTTAAATATCTAAGTACCCCCTAATTTCCAACAAAACGTATTAAGCAATACGTATTATACAAAGATTTCAACTAATTAGATCCTGATTTGTCACCCAAACATTATAGATTGCCTTATTTTGCATCGGAGCAAAACCGACATGACTGTGATTAATCCGCTGCTCTTCTGCACCGGATGTTACCCATCATGACCTGGCTGTGACCCTGGCCAAAATGAGCTGGAGATTGACTGTAATGAGAGGAGCGATTGGGATCGGGCCGTGTGTGTGTTCGTGCGTCTCATGCGGGAGATGGAGATGGAGATGGCTATCACAACGATTCATTGCACCGAGCGATGCGAACTGACGCCGCTGTCCAGTATCCACTCTGCTGTAGCCACTGGCAAGTAGCCAACGTCCCGAGACCACTGCCCACGGCAGCCAGAAACCGTCAACTGGTCGATGGACTGACTGGCCGACTGACTGACTGACTGACGACCGGACTACTTGCTGCCTCCCATTTCTGTCCGTCGTTCCGCGATTATCTCGGATGGAGATCCCGAAATGAGTGACACAAATGTGAGCACATTTACATATCAATCGGACTCGCTGGCAGCGGATGTTCATAAATTAGCCAATCGATAAATCTAAATCTTCCGCCGCGCTGGAACAATATATCCTACCGATTCTTACAACATTAAATGAGGAGGAGCCCTCGGATGAATCGTCGGCATTACGAGCACCATAAACACATCAATCCCCGGTCCAGCCTCGATGCCCGATTACTGATGGCTGCTGCTGCTGCTCCTGCTCTTGCCCCAGCTTCTCTGTCAATCCCCCCCTTGGACGAAGAGGAAGCTTGAAGGAGGAGCACCCCCCGAGCTGGAGAAGCGCGTAAGCAGGTTGGAGTCCAGAGTCTTGTCGCAACCGTCGTCATTTGTTGAGCAATTTCGCTTTCGGGGGTTCCCTGTCAGTTAATTAGCCCAGGAGGAACTCGCATTGTGTCTCCTTGCTCCCTATTCCCTGCTCACAGTCCCCATTTCCCATTCTTACTCCCCAGGCATAATCGATGTCCTGGCCCATCATCGATCGGCATCTGCTGCCTGCTGCCGGGAACTCTCATTGTTTCCTCGTTCGCCTACCTTCGGTGATCAGACGCTCGCGGATTTCCCACGCGAAGATCGTTGGATTCTCGCGCTTGTACTGCTCGATCTTGGAGACCACAGTCGGAGTGGCCACCTTGGGCTTGGAGCCGCCAATTAGCCCTGGTGGTCGCAAGGTGCCTGCAAGGTACACAAAAATGTGGATTAATTGGATTCAAAGATTAACTTTTAAATGGTAATTAAATACAGAAATTAATCTAGCCAAATAAAGGCTACTGATGAGGATATGCTAAGTACATTCGAAACACGGTGTTAATTGTGCAATTTACTTCAATGAAATACTAAAATCCAATACAGTTGCAAAATTTAACAGAAATCTTTGTGAAACCCCACAAATTTATTTAATTTCCTGAAGAAATTGTATATAAGAAATAATTTTTAACTATTTCCATTAAGAATTAAGTTTATTTGTTTTCTTCGGTGTAAAATTTAACATAAAAATATCGGCGAGCCATTAAAATATTAGCACTAATCAGCTTTGTTTTCGGCAGGTGATAGACCTCTCATATTAAGAAGATATATCTGTTAATTAGATGCAATAGCCGAAAAATCTGTCCGCCCTAGGGAGTGCCTGTCGGCCGAGGGGCCCCCACATTCCAGTTGTGCAATCAATTTGGCTTTTCTCCTCAATGGCCCGAGATGAGATGAGGTGGGGCATCCCTCGGCCCTGGGCATTGTGATACTCGGAGTCGCATAATTTTCACATTGTTCAAAGCAACCAACTCCCTGGCCGTGTGGGCGTTTCGACCAGGTCAAAAGCCCGCCGGCTATACCGGCACAGTGCATTGTGTGTGCTACTTTAGATGCTACCTGCTACCTGTTGACTGCCTGCCTGCCTGCTCCAAGCCACTAACTAACTAGACAATTAAGCCAGCAGCCCGGCATCCATTCAGTGGAGCGCTAATTTGAATATTTGACAACATCAGCGGCCCCAGCCAGAGAGAGAGAGACTCGAGCCCGGGACTGGGAGTGGGGACAGAGCCAGAGTCACAGACTCGGCTCAAATGATAATTCGTCGGAAGCGGTTGACAGGCGCGCGCGTTTATCTTGTAAATTGAGCGCTGTCGCGGAATTACACGCCGAGAAAATCCCAAAAAGATATCTCATAAAATTAGGGGATTAGCTGCTTCACGCGGATATGCAATTTAATTTAAATTTCGAATGGCAAGCCTTTGACTTTTCAATAACACAGCGGCCTAAGCGGAATTTCATCACCTCAGGTGTAACACACGCTTTTTTTTCTTTATTTTTTTGCTGTGCATTCGCTTAGCTTAAATTAATGAATGGACACACATCTACGCGAACATTTGTGGTGTGTGTGTTGTTTTTTTTTGTTTTGCAAAACGGAAATTATTTACACAATTTAAATTGACTAGAATGGGAATGAATTGCATCCACACAGATCGGATGGTGCGATTCGAAGTTACGCTAATGAATATTTGTGAATGGACAGATTTATTTAGCGTAACCTAGTCGGACGCACTTGTGATAAACTCATAGATAGGTGTTTGAAATTAAATTACTATATAAAAAGTAGCATTTTCAAGGAATTAATTTGAATTAGAATATAAGTTTCTATGGATTTATTTAGGTTTTATTTAAAGAGACTGTCGACGGTGCTATAAATATCAAGAGCACTTTGAAATCCCTTAGAAAGTTACCCAAAAGAATGCAATAAAATGGTAAAGGTACCAAGTTCTGTGTATATTTGATTTGTTTTTATGAACTGACATTTTTTCAGCATCGTTTTTGATATGTTTTTAAGATATTTTAAAGACCTAAGGATTTCTGTAGCAACCTTCTTTATTATATCTTTCCTATGGCTTTATTTTATTCGTCACAATATACCAAATATGTATATTAATATATATATGTATTATATTATTAAATATTTTATTTTATAGTAGGTGTACTTTTGATAGCAGTAATTTTTTTAAATTATTGGTCCGCTATATATTTTTAATTATATACGAGTATACCTATATACCCATGAGTATATTATTGATTATAAGTATCTCAGTTCAGGTTATGATGGTGATGATAATTTTGTTGTATCATTTATCTTATTAAATATTATTTCTTCAGAAGAAAAATATACTTCTTCCAGTTTAGAGTTCCCTAAGAAAAGAGCTCTAAAAGATTTCCTAACTCCCTTAAAAGTTTAGTTAGCTGGAGACGAATTGAAAGAAAAGGTTTAATTAGACATACCCTGATAATATGTGTTATAAAACAGCACAATTATTAATTTTAAATAATCTGTTACCAAAACCCCTTTTAGAACCTAATAAATAATTTATTTCCCGTTCAAACTGTAAGCTTGCAAATCAAATTAGCGAAAATCGAGTGCGCAAAAGTCTGCCAAATCGCGAATGACATGCTCGATTGTCGCGGCAACAGGTGTGCGGCTGCTGCAGACTTCCTCTTGGAATGCCGAGGAGGAGGCGGTGTAGGAGCAAGGTAAACAGGAGGTGTCCAGGTGCAGGTGGGGGCGATGGCGATTGCCAATCGATTTGTCGTGTTTACGTGACCCCACAAACGGAGCCGTGCAAATCGATTGGAACGCTTGGAAACACTTGGCGATTGCATTTGGGGCGCGTGTTTTGTGGTTCCGCGTTATGCCCCTGATTGCATTGGTCAGGCTGTTGGTCTAGACCACGTTCTCCTGCCCTTTTGGTTGTACCCTTCCAACTTACCCAGCAGCTTGGACACGGCTCCTTGTTGGGACAGCATATGCTGGGCCAGATCGTATCCTCTTAGACCAAAGCGGGACAGCTCTAGCAGGCGATGCTGGGAGGCCAAAGCGTTCAGGTTGGTGGCCGCTGCCGCTGCAGCTGCTGCCCCTGGTCCCCCGGTAGGTCCTGGAGCAGTGCCTCCACAGAATATACCGCCCAGCGCTGGAGCTGGTGGAGTTCCCGTAGCCAAGATGGGCGTGGATGGGCTCAGGCTATGTGGCTGGGAGAGAACTGAAAGGAAAAAGGAGTTCACAGTGATTAGTACAGAGTGGAAAATTATTAGTAAGTAAAGCAATATAATTTTCTATATTCTAAAAGTGAAAATATCAATAAACTGGCTTTGAAATATTATTTGTAATATAGAAAAAATATATAAACCTGTAGATCTATTGATTATTTGAGTATAACTAACTACTTTAAGTATAGTAAGTAAAATTTTCCTTAAAATCTTTTACAAAACTATTTGTTAGTTATATACAAGTCTTCGAATTCAGCCCAATTTCTGTCCGTGCATTAACGCAAAATCATTAAACGTCAATTGGAATTTAAACGAAGCTGTTGCCGGCATTCCGCGCGTGACACAGAAACACCAAGAAATTTGTAGCGCGATCAGCGAGCGAGGCCTCCGTGGAGAGGATCTCCGGCGGGGCAATGCAACGGGAGACAATGAGAGATATCTGGACAAATTTCGGTGTGTTTTTGATCGACGATGTCAAAGTCGAAGACGAAGTCAGAGGCTGAGCGGCTCTCCTCCGTCCCGTGGCGGAAGTGTCAACGTTTATGGGCATAATGGACGCGGTGTGGTCCATTACCGCCGCCTGCTGACACTGACTGCTGATTCCAGTCGGAATTTATAAAATTCCCGCTGGCAATTTGTTGAAGACCTCGAACTGGACTTGGACGGGAGATCGCCATGTCAGTGTCGCGGCAGCAATTGGCCATTCCTCGGATGTAGAAGCTTTTATGTTCATTTTGACATTTTATCTGATCGCGAGAACTGCACACATTTTAACACCTCTTTTTTGGACCGATCGGGCTCCGTGTGTGGCGACGATGGCATGCCAGCGGGTCTCCAGCAATGCTTCTCGCGATCAGTATTGCGGATTGGGATGGCTAATTAAACCCCCATGCAGATGGCACCGGGACTACGCCAGCCTGGGATGTAGTAAAGCAATTTGCTGCACTCGCTTGTTGCACCAATTGTTGCGGCGGTTATGGCCATGCTTGATTTATGCCGCCGCAACAGCAGAGGCAGCAACCAAACGTGGATGTCAACAGCACGGCTGCTCAGTGCCTCCGGATTGTCCCATTCTGGTCGCCCCGTCACAGTTCCACTCGACGCGGTCCAGATTCTATGCTAAAGTCGGAGCGGGATCCACCGATGATTTACTATGCAATGCGACAGCTCCGACTGCCCCTCGATGCGCCTTGGTCAATTGCGAAAGCGGCTTAAAATCGCTGGAACCACGGCCCAGAACCCCGAACCCTTCACCAGTCTTGTACGTCCTTTTACAGAGAGAGAGAGAGGAAATCCTTCAATTCTGTATTTAATACTTAACGGGGAAAAATTGATTTTATATATAATATTAAACGATTTTTTGTGTCAGTAAAATTAAGCTTATTTTAAACCCTTCTTTATTTGATATCTAACATATTAATCTGTTTTTTTTTGCAGTGTACCCACTCGCACGTCACCGTGAGACTTATAACAAGAAGCGATGCCGACCGGACCCGATCGGTCTGAAGCTCGAACGCAACTCTCGGGATCGCAGCTCGCCACAAGTGATGATCGCCTCGGAATTCAATTGATAGTTTGATTTATTGCTACCGGTAACTTTTTGCCCCATCTCAGACCCGCTGCCCCGCTGTCCCCCCACTGGCACCGCATATAAATTAAAGTGGCTCGCTTTTTATGTGGCTCCTCAACGCATCCTCAGCCTGGACACCGCATCCCCAGTCCGCAGTCCCCACTTCCAGCTCCACCAGTTAGTGCTCGCTGATCTTGTTTGTCGCGCGCAGCGCATTACTCGTCCTCCAAAGCTTCTGGTTTTTACTGCCCAGTGCGCATTACTGCGATCTTCGCACATTTTCCTAAGCTCCATGAATTCTGCTTCTTCGTTGAGGAAAATGCGGGGTCAGGGGGATTTTTACATACACTTAAGTCACTCTAATTTTATGGCAAGCTGTATTGGGATTTTTATGGTACGCTTGTGGCTTATAATTTATTATTAAATCATGGCTAGTCAAGAGAACATAAATACCCCTGGAATACATTGTATTTGCTGATATTAATTTTATAAGAAATTCAAAGTTATTTCAAATAAGATTCTTTAAGATTTCATTTGAAAGAAGTACTTCAAATAAATTTACATAGATCTTTCTAGAGTGTATTTTAAAGGTATTCTAATATTGTTTACATTAGAATAATAAAAAGTAACACATCTTAAATCTCTTTAGTTTTATACAGCTTTTGAAGGATAAGCGCCAAGTTCCATATTTTTTTGATTACTAAATATTAAAATAAATATTAATACTACAAATTTCATAGAAGACAGCAGACATATAGATTTTGAAGTGTAGTCATAACACAGGCACCTAAAATCTTCGCTCAAAAACAAAGCCTTTTACGAGTTGCTTAATTACTTATTGGTTTTTACCAGGTGTAAATTACACAAATTACCTCAAGTAATAAGCAAATATAAAACTTTTATTAGGTGCTTGGTCATAAAACAGATTTATTGCCTACTTTTCGCGGCAATTCAAAGGAGATAAATTTGGGGAGACTCTAAAAACCCTTTTGTGGCTGTATTAAAAGTGCAATCGAACTGAAATTTAGTATGTGAATAGAAAATACTTTTATAAAATAACTACTAGCTTAAATTCTACAGTCTGAAGTTACTACTAGTTACTAGGACAAATATAAAAAAAAAGCTATTATACAACCTTTGCCTTTGACACACTTAAGGCGCTATTTCCTTTTTTTTATGGGTTTTTGGAATAAACACTGAATATTTTTGGATGACACACATCTGCATATATAGCAGCACGTAACGCAAGGCAAGAAGTAACGTAAGGAGCTATCTGGGCCTTGCCATGTGCATTGTCGAAGCGAAGAACCGGGGCAGTCTTCAAAATCATTGTGCACACCTTTTATACGCTTGGCTTTCTAAGAATAATGCGAATACACGCACCACGAAACCCGAGACCCCTAAGTATGGTTTCTGCCCTATGCTTAAACTTCAATGTACGACGAGTATGCCATATAGCCCCTCTGCCCTCTGCCCTGTTCCCTGTTCCCTGTTCCCGTCTCCGGTCGGTGTCGCCGTGTCTTTCTCTCTCCCTGTCTCTTGTATTTTCTCCTCTTCTCTCTGGCTGGGCTCTTTTTATAATTATTTATTTATTGTGCAACTTCCAACACCTTCTAGAGACAAGTCAAAGCTTTGGTCGCCCCCCTCCCTCCAGCCGGGACTGGGCTCAGTGTGTATCTTGCAGATACATTCGATGGCCGGCGACGTGAACTAATTTTATTTGACAACCCATACTTGTGCAAAACAAATTGCCACTGATGTGCGAAAGACCAAAACAGTTGCCACAGTTGTGTGTTGTCTGTTGTGTGTTGCTGCTGCAGTGTCGCTGCTGCCGCTGCCGCTGCGGCTGCGTTGCTGTTGTGAAATTTCCAAATCATTGCACTTTTCCAGCAGGCATTTTACTAGTGCCACCAGTTTCTTGTGGCTGGCTTTTGTCTTAAACTGTTTCGGGCCCCCAATTCCGATATCCCTGTCAGTTCAGGGAATTCGCCCCGAAAACTTGCGGCTCACATGGAGCGTGCAGCAACAGCAGCCCAACACGAGCAACATCAGCAATATCGCTGGTTTTGGAAAGCAATATTAACAGAAATATTTGCAGGAAGTGCAGTGGGAAGGGGAGAGAATAATTTGAGATACATCAGAAATATTTCAGAACATATATAAAAGACAGTTTCTATAGACTTCAAAAGGTACTTTAAAAGCTACCGAAGTTACAACAACAAACGGCGCCTAGGATTTTATATTTAATCCATTTAAATATATTTGCATAGTTCAATGAATAATGTACAAAAAACTACAAATTAATTAAGTTTAAATGAATGGGGTGAGCCAGTGCAGGTAAATATAAATAAATACATATTGTTCAATATTTAGTATTTAATCAAGAAAAGAAAGCATTCTTCCATTAAGAAAAATGATTAATTTGACAACTACAGACTTCTTTTTTCAATGCATCTTTCTTATTATATTATATTTGAACCAAATAAATAAGATAATTTCCATAATAAAAAAAAATTAGAAATATTAGGCGTTTAACAAATATTGCCTTGCCCGTTTTACATGTTCATAAATTTAGTATTTTGAGCTTATTTATTTAAAGTGATACGTTATATATTTTTCGCCCAATAAAATCATGATAATCAGGCTGTTTATAGAACTATCAATTAATGTTGTTTTTCAATAACTACACTCTCTGCAGGTGGAGTTAGCATTTGTAAAATCGATAACCTGGCAAAGGCCAAAACATAAATAATAAATAAAATCAATTAAATATCGTTTAATGCATGGAATACATAGTTCTTCTATCCTCATTTTTATACCCTTGTCTTTATTTTTTTCTCTTTTATAATTCTAATATTTAGTCAGGAGTAATGTTACCTCCAGGTGTGACTTTTTTAGATCACTCACCTGTGGAGGCTGCCGTGGGCGACATTGCCGACGGCTGGCCAATGCCTCCGGCAGGGCTGCCCACCAGCTGCAGATGCGACGGCAATGGCACAACGGCCATGGGCATTATTCCGGCCGGGGATTCGCCGCCGCCTGATCGTGATCCTGTTACCGGCAGGGATATCTTAGTGGTTGTCCTGGTGGGGCCGGGTGATGTGGTGGTGGCCATGCCAGGCTAACAGTTCGTGGTTTCAACTTTACTTCTGGATTTACGTTTTTTTGAGAGGCGGCATTTTGCGGGAGCTCTGTTTTTCCGACGGTTTTTTTTTTTCTTTTCGGCTACTACTCTCGAGGGGAACGCGGACCGGAACCGTGGCTTGTGTTGCTGTTGCTGTTTGTTGGTGGTGTTGCCAGTGTTGGCTGTTGCTGTTGCTGCTGCTGCCGCTGCTGCTCAACGCTCGCTGACTCGACGCGCACCGCACAATCGCACTCGCACTCACACTCAATCCAACTCAACGCCCGCCGACTCGCTGACTGAGACTGAACTGGAACTGGACCCTGGTCTTGGCCCGCAGCCGAGAGCCACTTCGCTTTAGCTCCGCTCCAGCTACAGCTATACAGCTCGGGATCGGGTTGCCGTTGCCGCTGACGCTGGCTGTGCCTGTGCCTTCACTGCATTCTGGTTTGCCTGTGGTTGTGGTCGAGCCAGCCACTGAGCATTCGGGGGATCTCTCTTTGAGCGTCGTCGCACAATTGAGCGAAAATGCGGCAAGAAATCCAAAGCCCAAGCCCAATCCGAGGTAAAGTTGTAAAAGTTCAATAATTAATTACTCGGGCCTTCGATTTCAGTGCATTGTTTGTCAAACTTTCGGTCTAGAGCTCGCCTTTGCTACCAGTTGCTTTCGGCCGGCCTTTATAATTGACGAGCGATTTTGTTTGGTAATACAGCTGTGGCACGGTGCGACTGGTAAAAGTTATTTTTTATGGCAATGCCGACACTAAGAAATGGCTGTCAATCATGGATCACTAAAAGCAACACTGGGAAATAAGAAATGGGCTTTTAAATTGATCTAAGATTGAGTTTTTTGGTATGAATACTTTAAGAAGTTAATGTGATTGGGAATCAGTTTTAATGTATTTTATATTTGTATTAATTCTTAGAAAAATATTAAGAACATAGTGGAGGGCTTTAAAAACTGTTTGAAATTCTTAATCACGAAGAATATATAAAGAATTTTGTGGAAAATGTAATTAGTTTAGTAAGACAGAGATTGTTATGGATTGTGCCTTATTTTATAAATATTTTATTGCTTAGCCAGCTCATACAATAAATACTTGCGATATCTTCTAGATTTAATAATAATAACCATTAATAAAATTAACAATTGGTATTCTTTGATTAAATCTTAAATATTTCAGATCATTTTAGATCATTACTCCTAGAATATTATATTAACAAGAGAACTTATAATAATATTTGAAATTAATTAGATAACTCAAAGTTTAATATCTTAAAGCCAAAACAAATTATTAAAGAAACATTGGCACATTTTTAATTTTAACTTTTGACTTAATAAAAATTGAATAAACAATTTTATTTAAGATTTGAAACAATGGAGTTGTAGTTTAAGGAACTTTAAAGGATGTTACAGATAACAACCTTTGTAATCTTAGAATAAAGGCACAAGGGTGTTCTCTCCCCTTGCCACTAATTAACTTATCAAGCCTAGTCATTTTTCTCCGTGATCCAGTTTTTACTCCATATCTGCGCCCCCCCTGGCCCGACCCACCCGAAACCGCAAGCACCTCTTCCGAAGACAGGGACGTGGAAAAAACGCATTACACGAGACATTGGCGGACATTGGTGACTTTGCCGGACGAGAAGCCAATGAGTCCGCGTTGGAGGCGACTCCACATCTTCGGGGAGTGGAAAGTGGAGAAGAGAGCAACGTAACCGATTAGCGCCGTCGGCCACTCGACGGGAGCGAGCGAGAGCGGGCTAGCCCCACAGAGAGCGAAAGAGACAGACGCCTGCGCAAGGAGCGAGGGAGATGCAGGAGAATCGCAATGCAATTGCCGTGCAGAGTGACAGGAGCGGCAAGCGACGGAGATGGATCGCCTAATTGATTTATTTTGCGCCCGCTCTTGCCCCCCTTTTACGCGTTGGCCGTTGCTGGTTGGCTGAAATTACAGAAATCAGGAGCCGTGTAATGGCCGCCAAGTAACTGTACTCCCCTGTGACTGTGTGTGAGTGTGTGTGTGCAAGTGTCGGAAGTTCAGTTCGAGCGCAACTCTACACAGTGTCCTCCCCCCAGGCGCTGAATGGGTGCGCCAGAGAGCCTCCCACACTGATAATAGAAAATAATCAATTTTAATGGCCTATAATTTGCTAGCGCAAAATAACAATGATTCGTGCGGTGATTAAACGGCAAACTTCTGCCATTCAAAATGCCACCGCAGAAATTAAAACAGCAACAATAACACGCCGCCTGGCTAGAACTATTCAAAAACCCGACGCAGCAGACACATTAATTTATTTATGTTGATAAAAGACTAAGCAAAAGTTGCTTCCACTAAAAAATATCTAACTGTTTCGGGGAGAGAGTGAGAGAAAGGGGGGGAGAGAGTGACAGTGTGAGAGGCATTCATGCGCGTTGAGTTCAGCTCACCTTACATAATCGCAATGAGTGAGAGAGCTTACCCGCTTTGAGTCAAACTCAAGCCAAGCGAGAGCGAGTGAGAGGCGGGTCTGCGCGCCCTGGCCAGCTACTCCGGCCATCTCGTTTGCACACAGGTAAATGCTATGCTTGCGCAATGACCAATGAGCAGCGAGTTTGGCGGCTCAAAGAAAGGCAACAGCCCGGTGATGGAGTGAAGGGGGGCCTTTGGCTTGAAGATATCGCCCAAGCATGGGGAACCGGCCCCCGCTAACCCCCTCCTGATTGATTTCGGCCAGCATGATTGATTAGATTAATAACGCGGCTAATTAAACATTTATCACTGTATCTAACGAACCGCCCGAAGGGGCGCAAATTAACCCTCCATCGCCGCCACAAATTAGTGGCCGCTGCTACAGTCAAACTTCTATACTTAAAATACAGTCGTTAGGTGTATTTTTTATAGGAATTAACATGCATTTGGTTTTCTTCAATGGGTAATAATTTAATTTAGAACTTGATAAATAGGTATTTGTTTAAATTTTCAATGGTATTCATAAATTTACTGCTCACAAAGACGAATTTAATTGTGTAAAATCTAAAAAAAACTTCTATTAAATATAACGCTGATATCTAATTCATGTTTTCAATTATACTGGCATTTAATATATCTTGCAAGCTTAAGATTAATTTTTTTGAGATCGAATCTATTGATTATTATAAAAATAATAATAATAATGTTTCTGTTTTCTTTATGTGTTCAATTAAATATTTGTAATATCCCACCGTCTAAGATTTTTTCTATAAATTAAACAAACAGATTTTATTTAGTTTTTGAAGTTATCCAAGTCTGCTTTCATAATAAAATCGATTTTATATTAAAAACAGCTTTGGGATACATTTAACGAAAATGAAATACATTGCTTGTAATAAATATTTACTTAAAAGGCTTATGATTATTACAAAATAGATTAAATAATACTAACTAAGGGCCTAACAAATACGTCTATAATTTCTAACTAGTAGTGAATGACAGAGCCTTATTTTGTTGGTTAACAAATCAAGAAAACTTTTCTTTAAAGGATATAAACCCTTACCAATTTAATTCTTAATTAATACAGAGTTTAATTGTGTTAAACTTGATATTGTTTTTAAAATTAAAGTTACATAAAACCCCTTAATTAAACTATTTTAATAATCCATTATTTTACACGACAGATGACTCTCATTTTATTAATTTTTTAGCTATCGAAGTTGGACTGTGTGTGCCTGCTTCTAATTGCGTTTCGTGTGGCTTTTATTTCGGGGATGGGCGCATTAATTATGGCCGCCTTGGCTAACGCCTGCCGGCCGCCATTATTTCGGTAGCAAAGTGGCCAAGTTTCCAGCCAAGATAGCGATCTAGTATCTACATCCAAACCCAAACTTATGGCCAAGCCCTAGGCTGTTCCGTGCATATTTGTGGTAGCCACGCTTCCTGTTTTTGTTTGCTCGCCGCTGTCCGCTGTCCGGCTAAAAATATTCGAAACAATGTAGACAAGAAGTGCTCAGTGCCGGGCGGAGTTTTTGTGGACGTGGTTAGCGACGCGGTGGTGTTTACCCACATGTAGGCATATGCATATGCTGATTTCCACCAAGGCGGGGGCTTTTACTTCTCTTAATATTTCTTTTTTTTTTTTGGTTGGGAGCAGGAGAAGACAGGGAACGGCCACCGACTTGGTGAACCGTGAAAAAAACAGCCACGGGGTGGAGTTCTCCCACTCCAACTCAGGCAGGAGAATCGGAATTTCGTAATGTTAACAAACAAATAGAAAATAACTTTTATGCATAGGTCCGTAGCTTCCTCCATGAGAGAGACAGTCGCCGGGCACCTTTCGCCCAGAGCTGGGCCTTACACTAAGGGGAAACTTAACTTGGAACTTGATATTAAGGTAATTATTCTAAATCCCTCAAATGGCATAAAATATTGTATTAAATTCAATAGAGATTGCTTCAGAAAGAGTGTTGCTTGTAGATATTAAGAGCTAATTTGGGTACATCTTGGTAAAACTTATACATAATATTATATAAATAAATAAAATTATACATAAGAAATATAAGAATAGTTACACAATTGTATATATTATATTGCCCAGTTTTAAAGTAACCAAACAAATGTATTTTATATTCTATATTTATTGACTAAGTTTTGCACATAATATAATTTACTTTAATCGGTTTAAATTATATTAATTCTACAAATACACCTTCCATTTCGAATTTCCACAAGAATACATGATTTTCCCAGTGTATAACCTTCTTTTTGAAGACCAAAACCAGCGGAAATATGCTCAAGTTTTGTGTTTTTGTTGGTCGGAAATGTTTAGCGCTTGCTCAGAATGATTAAAGTGTCGCTTTTTGTCTGGCCTCAGTTGCTGTTGTGCCATTTGCATTGCAAAATGTTCATCAAATTTCGCTGAGTAATGCCAAGGCAAACAAATCTTTGTACTCTTTTTTGTAGAGCAATTGCGAAGACTTCCTGATTCTTCTCAAGGTTGATGTAAGCGTGAAATGTTCGGATTTCCTTGGAATAACCATTAATTTTGGCATTCCGGAAAGGTTTAAAAGGTATGGTTCCGAAACTCTTTGTATGTTTTAAATAATTATTAGCATATTTTCTATACTTTCTCTCATATAAATATAAATTTTTAAAGTTTTATATAATATATTTTAAAGTACCTTACAAGAGGCTAAAACCCTCACTTTTGTTCTCAACTCCCAGGCATATTTTGGACAAGATTTAATTAATTATAAAGCCGACACAAGTCCATGTAAATATGAAAGGGAAAAATGCCACAGATTTAATAATTATAAAACCATATTTTAGCCATATACAGACCAATACATAATCCATCAGCCTTAATCCATTTGTTGGGTCTGTCACTCAGATTTAGATACCGAAGCTGGCGAGCGGCTGACTCATGTGCATCAATATCAAGGCGAGCACGCACCACTCGGAGATGGAGCTGGAGCTGAGGCTGGAGCGACCCACTTGGATGCCAGCCGCCGGAATGTAATGATTAACTTTTCGCAGTTGCTAAATTAAGTGAGTTTTTACTGGGGATCGGGGATCGAGGGGAGACGTGATCGCATTGCGTGTCTGGGCGACTGGGGCCAGAAATGATTTCCACATACCACAGCAGTTAAAGCCCTTAAGTCAGGGAGAAAATCCAATTAAATTCGGTAGCGAAAGAAATAAGTCTGAACTGTCGGCAAAATGATTCTACATACACGTATTTGCGTCAACATTGATTTTGCAGCAAACAGAAACATCCAAACAGAGGGGGCCATCGGGTTCGCGGCGGAGTTGCGGGGCCAGGAGCGGCTAAGCGGATCCGAGGCAAAGACGGACAGAATGTAGTTCATGTGCATGGCGATGGCGTGATTGAGGACGAACCCGAGGACAGCAGCCGCAACAGAAGCAGCAACTGCAGTCGGCAACAACGGGGGAAATATCAACAGAGGCAGTAGCGGCAGCAAGGAGCAAAAACATTGCCAATAGGACACACACAGAAAAAGAAATTAAATAAACAATATTATATAAACTAGCACACAGATTTGAAGCTTATGAAGTTTATGTCCTTGTGATTTAAATATTAATATGAATTAAGATTTTATTACTTGATGATAGCTAAAAATATACGAAATATCCTTTAAGTTAGTTTATTAATGGTCGAACTAAATTGTTCTTTTATTTTAAATAATATCTTACAATTCTTTAGCGAAAAGAATAGATACGATATAGATTATCCTATTTTAATTTGAACTTTTCTTTAATAGAGCGTTGTTTTTACATTTCTACCTTTGAGACAGAGAAGAATATCCAATTAACATACAATTTCCTAATGCTGATAATACTGAATAATACTTTATTTATAAAAGAGATTCCATCATTAATAGACATGAATAACAAAATAAAAGGCTGCGGGAAGCTTATTAATATTAACTTAGTACCTTTACTCATTGAAGTAAGTCACCATAACGTAGATGCATTTTATTTTAACTTTTCGTCCTTAGATCAATTGATTTTAGTAATAAGAAGTTAATTAAAAATGTTAACAATACATTCATAGTCACTGCATTCTTTATGCATATTTTCTTTATGTATTTTAGTAAGGCAGAAATATGTAACCAAATATTTAAATTATTTTTTATCAGTGCAGCGGCAAGAACATCGGCAACATTAGCCACCTCAAGTTGCAACTTGTGTTGCTGCTGCAGTTTGCTGAGGCGTGATGTGAGTTTAAGCGTCTGCCTGGACTCGACTTCGATTTGACTCTCTCAGTTTGAATTTTCAGTTGAGACAAAGTCCGCAGTGCGGACCGCAAAACCGTCCAAAAGTTGCGTGCCCATAGGTCTTCTGTGTAATTGCGCAACAATTGTCAGAAGCTCCCGCTTCTGCTCCTGCTCCTGCTGCTCCTCCGATCCGCTCCTGAAATGCCCCGCCTTAAGTAGCAGTTGGCGCTGGCCCCGGAGTCGCTGCTTTTAAGGGCAGAAACCGCAATCAAGACACGGACACGTCATGGAACTACAAAAAAAGCTAACGAAATCAGGGGGAAAAAGCATATAGCTCCTCCAGCTAAGGCTACCGACTCTCGGCTACCTTCGTGTCTGCGTCAAACTTGCGGAAATCTGATTTTAAAATTATTAACAACATGCAATGGCTAAATAGTTTTGCATTCGATAACAAAAGCCGCTCCTCCGCTCAACCGCTCCTCCTCTCCGCCAGTTCGGGATTCAAAAACATGTCCAAGTCGAATTTCAATCTCGCTGCGGCTCCGAGGGAGAAAATTCGAACCAAATTTCAATTCAAATCCAAAGGAAAAGTACTTTAAATAGAGAGAAAAATGCGAATGGGGGCTGTGCTTAGTGACCGCATCGTATAATTCACGAATTCAAATTCAAAATAATCGAATGCTAGGAGAGCCGGCGCTCTTGGCCAGCCGACCGTTATAGGGTTAATTAAATGCGGATCCAGTAGCTCCCGTTTCCACGCCAGTTTCTCCACGTTCCGAGCCGCGAGCTCCACTGCAGCTGCAATTAGAAGTTGCACAAAAAGCGCAATAGGAAAAACCAGGCAGGCAGGCAACTGCCTGGCAAAATGAAAATGAAAAACATGGAAAACAAAATGGCGATAACTACCGCAATTTGCATATAAATGGACGTAGAAACGTCTTTAGTCACCCGAATCTTGAGCAAACCATAGGAGCGATTAACATTGTTACCAGTCCGAGGGTGGCCGAGGAGGCAGAGGTGGTGGAGGCGCCACAGGGGAGCGACATTAGCAACTGGCAAAGCACACAGGAAAAAAAAATGTATTAAATATTGAATAAATCGATCTTAGGTTAGGTAAAGTCTAGTTTGTTGTGTACCTGTAAATATTAAATGAAAGAAGATAAATAGAAGCCAGAAAATGTCTAGAACTAGGAGCCTCATACACCTCAATTGCTGGTATTATTATCTTAACTCTAGAAATACCTTAAACTCCATTCGAATGAGTCTTAAATTATGTAAATTCAGTTAAGATCTTTGGTTATTACAATAGGAAATCCGAATACTTCAAATTGAGTAACAGATACATGAAAATAAGGCTTTTATTCCAATTGATTGACTACAGCACTCTTCTTTAAGCCATGATCGAATGGATCTTAGTTTTTAGTATAGATCTTTGACTCTAAAAAGGTTCCTTTAGTCGAGTACCAAAAAACAAGGATGAAAAGAATATTTATACTATCTAAGGGACTAGAGCCACTTCTTAAAACATATAATAATAGTTACGTAAAGTGTAATATTCCCATTAATTTATTTCAGTGCATTAAACCGACAGCTCCCAACATTGCAACCGAAGTGCAGTGGCAACAGCCACAACGCCACGGAACCCACGGAAAGCGCAACAAAATGGCGGAACAGCCGTCAGAGCGTGGCACCAACACCAACTCCGATTCCGACTCAAACTCGTACTCCTCCTCCGCCTCCTGGGAGACTACCAGCTAGTAGCTACCAACTACCAACTCCCAACACCGAAACCAAGCCAAAACCAACACCCTGCCGCTGCTGGTAAAGGTGATGCCATCAAGCGTGTTAGCTCGGTGGGCAGCGGCGACTGCCAAGGGATTGCCTGCCAAGCTGGCTGATGGCCTCGACCTCACAGCACAGTGAGAGAATAAACTAGATTAAGCAAGGAATGCACCATGAAATTTAAGAAAAATAAATAACATAGATGTTCAATGCATTTTAGAATAATAGGAAAAATGCACAGGATAAATATGAAAATATTGAGGTAACATAAGAATAACTAAATATATTCCTTGTTCCTTCAAGGAAGTCATAGCAGATTAATAATTAAGCATAAAAATCCCAATAATCATGCTTCATTTCCACAAAAGAGACGTTAAAAATTGAAATTTAAATGCTACTTATTAACCAAAACGATTTGTGGAATGAAATGTCAAGAAGTTTATACACTTTAACTCAACATAAAAGGCTTTAAAAACTCTTTATTAAATCATCGCTTATTTCATTTAATAAAGTAATTTTATCCCGAACCGCTCTAATAACAAAAAGCTCAGTGTATGGAGCTACCTGGAGAGCCCTCTCCCCCTGAACTTCCACTGCTCGGATAGCCTCGTAATTGCGATTGTTTTTGTTCGAATGGCGGGGCATTGGCTGCAGAAACGCGACCGCTGCAGTTGCCGGAGCAGCTCAGGCAACCACCCGCGTCCACAACAACACTCCATCCAAAGAGCGAGCCCGGCGGAGGCACTGGTTGTGGGAGTGCCCCCACTACCACCTCCAGTGGCCTGCATTGATATCACCCATTGTGCCGCCGGCACGGCTGTTATTATGCAAATGCCATTCACAGGTAATTACCACGCTGCCCCGTTATAATTGCACTCGAAGCCCAGCTAGGAATAATCGCGATTGCAGTTCGCAGCTCCCATCCATCTGGGCTGCCATCTTTTTGCAGCCAAAAAAGAAAACAGAGGGAAAAACGGTTGGAAAATCGAAGCCGCCAACAAGATGTTGTTGCCACTAATTGCGGTAGCTGCTCAGTTGCAACTCCCTTTTGCAAATGCAAAATCCAACTTGGCTATTTCGAAACATCGTTTAAATCGCAGACACAAATTGCCACAATACCTTAACGGTGAGTGCCACAATTTCTTAAATATTCCAAATGACTTATTGTTGGTATTTGCTTTATTTCAGTTGCAAATATTATTGTGTGGTGAGCCCTTAATATATTTGTATATATTATACAAAATATTCCCTAGTAATAGCTAGTTTTCCCTTTTATATTTTACTAATTAGTCACTGCTTATAGGTCCGTTTTTGTGTTACCTATGGAATAATTAATTTCTTATAGCTATAGCTAATAAAGCACCTTTGATTTCAATAGTTAATCCCCAGTTTGCTCAGTGAAGCTTTGTTATTGATTTAACCATTAAATAAGCTTACAAAAGTGGTACATGGGTATACATATATCTAATAAAATAAGCTTTCATTAATACTTTATAAGACATTTAAATAATTGCAATAGGACAGACAGGTGGCTACTTCAAACTTGGTCAACTTCAACATGCAACTATACATAGTTTCTTAGATATGGATAATATAGCACAAAAGGCACCTATGATTCAGCAAGTAAATTTAGGTATTTTGTATAGATTATTGAATGGAGAAGCAAAATAAACTTAAGTTGCCTTGAAGCTCAGAATACATTAAGTTAACACTCTAGTTACTATTATAATAATAAAATTCTGAACATGCTCTTAAACTTATGTAATTTATTCGTAAATTTATTGAGCTTTGTTGATAGTAAGTAGGTTATTAATTTATTCATTATACAATTGGTTCATATTGCAGATATGTTCACATTACAGGCTCACAACTATTTCTTTATTAATTAATATAAAATATATTTAATATGGTTAAATCTAATATAATACATTTCTTTCTATGTGAAATATTTAGTAAAGTAAGACAATAAAGTAAGGCATTGCATTTTCAGCCCCATAAGATAGTCCAAGATAACATAATAGTTATATTAGGAATATTACTCAGTTCGTTTCCCATTTAATTTGAATAATTTGGTAATATTGTGCAGGTTGTGGCCCTACCAAACCCTTGAGATGCTTATCTGGAGGCTGGAAACTGAGCCGCGGCTGACCAGTTATTGTTACCTGCCGCTACAGCGGCACCTTATCCTTTGCGGGGCGACGACAATGGGACACTTTCGGGCCGACGCTGCTGACACCTTTCCGGCTGCATGGGAATGGGAATGAGGGCCAAGATCGAGTCCAGGAATCCAGGCATCTGCAGCGGCAGGCAGCAGGCAGGCAGCAGGCAGGCAAATTAGAATAACTTAAATACACGGCGGCACGCATTAAGCGGCTGCAGGCGATACCATCTCGCGGCTTCGACTCCTCTCGATTTCTGTTCAGCTTTGAGTTTGAGTTCGCTGGCGAATCCTTTTCGCCCGCTATCAAAAAGTAATAAATCTGCCGCTGATCCATCGTAAATCTTTGCGTTCCCTTCATGATTTACCCACATAAATCAAAATTATCGACTGCGCCGCTGCAGACTCCGCTTTGAGCCAGGTCCTCGTTCTTAACTGGCTTGCTTTGTTGGCCGAAGAAAAGGCGTCAGAACTGGGCCTGTTAACTGCTCGAAAGTGTTAAATGCACTTCGCAATCTGCGAACTCGGGGATCATCTCTCCATTAGCCAATCCCTGGGCTAATTATGGCAAACATTTTCGGATATTGCATTTAGTGTTGCAATTATCGCCTGCAAGGTAGGATGAGCAGCAGCAGCAGCACTTCCAGCTGTCGGTTTCTATCAAATGGATCATGGATCACGGATCACCCAGACTGCGATGCCATCACGCACCTTTTTGGAAACTCTGGAGCTGGGAAAATTCGTCACATGCAAAGTGAAATTAGAGCTGGGCTAATTCCATTTAATTTTCGAGCCACTCAGGCGAAGAAGAAGCGACCGCTACAATTACAGCATATTTTCCCCAATTAATAATTAATAATTTGTTTGGGTCACGAAACGCTCTCCGCAGGGCAACAGTTTGTACACAGAAGAGTCCGCGGGTATTTCATTTTTCGGCTTTTCTTTAATTTTTTTTGGTGAAAGAAGCCAGAAGGAAAGGCGACCTGACCCGCCTCCGCCTCCAGACGTGGCAATTCGCCTGACTGAGACGGTTAATTGCTGTCACAAAAGTCGAGGTCGCAATTGGAGGTGCCTGCAGGTGAAAATCTTTTGTGGCAAAGACCTAGACAAAGACAAAGCCAGAGAGACTCGACCCGATGATAGACACGCAAAGCCAGTCAGAGGTGCAGAACACATTTTGTGTGCGAGCTCCGCTTCCTTCCTGTCCTGAACTCTGTGACCCTTCACATGAACCTCTGAGACCTGCCCTTCTTCCATCTTCCGTTTTTCATCTATTACCAGTAGAGCAGTTGGCTGATGGCTTTTGTTTTTGGCCAGATTTCATTGCTCCGTCAGCTGTTGGAGCCTGGAACAATTACAGATTGCTCTTCGAGCTATTTTATGTAATTAACCAACAAATTAAATATAGTTTCTAAAAGAATTTATGATAAATAAACATTAATTGGAGTATTAATATTCTATAAGGAGTATTATCAGATATTTAGATACTTAAGCTTAGCCATTTTTAATCGTAATATTTTGGTCAGTTTTCCAGAGGTACTCTCACTCTTTCTTCCACCTAAAGTTGCTCTAATTCAGTCTCAATTTGTGCGCTGTGCAAACCCATAAATTAATTGATGCCCTGCCCGGGCTAGCTGAGTGATAACCATCGCAACCTCTCCCCGGTTCCCATCCCCGGTTTCCACACCCTCTTCCCAGATCCTGTTCGCATTCCCTATGCATTTAGGCATCGGGGTGGAGAAGACTCTTCGCAGAGTCGCAGATTCTGCGGCCAATAGAGACATCACCATCGGCGTTAACCCATCCCATCGTATAGCCCCTGTCCCTGGTCCACTTGAATTATGTGTGTCTCGGGCTGTGAATGAAGCGATGTGCGACCAGGATTGGCTAATGTACGGGCTGTGTCCGCTCTGTGGCTGCCACTGCCCACTCAGTGCGCCCCGGCTCCTCTGCTCCTCCTGCTCCTTCGCTCCTCCGCTCGTATCATCAAAATTGTCGTTGGCTCGCAGTTAAATTAAGTCATAAATTCAGTATTTATCTGCTGAATGTAGTTTGTTGTCCGGTCATCACTTCAGCGTCAGCCTTTGTCGCCGCTGCCCAGCCGAGCCGGTCGTCACGAGAACAGTGGGCATAGATGGAGTTCTTCTTGTTAGGGAAATAAATGCTTTGAACATATAGAAAAGGGTTACATTTTGTTACTGATTTGTAGTATAAAATAATGCAAATAAAGTGAAAATAACTCTAGTAAAATCCTTAATTGGAGTTTGTTAAGATAAGGGAAAATCTGTCTTTAATGAAGTCAGACTAAAGACTTCCCAAACTAAATGCTTATAAAGCTAATTGATTTTATTTATTTTATTAGCTACTATTTAAAAAGTTTACAAATTCAGTGAGAACTTTAAAAAGAGTTTCTTATAGAAAACAAAAATATTTTCTTGAATTGTAACCACTTAACGCCTTTAATCATCCACTGTTCCTGTGCCCGTGAAAGCCGCTTTTATCCAGGTTGCTGTTGCTGCTTTTATGGCAGCCAGATAGCTCGCATGTGTCACCGATCCTCCAGCTCTCTCAGCATCGGATCCTCGATAGCCCCGCTCCTCGATGCCAGATTCCAGGTTGCAGAGCTCCCCGCCATCCCCAAGCCGCCGCGTTGGTTCCGGGGCACTGGCTAAGCCCCACTTAACCGGACTCTTCGGGGCGGTGCGAGTAATTGGATTGAGTTGGCTTTTCTCCTCATTCGCACTGCCAAAATATGGGTTTTTTTTATTTTTATTATTCTCCAGGGCCCTGGGAACGAAACTCACTCTCACTGGCCGACTCGGATTCAGATTTATTGGTGCACATCAATTAGCTGCCATCTCGAATATCGCCGCCAGCATCGGTGGCACAAATCATTGATAGTGCGGAATCAATGCCGGAATATTCGTGGCACCAATTAGTCACTCTTTGTCACTCTCGTCAAATCGCAGGTCCTCGGGCTTTGCCTGTTTACTATTTCGGCATTGTCTTGGCTGCCTGGCCATTTATTGAAACATAACGCATTTTCGGGAATTTTTTAATGTCAGCCTAGGGTCTCTTCTTGGATCACCTGTAAAGTCTGGGAGTCGCACAGTTGCAGGTAACCGAGTGGCCATTGTCAGTGTCGCGCTGTCAAAGATACTGAGACAGATTCCCGATGACACTAAGTGCTCCGAATCCGTGTCCCAACCCCCGCTCACGTGCTCGGGGGGAATCATTTTTTATGCCGCCGCGCTCCTGCGGCAGCGTGAAATATTTTGACAAATCGCAGCCACTTAATCAGGAATCATCATCGAAAAGGGATCGATGTTTTGTATTGAGGCATCAGCGCGCATAAAGGACATGCCTGCCGGCGCGGCGGTTGTCTGTAGGTGTGTGTTAGAGAGTGTGTGACACTGTGCCTGCTTGTGTGTGGGTTGAACAAGGGATTTCCGCCGAAGCCGATAAAAGGCTATGAAAGACAGAGCGCTGGCTGACTTGCACTGGGGAAAAATTAGCCAGGAGATGAAAGAGCTTATAGGATTGCTAATGTATAAAGTGTTTATATTAAAATATATCCTTTAGACATTTTTATCGCTTAAAATTTTAATAATTTTGTACTAAAAACTATCACTATTTAATGCCAAAAATCCTGACACCTAAATTTGTCAAGGAAAAGGTAACGATTGATAATCTCTAAATATATTCATTAATGAAGGGATTTCGTGGTGGAAGCGGAACAGACTGAATAATATAAGTATATATATATATATATTGTAGTCTTGTTTTATCTGATTAATCATCAGATAAACCTTGAGTTAATTATTTCGCTCAAATTCAAAAATAACAAAATAAACCATAAGAAATGGTATTAAAACAAACTAAATTACTTTTTTGCTGACAACATTAACTATGTTTTGATATTATAAATAATAATTTCCTATATTATTTTGTATGCTTTATATTAAAAACATTTTTTCCTCAGTGCCAAAAATAAGTTGGAAGCTTCGGTTGCAGCGATGAAAATTATGACTATGAGACGCTTCTCTCTCTACCACACACTCACACACACGTTTTTGGTGGTAATGAGTGTTCATTTGTGTTAACACGTGATTAGACCCCGAATCAATCTTAATAATGAGCAACGTGACACTCGCACATGGGGTTAGCGTTAACCTGCTGTTAGCTAACCGCCGTTAAATCGCTAACTGATTGAAGTCGCGCGACTCCTGACTGCCTCATATGCAATACCCACAGTTCCCTGGAACCCTAACCCGAACCCGAATCCGAAATCCCCTCGTAACGATCAGCCATACAAATTGCCAAACATTTATCAATAACGCGAGACGTGACCAATTAACAGTTTCTCGAGTCAATAAGACGCATCGTTAAGTGTGTGCTTTGCCCGGCCGACAGACAAGTCCTCCTCAGACACAAACATGTTGGAACACATGTGATCTCCAGATCCCATTCATTGACGCGACGTCCTTCGATAATGATAGCAAAATAAATACATAAACTGCAGTGGAAACAGTCACATGAACAGGTGATGGATGTGTATCCAAATCTCCTATTGTTGTAAAATAATAATTACGAGGAGTAGAAAGGGTAATAAGTGTGGCACTGGGAAAAATGATAAATTTCTGGTAAATATTACATATTTTAAAACAAGTAAAGGGCTCTAGAAATGAACATTATGAATAATTAACTAATTTATTATTAAATTATTATAAAAATGTAAATGTATAGCAATATAAATATATGTACATCCGCTCTTGTCGTAATAAATTGACACACACGCAGATTTGAATACTTTTGATATATATTAACCTGTACAACTCAGGGGCGCTCCAATTCAATGAGTTCGATTCGGATCGGATCCACATCCAGATGCTGCGAGATGTGGCCGTAATTAAAGTTTATCAGGAAACAAATGCTAAAATCACGCAACTCCCAGTGAGCTAAATGCGGCGGCAGCTGAAGGAGCACGAACCTGCGAAAGGTCGATGTCGATGCGAAGCGATTGCTTCATCCGACAGGCAGGTGATGAGCCGTCATGCGACGGCATTAGAGCATCGATGAGAACCCCAAAGATGGGACCGGGGAACGGGAATGGGAACGGGATCGTGATCGGGAATTGGGGTGATCTGTAGAGCTGGGGATCGAAGCGCACACGCGATTGATTAAAAAACCACCGCGGAGTCCGGCGTCGGCAGCGGGAAGTGTGGGCTAATTTTCATAGACAGCGCACGCTGGACACGCGCATGATGCGTATCTGGGATCGATCTCCTCTTTGGAACATCTAGAGCGCCCGTCTGGAGCTCCTCGTCCTCCTCAGCCTTGTCGTGCGTCAAAAGTTGAAACTCACCTGTCTGCTCATCGACGCATTTCCGCCGGCTACTAGCCAACAAAAAACAAAAAAACTACATCAAAAAAACCTCAAATGTTGCGTCATTATCGAGAACATTTTCGTGTCGAAATTTATTCCATATTCACCGCACATTGCTCTAATTTTTTCCGCTGCTTATCGTCCTTTTTGTTTTAATCACTAGGATCCTGGAGACGGTAGCCTGGAATGGGAACCCTTTCACCTTGCCCTCTTCTGTTTTGATGAATTGATGATGGGGTCTGGTCTCTGGCTCTGCTCTGTGAACCCTTTTTGCCGCCGCTTGGTTTTTTTTCTTAATTTGGAATTTATTTAAATCCACAAAGGTCCCGGGCCAGAAGACAAGGCAAAACAACATCCAACATTGTCAGTCACATCATATAGGAGGGCGGGGGTTCGTCGCCCCCGTTTTGGCAGGTGCAGTTCCAAGTTCCACTTGGGTCTTGACCCTTCTTCTTCGGCTTCTGCTGCAACGCTAATGCATAAATAACATGTTGCGGAGCCGGAGACGGAGCCCCTCGCTTATGACGCTGCTCCTGCCATTACAGCGGCCACTCACCGAAAATTTTAAAAGGCGTTTAGCTTGTTACCTTTTAATAATACCATTTAATTCCCCGTTGTGCGGCGTAGGCGCGGAACCATCAATCAGGCTCCTCCGCCGCGCCATGAAGATAGCGCCGCAACGAACACCGGACATCGGACACCGGAGCAGTGCTCTGCTCTTGGCCGGCTATTCATAATTTATTTGCGTTTTTGTGGATCATGTTGGCTTCATTTTTTTCGTAACCCTGGACAGCTGAAGATCGGAGATCGAGAGTCTGGTTAGAGTGGAAAAGGTCCCGCATCCCAGAGGTGGCAGTCCTAGTCTCACTCCTTTAATTCCCTCACAGATAGCCAATCTCGCGACTTTATCAAACACTTCTATTTTATTGTTAGATGCACTAGCGTATTTTGTTTTTTAAGTTGTCCTTTTCTGATAAATGACCTTCTCATTTATGATGTATATATTTTTATATATATTTATACATTGAACTTAAGATAAGAAGTTAAATATCTAAGGCTATAAACTATTTAAAGAAGTAACTAACTAGCCTACATAAAAATTCTATGAACAAATGAATACCTTATTAGTTTGTCTTAAACACATTTAATTTCCAATTAAATGAGAGAATATTTTTTAATTTAATAGCTATTTATTCACTAATATTTAGTTTTAAATTTGTATTTTTATTTACACATTTCTTAATAAGAACTCTCAATATTTAAGTTGTAAGCTACCTGTTGTTCTTCAATACATTTAATATATTATTAAAGTATTAACTACTGACCTTATATTTAATAGGGACATATCAAAAACTACATAGAGAAAATAAATAAAACGCAGTGTAAAACAATCTGATGGCGTTACGCATCTAATTCTTTATAATTTTGATTAAGAAATAAGATAGTAGGTAGCATATGTATCTTTATATTCAAAATTCAATAAAAATCAAGCTGACATTGTTATCTAGGCTTATATTAGCATTCTGTTAATTAAAATTAGTTTAATAAACTTATTTATCCTTTTTATTAAAACATAAGCTTGCCATATTAATTAAGGAAGCAAAAATGTTGTTTTACCTCTGAAACCCAGCAGTTTTATTTACTTCTAATTGTTGTAATCACAAAAGCAAGGCCCTCGAGGCAGGCAGATTGAACATTACGCATTAATGGTCTCTTAACTTGAAAAAGGGGTGGCAAACATAACTCGGGAATACTTTTAGCCCTTTGTTAGCTATTGGCAACCCGCATGCCAGTGGACATGGCAGTGGCAACATGAACATGGCCGACTAGAGACGGACGCACGCTAATGGGCGGCACCCGAATCCGCTCCTTACCCAGCCGTGGCCACCTCCTCCTCCTCCCGAGTCGTAATCCTCAACCCCCGAGAGGGTGAGTGGGTGCTACTAAGTGGCTACTGGCCGGGCGACCAGTCATCCATATATACATTCATCCATATATCCAGTGGGGGTGTTTGGCAGTCCGCTGTTTTGACGTGGCTGGCAGGCCAGCTGGCCAGGCTAATTTACGAATAAATTATGTGTCCCCCAGCTCTGCGGGAGTGGGAGTGGGTCTGGGCTGAGGAACTGGAACTGGATCTGAGCTGGGAGGGAGGCAAGGAGGCCGAGCCGCCATTAAAAATCGCCAATCACCGGTAGTCAATGCTGGCCATTTGAGTCCACAATCGGTGTTGCAGCGAAAGGCGGCAGCGGGTGAGCATCGCTTCACAGGAAAAAATATCGTAATAATAATAAATATAATAATAAACCTTCGAAGAATTATTTCCCTTCTTAAATAAATAAATACAAAGCAAACTAGAAGGTAAACCTGTATCCGAATCATGACAAAACCATCTACTATATTTTATAAATATAAATACAAATTTCCTTACTGTGTACGAACCGAAATTGAATAATGCCGGGCAGTGGTCAGGGTTCGAGAGCTTGCAGGAAACCGGAGACGCAAATTGCAGGGTAGCGCCAGGATCACGATCAGCGGCGGAGCTGTCGATTGGATTGGAGCGCCAATTGGATCGCCCGATCGGGGTCCCTGGCAGTCGGGGAATGGGCAGCTTTTTGGCGCTTATGAAGTTGTGGATATTTCGCCGATTTAATTTCGCGATCTGACTGCAATTACAAGCCGTAAATTTGTCATGGCGCGATAAATGGGATATATCTGGAGGAACTGGAGCCGGCTGCCAGACAGCCTGGGCAGCCTAATGCATGTAATCTGCCACTCAACACCCTGCCAGGATACTGGGACCGAGACTCGAATACTGGCGTCCGAAATCGCGGGGATACGGGTTCAAGTTAGCGTCCCGAGCTTGTTAACCAATTTGGCACGCCTGCGCAATGGTGAATCCCATTTTATGGGCCATAATCAGCAACAAACTAAATAGGAGTACCGAAGTAATCGCCGCTGGCCAATTCATGCTCACATTTTGGGCTGGTTAATTAAATACGGATTTCGCTTTAATGGCCGATAAAACTTGATGAGGAACTTTAATGGTGCCACGGCCACGGCCACGGCCACGGCCACGGCACGGCACAGTGAGGCGATCTCCAATCTCTGATCGGCGACTGAACCGCCAAGGATCGCTAAATCACCGTTAAAGCGATATCGTACTATGGCGGCCAACAATGCCAGATATTCGCTTTTTACGAGCCAATTGGCATCACAATCCCAATGCCAATACCTCTCGTAGTTGCCACATTCATTGGCATTGCCATTCGGACAACTCCCATTCGTGGTCTCAGTTGTAGTCCTGAATCTTCGGCTTACTTTGTTGCCATGGCGCAAAAAATTAACTGCTGATGAATGTAGACGATGGTGAATGCACCGTGAAAAATATATATTTATTTGTAGTACCAGAAATTTGGGTAAACAGTCTCTGGTAAATTTTAAGTACAAGAATATTGCAACATAACTTATAAACTTATACAAATTGAAAACATATAAATATTACATAAAGTATATAAAGAAATAAGTAAGAATATTTGTCTTTTATTAATCAATTTGAATTATTCAAACTTGGAAAAGCTGTGTTCTGAAGTCCAAATTGATTTGCCACTGATATCGGACACCAAAAGACATTTATAGATTTCATATATTTTAAAACCTTCTGACAAAATATTATATCTTGAACGAAAACACAAAATATATATATATAAGGAATGTTTAAAGTTAAAATAAAGGGATACATAACCGTATTTCTCTCACAATTAGCTTTGTGCATTTTAGAGGCATCAGCCGACCCCCAAGGAACCCCTAGACATCGCACCCCCAACCCAGACAAGGTGGAGGAGCTCTGGTTCAAAGTCACCAAGTCACTGACAAAAATGTTGTAAGCCGCTCTCGAGTGCCCGGACTGTTGTGCGATTTTTAATGCCGCCGCCCGTGGTATATGTGGCAATTTCTGCTGTTGGTTGTTGGCCGTTGCTATTGATGTTCCTCTGCCGGCTTACAAGTCGCCACATTCGTCCGCCGGACAAGGCATAAAATTAAAATGTTGCACTGTCCGCCATCCGGGTCTGTGCGTCCAAGTCCAAGTCCGCGTTCGAGTCCGCGCCCCAGTCTTTGGCTCATTAAAAACGCCATAAATGCAATAAAACGTAGAGCAAACATCGATTAAACAATATTTATGGGGCTTCACTTGCACATTGTTCGCTGGCTCTGCGCCCGGGCTTGCCATCGGCTTCCATTTGGACACGGCCGCGATTCCGCAGCAACAGCAACCTCCTCCAGGCAGCAGCACCTGGTCACCTGGCCAAATCCGCCCCAAGTTGGCTGTTTTGTTCTCGGCATTTATGCCTGCCTCCCCATTCGTCGTCCCCCATTTCGCAGGCCACAGTTGTCGCCGGGTCTAAGTCCATCAAATGCCACAGTTACATCTTCATGGGAAGACAATATCCGATTAAAGGCTATATTCGTTCAAAGAAGGACTTCGGGCCCAGGTTTAGAGAGGGATTCTAAGGCTTACAATCGATTTATAATTCATTTAATTGTGTGGAAAGAATATTCCTTAATCATCAGATAATATCCTGAATATTTCGTCTCCTATGTAATTTAGAGAAATTGGCAATCAATTAAGTTGCAGATGTGTCAACTGACGGCTTCATTTAGCGCATCTTGTGTGGAAGATTATTGAAATTATCTGCAAATTAAATAAACATTTTGGGACTGCAAGCAGGGCAACATATTAATTTCGGTTGCGCAAAAATATGGCCCGGATCTTGTGGTCAAAGAGGTTAGTTGTGGAAAATTGGGTGCGATGCGAGGGCAGATGTTTTTGGGAACCGTTGGTGCTGCAAGTGTTGAGACAATGGCAGTGCACGGCGCTCAATGAATAACAATTACAGCTATTAATCTTGGCCCAAACTGATGGGCTGGTCCTGCAGTGTGGTTAGACATAACGTCCTGCTCGGTTTTTATATTTTTTTCCTTGCCTTTTTGCCTGGCAATTTGCGGCCCATTTATTTATTTGTTAAGTGGCCGTAAAAGCGGTCACGGCAACGGCAAAAGGCAACGGCAAAGGCTACAGCAACGGCAGTGCCAGTGGCAACTGCAATGGCCTTTTCTTTTTATTAATTTATACATTTTGTATAAGTAATAATTGTGCGGAAAACGGAAACAATGGAGGTTGTGTAATGCGGCCACTCCGGAGGTGGCAACTGGGAACCGAAGTCAGCGAGGAAAGGGGCGGAACACCATCTGGCGATGGCCAAGTCAGTCAGTCAGCCAGGCAGCCAGTCAGGCAGCCTGTGGCTCATGGAAAGGAGTGAAAATTGCTCGTAATTACCCAGTCACACACACGCATGTGTGCGGTGTGTATAGGCCGCCGTCGACTGGCCGAATGCAAATGGTAAATATATGGTCATTATCTGGTCCAAATTCGAGCCGCCTTCCTAGGCGAAAAATGCACTCAAAAGCGCGACTCGATGCTCCCAGTTCCAAGTATAAAGCCCTCCACCTCTGCCTCTCCAGAAGCCACGCCATCGCTTCGTGTGCACAGGAAGCACTCGCGATGGCGATCAGCGCACTTACCAACGCTGCTTACGGCCATAACCATCCGGAGTTGGCTTCCAAGGAGGCACTGTCTCTGCCTCTGCCACTGCCACTGCAGTAGCCATGCCATTATAATCATGCGCCAGACACACAGCAAGACGACAGACAGACACGTAGGTTCGGCTTTATCTTTATTTATTGTGCTATTTGGCAGCCAAAAGGATGGCTGCGAGCACAGGGAAAATAGCCACAAAAATAATTATATTCAAACAATAATAATGCCAAGTCGTCACTAAGACGAATACCTGGCAATTAAGTTTGTCATTTTGGGGAAGTCAGTGGGATGGGTACATAAATAAATGAAATGAATTTCTTATGGAAACACGCTTTAATAGCTCTGGTTATTAATGTGAACATTTCAGTAATAACGCCTAGAATCAATGATAGATAGAGTCCTGAATTTGATGTATTTTTTTGTTCTGCCTTTTTCTAGGAAATACTGGTCATAAAAATAAGCTGGATTATAGTTTTTTTTTACAATCGATTTACTAATTAAATATAGATTTACAATAATACATTTATTGGAAGGCTTCAAGAAGTTTAGGTGTCCTAAGTTTTGTATTAATAACCTTATAAGCATATATTTATTATTCTTGTATTTTGACATTTAAGTACATTTTGGTAATTTTTTTGACATATTTTGAGGGGAAATTTCAATTAATGTGTCTTATTGTAAATATCTAATATAAAAGTATTCAACATAATTTTATGATTGATTTATTATTTTTACAAATTTAAACAGTTTCTTATAAATTCGTACAGATACTTAGCTATAAATATATAGTAATAAAAATAACAATAAATTACAATAAAAGCATTCCCTAATCTGTTTACATTTTTCTTGAATAAAGATGTCTGGGGCTAGAATTTGCTTCCTAAAGAAGTAATATTTTTCTCATGTCTAAGAGGCAGCTTGTGATGATTAAATATATTCATCTAATCTAAATTTAAGTGCCAAAATATCTGTATATATCAATCCAACTTATTGTATTGTATCATTCCATTTAAAATCTTTAAAGTTCTTACCTGCAAACCCATCAATTATGAGAGCTCTTACGAAATTACTCTCTATTACCAAAAGTTTGTCCCATTATTTTGATGGCATCTGTAAGTAATATTTGTTATTATAATAACCACTTTGCATCCGTAATGACTCCTTCGTAATGAGAACTGAGGATAATGCCAGAAGGAGGTGTAACCCATGACCGAAAGGGTAAACCAACATCTGACCGAGTTCCGAAGTTCCAACTTCCAACCCCATCCCAATTATACGCCGGCCAAGCGTATAATTGAGGCAATGGAAGGTACGAGTCGAAATGGACTCCGGGAGCAATCGCAAGTCACTTTTCCGACCGCAGAACAAACCCATTTCGACTGTATGCCTATATATACTCATATATATATTCCAATTCGATTACTGGCTATGCCGCAACTTACTCGTAAACGTAACAATAATTTGCATTTGGAATTCAATAATTTGCATTCGGGAAATCTAAACTGCAGGCGGGGTGCACCATAAAATATTCATGGTTCTGCCCCAAAGTTTCCCTTGGTCTGAACTGGGCATAAGTTTGGGTTTTGGGTGTGGCTCTTGGGGGAACGATGACCCAGTCGCGTTTTGGGCAAAGACAAACCGAACAAATAATACAAATTAAAAGAATAGTGGAGAAGTCGTGGCCTCAAATTGCGGGTTACTTCTCCGGAGGGACACACTCAAGTGGCCTCAAGAACGGGTTGACTGACTCCACGGCACGATCATTAAATGCTAAGTTTGTCCCAAGAAACCCTAATAGGTGGTGACTCACATCCCGAAAAATATCGAATTCACTTGGACAGTGGTACATTTTCCCATGGATATCAGCATTACGCCGATGTCACAGATTGCGACATCGCTGATCCGCTCAGCTGAGCAATTTCACAATTTTTATTTTGAGTGCTTCCAGGTAAAAGGCAGCGTAGCCAAGCCAAGGAACTGACAAACATGATTCGCATATCGCCACAGAGATTCCCAGTTCGATTTTGATTCTGATTTTGATTTTGTTTTCGATTCCCTCTAATCCAATTAGGCTAGCCAGCCCAGTCTCCCGATGGGCGCTTCGCTGGGCAAAGCCCTAATAATTCCCAAATTATGGGAAAGCCCAAAAAGAGCCGCCGCACAAGATATACCAAAATACCAAATAACAAATAACATATTTAATAAGCGTCCCCTCATCATTCAGCCGGCAGTCCGCTCGTATATCAGTCGCATGAAGACATCAGCCCGCAAGACTTGGGGTCAGCTGGGTCAGCTGCCGGAGCGGCCGGCCACTAACTGGTTCAGTGGATCGAGAGATAAAACCACGACAACTGCCAGGTCACTTGAGGAATTGCAGAGCAGTACGCATTTAATTGAATTAAATTCCAATTCCATTTCCAATTCCCCCCCAACTATCGCTTTGATCAGTCAATCCAATTATTTGCAAAATTTTGTCACATAAATAACTAGGCGGCGCACAGAGAGAGAGAGAGAGCGGCGGCGGTGGCGGCGGCAAGCACTTCCTTTCGCGGCCGCAGCGTATCACCTGTCGTAGGTAGGATCGCGGTGGCAGCTACTACTCCGCGGTGGCTCGCTAAGGTAGCTGGGTCTCTAGCGGTGGTCACTCTGCCTCCGACGATTGGTGGCCGCGGAAGTTGCGCCGGCGCGATGATTACCACAAAAACTCAAAGCGGAGCTCCCCCGCTGCGAAGGGGTGAATTCTTAAGGTGCACTCTGAAAAAATATAGTAAGTCCTTTACTGATGAATAAATCAGGCAGCCTTCTCAGATAAAAAACTTGTAAGTTTGCGAAAAAAGTTAGCAAGTTCTTAACTTAAGCAACTAATAATGAAAACTAACAAATAATTTAAAACTGCTTTAATAAATTTCATCAAAAAGTATTTAGAAATTCTCAAGTCTGGATTCTAAGACATGTTTAATTAGACAATAATATGATGACCTGTCGTTGAGATAACCTCTCAACGCAAAAAGGATCATTATATATAAAAAATATAACCTAATATGTAATTATTATATAATCTGTTATGTATTTTTTTCAAATCATTTAAAATCAAGTTATGGAACAAGAACATATATTAATAATATTATATATAAAATACCTATTCATAATTATATAGATCACAAAACATCCTAATCAACCTCTGCAACCAAATGTAATAAACAACATTTGCCTTTGGAAAATTAAATCAATTTAACAACGATTTCAAGTCGGAACTCTTCTGGTTTTCACGACAAACTATCTTTGTTACCTCCACCACATTTCTCCTAGTGTAAGGTACCCCTACATAACACAACATGGCATAATCTACTCAAACAGGGGTGACGAAAGAAAGGCCAAGAGAGTCCTGCGTGTCGGCGGTGCTACCGTGCTCAGCAGCATTCGTGGGCCAGATCGGCTGAATGTTTTGTGCCGAGGTGTTAATTGAATTCGTTTTGCATAAGTGAGGAGGAAGTAGGAGCCGGAACAGGGGCCGCAGGACCACCTGCACACCACAGGACCGCATAAACGGGACCCAGTGTGTGTATGTGCATTGTGTGTTAATTGTGGCAACACAATGACGATGACAACAGACGCAAAACAAAGCGGCCAACCAATTGTCAACATGACAGGCAGGGAAATATCGCAGGTCGGCAGTAGATGTTGCCTGTTGTCAGTTACCGGTTGCCAGTTGATGTTGACATTTAGTTTTAGCCTGTTCCATGATCTTTATCGGCCAACCGAATATTTGCATAATACCCAGCTCCTCCGCCGGTCGCCAGTCGCCTTGGTGCATCATCATCTGCATTGTTGTTGTCGGCTTTATTATGTCATTGCATCATGCCGTGTTTATCGCCATCCGTCATGCACATTGTGTAGAAATTAGCACATAACCCAAATGTGTAAAATAGCAGCAGCGTCTAAATTAATTGCCGACAATTAGTGGCACCTCCCTTCGCTGTTCCCTTTCCCCTTCACCGCTTCCTCTATTTTTGTGCAATTATTGTACCTGGCACTACATAATCAGTATTGGCGCCTTCGCCTTTGATAGAGCCGCTAATAGAGAGATCTCTGCGGATCGGCTAGGGGGATTAGGGGGGCAACGCTCACAGGTGTCAGCCTCGCTGACAGCAGAATGCCCTTTAATGTCGCCAAGTGGCCAGGTGACCCATGCAAATGTCACGTTCTCGCAGTGTCGCGCATTGTGTCAGCGTGCAAATAAAACATAAAACGAACCGTCAAGGCGATAAATCATCGGGATGGGTTCGGAGCATTGGATCTGCCAAACGAAAGGAAGCTCTCTCTCTCTCCAAGCAGTAGATTCCACATCTCAGGATCCCAGATCCCATAACCACGATTTCAAATCCAAGACAAAGTTGCAGCTGTCGCCGGAAGATCACACTCTACACCGTTAGCTCGGGCTCTAGATGTGTGTGATTTCCCCCGCCAAGGCTGATCGCATAAATTAGCAATCTAATTGCCACGAAGCACTTGGAGAAACGTAATCTTAAGAATAAATAAATTGTTGTCCATAAAAAATACCTAATTCTTAGTTCTAAGAGTAATTGTTTATTTATTCAAAATAACATTAAGCGTGCTTTAAATTTGAAGGGCTATTCTAAGTTTATTTGTAGTCATTCTATTAAAATTATTATTAGTATATCCTAATATTTGTGTTATTATTAAACCAATTCTTGAATTATTATAGGAAACTGTATTAATGTTTTAACAAACTATAAGCAAACTCATTTCAAGACAACTGATTCGTTTTAAATTTATCAAGACCCGGCCCCTTATTGGCATTTTTACTACAAAGCAAGTGTTAGTTACGTCGAAGAAGATCTTTCTTGACTTACTTTTTATTTTTCTTTATTCTTTTCTTTATTATTATAAATCCCAAAATATATAACTATCTTTGCTTTTTCCTCCAGTGCTTCGATGAT
Source organism: Drosophila kanapiae (assembly GCA_008042475.1). Lineage (NCBI taxonomy): Eukaryota > Metazoa > Arthropoda > Insecta > Diptera > Drosophilidae > Drosophila > Drosophila kanapiae. The sequence continues at coordinate 478,041 of VNJM01001108.1, read as the reverse complement.
CGCCAATCCAGCGAAATCTCACCGGAATCACGAAGCGCAAGCGACCACGAGCATTCAACATTTGTATGCAAATTGCTTCGGTCTTCGGGGCGAGTTCTCCGATCTTCAACCGCCACCTCCTCCGCCATCGCTTAGGTGGTGCAATCATAATCGCCGTCATATAGTTACGCTATATAGGCGCTATCGTTATCACCTGGCCGCCGGAGCATCCAGCGCGCTGGCAGTAGGCACGCAGCAGAAATAAATTTGCATATAAATTGCCGCCGCCGCCGCTGCAGCCTCTGGAATCCTCTGTGGCTTCGCTTCCATTTAAATCGATGCGCACCGCAAGCAATTTCGGAATTTATGTAAGCATTTCGTTCGCGGGTTTAATTGACAGACGCGCTCTTGGTCCTGGTCCACCCGTCCAGCGTAATCCAATTAGCCCAGCAGACATTCGGTACAAGGAAAAGCACTTGTCGCCGTTCCAGTTTGAGTCTCAGTTTCAGTTCCAGTTCGGGAGATCCGCTCTTGCCCAGGTGCTGTGCGAAAATCACAGTCCGGAGTCGCGAAGCATTTGCTAATGAAGATGTCTTCGAATGGCCCGGGGCCAATCCCATTCGGGTTAACACCGCTGCTCCACATCAGGAAGGAGCTGCTGGCGGAGGAGCGAGCAGCAAGCAAGGTAATGGTAATAAAAAATCTATAAATTACGGGGACATAAATAAGGGGACTTCACACAGTTACGAAAGCTGAAAACAAGTGCTCATCCCGTCAATACCAATCGAAGTTGGAGGTACATCCACCAACCCTTTGCTTGGTTACTTGATTTAAAATGTAAATGTTTTCTTAATAATCATGTGCTTAATAAATTAGTATTTACTGCATTATTGGCTTGACTATTGAAATGTGATTTAATTAAGAAATTAATTAAAATATCCACTCTGCTTTTGAAGATCAATCCCGTATTTTATTTGTAGTTTAGTCAACAGTGGGCTTATTAGGGTTAACTGACCGAGTTGGAAATTAATGCCAGCCGCTTGTTCGTCTCATTTGCGGCTATTTCCCAATTCAATTTAATTCACTTTGTTCGGTGAGCATTATCAGCAGATAGCAGATAAATTGGGATCACTTCACGCTCCTAATGGGAGCTCTATAGAGTGGAGTGGAGTGAATTGTATTGGAGTCCAATAAAGGTCCGACAGAAGCAGGAGGAGTAGCCGCAGGTGATGGGATCGAGAGCAACTGTCAGGGGAATCTCGGGAATTGGGAATGGGCATTAAAATGGGGAAAGGGATGAGCACAAACAACATCATCGCATGGTCACAATCTAAGCCAGGCCAAGAGCCAAGACAAACCAAGGTGTCGACAAGCGGACAAACGAACAACAACAACAGCAAGCTGAGAGCGAGCGAGCGGGGGCTTCTGCTGCCGTTGCCCAAAGAGATATCACAATAAATTAGGAAACGAAATCTTTACTAAATAAAGACATAAATTACACTCTGAATCGCTCTATGGGCATGGAGACCGGCCGAGGCACTGGCGATCAAACTCGAGCCCGACGAGACACTCCAGACTGGAGACTCCAGATTCGAGAGACTCTCGACACTCGACTTGACTCGACCCGATTCCCCATCTCCTCCCGATCCCGATCCCGATCCCCATAGCGATCCGATCCGATCCGAAATCGACTTCAAATAAAAAGCAGCCATCTATGTTGAATGAAAATAAAATGTTGGCGCACAAAAGCCAGCGATGAGCCACAATGGTGACAACAACACAGGCAACACAAGCGGCATGACAACGACAACAAGCCAGTTGGTTGGCACTGAGAGAAATGCTAGGATATTATGAAAGAATATGTATTGATCAAATAAAGAGATTAAAGATAATTTAATAGGAGACTACAGTAATCTACTTCTCTTTGATTGACTGATTCTAAAGAGCTTTATTTGTTATAAAAATAGCTTTTCTAGTTCGAGAACTGCTGACTTAATCCTTAAAATTGTTTCGTGTCTTGCCAAGGGTCCTTTTACTACTAATTTTCTTAAGTTCATTATCAACATTTGATTCGTTATAAAGCAGCTTGAACATTCGTACTTGGGAATTTTAAATACAAATCGTCTTTTAATTTATTCATTTAAATGAAGACACATATTAATTCCCAAAATATTAAGCAATGATTTATAGATGATTAACGATTATATCAATTATAAAAAATAAATTCTTGTTATAATATATTAAGTATAGTTTAAGAGTATAAGTAGGACAGTAATATGTTTATAAAAATTCCAATAAAATCAATTAAGATTTTAAATTGTGAATAGAAAGACGAACCAAGCTAAATGTAAATTTATACAAGTATAACTTCCAAAGCAAGCCCCAATTCTTTGCCGTGTTCAACCGAAAGAAGGCTTATAAAAAGCGAGAGAAATACAAATAATCAAACGAAATGTATTTTATTGGGTGATAAGAATCAATGAAGCCACTGAAATCCTATAGAGACATATTGTTTGCATTATAGAGCCTACATAGTGGCAGCTAGCTAGTGGCTGGGTCGCATCTTCGCGTTTAAGTGGACATTCCCGAGATCCCGGGAATAAGCCCACTTATCAGGCCGGGTCGGTGTCGCTGGCTCAATTAGTGGGCGATGTTGGCGCATTAATACGTTAATACGTTAATGCCGAGAGGTTAATGCGTACGACATACGGTTGACTTCGTTTATGCGTGATTTGCCGGAATGCGATCTGCCTCGAAAAGTGCCCGAATCGAGGCGGGGATCGTTTCAGATCGGATCGGATCGATCGATTTCTCGGCCGGCAGCAACGGGTCTTCTGTGATTTTGGGACAGGCAATAAATCTCTTGGCCGAGAGCCGGCCAAAAGAGCCGTTTAACATTTTTGTAGTAGTCAGCGGCGGCATTCGACGAGTATCTTCACTCTCCGAACAATAGGCGTAGTTTAGAGATCGTTTGATGGCCAGGACAGGGACTGGAAGTGGTAGTGGAACTAAACTGGGACTGTGACTCCGACTGCGACTGCGACTGCATCTTAATCAGGTGCAGCAGCGTCATAAGTCTCGGTTAATTTGTGGCAGCCTCGTTCCTTAGGGGCTCCATTAGAGCTGCGAGATTTATGCGCGGACTAAGTGGTCCGACTCGCGGCGATTATCGCCTTTAATTAGACATTGTTTGGCCGCTGAAGAGTGCGTTTTTAATGGCAAACACCGCGCCCTGCACTCCAAATAAAATAAAATATATTTACTACATGACATTAAGAACCTTCGGCATACAATATTGGAAAGAACACATTCCACAGGCAAGGTACACCAATTTACGAATGATTTTTAAAAGCACACTTTTGGAAAAATGATAATAATAGCTTTGAGAGAGCAAGTGATCTCTTATATTATATATGAAATATCATAAAAACAATATAAATGAATCTATTCTTATACTATTTTTGAGCTTTATAATAGTTTAAACTGTATTTATTTATGTTTTATTTATTTTCTTTCTTAGAATTAAAATATTATTAAAATACATTATAAAAAACATTTAATCGACTTGAATATTATATCTGAGCTTTTGCCTAATTAAAACTATATTTATTTATTTTATATATGCATGTATAAGCCAAATGTCTGTACATAAGTCTGAAAAATAATTTCAAAATGAAACAAGGTTCAAGCCTCTCTTGAGGCTGTTCAGCATCGGCTTATGTACCGCTGAAACTGCACAAAAATTCCCAAATCCTTTCTTTAGTTATCGGATACTGATAAAAAAATATTGCAGAATTTTTTGTTTTTGTGCATAGGTAATAATGTTGTTCTTGTGTTGAATAATAAATTCATATATTTTTATTAGTAAATCAAATACGTAGGTAAATTGCACGCAAAATATAAAATTCCAAAGAATATAGTAATTAAACACTCTCCTAGAAAAATAACTGCTTGTCTACGCCATTTGAGCAACCACAGCAAACCAACTATTGTCTCTACATTTGTTTCTATGTGAATTCATAATTCTTTCTTTATTTTGTATCTTTTTCTGGGTGTGGATCTTTTAACCTCCTTTAACTTTTCATCGCATGTTCTGCCTTTTTTTCGGCTTGACCGCGAAACTTTCACAACAATGCAAAAGAAGAGGCGACCCGATCCGACCCGACGACCGCCTTTGAAACGAAAAATCCGCAGCAACGGGAGTTGCGGAGCCCAGTGATTATAGCCCACAATCAATCAATAGTTATAATTGGTCATAATTCGGTAGCCGGCCACTAATTAGATGCCTTACAATACAACCAATTTACCACGCGCCAATGCTTTTTGGCCAGTCAGCCAGTCAGGCAGCCAGGAGAAAACCCGCACAGCAATTTAACAAAATATGGAAGCAGATTTATCATATGCAAATTATCCAACCAGAACAAAGGCCCCAGCTGCGTTGAATACGAGTTCGAGCACGAACAAGAATCGGAATTAGAGTCGAAAACTCAGATGGCTCAGAATCGAAATCGGAATCGGTGGAGAGATTGGAAAGATCTGAAAGAAAGACTTCAAAGGCCGTTGGACACAAGAGGCCCACAATTACCAGTGGGGACATACTAGAACAACTTCTGGCGATCGGAGCTGCCGTTCGTTGGCTCATTCCTCCCGGCATTGTTCCTAATTAATCCACGGGGAATGCATAAAGCCTCCTCGCTTTCGGCCACTATCAACACCTCATTACTCTTTTGATCACACTCCTCGTTAATGAAGATGTCAGCAGCGGCAGCTGCCGCCGCAGCCAAATAAAATAAAAACAACGACTACGACAACGAACGACAGAGACGGAGACGGAGACGGAGACGAAGACGTTTCAATTCAAAATTCAAATCAATGTTCAGAATTCCACTTTTGTTGTTGCGCCGGCCGGGGACTTGAGAGGCGGACTTGCGAGGCGACAAAGATTAAATATACCAAGTCTATTCCCAAAACCCCTGAACGGTGTCCCAATGTTGGTGAAGTTGGTAAAGAAAATAACATTTTGAGCTGTTCCAAGTTAAGAAGTTAAGAAATACAATAGAAAATGCAATAAACTCTATAAATTGAATATTAAAACTCATTTCGGTCTTAGATTTTTGTAATAAATACATTATCATATGAAATACTACAAAATAATAAGTGTTATGACAATGTACGTAAAGTTTGTTTATTTAGTGTAAGGCAGAAAGCCATAATCCTTGTTTAATTAATACAAATTTTATATATTTAAGTGTCATAACCACATTAATGGATGTTCGCAGCAACATTAAAGAAATTTTTGCTACAATGATATCAAATAAATTGTCATATATTGTTTACCTTAAATAAATTTTATATTTAATTCATATCTTACTGCTTTTTTGTTACTAATTTCTTTAAGTTAAACCCACTGTGCGTTAAGGCTAGCCAGTAAAGTTTTTTGGGTTTTATACAGAAGGTTGTGCCTGGGTTCGGGGATCTGAAATGAGTCGGAGATGCCCGATGGAGGAGCGCATTCGAAACCGAAACCTGTATCTGCATAAAGTTATAAACAAAGAAAACAAATTTGTCTTATCGCCCAATTCCAAATGAGATGACAACGAGACAAAATCACTTCGTCCCCGCCCCTGAAATCCGTTCACCATAGCCCGTAACCCGTAACCCTTGTAGACGTAACCCCTCTGATCTATGGCTGCGCGTTAAAAGCTCGAGCTCATTTAAGGAGCGGACAAACACAAATGCACATTTTTTAATCGTTCGGCTCATTAACAGAGAGAGGGGGGCGGGATATGCTACAGGGGAATACCTGGGACCGGGTCATCCCAATCGCCATTGTGACCATTTAAGTTTGGACATAAATCAGTCGAATGGTCGGCGAGACTCTTCCACGTATTTCAATATCATCCGAACATGTTTCACAGACATACCTCGGGATATATAGAAGGCTGATAAGCAATTTGTTTGAGTTTATAGAGCAAAACCACTTAGTTGTGCACCAAAAATGTTGTAAAAATCCTTAAAGGCAATCAAAAATAGTGTTGCACACTTTTTCTAGTTCATTTAAACTCTTTTTAATTATTATTCTTATTTTTAAAAAATGTTTTCATATTAGCTTAAACGAAAATCATAGCTTTTGAAGTATATCACTCTTCATCCTTTAAAATTCATTTAATAAAATATTTAAAATAATAATCGTAACATATTTATATTTTTATAAACACAAACGACTTTAAAAATTAATATTAATTGGAAAGTGTAATAATTAATCGCCTTCTCTTTCTTAAAAGTATTTTAATTCTTACATGTGTTAGTGGTTATAGGAAAGCTTCTTGCAAACTTTGAAAGAAGGCATTCCCCACATTATTCTCATCCACTTTGTATTATTTAATTAATAATAAATAATATTTATATATATTAAATCTCTCTCAGAGTGAACATAATATATTGGTAATTATAAAATAAAAAAAAGTAAATATTTTCCTATTTCCCTAAAAATAAATTTCTTTTTTGTAATTACTAAGAAAACACCTTTACGGACTGTAACTACCGGCTGTAAATACACGGTTACTTCAAAGCCAACTCATTTTAAATCATCGGTAGCCGGCAATACATCAATATATTTATATTTTCTATTTCCTACTTTTGCATTTTCTATTTAAGCAACAATTGCCAAGTCGCTAAAAGTAAAAAAAAACATGTTAAAATACGTACTGTAATTGCAGATCCCTTAAACCATAGGTCCGCGCGACTTAATTGCTTTTGCGTGTTTGATTGCCGGGGGACGGGCGAGAGGCTGGCGAGGAGGTTCCCAGGTACCCATATGCCCAGGGAGTCTGTGTCTCGCTTATTTGACGTATTTGTTTTTGCAAGCCGTAAACATAATGGCGGAATAACGACACCCATTCACAATCTGGGAATGATATTCGGCCTGGGTCGTACGGGCTCTGGCACTGGTTCGCTCACATTTGCATCAACTAGGGGCTAGGGACGGCGCCGGGGGACTGAGAAGAGAAAGGGCCACAGACAACATTGTTGTCATATTAGTAAACGTAACTAACTTTAGTTATTGCTGGTGTTGCGACTTCGCACTTTTATGGTCCATTTAGAAGTATGCGATGGCAATGTTGCGCCAACAGATTTATCACCGGCTCCTTATCCAAGGAGTCGAGTCCCACATCCCTGCAGATTGCACGGTGAGAAATAACTGGCAAAAAGGGCGCAGGGAATAGTATTTAAGGATTAAATTAAATAGTAAACTAAAATACAATTCAAAATGTTATCAAACAGTAGATGTAATTCCTAAATATCTTATTTAATTCAAGACTTTGCCTATACTTTTAGCAAGCCTTTAAGTTGTGATGCTAAAACTAAAAGCTTTTGAATAAATAATTTGTAATGTTACTCACTGGTTGGATATATTGATTTTAATTATAATAACCTTATTATTTTTAAATGATTCATTGGCTTATTTATTAAATAACACAAAAACCCATACAAAGAACACAAAATAACTATTTATATCTTTGGACAAACTGTATTTAAATTGTATAAAAATTGTTTGAAACATATAAAAGGAAAACAACTGCTAATGTCAGAAATAATAAATAAATATGAATTTATTTGTGAGAAATATATATTCATCTATTTTTATATATTTGTAAAAAGTTAATTGTTATCTTTTTAGTTTAAGGAACATATTTATAACAGCGATAGAACTTTTAAGTCCTAGAAGAAATTAAATTACAAGGGATACTATGATGAACCACATTAAGTCAACTCTAAAGCATTTCCTTGTATATTAACCACTCAAAAATATAAAAGAAATACTTAAAAATACCTTAAGAGAATGTCAAACTATTTTCCCGGTGTACAGATCGACCAGGAGAGATGGAGCCTTGGTAAAGTTCATCGATTTCCGCCAACCGAAACCATAAAAACTGCTCAGAGCCAACGGCGGGACACAAAGCATTTGGCAACAATGTTGCCCGGCTAATCTCTCTCCAGGACACGGCGGGACTCATCAAGTTGGCCAACTGATCAGCTCAGATGAGATGCTGTGTAGGCTGGAGATCGTAAAAATGTTTGACTGCGATTATATGGCGCTCATGAGAGCGCCACTTTTGCCCCGGGTCCCATTAATTCCGATGAGGCTAACCTCCTGTCAATCCTTGCTGGAAAAAAGAGAGGTTGATGGAATCCAAGCTGGAACCTAAACGAAACCACTGAATACCCGTGCACCCATACAAAAAAAAAAGAGGAAAAAAACAGACAAGCTCGTATACATATATGTTTTTGTGCGTCTCGGACTGTATAAATATCGTATAATGTATAATTTATGGGCGCGAGGTGAAAATATTTTTCAATAGAAGGTGATTTAAATTTATTAAAGGAATGCTCACGAGCAGCTCCGCACTAAATTAGAATAAGTCGGGATTGGGTATGGGGACTGTGGGACTGGGGCGGCCATTTGCTCATAAAAAGCCAAGCAAATTGAAATTTGTTTGTGGGGCACCGTCACCCGATCTTCACACTGCACCCGCTCCCAGTCCCAGGTCCCGCTGAATCCCAATCTGGAGTTGTAAGTATCGACACGAAAGAGCTCCACGCTGCTCCTCTTATCAGATGCGAAGGTCCAACTCATTTAAATCTCGGCCTCGCAGCCACATCCCCGACCACAGGCAAAAGAGCCTCTCATCCACCTGGTTCCAACCTAAAAAAGTCAACGATCCGATCCGATTCGATCCCATCCAAAGCCTGCGATTTGAGCGCGCTCGGCTCGCCTTTTGTTAACACCATAATTTACATTGATTTATGTGCTTAGTTTGGCTCGGCATTTTTAATCGGTCAGTTGGATACCTTTACCCATGCCCAAACCCATGCCCATACCCATACCCTTCCTTACCTTTACCATTCCATATTATACCATCGTCTCCTCCCTCCTCTGGGCCCGTTTAGCTTGTCCCCAGTGCGGCTTCATTTGGTTATAATTAAAATGTCGATGTTATCTACCAGATTTGGACATATTGGCCATTACGTTCGAAATTTAAGCGATTTCTATGCGCGTATTTTGGTTTTCGATTTCGATTTCGTTCGGCATTTCTACTGGTCGCCTCTCACACAATGAATATTGATTATATTAATATTTAATAACGTTTTAAGAAGCTTTCCGAGTGTTAAATGCTTATTTATGCCCATCGGCCGGCCGTGCGGCTCCTCCTCTGTCCCCAGTCTCTGTTTTAGAATGGATAATTATGCGTGAAATCGGACGAATAAATTGTATTTGTTGTCAAAACCAAAGCAATTTCCTGGTTCTCAAAAGAAAGCAAACACACTAATTGATTTATATTTATATTTATATATGTATTTCTTGCACTTTTTATTGGTTTCTCACTCGTGTGGAGTTGGTTTTTCTTTGATTTGTGGTGTTTTTGTTTTTAAATGGTTTTTGATTTTGAGCCAAACGCCTTAAACACTTACAATACTCTACCAAGTATCAGTTCAAACGCAACCAAAATTCATACGTAATACGCATTTCATAAATAGATAGCTTAGGGATAGGTCTAGGATTTAGAGTTAGAGTTACATATATAGAGATATTGCATATGCTATAGCCTTAAATGGTGATGAGGTAAGTCGGCAGTCGGCAGCCGGCGAATGAACAAATATAATAATTATGCATAACTCGAGGGTACGTACTACGTATGCGGGTTCGTGTTCAGTTTGGATAGATATGTGCATTAAAATGGGACAAGCGTGTGTCGTACGTAGTATTAGTTACAATTTCAGCTAATCTTAAGCGTGTCCACACACAAATGCCGCCCATTACACTGGCCTGCAAGCTTTAATCTTTTTTTTAGTGGCAAGTGGGATCCAAGTTTTAAATACTTTAAGTTTAATTAACAAAAGCTTATTTGTAATTTTTAAAAGATGAATTTTTCTAGGTTCCAAAACTATTTCAAACGTGTTGTGTTGGACCTGGCTTACATTTTTCCATATTCCATATAGTTAACTGAAGACTTGAACCTAATTTGCTTTCAGATTTCATTATTATTCCATTAGTTAAAAATGTAATATAAAAACGTATCAAAGCTTTTAATTTAATAACGAATCTTCTTTTGAATTGCCAACTATTTCCCAAAAGTATTGCATCAGAAAAACGTTCTAAAATGTTCTAATTTATTTTAATTTTCTTTTTTTTTGTAGAAACAAACCCTTTATAATAAATATTTTTTGAGTACATCCCATTCTTGCCACAAAAGTCATGCTGGCCAGTGTTATTTTTGCTAGTTTCGCTGCTGCTGGTGCTTCCAGCGACCCCGGACCGCAGCCAAGTAGGTGAGCAGCATTTTAACTTTGGTTTTCGATTTGTCTTGCCCACAATGTAGCCGCTTCTCGTGTTTCACTATCCAAACACGCACCGCCCTCCAACCCATCAATCCCAGTCGCAATACCCAGTACCCAGTAGTTGGTGGTGCCGCGGCAGTTGCAATTTCAAACTGCTGTTGCTGTCAATCACAGAGGCGCGCACAACTCAAGTTTTCAATTAGATGTCGCCGCCACGTTCACGTCCACATCCATAGCCACATCTACATCTATTCACATCCACATCCACATCCCTCTCTAGCGGTCATGCTTTAGGAACTGCAGCGTTGTCGGCGCATCGGAGGATGACAGGCGGGCCACCTTTGCCGCCGTTGCCGCCGGCGATTCGATTTCAGCGTCCGAATCATCGTGTACGTTGATCTCCTCATCCGAGTCGGACGATGAGTTGTCCACCGTCATGGTTGAGCCGCTGCCGGTCAGACCGCCTCCCGATCCTGCTCCCTCTGCTCCAGCAGCACCAGCTCCGCTTAGCCCAACGCCGGCGGAATAGTGCAAACGGGATCGTTGCTCCTCGGCCACAGTTAGAGAGGCAGCCACGGCATATTGTCTAGCCAGTCCCAAGAAGGCGGCTGCCGAGGGCGAGCTGACCAAGCTACGGAAGGCACTCCTTTCCCCGCCCATTGTCAGGTGGCTTGCCCCGGGATTGCATCCCGTGGGCGAGAGTTGCTGCTGCTGCTGATGTTGCTGCTGCTGGTGATAGTGACTCAGGAGCTGCAGGGCCGCCGGATGCGTGGGCAGGTGCAGGGGATGATGGTGATGATGACCGCCACCGGGAGGTCCTGGATGCAACGGGTGCAGCATCACCGAGGGCTGTGGGGCCTGCGGCGAATGATCTGTGGGGCAGAGCTGCAAGGGTTGCTGGGGAGGCGGAGCCGGAGCCACTGCAGCCGAGGCGGAGGCACTGCTATGATTGCTGGGCGTGGGCGAACTCGCTGGAGCATCGTTGGATTGCTGCGAGTGCAGGGGATTCGCGGGACTGGAGCGCTGGCGCTTCAGGAGATTCATGCGCTGGTGGCGACGCCACTTGGCCCGCCGATTCGAGAACCAAACCTGGGAAAGAGATAAAGGGAAGGGATTCTGGGTTAAAAATTAAGGTACACTCGAAGTAAAGGAGTCGTCTTTGTAATAAATAATTCATGTAGCTATCATCGATTTTTTTTAAATATTTAAAAAATAGTTTTTGCTGCTCACCTGAACCCTGGCCTCGCTCAAGCTGGTGCGGCTCGAGAGCCGCTCCCTGGTGCTCACGCAGGGATAGTGCGACTTGTCAAACTCCTTCTCCAGCTCCTCCAGCTGCTCCGGACTGAAGGTGGTCCTGTTGCGCCGGAACTTGGGCTCATCATCATCGTCCAAATAATCCGAATCGATGTGCCTATTCTCGTCCGCCGATTCCAAAGTGTCGTGACTGCCGGAGCCGGGTGAGATGGCCCTGCTGGAGGGCACTCCTCCAATACCACCTCCACCACCACCTGCCATCAGATGAGCAGAGCTAAGGGATCCGCAGCCTGGCGATGGCACCGCACTCGCTGCACTGGGCGGCAGATTCGCAAGCGTTGGCGCTGCCACAGACCACAAGGCGGATGGGGGTGGCGGCGGTGGAACCGCCTGGCCACCGGGCACCTGACCGGCCGGATGCCAGGTGAAGCTGCCATAAGGATGCGGAGGCGGCGGATAGAGCCCGTAGGCGGCGGTGCGGGCAAACTCGCTGGCCACCCGCTCGGCGGCGCGGTTGCGCAGGATGCGATTGATGCTGCTCACCGAGGGAGCGGTGGCGTTGGTGCAGACACCTGCAAAGCGGGAATTACAAGGCAAAAATTACCAACCGGATCGAGCCAGAGAGATATCGAGATAAAAGCTAAAAGCGGCCGCCGATCAATCAGCGATCCGGATTAGCTCCAATTATATCCATGCCATAACCCCCCTCCCACCAACTGCTACTCACCCTCGGATATCAGGCGCTCGCGTATCTCCCAGGCGAAGATTGTCGGATTCTCGCGCTTGTACTGCTCGATCTTGGAGACGACCGTCGGCGTGGCCACCTTGGGCTTTGAGCCGCCAATTAAGCCCGGTGGTCGCAGTGAGCCTACAAAGAAAAATTAGAGCAGAGCGCAGAGGGGAAAATTATGAGACAATCGATTTATGACTTGCTCTCTCTCTGCGAGCTGCGATTTTCGGCAATCCATCTTTGGTGCTTTGACCAATCTTTAACCTGGCTTATCCCCTTGTCTTTAATATCTTTATCAGTTTTGCCCCATCAATGTGAAGTCTTGTGGAAGGATATAAGAGGGGGGAACTCTGCACTGAGAAAAAGTAGGCTGCGCGAAAGGAATATGTATAGATATGGCTGATTTGTATTAATATTAAGAAAGTTATATATCCTGTATTTATAATACAATAAGCTAGGATTTCTCGGGCCAAGAATTAGATGATATTTATTTATTTATTGGTAAGTGATTCCCCATTTAGGAAATATAAAGAATTATAAGGTAAAACCTAACCTATTAATACTTTTTCTACGTTTTTAGGGGCTGGGAGTACCAAGAAAGGTAACGAAGCAATTCTGTTTAAAAACAAGAAGAATTAAAGGAATAAATGCATAGAATAAAAGGAAGATTGTCCTATTTGCTTAAATGGTTATATAAATATGAAAGTATTTATAAATATTATAGCGATAGAACACTCTTTAATAAAAAATATTAATTAAATATAACCCAAAGCCTAGAGACTCCTATTATAAATAATATTTCAACTTCTGCTAATTCTCTTCGATTTCCCTAGCATTATCCCATTTAAAAAACTAATTTTTCTTAGTGCAAGCAGAGCACGCACCAAGACCAACCCCCCTTCTTGATCCCGAGTAAGCCGCATTTTGATTAATGAGCCAGCCGCGTTTTGGCCACCGCCGCAGCCCAGGAGTTTATGCAATTTTAAGTGGCTAAATTACACGGCTGCGCACACGAGAACAAGGGGAAACCCGAACTCGAACTCGCAGGATAATAACATGTTTATCATAAAAATTAGCAAACAAATCGAAAACAAAGTGCCCATTAGTTATCTCCGATGGAGGGGCGTCCTGTGTAAAAAAGGGATATGATGTGTTTGTACTCACCTAGCAACTTGGAGACAGCGCCCTGCTGCGTTAACATGTGCTGGGCAATGTCGTAGCCCCTCAGACCACCGAAACGGGAGAACTCGAGGAGGCGGTGTTGCGACATCAGCGTGTTGAGGGTGCTGCTACCCGTCGATCCAGCTGGCGGTGCACCGGCGGTGCCGCCAAAGCCGGGCGGTATTTGCACAGATGTGGGCGATGTGGAGGCCCCCGATCCCGGTCCGGATACCGATACCGATCCCGCTCCCGCCGCTGCTGCCACTGCGGCGGCTGCTGCTGCTGCCACGGATGCCGCCGCCACTGCGAATTGAACGAATTGAATGATAATTGGCCATTGTCATTACATTGCGGGTTTAGCTGGCAGTCAAGTCCCGGACACAATGGTTAATTATGATAAATTAACCGTTAATTGTGTTGACTGATCTGGAATGACTGATGGCTATATACTATATCTATATACATATATATCTATATATTCGATTGCCAAAATGGCGGCGACACGCAAGCTTATCTGGTGCTGTCGCGGGGATTGGATTTATCGAAGCTAATTGAAACAACGGGCACGAGCACAAAAGCCAAAAATTAAAATATGTACTCAGCTGGCGCAGAGAGTACTGTGTATTACGTTAATTCGACAGAATATCGGCGCGTATTTGCTTTCACTTCAAAAATAAGGAAAAAATTAAAGAAAGAGACAATAAAAACATACATTTATCATTATTCGGCTTGAGCACCAACCGTCGTCGTCGTTCAAATTGTCAATTAGCGTTTTAAATGCGCGTTTCACTTTTGTTATTTGCCGGGTAAATATTTTTTAAAAAATACGCGCACCTCGCCTCGTCCCTAACTGACTATATAGATGTATATTCAGGCCCCTAATCAATTGTGCCGCTGCCGCTCTCATCAAATGCGAACCAGTTTTGTTTACTTTTCATCTATGGCGGGACAAAGAAGGTGAAAAGCAGGGAAATTGGGGCTGGCAACTGGAGCCACGCACTCGGTATTATGACATCCGAGTCGGGCTTGTATTTAATTAAATTATACATTTAAGCAGGTAGAAAAGGCAGAGCAATACATGAACTACGACTATTCAATGTGTCTCTGCTAATATTATAGGGTTTTCTTTTTAATATGTAGCTACTGGCTTGCAGTGTTCTAATGAGGCAGCTAGGCATATGATTAGTTGAGTAAAATGTAGTATTAAGTAAGGCTTCGATGTAGTATTAATAAATGCATTATAAAATATTAAGTTAACCCTTGCTGGAGCTTTAGGGTGAATAAATCAATAACATAAGCTAATACTGCTGGAAAAATATCGGAATGTTTCACATTTGTGGTCATTTAATGACCAATTTAAAACCTGCAATTAATATAAATAATGCACAAACTGGAAATGCAACAAAACTTTGTTAAATATTATTAATGACTCTAATAAATACAAAATCGTTGCAATTACTTTACAATAAAATTCGACTTCGGTTAAGAAATTGATTGGCTTGTAAAAACTTAAGAATCACAATAAAATAAAAAATTATTTGTATTAACATATTTGAATTAACAAATTCCATTATAAGAATATGAAATATTTTAACTACAACAACAAAAAAAGTCTTATAATTAAATTTCTTCAACTAAAAGTACTAAGCAAAATTTTGTTCTGAAACTATTAAGTTTTAATATTTTATTAAATAAGCATCAAGTTATTAGAATATTCTAGATAAATAGGGTGAGGAAACTTGTATAAATTAGGCGTGATATGTAGCAGGAATAATAATAATATAAATGATGTCGCTTTGTGAAAAGTATCTCCAAATCTTCATTTTTGTATTATTTATATTCGATATGCTTAGTTTTTTATAGGCTTTTTTATATGATTATTATATTTCAATAATATATATTATTTTCAGCTAGCAAGACTTTATATAGCTTACTTTTTAAACAAAATACACGTTCTTGACCTATTGTCCTTTGTATTGTCTTAATTTCAGAAAAATTTGTATTATGAATTAAATTTTAACGAAAAATACTCATTTTCTATCTGTAAATGTTTATTGTTTGTACTGGCCTCATAAATATATGTACCTAACACACTTTTTTTACATTTAAACTATTAAAATAGAAGAAAATCTAAAATCTATGAAGTAAAGTAAGTATTTGTGTTCCTATTTCATTTAGTGATTCCTTGTGTCGTAAAAATTAAATTTTTAACCGAATTTTAATTTAATTTCTTTTATTTCAGCTCAAGTATATTATTTTCACAGCTTTCTTTTTATGTACGATTTAATTTTTTTTGTCAACCAGAAACACAAATATTTTGCAGCTTTCTGTTGCACTTGCCATTTGCCGTCGGCTAATTAAGGCCAGGTAAGTGTACCTGTCCGAGTGGGGTTGCCCTTTTTGGGCTCTCAACTACTACTTACCGCTGGAGGCGGGGTGCGGGGCCAGCGAGGTGATGCGTTGCTGCGGATGGGGCTCCATTTTCCAGTGCGCGGCCGAGAGGCCAGAGTTAGCGACAGTAAGCGAGCCAAGGTCACGGTTTAAAGTCGGCTCAATCAACATGTCTGTTAATCGCGCTAATCGATTTCGCCTCTATTGTTATTTAGGATTTATTATCTGGTTGCCAATCGCTCTTTTGCGAACAAACACGAAAACAGTTACAAAACAGTCACAATCACAGTCACAGATGTCGCACATCCAACGGAGAAGAAGCAGAACACGACGACGACGACGAAGAGGTAACGTTTGCGGCCGGAAACGGAAATGGAAACGCAATGCGGTCAATTGGATTCATAGCTCACAAGCACACACACACACACATAGCACAGAGAGGCACCGATCCCGGCAGAAACAGTTAGAAAACGTTCCTGTTTTTTTTTTTTGTTACTTTTTTATTATTATTCTTTATCGACGGAGCGGAGCCGCTGAAACGTTGTTCACGCCGAAAGCTGTCTCAGCACAATGAGCGCTGCTTGGTTTTCACCTGGGTCGCTTCACTCCACTCGCCACTGGTTTCCACTCAATGAACGAGTGAGTTTTGGAAAGCCGCCAACCGGTTTCCGGATGCCGCACATTCATAATGGCGGCCGTTGCGCGTCCGCTGCCTGCCTCTCGCTCTGGCCCAAGTGTGAGCGAGATCACTATATACACCGTCACACACTGCCTGTGTGCGCGCACACAAATCAAACAATTATAAACTCGTTGGCGCTGCGCTGAGTATAAACACAAGCAAGAGGAAGAGAGCGAAAGAAAGACAGTGTGGGAGAAAGAGAGAGAAAGACAGGGAGTTGGGGGTAGAGTAAGAAGAGGAGCATTGAAGAAGAAGAAGAGCTGGGGATGCCGCGGCTTTGTTTTTGGAATTACAACTAATCAAGTTTGGACATTGGGCGTTAGAATTCAACTTATAGGTGCAGCTAATTCCCAATTTACCACACTAATTGATGGCATTCATTTTGATTCTAATAATAAAGCATTAGTGTTCATTAATGCAACATTCTGGATTTTTTATTGCATTAAATTATAGATTATGTACCGTAGATCCATGACCTCGATTTTGTTTTAACAACACTTAATTATTATTTACTTCTATTAGCGCTTTACACCTAACCTAATGTGTATTTCCGGCTTTTAAGGGATATGAAACATCGTTTTCTAATATAATTTATTTATTTAATAAGGTATTAAGCTTATACAATGTGTAACAGGTGAAAGAAAGCATTTCCAATCCCTTAAAGTGTAATATTCTTGATCAGCATCAACAGACTTTTCGGATTAGCCAGGTTTTAAACCATATTCTTGGCTAAATCGACTCGTCTGATAACACTCTATGTATAATCAACTCGATATCAGAGGCTAAAACTACAAAACATGTTGAAAACCTACTTAATTTGGGATGTAGATTAAGTTTTAACACTGCGGCTTTCTTACTTGTTATTGCTCATAATCATAATAAATAATTTAATTATAATTAAAAGAACATGATCATTTGGAAAAGATTTAATGGCCCATATTGTGGCAATAAAAATGTCTACTTAATGTTAATAACCACAAGTGCTAGATGATTAATTACAACAACATTAAAAAGATTACGGAAGGCCAACACCAGAACCACCCATACAAATTGGCAGAATATTTCATATTTGTATAGCTTTTATATGTGCTAATATTGCATGGATATATCCCAACTCAAACCGAGATCGAATACCCATCAAATCTGTGGGGCAACCCTGGATAATGGGTTTTTGCATTCCGGTTTACTCTGTGCTCTCTTCCTCTGGGTCGTTGTCTCTGGAGGTGCGTGATGGATGATTGATGCGCTGCCTGGGCAAAGGCAATCCGATGTGAATCGAAACTGCAACTAAACTACACATGGCGTGATCGGTGCGCCACACAGGACAGGACACGAAGAGGAGCAGCAGGAGGCGGAGGAGATGGATGCCTCCAAATGGCAGAGTGGCTTACACAGAAGCCAAATTGCATCAAAGCCCACGAATTGACGAGTGGCTCCCGGCGCTGCGGAGAATGGGAAGTTGAAAGCTGAAAGCTGAATGCCGAGTTAAAAAGCAATTACCCGAAACGATTCCGGGATGGCAAAGAGTCGCTGAGATATCATAAGAAAATCACAAGAAATCAGAGAAAGAAATCCGGCTACGAAGAACTCACCTGGCGATAATGAGATGTCTCACTAAGCTGATCAGAACTGCCTTTGTATTTATTTGTCTGTTCGAATGCAAAGTGCACAATGCAGCAGATACATCTACATATATGTACATATATATCTCCGATTCCGATTTGTGAAAGGCAAATCATGAATGAACGCTGCTGACGATGACGTTCGAGTGCCCTCATGCCAGAGATCCAGAGCAAACGCAAACAATCGAACAGGAATAATTTACTAAGTAAATAATATCTGGATACCGATCGCTGCACCTTAAAAAAAAAGCGCGTAAGAGGGGTTTCATGGTGTAAACAAATATTTTATATTCATTTTAATACTTAAACCTAACCTAACCTGTCAGATTATCTAACATTATATTAAAGTAAGCTACAAAAATGTATTTTGAATTTTAAACAATCCATAAATGTGACAGCAGTTGAGTTCTGAATATTAAATCCTATTAATTCCAAGTTTAAAAAGATTTAGATCTTTTTGAAATATTTATAATACTTAATAATAAAGTATTTCATTTTGTAGAAGATGTCTCAAGCAATATATATATTTTTAAGATCTTAGACTTTTTTTTTTTTCTTTAAATTAAAAACATCTATAATCAAAGAAATACTATAATTCTTATGCAAACTGTAAGAAATTCTAGAATAATTCCAGGAAACCCTTATTGTACGAACATCTATCAAATTGCTAACTAATTGAGATCGTAGTTTCGCTCAGTGTTGAGCCGTGGCGAGTAGCGTGCGCCCTCGCGCCCCATCGAGTGGCACTTCAACAATCAAGCATTCACACAGAGCAGATGGTCTCCGCAGCCGTTGGCGACCACCTAAATGAAATTTCATTTACTTTTTCGCCCGTCATCGCCGCCGCCGCAATCTCGGCCAGGTCCTCCTCTCCGCCCAGAGAATGCCGTCGTCTCCTATTTGCTTATGCACACACATTATCAACGTACGCCCGCCTCATGGAGTGTTTGTTTACCTAATTCGATTACCGATCGCGTCCGTTCGCGCCATAGTCCGTCGATCACTTGACCATTTGGGTGGCACTGGCACACAAGGCACAAGATCTCTGGAGGAGATCTCCACAGATCCCCCACTTATCGAGTCCACTCTCCGCTCTCTCTCTCTATCTCTCTGGCCACATTTCGTGCGTAATCGCTATACGGCAGCAGATGCAGATAGAGATGGAGATGGAGATGCACTGCAGCCGGAGGTATGTCTCGATCGATCGCTGGAGGCTTAATTGAAGAAGTTTGCCAAGAGGTTTCATCGCCCAAGAGCCGCTCGGAGGTAAATTAAGTCTTAATCACTTGATTGCAGTAAATTAAGATAAGGAATAATAATAACTTAAGCGGTTGAATAAAGTCGCGATTCGGGTTTATGTTAAGTCTTATTTCATATTATTTGTTTTTAAATAATCTGCAATTAAAACAGGCATTTTAAGTATTTTCACAGACATGGAAACCTTAGAATTTTGAAGCTGCATATTTTATCTTAACATTTAGAATATTAAGAACTGAAATTTAAACAACTGACTGTTTTTGGTCTTAAATATTAAAGAGGACTAGGAAGTTTATCCTATGTTCTATTAAGTAGATTAAATTACCAAAAATTAAAATTATAAAAACAAAAGAAATACACGAATTTGACTTTAATATTTTTTAAAGAATGGTAGGTTAAATTTTAAAAGTACATATCATTATTTTATTGAACTTAGTACACTTAGGAACTACTATCTCGCTTCTAATTAATACATCACAATATGTAACATTTCATTAATGTAAACCGATTCATTAATTGGTAAACAATTGTATATTATTTAATTTCGCAGAGCGATTTTTAAAATGAACGGTTTTCCTAGAGATGTTCAATAGCCGTCCATAACTATCGATATAAATACTCTGCGCCTGCGATAGCTTGTTTACGTGACCCTAAATATAGCCGCTCGGAGATACGGCCGCACTAGTTCACAAAATTGACAAATTGTTCGTTTTGGTCGAACGAATTTAGTTAACATTAAATTAAGACGATAAGGATAGCATTAAAAATGCGCACAGTGCTATTGAGCAAATCGGACGAGGTGTACCTGGAGAAATGCGCACAGGAGAACCAGTTCTCGTACGGCATCATTGTAGGCCATGTAAGTAAAGATTTCCGCCACGTAGATTTGTTTGGTGCGTTCCCTGTGTCCCCTCCGATCAACAAGCACTCTCTATATCTATTCAATCTGTATCTTAATCGGCAGCAAGCGGACCTTAGCAAGAGCGTGGTGGTGCACTTGGCCCGGAACAACGAGGAGGATGCCGACCTGGAGGATCTGAACGATGTACGCCTCACCATCGGCGATATTAACTCACAGGCGTTGGCCTCACAATGGCTAAGCGCCAGCAAAATGTGTCCCGGCTCCTTTGACGTCATCGGTGGGTTTTGGGTTAAAGTTTACATACAGATATGGCTACCTACCCCATATGGTATCGCGAATAGATGGGCTTTATAGTTCGCGGATAGATAAAGATATATATGTAGGGTGCAAATAGCGGATTAGGTAGCATTTCTGAATGTATTTTAGTGCTTTTCTTCCTAAAACTGCTAACTTAATTAGGTAGCAAGGGAAATCTTCATATTACCATCACTTTGTATATCAAATCTATTCTATTTTCCCTAAAAATCTGTAATTTACAGGCATCTTTGTGTCTTCCTTAAGTCCCGATGTGTCAAATGAGAAAAGCAACGATTTTAAGAATGCCAAAAAGCTGTTCTCCGACATCTACGAGTGAGTATCTTTACCAAAATCAAAGGAAACCCTACTTAAATATGTGAAATAAATAATTTCCTTGCTTATCCCCAAACAGCTTGCTTCTGAAGAGCAACAGCGCCTTTGGTGTGTACACTACCGACATTGCACAGACTGATTTCGTATTCCTCGCGTATTCGCTGGCCGACAAGAAAGTGCTCTGCAAGAACTACAGCTACGGAAAGTGAGTATTGATGGGAACATAAGCCTTAATTACACACAAATACTACAGGGTACGGGTCTGCAAAAACTCACTCTATGTATTCTCTCTTTTCGCCAAACAAATCCAAACGAATTGCTTACAAAATTTGTAAAACATTTAGACATTGCAAAAAAACGTACTTTACGGCAAACATAAAATGCATCATATGGTAACTAACAATGTTTGAGAAGTATTTCCATAAACTATAGTTAATGTTGAATGTTATTAAATCATTTACTTACTTCCCCTTGCCCTCCCCTACGTTTCTTATTTCTCGGAATGCATTTTATGTGTTTAGTAAATATCCTTTCGGATTGTTCATGTTATTAAATGGTAGTTTTGATTGTCCTTTAAGCATTTCTTTTACCACAACTAAAGCTTCTTATTCCTTATCAACACAGCGGCGGCACTTTCACCAACATGGATCACAGGTTTGTGGACAAGCCCTTCGAGTGGATTAAGCTGGAGAGTACCTACGATCTGGACGATGTCCTGCCCATTCTGGATGCCACGCGACGCGTCAACATCGAGGATCAGTTCCAGAACATCATAAAAGCGGTGCGCAAAAATCTGCTGGCCAGTGAGGTGTTTCTGCAGAACGAAATCGTCGACGATACCATCGATCTGCAGGCGTACATCAAGAAGAAACGCACCAAAGGGGACAAGCTGAACAAGCCCACAGCGACGACCTCAGTCGGCAGCAGTACCACGGGCTCCCTGCCGCAGCTGGGCTCAGATACAGAGACTACCAGTGGCGGCGACGCCATCCAGGCGAGCATAGTGCTCCCGGTAAAGTGCCAGCTGAGCAAACCGTCGGACATCAAGGTACGGGAATTCCAGGGCACGCTCCGCATGAGCGGCATCATTGCGTCGAAGGTCTTTTGCAGTCCGCGGAACAGTATAGCGGATGTAAAGCGTTTCATTCGCGACGATATCCTGCGCTCCCTCATCACACGTATTCAGGTTTACTGCGACGGCCTCACGGACCCGTATGTGAGCAACGAAGTCTTGTACATTAGTGAGCCTCCGCGGAGGGTCTTCTTCAGCCTGCCCACGGACGTTGCATCGAGCGGAGCCACGGTTCAGTTCTCCGAGTACCTGTTCCGCGGCGAAGCACCCACAGTGGCGGTGGCCCAGGCTAAACAAATCCTGGACGTGGAACTGGACCCAGACACCATTGCCGTAGAGGCCGAGGGACTGCCGGATGACTCAAACTTCATCAACGGGCCCAATGCAGCCGCCGATCGCACAGACGACTCCCGTACTCTGATCAGTTCGATGCCAAAGCCAGAGCTATCGCGTAACCTTTACATGATGGGCATTGCCGTGGCCCTGCTGATTTTACTGGCGTCTGTGGCCCTGCACTACGTTCTCGGCGATCGGTAGGCCGCTCTTGTAGTTCTTTTTGCGAAACATGTTTTTTATACAGATAAATTATTTGCATGTGCATGTGCCTCGGCACTCACCTCTCTCTTGTGATCGTTTGTTTTTATAATCCAATGTGTGTACTCGTAGTAGTTAAAAAAAGAAGAGAAATGAAAGTGTTTAGGGATCACGTTAAATAGTTTTATTGTGGAAGCAAAACTGTGCAGCATTTAACACCAATAATATAATAAACTAATATGTAAAAGTACATTTCTGTGTGTATCTTTGGTTTGCCCACCAAGGCTATTTTAAACGAGTCCTGCCTATCCATCGTATTTCTATATTTATTTCTCTCCATTCTAGGCAAATGTTTGTTGCAATTCATTTGAGTATTCTTCGTTTTAATTTATTATCAAATTATTTGTTGACTATTTTTAAATGAAAGTATATCCTTTTTATAAAATAAGGTGTGCAATTCGTATTATTTACATGTTACACAACTACTATTCAGTTTTTACTGAGCTTTTGCTGATCTCGCTGAATCGCTCTCTATGTTATTATGCAAAGAGCGTAAAATTCAAAATGTAGCTGAGATTTTTCAACTATTCTTTTCAAGCTCTACTTCTAATTGCTGCCAACTTAATAATATATTAGAAGGTGTAATGGAGAATATCGGGAACTAAGGGGTTTTTTACTACTTGGGGTTGTGTTTATTATTCCTTAGCTAATCTCAAGTTTTTGTTTGTGCCTAAGACAAATCTTATGCTATTTAATATGTAGGAAACCGAATTCAATTATGGTAACAGAGTTTAGTTATATACATAAGTAAAATATTTATATAAAGGAAACGCCGAAGAACATCAGAAATTAGTGGGTGTCTTTCAGGGATTTAATTACATAAATATTTGGTTGCTGCCTACATTTAAATCCGACTTTTTTCCATTTATCCTTATAACTTCTAGTTATCTAACTTTAGGATCGTAATAATGAGCACATCATGAATCGTGTTCGGACACTTAGAGTGTATACATATATTAGTTTTTATTTTCACAGCCTCTGCAACTAAACGGACTTGAGTCCGCCACTACCAAGTACCCACCCAAGCCCAAGGAGCTACTGCATCTTGCAGTTGCCATTGCAATTGACCACCGACCACACCCAGTCCACATAGTTGGACACCTTGGCGTAGATGCCAAATTTATTCTTTTGGGCGCATCCATCTCCAAATGAGGTGATGCCAAAGATGGTCCACGGATGGTTCGGTTTCGTGGTGTCGCGACACAGGAGTGGTCCACCCGAGTCCCCGGCACAGGTGTCAATGTGACCCTTTTTATGGCCCGCGCAAAACATGTTCTGTAAGGAATAATTCTTAATAAGAGTCGGTTTTCTTTTTAATTCCAAGAAGCTGTTACCTTGGTGATGGTGTAGTCGTAGTAAACCTTCCGGCAATTGTTCATTGGTATTATGGGCACGGTGGCCTTGTGGAGCACACTGGTTCCGGTGGCGTCCCGGTTGCGACGCTTGCCCCAGCCAATAACCGTACAGTCCACATTCTTGGGCAGCGCCTGGAAAGGCTGCGGTAGGCAGGAGAATCCAATCCAGTTGGTGGCATTGATCGGTTTGGGTAGCCTAGAAAAACGAGTGTTGTAGATTTTTTAAATATTTATCATGCCAGCATTCTATTAGCATTAAATGCCGAATCCATCTAGCCATGTCTGTCCGTGAACACTCACCTGAGCAGTGCCACATCACTATCCACTGTTCTCTTATCAAAATTGGGGTGTATGAAGCTCTTCATTACCCTCAGCTGCACCTCTGTGCCGTCCTCGTAGTCCAGATTGTGTTCTCCTATTTATAATAATGTTTATAAATTAATCAATCCACATAGAAATAACTCCCAAGAAAATTCCTCACCTAGCCGAACATAGAGCACTCTCCGGACACAATGGGCGGCTGTTAGGACCCATCGCGGAGCAATGAGAGTTCCCCCGCAGAAGGCCTCCTTGAAGCGATTCAGAATGGCCACCTGCCACGGCCACTCGCCCTTCCGCGACGCTCGGCCTCCGATGATCTTTAGCATGTTGGACATGCTCCTGCGTCCCGAGGAGCGGACAATACCGCAGGTCAGCTTCATTGGCGTGTACTCCGGTCCGCGATAGCCCTTGCCCGCCATTATGTAGTTCAGATCATTGATGGACTCCTCCGGCTGCACCGTTTGCATTCGTCGCATGGCGGTGGCCGGTGAGCCTGATCCCGGCCTGGTCTCGAAGGCGGGCGTCTTATGAAACTGCGTCTGCAGCCATTGCTGGCAGAAGCTGCCCTCCGTGTAGCAGTAGGCAATCTCCCGAAGAACCTCACGTCCGCACTGATCATTAATGCGGCATTTTCTGAAGGTCAGAGGATCGGAGTTAATCTTAGTAGATCATGGTTAATATTCTTCTCCACTTACTTATATCTCCTGGTAGTGCACTTGGGCGAACACCGGGTCCAACGACTCCACTTGGAGTAGATACGTCGTCGCCGCAGAACGAGTCCATCCTTGGGAGGCTGCACCCAGCTGATATTCCGGAATTCCGTGTCCGATTCCTCCGAATCCGCGTAAATAGTGTCCGGCTCCAGGTCGAAATCCTCATACTGAAAGACGTCTCCCTCCACACTGCTGTCATCGATTATATTCCTGGTATTCAGGGACTTTCGTTCGGCGAAATCCACAAAGTCATCTTCATCGTAGTCTGGCTTTGGGGGACCTCTGCGGAATTTCTTTCTATGATTCTTTCGTCTCCTGTGACGATGGTGCTTCAAAACGAAGAAATCACCCTGCTCCCCGGAGTCAAGAAAATCATCATCGGGTTCAGGTTCCGGCACCGGATCCTCTCCAGAGTCCTCCTCGCTGTAGACATCTTTGGCGGGATATCTTGGACTCATTGGAAACGTTTCTACAGGCTCCCTTGGTGGACTAGGTGGCGGTGGCGGAGGAGTTGTATAGGGAGTTGGATATGGCGTTGGGGGGTGAGTTGGATAGGGAGTTGGTGGGTGGGTTGGATAGGGAATTGGCGGATGGGTTGGATAGGGAGTTGGAGGATGAGTTGGATAGGGAATTTGTGGGTGGGTTGGATAGGGAATTTGTGGGTGGGTTGGATAGGGATTTGGAGGATAAGTTGGATAGGAAGCTGGAGGCGCCGGAGGAGCTGGAGGCGCCGGAGGAGCTGGAGGCGGCCTGTACACAGTATGCTGATAATCCACAGTGGGACCACTTGAGGCAGCAGCCGCTGCATTTATAATTATCGATGGTTGCGGCGGTGGTGGCAATGGTTGCGGGTGGCTACTCTCACGGATACGCTCCTCGTGAACCACCAACGGTGGCTGCCATTTAATAGGTGGTGCAGGATGGCAACTACAAATAAATAATATATATTTTAGATTCTAAAGAAGTATAAGTAGTACGATTTTAGTTCCCAATGAAATAAGATACTTTGCTTAAAATTAGAACACTTTAGAAATAAGCAAACTAAAAACTATGGCCTAAAAACAGTCTGCTTGTAATTATTATTTTGTGGGAAATATCACTAAAAATAGAGATAGTCATAAATGCATGTGTACATTTGCGGAAATTTGTTTTTAAAATGAGTACAAAGTTTATTTTAAATATGTTTGCAAATGTACCTAAAAAGTGCTGCGAAATTTAAAACATTTTGGTGTGTGTATTAAAATATTAATTGAAATTTCTATTGTATTATTTATATTGTATACAAATTTATAATTTATATAAATTTAACCTAAATAACTGGTTTAATAGGCAAGCTATTAAACTAAATAAGAATTGTTGGCTCAGATTTAAAGGAATATGTTCAAAAACCGTTTTAACAATGAACTAATTATGATCTTTACCTTTTTATTTACTTTACTTTCCTTCTCCCATAATTCTTACCGAACTTGAAACCTATATATATATTTTTTCTTGGTAATAATAATTCATAAATAAACACTCACTGCCGGCACTTGCTCTGCTCCACGTGCTTGGTGTGTCCGCATTTACGCTTCACCTTGCAGAACCTCTCCCGCCGCCGGATGCAGTCCGAGTCGCAGGTGGTCCACTGTGACCACCGGCTGAAGGGCTGATGTTGGCTAATGGAGCGCCTTCGTCCGCTCCAGCGCTGGTGCTGCGGCATCCGCATGCGGTGCACCCGATGTCCATTCACCCAGTGGGAGCCATGATACGACGGATGATGGTGATGGTGATGCCGTTGGTATTCCCGTATTTCGGCATTTATTGACCTCTTCGCCTCCTGGACGTGTCCGCTCTGAAAAAGAAATCGAGGAAATGGGCATGAGATTGGGTTTTGTGTTACCCTATTTTATGGAGTTGAAACGCGATCTGCGCCCTTTTGCCTTTCGGATTCAAGGAGCTGCGGAGTCTGCTCAGACATCCACCATAAATCAGACATGTCGCCGCTTTTTATTTGAAGTGTCATTGCTCTCGACAGTTTCGTCGTGTCTGCCGCCGCTGCGTTCTCATTGTGATCCCCGAGGAAAGTACCATGGTGTATGCCATGTCCCAGCTCCAGTTCCAAATGCAGGCGACGCGACGCGACGCCGTTGCTGCCGCCGGAGCTATAAATAACTCACGCTTTTCGCCGACCGATCCACCGATCCGGCGGATCCCTGCATCCGCGTCCCAGTCTAAAATAGGCTTCGCCTTTCAGGCGAGGAACAGCGCAACCTCTTCACTAACGCCCTACAGCTGCAAAAACTCCATTAAACTGGACATTTCCGAAGGCATAACCATGTACGAGTGCATTTGAGCTGAGAGCTGTGACTCAATCAAGTAGTAAATGTGCCAAGTTGTGCAACGATAAAATGTTACATATTTGCAACTACATACATATATGTATATATATTCTTGGAATACGATCATGAAATACTTTCCGTAGCATCATTATGCTTCAATTGGTGCCACTCGCGACCACTGATAAGTTTGCTACAATGTTTTCAACTATTGTTTATTCGAATAAGTATAAATAAAACAAATTAATAATGAAGCTGTAATTTGGCTGATGATTAATTACCTATATCTTGCAAAAATATCATTGAATATCTCAATATTACATCTAATAAATGATAAGTACGTTACTTTATTAAAGAACATATTTAGGATAAACAATTTAACAGATTACGGTTACTAAACATTCATAATTAAATTTAATTAAGATAATTAGGCAATTTTAATTACAAATGGCATTCCAAACTATCAATCATTGTTGGTTTGTTAGATATTTGCATTATTTTTTTGATTGTACTTGTATATAATATAATAAATGAGTACATCCTTAAATATCGAATCAATATAACAAAAAATATGATTCATATTCATAAAAAATACAGGTAACAACGATTTTAAATCGATTTTCAATGTTTTACCATCTCTATTCCTAAACCCCTAAAAGAACTTCTTCGAAAAGATTCCTACATATAAAAGGGAGTATTTCTTAAAAAGAACTTGTTCGAAAAGATTCCTACATATTAAAGGGAGTATTTCTTTTAGTTTAAGTACCTGTCTGCCAGGTTCCAGTTCTTAAATCCGACCTTAGAAAGAGAAATACCATTTACGACCAGCTCCCAAAAGTTTTATTAGTTCAACGACTCTCGTCGCTCTTAAAATCTCGCCTTTACCTAAACAATCCCATAACCGGTACGGTACTCGTGTTCGGTATTCCAACAACTGCAAAATTAGTTCATTTATGCGGCTACTACATTCTTTTAACTAATCTTTTGAATAATTTTGCTTGTTGCTTTAATTTGATCGGCGAAAACAGGAAGCTAAAAATTAGCCACAGCAGGTTTTCGTTTTTATTCGCTGTTTTAGCTAAATTAAGTGCGTATTAACATTATTTAAATGACCGAACTTTACAAATCGTTGATGAGGTGCCAATAAATCAAACAAAACGCACATCGGATGCCGATTGATGCCCCAGTGGATAAACCAGACGTAGGTCATGGCAAATCGGAAAATTCTGAAAATGGAAAACCGAAACATTCCCATCAAATCATGCGGAAATACGAGCGGAGCGCCACTCTGCACCTCAAGCTCAAGGAGAGCCATAACGTTCCGGACACGATTTTAGATATATATATATATACATATATAATATATTACAGAGGAGAACCCCGATGCCAAACAATGGAGAAACGAGAGTGCGACTAATTTGGTTGCGGTAATTGACCTTGCATTCGTAAATAGTTGGCTTCGGCGTTCGCGGTTCCCAATCAAATCGTTTCGGATTGACGTAATGCGTAATGCGATTTCGATTCCGATTTGGATTCCGACAAGTGGGTGTTCCACCATCACCACCCAGTACCACTCACCTGAGCTCCAGCCAGCAGTTGGACCACCGTCAGGAATTCGAATATCAAGCACACCACTTTCATGCTCAACTGCTTCGAAATCCGTTCAATAATAATACCGATACTGCGCCAGCGTTACGAATCCAAATCCGTGTATCCAAAGACCCTGACAAAACGCACTGTAAATAGAAATAAAAAAAAAAACATTAATGTGTGCTGTTGAGGTTGGGGTAATGGTATCATTGGACTGAATATTTTTGGGCGTTCCAGAAACCTCAACGGAGTTAGCCTTGGGATTCTCTGGTGCTTAGGGAATGCACTAGTTCAGGTATTTATTATAAATAGAACTGAACTTTACAACATTTACTATTTGTGTATTTATTCGAATATAATTGTGGTTAATTAGGGATTAAAATCGTCTTATAGTCAGTTCTTAGACTTGTATCTGTTGTTCTTATATAAACAATATCTAAGGAATTCGGTGGTTAAATATTTATCACAATAATTTGCAAAAACCTTGAATTTTCTGTATTACCTGTCAATATAAATGTTTAGCTTAACCCACATAATTCGACACTGGTCCGTACAGCAATGTATCTATTCCGCCATGGAATGCTCATCAATATAAATTTATCCCCTTATTTATCAATGAATTCTTGTTGTACAAAACTTATACAATTGGAAAGTATCCCGTTGCACAATTATTCATACATTGTGTACGCTCTCCTATGAGCATTACGCCACCAGATACAATTAAAAAATCCACTTCATTTTTTTGGGGATAGGCTAATTAAATTATATAATGACCGTACGTATGTAGTACACCCACAAAAGCTGGCGTACTTGAACCTGTACTTGTGTGTTAAACGGCGCTCGTCTGCCATGTTTCTGAGTGCCCAATTTGCCCTGACTAAGCGACTCATTTGCGTCAAAGTAAAATCCGGCAAAAGCATAAAAGAGTATAGTGCCCCCCACGCACTGCACAATTAAACGATGCCAATGCCGATGCCCCTGCGGCTATGGCTATGGTGAATCCGAATCTGAATCCGTTGAGATCTGGTGAATCTGGTGAATCCATTCCCGCCGGCTCCCTATCTCAGCGGCCGCCTTTTGCCAACTACAAAGCAAATATTTGAACTTGTCTGAGACCTTAGCCCAAAGCGATCAAAAGCGTGGGCAGAATATATTCATATAGTATATAAATAGGGGGGCAAAAAAAGTGAAATTAATTAGCTACATACCCGGTACATGTAATTACAAACAGAGGAGGAAAATTGGAAACATAAAGATAAACTATGAGTATATATGTTGGCTTTTTTTTCTTATTTTTTGTCGGGATTCCGAGTGCTTTTGATGATGCTGCTGTGTCAGTGCCTGTGCCTCTGCATAAGTGGGTTTTCGTATAAAAGGTCTGCCACTATTCCACCCAGTCGGAACTGCACTGAGGAATTTTAAGTACTAACAGAGATCGGGCACAGGCACTGGAGCACAAGTACGCGTACTTTGGACTTACGTCAAAAAGACTGAGATTAAACCTAACACTTAAAAGAATTTTTAACAGAAAAAAATTGTGAATTTATTGATACAACAAAATATGACTCATTCTAAAAAGTTCTGCTTTGATTAGAGCTTAATTAACTTTGAGTCCCTAGAAAACATGAATTTGTAAAAATTCGTATTAATACAAATTAATTTCTTATTAAATTTTACCAAACAAATATGTATTTATTACTTTTCTTTTACAGAAAAAATCAATTTCTAATATATTGGTGCCATATACAAACATAATATTTACATTATAATTTATAATTCTTGTAATGATAATTTCTTATTGAAATCTTCTAAAAACTTGTAGTTATATTTTCATAATTACATACTAAGATCTCTCGCATCTTAGATATTTTGATCAAAAATTACCTCTTATTTAACCCTGGCTAAATGTCTTTAAATAATGAATTATATAATTGAAATATTCAGCAACTTTTTCCCAGTGTAAGTCTGGCCCAGGCCAGATCCAGATTCGCTGATCGTATAAGGTCAGATGGGGCTGGAACAAGCTGCAACTAAAATGCATTGCACGATCCAGTTCGCGCTCCCACATTTGCAATTCTGGTTATTCCCAATGACCAAATTCGATAACTGCCATCCTCTGACCGACCAGGTTTCCGCAAATTGGCCATTTATATTCCGCGCTAAATTCCAATAAAATCGTTTCAATATTCCAATTCTCCCCCAGTACCTATCACTCATTGCTAATTTGTTTCAGCCCCCACTAAACAAATATATATTGAATTTTATAAGCACCCAAAGCCAAATGGGATATTGAGTAACCCGCGCTGCGTGAAAAAAAATATTTTCGCCGGTTTGATGGATATAAAATTCCACAAACAAATAATATAAAAAACCAGAAGCCAAAAAACCACAAGAAACTATTTTAACACACCTGACGACACATGATTTATACATTGAGGCGAACACTTCTCCGCCGAATGTTTGTGACATCACTCCCGCCCGCTCTGGTAAACATAATACAAAGATGATTTATAGAAGATCTCCCGGTAGTATGTTTGAAGAGATCTGGAATGCTTGTGAAGATAACACTCTCGGGAGGCTGATGCGCAGTACGTTTAAACATAAAAGTTTAACTTTATCTGGCATTGCACAAAGGTAAATAAAAGAAAGGAGAAATTTTGATTTTTAAATAAAATAACGAACATAGGGAACAGTATCTTAAAAAAATCGGTGTATTTTGTATGCATCAACCTAAATTAAATTAGAATTTTTAAAGATTTTGAATGCCCAAAATATCCTGTATCACATCATTTTTCGGGTCTCTATGTTCTTATTCACTTTATATAAATAGAAAAAAAATCATAATATCATAATCAGATTATTGTAAAACAAGCACTTTTCTTTTTGCTTTATTTACCACTAGTTTCATATTTTTCAGGAAGTATCATATTTCAGGTTTTTGTTTACAGAGTTCCTAAATAGGCTTGATAAAATTCGTATTTGTTTGATCCCTATTTTTATTATTGCTGATTTAGCTCGTAAAATTCTTTCCTAAAAAAAAAAGCAATAAAATGTTCAGAACAAAAGCAAATTATTAATGCATATTTTATAGTTTTTTAATGTATAGTTTTATAGTTTTAATGTACGCTGTTTTTTGGCAGCTAAAAAAACTTTAATTTTATTATATTTTACAAGATAACGTTGAACAACTTAGAACATTTTGAAGACATTAAGAACAATTATTTATAATCAAAGTGTTATATATATTTCGCTCGAAAAGCATATCTTTTATTAATGTTCTATCTTTCTAACGCTTTAAGAATATTTACATTATTTCAACCGTTAATTTGATGTATACCTTTTAATAAATAAATATATTTAATATAGATTTTTCAAATCATTTCTCTAAACCTTCACTTTTTATTTTATTTCCTTTTAATTAATTGCCAAGTCGAATCAGCTTCCTGTGTTAATTGATCCCTTCTTATTTTTGCCTATTTAGCTCAAAAAACTGATTCGGTGTTGAAAACTATGAGGATATGTCCACCCCATTGTTCAAACAACATATTTATGTACGATTTGTGTGTACTTCGGGCGACGCTGCTTCTTAATTTAGAACGCGATGCGTCCGCATAGCAAACAGAGCAGCAACAACCTCAGCCACAGTCACCGTCTCCGGATCCATCTTCTGCTATCGCACATAGCTATCCCATGCTATCCCCCAAATTCCCCGGATCTCTCTGAGATCTCCGTGTAAACAAACCGCAGTAGTGCCGCCTCCGTAACGCTTTACCTTGACAAAACTGCGATTTAGCATCTCAACTATGACGGGGTCGAGACGGCGTCATAAGTGCGCGCCGTCTCATAAATGCCAACAAAAAATAGGCATATTTCCCAGATGGCCAAGAATATCGAGTGTCCGTTTATCAAATTCCGCCCAGGTGAGTAAGGGTACTCATAAATGTGTGTGTGTGTTTACCTGTTCGGCCCATAAGGTGGATATGCCACCCACTCCATCGGACATCCAGCATCCAGCCTCAACCACCCACTGCCCACGCCCGCTCGGCATGTGGTCGGCTTTTCAGTTTATTTTTTTATTTTTCGATCCCAAATTACTGCTGCGTAGACCGCAGCGATTTTTTATGAATGAAAATGTACAAATTTGGATTTGGCCAGCCGCATTTTGAGACTACAGCTCAGTACACGGGGAGAAATTGGTCGTAATTAAGAGGGTTTTTATCTCATTTGAAAAAAGGTAATAAGAGATCTATCTTTGCTCATAAAAATATAGTTTTACGAATTATATATCTCATAATAAGGACTTATCAAGTAACTCATCTTAACTAGATCTTTTAAACCTATCAAGTTTATCAAGATTTAAATTTAATTACATCCTTTATAAAGCCGAAATACTTCTTATTGATAATTTACTTTCAAATCACTTTCAGGAATCCCAAACATACTATAATTTTACCCTTTTGGCATTTTCTTCTTTTATGATATTATTCCGATTATTTTTTAATAGAAAACTGGAATAAAACTTTATTTTACATATTGGATATTTGAAAATATCATAAATAATGCTTAATATACAATGCTCAATATACAATTTGATTAAAACAGCTGAAAAATAAATTACAAGCCTCACTGCAACCGTTATCAAATTAAGGCTATTAATAAAACTCAATTAAGAAAATGTAAATACCCCTCCAAGGTCATATAGCTTTCAGAAAAACAAGATAGCAACTGTTGATATAATATTTAAATATTTCAATGAAAGTTACCTATTATTATCTCCAAGATAATACGGTAAGGTAATTGCATTTCATATAAAAAAACACACCTAAGGTCATGTTTGCTTGGAATAAAAATGAGATTAAATAATGTGTAATATCACCTTGCTGGTATTTTCTCTGTATGAGACTAATTGAGACTATTAAATATCAAGACATTTTTCTGCGTGTACCTGCTGGCTGATTTATTTTTCTTTTGGCCTGCTGGCCGGCTAGCAGCCACGATGTCTGGTATGGCCAATCAACTGTCGCTCTGTGTGAATGTTGTGTGCTGCATGTCCGCGGGCTCGTTTAACGAAATGCAATTTTAATGACGTGATCAGCTACTAAAAAAAAATCGAATCAAATCGCTGCCTTCGGGTTTGTTTGTCGTTTGTATTTTTTATTTACGTTTTTTTTTTTCACATGCCGCCAAAGTGGGCAGTTCGTGGGCAGTATTTTGGGCTTTGCGGTATTGTCTACGGATTCGGTCTGGCTTAATTTATTAGTCAGCCTTTTGTAATCGGCCACGCATTAGATTCGCTCTGCGACATCGCAATCGGACCACAAGAGCATTAAAAGTATTAGCGGAAGTGTTGGAAATAAATCATTTACACACATCGCTGCGCCGCAATTCATCGTCATCGATGGCATCGCAAAGATGCCGCCGAGATGATTCTTTACAAAAAAAAAGAAAAAAGAACACCCCACATCCCAATTTTCCAACACATCTCCCAGCCCTGCATCCGCGATCCATGGATCCCACATTCATATCCACATCCACTGCCCCGCCGCACCACCAGAACACCCAATTTTCCACAGATGAATTAAATGCATTTTAAACACAGATGTAAGCAGCCACAGTTGGAGTCAAAATAATAGTAAGAGATCTTTTTGATTTAAGATTAGGAGAATGTAATTAATACAGAAGTAATCTGTAAGCTTATTTCCAATATAATTAATATAGGAGTAATCTGTAGGCTTGTTACCAATTAAATTAGTATATAGCCAATCTGTAGGTTCTGTTCTTTGTTCTTTCAAGATATCTTTATAATACCTCACATGTAGATGTTCTTTATTTGATCAGAAATACATCAAATAATACCATCAATCAAGAACAATAAATTGTTAATTAATCTTTGAACTTTTATTGTAAACATGATTAATGAATAATACTTCCTTATAGGTAAACAACCTAATCATTCAAAAATAATTGTAAAATTGTTTTATGAAGAAGAAATTACTGCTAGATATAGGATCTTTACAAAACATACGCATCACATTATTATGGTATATTCCTTATTCACAATCTCATTTAAAATATCTCTATCCTTTAATAATGATTCATCCTTTTATAAATAAGGAATTCAACAAAAATAAACCGCAAAGATTTGATTTTAATTAATTCTCAAGAAAACCTAAACAAAATATTTCCCTAATTATGTTTCAAATATCTTAACAAATTTATTTATTTCCAAGTCCGTCAAATATTTCACCGACATAGTTTTCTATGAACAAGAAAATATTTTCAAGAAATAAAATTCCAAGCCAACTATAATTAATTACATGAAAACAAGCGGAAGTTTTCATTGGCGCTGGCCACCAAAATAAATATATTTTAACACTTTTATTGCGAAATTGATTTAGGGGGAAATCCGCCTTCAATATATTTTTCCTATTCTTTTGACTGCATCTGTAGGAACCGCATCCCAAATGCATCTGCGTATGCGAGCGCAGTTTGTTTTCATGAATGAAACATTTTTTATTCCATTTATCACTTGGCACCATCGCCGTCGCCGTCATCTCCTTCAGCTGCACTTCGATTGGCGACTTGGAGCAGTTCAGACAGAACTAATCCACACGATCCGACGCACTTTGCATGTTAACACGGACAACAGGCCCATTTGTTTGCCTTTATTATGGCCATAATATTAAAATGTCAACGGTTAAGCGCTTAGCGTTTAGCGTAACTTTGCACAACAATTACCTGGGAGGTTTTACAATTTTTTTATTTTTGTGAGAAAATATTTCAAAAGCCGTTTCGCGCACACATATTGGAGCAATTTTATTTTTACATTGGAGAACCAGACGAAGCACAGAAGCGTAAACCCCGACAGCACGTATGGCCATCCGTCGGATGTCGCCTCGCCAACTCCGCTGTGCGATCGCCGCGAAAAAAAGATATATCCGTTCCGTGGCACTATTCCGTTCCGTTCGGATCCAATCCGATCCGATCCAACCGACGTCTTCTCGAGAACTGAGCGAAACGCCAACGCTCCGCGGCGAGCTGAAGTAAAAAAAAACGTCGCGTTCGCCGTTGACTTTTCCACACACATGTTGGCCGTGCACAGTGGACTGGAACTGCGTGAAAAACTCTTACAATGGATCGCTGCAAAAATCCCAGGCAGCATTTCTGCGAACTGCCAAACGAAGCGAAGGTGCTAATACACAGAGAGAAAAATATTGGGCTGCCAAATTTGGGGAATTTTTAACTAAACTAGAAACAAGGCTAAATTTAAATATAAAATATGAGGAAAATTCCTTTAAAATAAGGGGAAACAATGGATATTTAAGAGATTGGGTAAAATATTAATAGATCGAAGATAAAAAATAATTATAAAGGTTTAGCTTAAGTTTTTGTTATAGTTACTATTTTAAAAGCTTCAAAAAGGTAAAAGATTCAGCGTTGCTAAAGAAATCGTGGTGGTTTTTGAATACATATTTACTATATAAAACATTTCAATTAAAAAAACTTTAATTTTAGATTGAATTTCGGATATTAAACATTGTATTTCTTAATTGTATACAGCTTAATAAATTACTTAAAATCTATAGCAATTTCTGTGGCATCCTTGATTAATTTGAATCAAGTTAAAAACTCATTAAAATTCATTTAATTGAAATTTAATAAAATAACCAAGTTTCGATTTTTAGTAGCTTATTAAATTAAGAAATAAAAAATTTACGTTTTTGAATCCAATACAAACCAAATTTTCAGGTTTCTACAAAAATAAACACGACTGAATTTAATTATTTTTTAACTTTTTCAATATATTTCATTTTGAGTTTGTTTTCGTTAGTTTAATACTAATACTTTAGTTGGTAATATCAAACTACATTTTCTAATACGATTTTTCTCTGTCTGATCACTAAAGTTATAGTGCTAGCAATAAAGCGCGTGTTACACGCCGTCGACGTTGAAATGAGCGAAACTTTCCCAAAGAAGCATTTTACAATCCACAATTAAAATTTAATATTTTTTAACCAGCGAAAAGTAAATACTCGTACAAACAGCATGCGTAAAGGCTAAAGGTGATGTTGCTATTTACATTGCCATGGAGCAGCCAGCAGCTCCTAGTGGTAGCAGTGCCAGGCGGCTACCCTCTGCCCTGGCGGGGATTCCCGAATAAGTCGCATCTGTTCGGAGCCCGTGTCGCCCGCCTGATTGCCACCCACTATAACAGTGCCCAGGACCAACTTCTTGCCCATTTTCTTGGTGGCCAGCGTAATGCGGACAACAATGTCCTCCAACTGATCGAGTCTCTGGAGCGGAATGTCTATCGTACCCTCACCGGACTCATCGTCCCATTTGGTGGAGAGCGAGGGAAAGAAGACGGGCGACTTCCACGCATCGATGTAGATGCCATGCTCGAAGGCGGTGGTCTTCACATAGACCCCAGAGCTGGCCGTGGCCTCTAGTTCGTCCTTGACCTTGTTGGAGCAACGCATCCGCGTGGTGGTCAGCCGGAGCATGTATCTGCCGGAATCGGAGTGGCTCACATTGCTCATTCCCATCTTTCGTTTCACCTCGGCGGTCATCCGTTGCCAATTGTTGACCGAGGGAGTTGCGGTCGGAGTTGAAGTCGGCAGAGTGGTTGGAGTCGTGGGCGTTGGAGGTGGCGTTGAAGGTTCCACACCGACTGATTCACATTCCAGGAGATCACGTACCTCGAGGGCCAGCTCTACCACACCCTTGGCGGAGTTTATAAGCTAGGAAAATATATTACAATTAATAAGTTAAGCTGTTATTACAATAATATATAGATTGCTAACAAGTTAACAATATTTTTTATAAGTTCTCTTCATTTTCGTCTAAGTAACTTCTTAAAATGAATGAAAAGATGCATTTTGAAACCTCTTGGATTGTATTAACTTGTTCAATCTCTTTTAAAACTTGTTAATATTTAAGTACATTTTTATTAAATATTTCCAAGTGAAAAATCAGCAAGTTCTTCTTTTAATATTGCACATTTTCCCCCACAACTTTATCTAATAATAAGTTACAGCTACTTTTATCAATAGCTGGATTTCGTAAAAGGTTGTCGGACAGCTAACGCTCGATATGCTGGCCATTTGGGCTTAAAAACCTATATTTTCATCAGCTATGTCAACAAATTGAAATCGCATCGACTGATAAGAAAATTGACCTAAACTGGAAATTCAGTTCAAATATATCGGGCACCGCCACCTCATTTTATTGACACTAGTTGAGGGGGAAACAGTATGCGCTTGGCTTTCAATTTATCGTTTCCCCTAATAATATTGACTCAACTTGCACATTAATATGTCTTTTATTTCGTTTCGGTTGCAATTAAAAAATTTGCTTTCATTTAAGCATTTTGTCGGCCTGCGTGGTGTTGTGTTTTCCCGCCCCAACCGGGAAGCTTTCACTTTGCACAATTAAAAGCGCACATCTCCATTACCAGTTAAAAAGCCATGTCGCGTGTGTTTTGTAACACCGGGTTCGGGTTCGGGTGAACTTGTTTAGCAATAGTCTGGGTCAGGTACGAGGTACCAGTACATGGGTTTTTCCTACTCACATTGTTGTTGCTCGGCGCTGACTTGGCCACCGTTGTGGTGATATCTTTAATGGGCAGCCACAGCTCCTCCGTCGAATAACACCCCGTTCGGCTATTGCGCTCGAAGAGCTTGGGCTCCAGGTAGCAGGTGACGGAACCTTGGGGGAGAAACCAAACATACAGATATACTTAAAAACATGAGTGATAAAGAGATACTTTCAACATAATTTGGAAGGCAATGTGTCAAGAATAATAAAATTAAAATATTAATATTAAAAAAATTATAAGAGAAATACAACAAAATCGAAAGCAGACTTTTCAGTCTTTCCATTTCATTTTAAGCTTTATATTTTTAATATTTTCCTACAAAAATTCTATGACTTTGGCTAGCTTCAATTATTCTTAATACTGTGGGAATAAATTACATAGTTCGAGAGTTGGTTTTATGTGTAATATTTATGAATTTATCAACTCAGATAGTTTAGGAACAAAAATACCGATTACAGCATAAATATTTTGCTTCTTTACGATTTTATCTATTGACTTCGATTGCTAAAATAAATTTTAAGATTATTGCTAATTAAAATGTAAAATTAATAGATTTAAATAGAAAGCTTAATTTCTGGACAATCAAATACAATTTATTCCAATATAGACATAGATTTAACTAGAGAAAAAATTTCCAAAAGTATTCAATAAAATGTATTAATTGCCCAATCGAATATTTATTTCACAATGTAACCTATTTAGTATCGAAATTGCTTAAATTTCACAGTGATTTCTAAGGCTTGAGATACTTCCAATTATTTATAATAAACTTACCTATATTCCGGCGCGATTCACTGATGGTTAGCGGTGGCATGGCATCTCGTGCATTCTCAGACTTTTTCTTTCCCTTGGACTGCTCATTATTTGGCTTGCCATTCTCAGTTTTAGAAGCCTCTTGAGACCCCGAAGTAGGATCTACGAATCGCTGGACAAAGCTAGTGCTCTTGTCCTTCAGCGAGCGGTAGCTCTTGTTAAAGCGATTGAAGCTCTGGTAAAAAAGGCATTTAATCCACGTTTGTTAGCTTTTTATGACCAACTCACTGCGGCCGGAAGTTCCAGCAAGGCATAGACCGTAAAGACCACAAATTGTCCGGAGAAGAGATCTCCCGGCTCCGGATCCGAGCTGTTCACCTGACCATTTGTCGGGGTAGAGCGTCTGCCGACATGCTTCATCGAGGATCTGCAAGTATTTAGTTACATTTTCGA
Organism: Drosophila kanapiae; assembly: GCA_008042475.1. Lineage (NCBI taxonomy): Eukaryota > Metazoa > Arthropoda > Insecta > Diptera > Drosophilidae > Drosophila > Drosophila kanapiae. The sequence goes on along the minus strand of VNJM01001108.1, from coordinate 438,368 downwards.
TAAAATTCATAGCAAACCAAGCAACGCTTCATATATCACACATACTTGATATCGGGCACCAGGGGAAACTTGAAATTTTCATTGAACTTTGGCCACGTGTTGGTCTGAATACTGCTGTCCAAGCGTTTCGTTCCGGGAAATAGTTTTACCTGTGTAATCGTTGGGGAAGGGGAGAGATCCGAAATAGATACATGGAATAATAAATAAATAAAATGGGAAATATGTATGTTCAGGGTCGCTGAGAAAATAAACTGAGGTGACAAGTAAATGAAATGTAAATTCCTTTCTAAATATTTAACTTAACAGCTGCATATTATCTTGTAAGTTTCGTAAGAAAATAAATATGGGGATTAGCTATTTAATTTCCAATCGATTAGGTTAAATTACGGTGAAAAATGCGGCTGTAAGGAAGTGAAGTTTTTCAGTGTTTGTTGTGTTTTGATAATTTAACTGATAACTAAGCTGATTAGTCTCTCCTACTACATGTAACCATTTATGACCCACTTTCAGTATAATCTAATTAAAAAGAAGATTGATTTCTGTAGATAAAGTAAAAAACACATATTGTGAAACTTGTCTTTTAATCTTATCAAAGTGTAAAATACAAAGAAAGCTTAACTTGTTCTCAGAAAAACGTATCAAATTATTGTTAGTAAAATAAATGCAATAAAGTTACTTATAAAAACTGTCCGTAATCATTGTTTTTAATACAATAAATTAGAATTTAACCTTCTAAACATTTATTAAATTTATATCAAGCAAAATACTCTAGTGTTATTTAAATCTTCTAATATAATATTAAACAAAAATCTCTCTAAAGTTTCGAAAACAGCTCAGGGGATGTCTTAAAGTATGATATAGGAAAGAATAAATTATATATAATATAGCATACTTTTAGATACCGATTAGATACATTTCCAATCAGTGTAGATACATATATATCTGTATCATTTATTGGCTTGTTTACCAGCGTAATATACGCTATTTTCACAACTCTGTATAGCTCATATCACACTTCACATAATATCATGACTAATTATCACTAATTTACCTTTATCAAGTAGCCCTGGACGATCTTGAAGCCGAACAGCGAGGGCAGATGCCGGGCGGCAATCAAATGGACGTTCAGCTCCGGAACGGCCGAGGAATTCTTGAACTGATCAGTGTTCTTGGGACTGTCGATGGTGATCTGGAAGCCGATCTCCGGTTCCAGGGTCACCGAGTGCCTGGAAGCCCCATTCGTGGAAGAATGATGGCCCGGCAATAGGGCCCGTAGCTTATTCATGGTGGGTGTTTGTTCCTGTTTCTACTCCGCTCCGAGTTGCAATAGATTCCTAAGGCTTTCCATCCGATTGTGCGCACAGCAAAGAAGCGATAAATTTTGTAAGTGACTTAACACCCGCCGCCGACTTTTTCTTATCTATGAATCGTACTTTGCGCTGATAAAAAACTTGCCCCACTCTCGCTATCACTTGCTCTGCCCCGCTCTCTGTTGCTCTCTCGCTCTCCGGAAAGTGCAGTGCTCTCGCAAAGAGCAATAAACCCCAAAGCTCGTGCTCCCCAAACAGCTGTTCGCTGTAAAGCTCGCTCTCTCTCATTCACACTCTCATTTACTGCTAATCATGACCATTGGAATTAGATACGCCAGAGAGCGGCAAGATTGTAAATGTATGTAAAAGTCCATAGGTTCAGCTAACAATCTCCAAGATACAATCACTAAACACAAAGATGCAGTTCACAACCGAAAAACCTTAATTAGAAACTTCGGGGCAGAAGAACTTCACAGAATTTCGCAACTCGCGCTACGTGGAGATGTCAGCAAGTGCTTGAGAGGTCAGTCCACAAAGCAGAGCACTTAGCGCAACAATTAACGACTTAAATCGAGAACGAGAATGAGAACGCGAATCGGAATCAGACAGTAGACGGTGCTTGGCGATCTGGACGCTACGTTCTCCAGCTGTTCCAGCGCTCAACTGAAAAGTAACTTGGAAATTACTTCGTATGCGGCCATAATAATAAGCGTACAATCATAATGCCGACACACAGCGCACACGACGCCCACAGCAGAGGTCAAGATCATAGCACTGAAGATTACAGTCCACTGATGGGATGTGTACTTTAGAGATATTATATTATTAAAGATTTGATGCATTAAAACACCTGGAACAGTGCCAAAGTCATCCCCCCATATAACAATTTGAAGATTTTAGATCAAGAAGTTTCTCTGCTGATCCTGTGCTCACACATCGGTTAGTCTCGTTTGTCTTACTTGTCTTACAGAAAAACCCAAGTGTAATATGTATGTCCAACACTCTTTTATAGTTATAAACTACAAGTTAAATTGTTATTTATTATAATATATATAATAAAATAATCCAATTTGAACTAATAAATATGTACTTAATTTTATATTTAACAATGTGTAGACTGAGGCATTATTAATAACATTACTACTTGAAAGATATAAATTATTTACAAAATACAAAACAGCTTTTATCCTTGTAGTCAAATTTATATGAAATTTAATAATTTTCCATATATATAAAATATGTACATAAGTACAAATTAATAAATCTTTTCAAATTTTTATTATATGAAATATGATCCTATTATTTTGCACACAACTGTAGAATTTACTCACACTTGGAGCTGAAGAACTTTTGTTCTCTTCTTGCGACCGTAGAATGCACTGAGATTCTCTCGCCGCGGCTTGTGTCACCGTTATCGCGCTACAAAGCAACAGATACTTAAGGCATGGAAAGAGCCTACATACAGGCATACCGAGACATAAATACATACATAGATCGGTGGCAAAACTCTTCTTGTTCTTTTACCATTAAGCTCACGTTCAAATTAACCGCTTAGCGGTTGCACTGTAATTGGGTCTTCTTAGCGGGGCCATCGTGTAGCTGAGGCTGCTTGCTTCTTCTCGAACTTAGCAGCCACCCACTTACGGGACTTCTTCACTCAGATGTCAGAGGAAAGCTACATATAAAAGAATTAAAAAGGTACAGTAATGCTTCCCTTTTGAAGATTTGCTTTAAGAATTGAAGGTTCCTTACTGCAAAGTATTTCAAATAAATTTCATTCGCGAATAAAATAAAAGTATAGCATACTCCAAGGCAAACGAATAAAAGCTTAAAACTCGTTCTTATAATTAAAAAAAAAATATTTCCTAAATTGATTTCTATATTTTATGGGAAGAATTTGATACTTGGGGAAACCCTTTGAAATATAATTAGTATAACATTACAGACTATTATCATTGTAAGATACAAATATAATAAACCTTTTGTTCACCTTCAGTAAAAATGTGTATGGAATGATAATAATATTCAAATATATAAGGGAACGGCTTCCGTATGCAAAGTAGCACAGTTTGTTCTTAAGAGCATATACTGTACCTTTAAGGTGTGGAATCATTTCCTTCCACTGTCAACAATGCGTCATAACTCTTACCGATGTGCAATAGCATTTTTGAGTAAGCTTTTATAAAAAAAATCAAGTTCCGAAGAGAGATAATAATATTATTTGACTCAGTGAAAGAAAAGGATAAAAAAAGAGGTTCAGAACCCACAAAACGCCTTTAAGAATGGAACACTTGTACCTTGTAAGATTTATTAATTACTCTATAAGATCTAGAAGATTAATAAGCTCTTTAAAATTCTATTAGAAGTTTTTTGGTGATCATATTTAAAAACTTTGACTGAAGTTATTTTGTTTTAATTATTAAATAAAGCAATAAAGTCTGCTTTGATGTGATCCTGAAAACACTAGCTCTTATGCGAGAGTTTATTAATTTAATCTTATAAATACTTCCCCTTAAGGCAACTGCAAATAAAAAACACTCTCCAAATAATTCAAATTCACAAGAATAAGTATATACATATATTTAAATAGACATTCATTTAACATAACGTAACGCATGGATGGAATATACAACTGGGGGAACTCAAAGCCACAGTCCCCAAAAGCATTATTTTTTGGGGGCTCTGGACGGGATCAAAATCCCCGACGAGACCTTGGTAGTTATAAAATATAGTGGTGATGCTTGATTTTTTGTTTTTTTAAATAGGTACGAAGTGTGCATGCCCACGCGTGTTGTCGACTGTCTCAATGGTATCCTGACCTATCCTAGCTTAGTCTACGGAATTGAGGGTGTTGGCTGAGATGGCGCCTAATCCACCTCCAGCTTCCTAAAGCTGCCCACGACCCCGGCATCGATGTCACCGATATCATTGCCCGCGAAGTTGGCCGCATCCTTGGTTATCTCGATCTGCATGTCGTCCAGGGCGAGGATCGCCGCCCGGCGCTTGAGGAGCTTCGCCTTGAACTCGGCGATCATGTCGGCGATGGGCACGGTGCCACCATACTCCTTGGGCAGGATGGCGGGATCGATCTTAGTCTTCAGAATGTCAACATTCTTGTGAACCTGTAAAGAAAGTAGAGTAAGTAAACGCCTTTACTATCTAAACTTTATCTAAAGACTCACAATAATTCGCTTCTTGAGCTTATCGCTAAGCATGGACACGCCCAGCTCGATGATCCTGTTGGCATAGTGGGGAATATTGACGAAGTGCGTCTCCTTGTGCCGCATGGGCGTCGAGTTCTGGATGCACTTGACAATGCTGCGCAGGTCGGTCAGTGACCAGAGGCTGACAAAGCCCATGCCCATGCCACTCTCATCGTTGATATACACGTATCCGGCCACCTGGGAGTCCTCATCGTCCAGCAAAGCCTCGCAGATCAGGCTGTGCACTCGCGCCATTTGCACCGAAGTGAACTGCAAAGGAAAATAATTAATTACAAGATTTTCCCTAAAGTGTTTTCCAAATTTTCTGCTCACCTTGTAGGGATCAAACTTGGAGGCCACGGAGAAGAGCACCTGACGGCCGGTGGAGTCGCGCTGCGGCAACGGCACCAAATAACCATTCTCGAAGATCTCGTTGATGGCCGGATCGTTGATGTCCAGCTTCTGGAACCACTGGGGGAACAGCTGGCGGATGGTCAGGTAGCGTTCGAGCATCTCGCAGGCGGCGGGCACGGAGAACTTCTTGGTGCGCAGGAAGCGCAGCAGGAACACAGCGTCCGTGCGGCACTTGCGGATGTGCGGATGCTTGTCGATCCACTCGCGGAACTGGGCTAGAGCCTGGCGCCTAATGTTGTCGTCCTCGTGCAGCTCCTCCTTGGCCACCTGCTTCATGGCCGGACTCAAGCCGCAGACGTACGGAAAGTCATAATCACCGCCAGAACTGGCCGCCGGTCCACTCAGCTTTGGTTGTTGCAGCACCTCGGTCTCGAGCACTGCAAAGGCAATGAAAATTGGTTAATTATTTCATAATTTTATTAAATTCAGAGAGCAGAACCTGTGAAGAGGTGGAATTAAGTGCCCAGATAACCCTTAAAAATAACTCTTCACTAACTTTCACATTTACATAAGACACGTGACCATGGCTAAAAACATTTTCCCCAAACCCTCTCACGATTTACCAACTAAATTTCCCTTTTAACTGCCATAAAAGTCAGCAAAATTCGCAATTAATTTTGGTTGAGTTCATAAGACTTGAAACCCTATTTTTTACTTAAGTGCCTTAGGAAAAATATATTGCAGCATCAAAAGGGAATATTCTTTAAGACAGAATAAATATAACAGAGTTTAGATGGGTAAATAGCAATTTAATAATAAATTATATTTGTAAGACTAGTTGAAATCTTATTTTATAATAAATATATAGCTTTACATAGCAAGTATCTTTAAGTTAACGAACATTATACATATTTTCAAACTGTTCTTATACAAGTACTTGGGAAAATTACATTTTAAAAATATATAGGTAGTTCGAGCTCGTAGAATATTGCTAAAACAAATCTATTGTCGTATATTTATAAAACATAATTATAACTATCTTTATATCTAATTTTTTAAGGTATTACCTAAAGATTACCATCTTCCTTTTCTTCCAATTTTAACCATCGACTTCAAACATAAAACTCTGCCTATTAAAAGTTGTAACTATTAAAGCGAAAGCTGCTCTTAAATATATCTCAAAACAAGCCTTCTTTAATCATTTTAAATACCAGCACAAATGTGTAATGTCTCCCGCCCCCTTAGGTTTCGCATTCCGATACGAATATGATAACAATTTAATTAAAACCGCATTTTTGGTCCACTTGTCAGCGAAAACCAGGCTTAAAATCGCACTTTGTGCCGCCACTGCCACTGCCAGATTTCTTCACGCCGAATATAATTGGCCAGTTGCCCTTGGTCAGTGTAACCGCCAACGAACTGAGCTCAGCTCAGCTCTGCCACTACTTTGTTGCGCAATCAACAAAAAAAAAAATGTTAAAACATTCATCGAACTCGAAGTCGAACTCTCAAGGGTCAGCGCAGTTTACTGGACCAGCTACTAGAGATAGATGTGAGATATGCCCACATAGATATGCATACCAATTAATCCCACTTGACTTTTGACTGCACAATGTCACGGAGACCGGAATGGTTAGGATTCGATGGAAGCGGAGTGCAATGGCTTGCGTGGGCATCCAGCTCACAGTAGCTCTGCCCCATTGTGGGCTTGAATATGCATGAGGATGACTCTCCGCGTTGGCCAATCTTGGACAGAAATGGTGGTGCCATTTCCGCGATGAAGCACAGCTGATTTTTTCGCTTTTTTTACATAGGTCCATTGACCGTGACCCAAAAATCTTAGCCGGCTCTGACGCTGCTTTGCATATGAATTGACGAACATAAGGTTTGGGCTTGGACCCATTGCGTTTTGTCATTTCAGCTCCAGCTCCAAGCACCAGCGGCAGCCCATTTAAATTTCTAGTCGTAAAAACCCCGACGAAGGTCGAGAGAAAGATGACTGCCCTGTAATTGCGGATCGGATGGATGGCTATGGCGAAGGCGCTGTGCAAACAAGGTGGCGGCTTCGACGACTTTGGCTCCAACTATTTTTTGGTCAACAAACTGTTTATGACCAGTTGGTTCACTTTCATGGCCTTCACACAGTTTTCTCGACGCAATCGATCCAACGCTCGGCGGCGGTGCTGATGTAAAAAGGGGGAAACAAAATTGAACGTGTGGAATTGCCCCTGCTTTGAATACCTCAAAAAAAAAAATTGATCATCAGCCTGTATATTATATATGGCCCGAAAGAGTTCAGCTTTGGTAACTCGATCATTTATGGGCCATACCACACCATATGCCGTGCTGAAGATGGCTGTCCACAGAAACATGCGATTTGTAATTTCGTGATCGTTTCTTCTGCGTTTTCGTTTTCCGATCCGCCAATTAGCCCGTTCGCTGGTTACATCACAGCATAAAAGCTGCCAAACCGAACTACATACATATCGTATATCTGTAAGTATAGTACGGACCACAATATTGACGCAGTTTTACGTTATTTTGGTAAGAGTAAAGAGTGCAGGCCCCGAGAAATGCTCAAAACTGGTTTTCCCATCCCAATCCACACCCCGCACAATGCAGAGAGAGAAAAATAGGGAATGATCATGGTTAAAGCTTAACGTTAGGAAAGATAATATTGTCATATTATAGCCATATTATTAGAATTTGTTTTATATATGATAAACAAATTTCAATGGAGAAAATCTTTTAGTTTTTAAGGATTTGATCATCGTTTTTAAGTATAAAATTTGTATTATAATATAAAATTGGAAACCAATGACATAAATTAAATTAAGATACTTTTTTTAACTCATAAATGTAAAAGTATATTGTTTTTATAAAATGATTTCAACTAGTCTAAAAAAAACTACAGTTCTACTTAGAAATGTGAACAAAAATGTCTAAGGTAGGAACTATCTTTACTTTCCTAGTAATAATGACTTCCTTAAATTCTTTGCGGAAGTCTAAACAAAACAAAATACTTGAAGACTGAAAATATTAAGCTGTAATTATTGATATTTTGTAATTAACTGAAATCACAGCTTAAGATATATTCCAACAATTAAGAGCCTTAAACACATAAAATCGAAGTTATCGACGAGAGTAAACATTGATTTTAGGTCGATAAACATCGATGTTTTTTCTAGTTATATAGATTCTTTCTTATTAAATGTTATTAAGGCTGAAGCTCACTATATTCTTGAAAGGCGGAAGTAACAAGACCTTTATTTCTTTCAAGTGAACCCAATTTTTTGGTGTCAGTGTGTTTTGCTCAATCCCACCCCATGACCGTGCACATTGGCAATATATGCGCTTGCTTTGGCTCAATTTCGAACATTTGGAATATATACGAGCTGCGAACTAGCAAATTTACGACTTGACAATATTTGCATCTGCCTTTCCGGATTATCATGCAGATTGCATTCTGTCACAATTAACAGGGGGCGGCAAGTCTCCGATCCGTTCCGATCGCTAATGTTCCCCGGATGAGTTGTGCTTTAGATATTCATGTGTCGAGATTCTAATGGCGGTGTAGTGTCATTAGGCAGCCTGGCCACGTTCGCTGGCCAAGGCCTACGAATCCAAGTCATGTTGGTCAAGTCAGGGTCCGAGCAAACACTCCATTAGTTGCACTCGAGGGGATTTACTGGCCTACGGCTTTTGGCGCCCAGAATAACGGTCGAGGTTGCCGCTATTGGTTATTGGTCAAAGGAAATCGTCACGTCGACGGCTGAGACTGCGTCCCTGGCAATTGCACAATAGCCCCTGCCACTTGCCATGAATATTTATATGCGAAGCGCACAAATTGCATTATACCTACTACACTCTCGCACAAGTACGTTTGCCAGCCAACCATCCAACTTGGCTTTTATGGCGTTGGCCAACTTCGGCCGAGAAGACCTTGCGGGCCTCGGCAATTAAGCCAGCAAACAGCAAACAGAATTACAAAACTCGCAACGAGGCTCAAACCTCTTAGCACTTGAAACTATCGGCCGTAAAATAATTGACTGCAGCGAAACTCTGCCAGTGGGTCAATAAAGCGTGATTAAAAAAGGTATTAAAACGGCCTAATCTTTGTTTGGTTACGCCCACACACCTGCTTTCAATAGCTAGCATCTATCTTGGTGCACAGAGAGAAAAATAGTAAAGGGTTTTACTATAAGTTTACTATTTCTAAAAGAGTTGATTCTGAGATTTCTATTTCTTAGAAAATTATTAATCCTTTTGTTATTTATAAATAAACGAAATATTCTTAAATCCAAAAGAAACAAATACATTTATATTCATATATAAGAAATAGATTTCCACTAACTTTATAGAGCCTTACTTCTAAAAAAAATGCTCCTTGTTTCTTAATTAAATAAATATTGTTTTATTAATGTTATTTTTGTATGAAGCTAATTTTCCACGTATTACTATTTACTGAAATTTCTTCATTGCAATTAACATTGAAAGAAATATTTATTGTTCACAAATACTGAACTTTTTGGTCTTTTATATAAATATTGAGTCCTTGGTTTACAGTAATGTTTTTTAAATTACTTAAATGCTCACAAAAGGATCCAATTATCATGATTAGAAAATATCATTAGAGACTAATAAGCACCAAATAATTTGTATTATATATTGACACAAAACTTTTAAAGTTATTTTCTCAATTTAAACAGAAAAGATAAGAGTACACTATTCAAATTTACTTTCTGATATTTAGAAGTTATCCTGCCATACAAGCCCTCATAATTAGCAGTTTTAGGATCTAATTTGAAACCAAGAAATTAGTCTCAAACCGATCTTAGGATATTTTTGGCGGTGCAGCCAAAGCCAGGTGGTAATCCCAGGTAAACAGTAGCAAACGGTCTACAAATGTCGCTGCGCATGCGCAACTGGGCTGCAAAAAGAGCTGTACTTGGTGAAAGCGAAAGTTTTTCTTTGGCTCTATATGAGCTTTTCCCATGGCCTTTTACATAATGCAACCCGATGATGATGGCACACATATCTCTCTCTGATCCTTTGTCGCTAATTCGGGGTGATATATTCGTATGTCAACTCACTTTTGATTTACGCACTGGCACTACTGGGATTTCGGCGGGGGTTTCACAAGTCGCTCTCGACGTTAATCTTATATAACAATATATTTGTATCCCCGGGGCTCTAATTGATCGCCGGAATATCCGTGTTTGAGCTCCGCAACTGGCGACGATGTGAACGTGGGCACGCTTTGAGCGAAACTGTCAATTTTCGGGCTGAAAATTTATTTAAACCTCGCTCTTGGCTACCGCGATTTCACTCAGCTCAGCCTCAGCTCGGCTCAGTTCGGTCGTCGGTTGAGTGAAACCATCGGAGAGTGAGTGAAGGAGAGGCAGTGGAGCAACCCGAACCCAGTCTGAACTTGGGGATGGCCGACGGGAAAGTGGTTTGGAAAGGCTGACTCTTATGAAGTCTTTGTTATAGTATTCTTGGCCTGGGTCAAGGTGGCGCATGCCAGCGATCCTCTCCAGCCAAGCGGGGGGGCGAAAAACCCGGCATGATGGATCCTCCTAGTCACGGTAGTGCAAAAGTCAAACGATAATAGTTTGATTCGGCGCGTGTTCATTCCTAAGTATCTCTTGTTTTTAGGGTTTACGAGGGGGTGACGTCACCCTGCTCCGGTTAGAGGTGACTATTTACAAAGGTCTGGGGGGGGCGAACGGGCAAAGGCGATTAACCCAAATGTACTGAGCAATCGCCAACAGTAATTAGCTAACACCGCCTAAATGGCCATAATACTTTCATGCTTCATTTCTGCGGTTGGCGGATCTAATAGCTTCCGCATGATATTTCATATAATTGGTAATCCCAATTTTAGATCCAGAAAAACACATATTTCGGGAATTACATTAACTTTACCGAATCAATTAATTCTAATTAAATTCTTTAAACAAGTTTACTGAACTTAAAATCACATAAATGCACAAATTAATGGGTTGCAGTTTAGGTGTTTAAAAAAAAACAAAGCCTATAGATTTTAATGAGTATAATGTACGATTAAGGTTTACAAGAACAAAATATGCAAATGCCAGTGCGGCCAACCTTAGACTTGGCTCCGATCTTCACATGCAGTGCCCAATCATGTTCTAAGTATAGTATTTTTCACTATTAAACTTAATACTTGACATACTTACTTAGCTTATGATGGAATTCCTTAAAAAAATGAATATTCCAAAGATTCAAAATGATTAAAGTCAAAAAAGTACAGCTCACTATACTTTAAGATTGCAATGTATGTTTCAGCTATTATTCGTGGTTTAATTGTTATAATATCATTAAATGGTTTAAAATGATCTTGCTGTCGTTTCTTAATGATCTTTTAGTTTTCACCACCTTAAAAAAAAGCCATTAGCCATAAAAATTGTCATATTTTCATTCAGACTTATTCCAAACATTGTCACCTTTTCCCCGTTTTATGGCCAAACGTGCCGTGGCAAAGATCGATGCTCCCAGTCGCTCTTGTCTAAAATATTCCATGGAGGGTTAGATTTTATGGAGCAAACACAGGCACAATGACCTTGGCGCGACGAATGTTTCTAGCAAGAATTAGTTAATATCTTTTTTTTTTATATATGTGTAACAAAATAGTTTTATTCGTGCGCACGTGTACATCTACATTAAAGCGCTAAGCGCTGTCTGCTTTTCAAGCTTAAAATTCAATGGCAAAGGGGTAGTACTTGTGGTTCTGGCCCTTGATCAAATTTAATGGCACAACACGTTCGCCGGTCTGATAGCCATCGAGAACGGTCATCTCCTCGGGGGTCAGCTCAAAATCGAAGATATTAAAGTTCTCCGAGATGCGGTTAGGATTCGATGACTTAGGAATGGGGATAACGCCCAGGCCAACCTTTAAAATAAATATAAATAAGAAGGGATTGCTAGATTTGGAAAGTCTACTTACCAAATAACGCAGCACCACCTGCGGAGCTGTCTTGCCATACTTTTTGGCAATAGCAGCCACCTCCGGCGAGTAGATAAAGTCAGGCTTTTGGATATCGGGCTTGGGTTTGCCCAACGGCGTGTAGCCCGTCAAGGTGACATCGTTCTTCTTGCAGAAAGCGGTCAAAGCCTTCTGGTTGAGAGCTGGCGAGCACTCCACTTGATTGGTGACCGGTTTGATCTCGCAATTGGCCAAAACGCGTGCCACCTGCTCGCTATTAAAGTTGGACACTCCAATGCTGCGGACCAGACCCAGCTTCACCAGCTTCTCCATCGCCTTGTACGTATCCAGATAGTCCACATCGCTCAGTTGGAGTACATCGTTCTCATCCTTCGGCAGCAGGTTGGTGTCATCAGTGTACTTATAGCCAACTGGCATGTGCATCAGATATAGATCAATGTATTCCAGGCCAAAGTTGCCCAGCTGCTTGCGGCAAATTCCCTCAACAAGGGCGGGGTCATGGAACACATTCCACAGCTGCAGAAGGAATTAAGGTTAGCATCGAATTAAAGGCATCAGAAGAACTATTAGGAACACTCCTTAAGCCTTACCTTAGTCACTAGGAAAATATCCTCGCGCTTGACCACTCCCTCGTCGATCTTGTCCCGAATGGCCTTGCCCACTTCAGCCTCGTTTTGGTAGAAAAAGGCGGTGTCAATATGACGATATCCCACATCGATGGCGTGCTTTATAGCAGCTTCGCCTTCGTTGTCCTTGGACTGCAAATTGTATAATTATAAAATTAAATAAACTTATACTTGAATAGATAAATGCGCGCTTGAGCATAGCATTTATTTTATATATTTATACCAAATCGAATAGAAAAGACCCAGCATAGAAGTGATAATCCGTAATTCCAAGTTCATAATTGAATTAACAATATATTTTGAGTATAGAATATCTATAGTTAAATTTCTAAAATGATTATTTATTGGGAATCAAGTTCAATCTATATATCAAGAGTCTTGGCCCTCGAATTCCGCCCGTATGGCCTCCAGCATGACGTACACGTAGTCTTCGCTGTACTCCACTTCCATGTCGCGCACCAGGTCCAACTCGCGCTGCAGCTGAGACTGGACGATGACTTCCCGATTCATATCTGTGGCCTCTTCGATCAACCGATCGACCAGATCATCGGTCTGACGATAGTTGTCCATCAGTTGCTTGGTCTGCTCCAAGGCCAGGAAGATATCCATTGCCTGCGGGCAGCGTGGTGAGGGTGGTGGTGGTGGCGGCGGCAACGGCAGACGAGCGGTCTGGCACTGAACGCCACGTGGCGTCTGTGGTCGCATTTCCAACTTCTGCAGCTTGCGATACAATCGGCTTCGAGTGGCCCCAACTTTTGGCTTAACGACTTCTGCCTTGACGGATGGTGGCTTGAACTCAACAGCCTCTGAAGATTTATCGAAAATATCTGTTACGCCCTCCACACTGCTCATTTTGAGACGCCGAGCATGATCCAACACGTTAGCCAGAGCGCTATCCAGGATAATACGCTTGGCACTCGGCTGCTCCACCACCTCTACGGGTTTGGGCGTTTCCACTGGTTTGGCACTCATCTTTACCGGGTATTGCGCAAAATTTGAGCATCAAATATAATAACTAACAAATAAAATTGACCTAATTGTTGAGCGGACGTCAAGTGTGTGTTGATTCCGATATAGTCAGGGTGGGGTTTTGAATATCTAGCCCGGAGCCCGACAACAAAATCCATGATAGCCTCGCAGAATATGCAAACATAGAAAAAAGAACTGCTGCCTCGTCTAGGCAAGTGTGTGTTTGTTTTTTATAAACCGAGGAACGCGACGTGTAAGTTTTGTTTTTGTAATTCTAAGCAAGCAGTTTTTCTCCCGAATAACTCAAAGGTTTTTATAAGCTCGCTCGCAAACAGGGTCTTGTATCATTTAATTCGTTTTTTAATTAACCTATATTTAATATCCTAATTGTTGTACATTTTACCTCTCAAAAATTAAAAATTTAACTTAAACAATAAAATGGTATAAAGTCTATCTAATAGGGATAATATTGATGGCTCTTGGCTTTCTCAAACTTCCAAATTCTCTGGCCCCGATTGAAAGACTCAAAGTGGAGCAGCTCCTCGGGTGTGAGCTTGAAATCGAACACATCCAGATTCTCCATAAGATGCCCCTTTTGTGCCGCCTTAGGAATAGGCACCGTGCCAAGGTCGATCTGAAGAACATTCGCAATTAAATATGTAATTCCTCCGTTTAAATTCTGGAGGATTCTCACCAAGTATCTGAGGACCACTTGGGCGGGTGTCTTTTGATATTTCGCAGCCATGGAAATAACTTTCCGATCCTTATAGTACTCAGGCAATGGTCTGCCGGTGGTAGGACGACCCAGTGGCGAATAGGCGACCACAGAGATGTTGTGCAGCTTACAGAGCTCCATCAATGGGAGTTGTACCAGTTCCGGGTGACATTCGATTTGGAGAGCCGCAGGCTTGATGCGACAACTTTGCAGCAATCTCTGCATCTGGCCAGCATTGAAGTTGGACAATCCCAGGCTGCGTACGAGTCCCAAGTCAACCAGTTGCTCCATGCTCCTATAAGTGTCCAGGTAGTCCACATTGCTGGGAAATCCAAAGATCAGTTTTTGGCTGCTGGAGGAAGGAACAGTTCGGGGCCGCGACTCACTTTGTCCACAGCTCTCCACTTTCCAAATGAGGCATTAGATCATCATCCGATATATAATGTACGCCCACCGGCGAGTGCATCAGGTAAAGGTCTATGTAGTCCACGCCCAGTTGCTTCAGCTGCAACTCACAGGCATATTGCACCCGGTTCGGTTCGTGATAAATGTCCCAGAGCTACGAGGATATCGATTTCCTATATATACCCATTCTGCGAACTTCTACGACTCACCTTTGTGACCAGAAACACCTGTTCTCGCTGCACTTTTCTCGCCCCCACAAATTCCCCTAATACCTTGCCCACAAGTCCCTCATTGCGATACAAAAAGGCGGTGTCTATGTGACGATAACCCAATTCTAGGGCGTGGAGCACTGCATCCACACAGCGAGATTTCTTTAGCTACAGATAACGGGTATAACTTATTTATAAGCCGAAGAATTTCACAATTGTTCTAAAGTTCCGAAGGAATGGAAGGTTCCATCGACAAGATTGCCATCTTTAATTTTATAGCTTTCATCTAGATAATTCGACTTACATTGTAGGTGCCCAGGCCCAGAATTGGCATTTCATAGCCATTGTTTAACTTGACAGTCGGAGCTAGCTTCATCCTTAATGGAAAATCAAAACTGAATTAATTAACTTGATCGCCGAATCGGTAAAGGTAGCCGGCGCAAAGTGTGACCGTTCAAGCGTAACCAAAAAATACCGCAGAAGTTCATTGAGAAAGCGTTGCATATTTAAATCAAGTAAATCAAGATATAAAACGCTTGCCTACAATCAAGAAAAATTAATTTTATCTTAAAAACACAAACTAAATAAATAAATTACGTTAATTAATACAATTGATTAAATAGAATTATTTTCTTTACTTACCAATATTGTCCTATCTACTTTGGCGATTCCCAACACTGATTTATAACATGTACCTTAAACAGCTGCTAGAAAAGTAAATTTTCATAAGCTTAAAATATACAAACACAAACTCTTTTAATAATCTCTTTTTCAGAATAATGTTTAGTTAAAACACATTAAAATCATTATTGGCTATAAAGACCAATAATATAGAGCGCAAGAGATCTCACAAAGTCAACAATTTAACTTTCCACAAACCAAAAGCCACCAAAGAAAGTATGTAAACAAATTAAAATGTAAGCTCCTTTGTCTTAACTCACAAATTTAAGCAGGCCAACAATGAGCCACCTGGGCCACACAGTGGATGTGCTCCAATCCCAGGATGCCACACCGGATATGGAATCTTTTACAGGCTTTGGAAATTCAGCAGCCGAAGCCTTCATACAGAGCCTGGCCGGAATGGTGAATCAGGGCGATGTGGAGACCATGATCAGAGCGCAAAAGCAAATGTAAGCTAGGCTAGAAGCTAACAAGATCTTCTGAATCATCTTAAATGTACTCCATAGGCTGCAGCGCTTCGAGAAAACCAACGAGATGCTGCTAAACTGCAATGCCCTGTCCCAGAGTCGCCTGAAAAGTGCCAGCGAGGACTTCAAGAGGCATGTAAGGTGTCTCAACGATATGAAGAAGGATCTGGACTATATATTCCGTAAGATACGGGTCATCAAGCAGAAGCTGCAGCAGCAGTTTCCCGCCATATACGCCGAGGTGCAGCCGCAACGCAGCAGTTTGGCCGAGGAGGCCGAGGATGAAACGGAAGCGCAGGCTAAAAAGGTAACAGATGCAGCATCAGCTCCTGCAGCGACGACAGCACCCAAGAAGACAACGCCAGCCACCATTGAGTACGTGCAAATGGAGGAGGCCGTGGACAATGGCACTGTGGAGATCGAAAACGAGCTGATCAAGCGTGTGTGCTCCGTGGAGACGGCCAATCCCAACGACTCCTCCGACTGCACATCCGAGGACACAGGCTAGACAATAGCACTACTCTCTCTTTACATTTAATTGCTTAAAATATAATCTGGTACTTGTACTGCTTGGGTACCTTGGAGATTATGACGCGGCCATCGTAGCTGAGCGACGCAAAGATCCAGGGATCCACGTTGCTCCACTCCGCACAGTAGACAGAGTCCTCGTGCTGGTCAAAGGTCTGCAGCAGGCCGTCCGGCAGCAGCTTGTGCCGCTGTTCTTCCGTTTCTGCGCCGCCGCCGGCTCCGAAATTCGTGTCATCTAGCCCGGCCTGGACTTGGGTCTCGGAGCTCACGGAACCGGCGCAGGTTAGCAGCACCTTGCAGTCGCTGGAGCTGGAGAGGAGCAGCTGGTCGTGGAATGTGTTGAACCGCACGGACCACACCCAGTGGCAATGATCGCTGCGCTCGAAAACCGGAGCCTTGGGCATTCGGCAGTCCCAGATCCTTAGGTAGCCATCGTCGCCGCCAGTAACGAGGTGGCACTGCTTGTTAGGATTGCAGTCCAGGTCGCGCACCATCTGGCCGTGGGCGTCGCTGATGCTCCAGGCACAGTGCTGCGTGTCGCGCACATCGTAGGCACTCAGGCTGCCATCGTGCAGGGTGAGAAACTGGTGTCCCTGGTGATGATGCGACCACTTGCCGGTGGTGAAGTGCAACGTGTGCTTGGCACTTGCCGATCCCGAGGCTGGGACCTCGGCCACAACGCGCGTGGCGGACTCTGCGCGCTGCATCACCGCCACCTTGTTGTCCACGACGCAGGCCAGCGTTTGCTCTTGACTGGGATGGAATTCGATGGTTTTCACCCGTTCGCCGAGGCTATCGGTGTCCAGCACCTCCACTTGCTTCCAGGGCAGGTACTCCGACTTCAGTTGCTCCGCTTCTGCGGCGGCATTTAGGTCCTCCGGCAATGTCAGCAGAGCTGATTGGGCAAGTACCTGGGCTCCTTTCTGGACATTATAGACGGATGCCAGCAGGCGGGAGTTGTGGGGGCAGCTATTCAGCTTCCACACTTCACCCAAGGCGTGCTCAAATACCTAGAATATGAAAATAGTTAGAATTTTCCATGTAATTCCGCGCTTTTTACCTTCGATTGTACGGTTCCCTGTTCCTCCTCATACTGGATTAGGTGCACTTGATTCGTTGGCTTCAAGGAATTGGTGGCTATAAAGAAGCAAACATCGTTGCTTTCGCCGTATTGGGGAGTCAAGGCCCGTGCCTGAAGTTCCAGCCCGTAAATTAGACTGTTTTCGTCCATTTCGTCCTGGAAATCGCCAGATTAAATTTCTTGAAACGTATTTTTGTAGTGTTGGAAAGGGTGGTCAAGTACAGCTGAATACCACAAACGCAAATTGTACCTAAGCAGTGTGGGTAAGCCACGATCCGGCAACACTGTCTAAACTATACAAATTAAACTAAGTAATTTCTTATTTATTTACCACCAAACGTTGGGTAAAATTTAAATATTTTTGAACATTTAAACATTTATTATTTATAATTATTATTATCTAAATTTGGCGCCCAAAGACTGGCATAATGCCGAGCTGTGAAAAAATAAATCGACTTATCGCATAGTTGGCTTTGGCCTATCGAGAGAAAATCATTCGATGAATATCTTCTCGTTCCCATCCATTTTGTTTTCACACCAAAAGTGAAAAAAATAGCTGTTAAAGCAACAGACGCGTATTCCGAATTATTTAACCAAATTTTACTATACAGTCAAATATAGTCAGTGAAGAAAATCCCATTGCATCCGCCTGAGGAACGGAACAAGACAAAATTCGCACACACACAAACAAAGGCAATAAATTGCAGCGCGTCGCATCGCATCGTCCGCATCCACCATCCGAGACCCGTAAAGCAGATATGGCCCAGAACATAAGCCCCGAACAGAGCGGCGGAGCTGGGGCGGGGGGCACCAAGCATAGCGACGACTCGCTGCCCGTAAAAGATAACCACGCCGTGAGTAAAAGGTAAGCGTGCTGCGCCCGGAAAAGGAAAGTGGAGACTGGAAATAATCCCCGTTATAACTCACGCAGACTGCATAAGGAACTGATGAATCTGATGATGGCCAACGAGAAGGGCATCTCGGCATTCCCCGACGGCGAGAACATCTTCAAGTGGGTGGGCACCATTGCTGGTCCCCTGAATACCGTATACGCTGGACAGACGTACCGGTTGTCGCTGGACTTCCCCAACTCGTATCCGTATGCGGCGCCCGTGGTCAAGTTCCTGACATCCTGCTTTCATCCGAACGTTGATCTGCAGGGCGCCATCTGTCTAGACATATTGAAGGACAAGTGGTCGGCGCTTTACGATGTCCGCACCATTTTGCTGTCCATTCAATCGCTGCTGGGCGAGCCGAACAACGAGAGTCCACTGAATGCGCAGGCCGCGATGATGTGGAACGATCAGAAGGAGTACAAAAAATATTTAGATTCGTTCTATGAGAAGCACAAGGACACCTAGGTGGCCCCCTTAAGCCCGATCCTATGCTCATATTGCGGCGTATTTATTTACATATAGTGCAAGCAAAACTCCACTCATTCGAACCGAACCAAACCGAACCGACCCTGTAATCCAACTAATCCTCCGCCACCACCAACAACTCATTATCCTTATCATTCTCAAAATGCAACGTTAATGCTGATATGTTGGCGACCGTGCATTTTCCTATGTATTTGTCGGATATCTGGTTTTATTCTCATTTTTTTCAAGGCAACAAATTAATGATCTATGAATGTATTGGTAACATGTAATTTAAAAAAAAAAACTGTCGTGTTCTTTAAGCTTAAGCATATATATCTTTTAGTTAATTGTTTTTATACATGATTTTGAAGCTGAAGGAGCTGGGCAAGCCTTGCCTTGCCTTTTGTACTGATGATGATGATGATGATACTGATTTAGAAGCGACTGTGCTGCGCCCCGGCCATTATGTGAATGTTAGCTAATTTTAGAGAGTGTGTAGCCTCACAAAATCACAAATCAATCAATCAATCAACCACTCATGTACTAGTGTCGCCATCCATCCATCCATCCATTCATTCGGCAGTTTTCCCCAACAAATTCCAAGTAATTCGAATCATTAGTAACAGTTGAGTTAGCTTGATGTTATTGAAAAATCACTTACATAAATAAAACAAATTATTAAACTACATTTAATCTAATCCTTGGCCCTGCACGAGTGCTTGCTGAGGCCTGATACCTCCCGGAAGATGCGTCCGCACTTCCTGCATCGAATTAAGTCTTTATTGTCATGCTTTCGCTGCCGGTGATCCAGCATGTTCTCCTTGGTGTTGAACCTTTTCTCACAGTGGTCACACTCATATTTCCGATCCTCAGCCTTGCCATGTGTCCGTTTATGGCGGGTCAGGTGAGCCTTTCGGCCAAAGGACTTGCCGCACTTTTCGCAAATATGCTGTGAATCGGAGGAGGACTCCGTCTGATGCTCCCGCTTGAAATGATATCTGAGACTCCGCGCCGCTGTGTACACTTTGCTGCAGCTGGGACAGGGAAAGGTTATCCGCTCGCCGCCATTAGAGTGCCTCTCCCGCAGGTGCGAGTCTAGTAAATTGGACCTCGCATAGCTCTTGCCGCAATGGATGCAGGTATAGGGTTCCACACCCTTGTGCTGTTGCTTCACATGGGCCTCCAGCAGGGACGATTTGTAGAAGCCGCGTTGACATATGCCGCAGTCGAGGGTATGTCTTACTCGCCGCTTTCTCTGGCCTGTCGTCGTCCTCTTGTATCGGGCGGAAGTTCGGGACACCCTTTCCTTGCCCAGAACCTGCTTGCTACTTTCATCCTCAATTATGTACACTTCCTCCTGTTAATTAAATGAAAAATATATTGTAACATTTAGGGAAATTAAGGAAACATTTTAAAACTAGCTTAGAGTGCAGCAGAGCCTGAGGATATATTTATGATTTTGTAGCTCGAGCAACAAAACTGGTAGTGAATTTCTGAAAACCTTTTTTTAGATTTAATATTTTTCATATACATTTAAATAGTTTCAAAGGAAAAACCAATTCATATAAAAATTTAAATATGGTACCTCTATGCTGATAAAATCCCTACAAATTTATCTAAAGGTATACAATATATTAATAACTCGAATAATTTGGGCTTATAAAAATGGTTGCATTCCTTTGAACACTATATTTGTGAAATTTGATTAATTTCCTTATATATTTAAATAGTTTGAAGGAAAAACAAATTTAAATATATTTTAAATATAAAATACTTCAATTCTGACTGTAACTATGAAAATATGTTGCTAGTACATCGTTTTATTTAATTACCTAAACTGTGCTAGTGATCTGTTATCAACTCCAATCTCCATTATCTTATCGCTTATGCCAGATAGAGGATAGTGGAAGTAAAAACTCATAATATGGGTTTTGTTATCAATATAATATTATCTGATTTAGATAAAGTCACACTTTTGTTTGCTTAAATCAAGGATGGGCACGAAATCTAAGGAACCGGGCAAACTCACATCGGGACAGCAGACAGACAAAAAAAAGGGACAACCCCCACCACCGCGATCCGGCGCAGTCGAGAAAAAGGTCACTTGTGTGCCCGAATGCAGTACACTGCCAAAAATAAAAAATTTCGCCTTTTAAATTCGGAATTTTCAATTTCTTCAGTCACTTTTCTTTATTTTCCATGGCCTTGTTAGAAGAACGACTAAAGAACAAATCAAAATTTTTTCACTCAGTGCAGGGATCACGGCTAACTGCGCAATTTGTTTTTTTGTGCGTGGGCGAAGACACTGTATTTGTTGTTGCAAGCTCGAGATCGCGAGTCTCGCGACCCTTTTTTGTCTCCTCTTTGACGCCTATTTTCAATAGAATTTGTTGTTGCATTTCTTCATGGTTGACTGGGCACGCGCGACGGTCGTCTTGTGCGACATGCTGGCGCCATCGAACAAAATTCTACCTGCGGACCAAACTGGGCAAACTGGGCAAAAAGAGCCACTGCGTGCCCTTCGTTGGCTTAAATCATAAATTTAAAGAGCTCTAGGAAGTATTTAGTTATAGTAGAAGAGATAATATACTGTTTAGTGGACCAAAAACCCACAGTTTTACTATAACAAGTTGTTTTTTATTTCTAAAAACTAGTTATTTGTAAGCGGTTCCAACGCCACTACTTTATATTCATTGTATTAATCTAAATGTCTAACATTTTTTGCACACACTTGGATGTTCATACATACATTTGATTCTGATTAAAATAACACTTTGAATTTAGAAAACATCATGCAAAAAATGGTATATTTATTCAAAAAAATAAAATAAATATATGACTGCTTCGAGACGTGCCTCCTTTCCTTGGCACGCTATCACACGCCAAACAAAAATAGTTGTATACAAACAAATACTCAGAAATGTTTATGTTTATGGCCGCCGCGTAGGAGGAAGTATTGTCTTTTTCCCCTGCTGCTGCTAGGCAACAAATTCGAGCCCCGATATTGTGATTAGATTAAAGTGGAGACACACACGCACATACACACTGGGGCGGCATACTCACAATCTCCTCAATTGATTCCATGCTAGGGGTCTCGGCTGGCGGCGCCTCCTCATTAGTGGATTCATTGCTTTCCGATGGAGTCTCCGGCAAAACAGACGGCATGCCAGGGGCAACTGCATCCTCCTGCGTGTTGAGGCAGTACAAGTCAATGTCCAGGAGCAGCTTCTCAAAGTTGCGCGAGGACTCTTCGCACATGCGTTGAAATGCGTAGAACTTTTCCACCAACTGATAGCAGCACTCGCAGATGCTCTGCAGGACCACCAGTTGGGCCAGCATGTCGTCCTCATCCTTCACCGGATCGCCGCCAGTGCATCCAAAATATTTCTTCGCCAAGTCCCGTTCGCTGTCTAGGCTGTGGGCGGTATCCTGGGGCCCCAGGAGCACCAGGCATGCCCGGCATATCAGTGTAGTCCTGGTCGCAGTCTGTTCCGCCGTCGTGGAGTCTGCGACCATACCGCGCGCGCAAAGGTCCAGCTGGGTTTGAAACATCTCGTTGGAGAAGGGCGCCGTCGCTGCTTTCATAAAACAAATTGAAATCAATTATCACAATTTACGGTTACGGCAAAGCTGCTGCAGTTCCGCGTCCAGCGACCCGCTCTGTTAAGTGGTGGGAGAGCGGAGAGCGGACACCAGACATATGTAGTCTCCACCACAACGAGCCATCTCTGTTGGGGCTTTCGCGTTGCGGGACATTGAAAGCTACTGCTGCTGCCGAAAAGCTACCCTGGAATTAGCCCCAAAAAGCTTGGCGCAAAGAGAGATTTTATTTCGAAAAGTTTACCCTCCTCCTGATTGAGACGTTTATGGTTTTGGCTTGGCATTAAGCGGTTAAAAATATTACGAATAAATTATTTAATGGAAATGGAATTAGCTTCGATAATCTTTGATTATCTATCACCGCATCGTTGCTCTACTGATCTCTGTTCGCCTGTTACACGAAATGTAAGATGCGGGCAATTGTTATTTATTGTTTCGGCAAATACAAGTTCACAATCAAGAGTTTTCCCGGTACAAATTGATCAAATTCATGATTTCATGTACCAGGCGGTCAGAATGCAGCAGAAGGATGATAAGTTCAGTGTAAACATATTTCATAACTGTTTAGTGCTCTCGCGAGAGCTGCTCTCTTTGAATTTTTCTGGCCAGCCGTACGCTTGCTAGAAAGAGAGCAATCGAACGACTGACGTCACCGCACAGATAGGTGCATCGCTGCTCTACTGATCTCTGCTCGCCTGTTACACGAAATGTAACAAGCTAGCAATTTTAATTATTTTCATTTGGAGTTAATAAATAAAATTTACCTATCCAGAATAAGACAATCATGTTTCCGTTCAATAAAGAATCATTAAAGCTGAAAAAAAATAATAAACTCGGAAACCCTTAAACATTTTTAATTTTCTATGAAAAGAATAAGTTTGTCATTTTAAAAGCCGAGATTGTTTTTATTTGTGTATTTGACAGCACAAAAGTTATTAAAAATAATTATATGTTAGTATGTCTTTTAAGAAAACATAAATCAAATGTTAAGAACTAAATGGAAAAATGGTTACAAGAAGTTCGATTTGGTAATTAAATTTAATTAAAATGGTTTAGAATTCGTCCAAAGGTTTGTGAGATTTTCTTGATATATCAAAAATATTTGGGAATAAATCTATGTAATGTATTTAAAATATAGTTACTACTGAGAGACTGTAGTATCATGTTCTGTTCTTCCGCCTTGTAGAATATTCCGCCTTAGTCTAGACACTATCGCCGGTCATCGTGGAGCCAGTAGTCACAGTGGTGGCCATCGATGAAATGGTTTCCAGGGAAACGTTCAGCTTATTCTTGAACGCCTGAATCGTGTCCAAGTGATAGATCTTCTGGGTGCCATTACACGGTCTCTTGTCAATCGAGAGTGTGTATAGATTGACATCGCCACTGTTCGCCAGCAGGGTGGACATGTAGTGGGGCAAGTAGACACGCTGCGGCTCCGGTGCTTCGGTTGTCGCCGAGCTATTGTCTATGCCGTTGGCCAACTCCTTGCTAAAGGATCGATGCAAGCGGATTATCTGAACGCTCTGATAGTGAGCAACGAACAAGAACGGCTCGCGATAGACAAAGCCAGTTGGAGCAGACATCCAATTCAAGTCGAACGGCCTGGATCGGCAGCCAAACTCATCCACAAAGACGCCGCTTTCCGCAAAGCAAAGCAGGTATTCCTGCCGCGAAATCCTCACGGCAGTCAGAGGCTGCCACTTGGCAGTGTTTTGCATCGATTTCTCGGCCAGATCTACAAACTCCTCGGCCGCGTAGTTGACCAAATCGATCTCGTAGAACTTATCCGAGGTTACAATAGCCGAATGACGCGTAAAGAATATGGAAGTGACGGGAGTAGCCGTGTCCAGAGCGCGAACGGGCTTAAACATATGCACCTTAAGGTCATACTTTAGGATTACAATCCTGGTGGAAGTGGCAGCAATGGCCACCGAATCCAAGGCGTTCTCCGCCTCGTCCGAAATCAGCACCAGCTTCCACTTCTCCGAAGCGGTGCGATTCGCGAAGGGCAGCTCGATGGCGGAGGTCTCCAGAACGGGCTTGTGACAGGCACTCGAACTGTGGCAGCGAGACTCCAACTGCCGGTAGTCGCACTGATACAGTTTCTCACCCACCGTCTCCACCATTATCGCCTTGGCCAGGCGCCGGCAGATGGACATGCAACTCACGGACTCGATACCGCTGATATGCACCAATCGCTGCGAGTCCAAGTGATAGGCGTACAGGCCCGTGTTGCAGCCCAACAGAAGGATTTGCTGCTCGGCCACCTCAAAGGCGCAATTAACCTCGATATCCTTTCGGCTTGCCTCCTCTGGACCGTCACAGCTATAGACCAGTGCACCGATATATTCGCTGCTTTCCACATTGTCCAGATTGATGCAAGAGCCAGAGGCAATACTACTTAACTCATCGTCGGCTGGCGGTGCCGTTGGCTGCTTGGTTCCACAATTTCCCTGGACATTGGCCCGGCACTTGCGATGCGCCACATCTTTGCACTCCCTGCACTTCCAGTAGGGCGAACCGGCCACGATAGCCTGGCCACAGGCCACACAGTCCGAGGCGCCCTCCTTGGACTCCTGCAGAGCCAGTTCGAAACGATGATGCGCCTGCTCTACACTGCTTGTATGCTTCTCTGTGGTCTTCAGTTCCACATGGCTGGCGGCCCGTTTCAGGGACTCCGCCTGCTTCTGTGGGGAGCGCGGCAAGACGGCAATACTTACTGGTCGTGGCTTTGGGGCATCCGAGTCGCCGCCATTTACGGCTGCCGACTTGCGGGGAGAGCGCAGGGTTGCAGTTCCTAATATATAGACATACTATAGGGGTCTGCGACTTGCTTTTCCGCTTTTACTTACCATTCAACTGCGCTATTTGTTCCTTCAGCATGCTGGATAGCTTCTGTTCGCGCTTCAGCTCCTCCTTTAGCGCACGATAGAGAATAGAGGACTCCACATCATTGGGCGAGACGTTCTCCTTGTTGGTGTGGCTGGAGCCAAAGAGTTTGTCGGCCAGGGTCTTCTTCTTCTTGGCCGACAGATCCTCAACCTTGAGCTGTCGGAATTAAAACATTTTCTAAAATTCAAGAAATATACAAACTTTATAAATATGTTTACCTGCAAGTAATCGATCAGCTTCTTGTGCTGGGCCAACGTGGCATTGGACTTGATGTCCCTCTGCACATAGAACTGCTCCTTTTCGGTTAGAGTGTCCTGCAGGGCATCGATCTCGGCGTGCAAGTCTGCCTGAGCGGACTCCAGTTCCCTTACTGCCGTCTGCAGGCTACCCACCTCCTCCTTCTTGTGAAAGAGTTCGCTCAGAATGCGAGCATTCTCCTCCTTCAGATTGAGCATTTCCCGTACCGAGTCAGCGGTTTGGACTTGGTAATTGGCATTCTCACCGTCCAAGAGGTCGGCGCGCTCTTGTGTGGCGAACAGGGCGTTAGTCTGCTCCACCAACTGATCCTGCTGGGAGACCAACCTCTTTTGCTGATCCTTGAGGTGAAGTCTGGTTTCCTCGAGTTCGGACGCCAGGACCTGAGCCCGTTGCTCGGCCAAACGCTTCTCGGCTTCGATAGCCGACAGTTCCTTGCGTAGCTCGGTCAGTTGATCGTTACGCTCCCTCAACTTTCCATAGACCGCATCCAATTGTGACTTTTGGGACTTGTTTCGATCCTGTTCGGATTTCAGCATCGTTTCCACCTCCGTCAGTTGGTTATCGGTAATACTGCAAGCGTACTTCAGCCTCTGGAAGTTCTCCGTAAGCTGCTTGAGCTCCTTCTTCAGCGACAGGCTGCCATCGGTGGCTGACCGGCACTTTTCACGCTCCTCCTGCAGCTCCCTAAGGGTGTTCTTGTGCTCCAAGGTGAGGCCATCGAAACGAACCTGAACCTGCTTCAGCTTCTGACGCACTTCCGTCTCCTGCTGCTGCAGCTTGTGCACGTTGGCCAGGTGCTCTATTATCTCCGACTTGCACTTCATACGCTCCTGCTCGGCCTTCTCCCACTGACGATGCTCCTTGAGCACATCCCTCTTGGCGGCGGCCAACTCCTGCTTGAGCTCGTCAATCCGAACCTCGCGCTGGCGCGTCTCCTCCTGCGACGACTTCAGCATCCGCTGCGATTCCTCGTTGGCATTTTGGGCCTTCTTAATGCGATCTTCGGTAAGTTCCATGCGACGGCTTAGTAGTTTCTTCTCGGAGAGCGCTTCCTCCAGCTGCTTCTCCACCTTCCACAGCGACAGATTTGCTGTGCGCGCCGCCTGGCGCTCCACAATCATCTGCTCGCGCACGGCGGCCAACTTATCCTCCAGCTTCTCGTTCTGGCGCTCGAGCATATCGCCAACGGTTTCGGTTCCGGTTCCGGGCTGCTTACGCGCGGAGTGCTTCTTGGTGGGCGAGAGACTCTGCTCGTTAAAGCGTTCCAGCATATGCTCCAGCTTGCTGACCAGTGCCTGAAGTTGATCGGCGCGTCCCTTCTGGTGAATCTCGCTCTCCCTTGCTGCCTCCAAGTCAGCACGCAGCTGGTCTTCGATCACGTTTAGTTCAGTCAAGGAGCCAGGTGCCGTTTCGTATGGCGAGGCATGGGAAGCCAGTGAGGACTCGGCTAGTTGGCAGCGACACTCGACGAGCTACGTTTTGTTTAATGTTTATAGAAGGGAATTGTTAGGTTTCCACTCATTAGATTTGAAATCAATTAAATTTGTATTATTTTTATGTTATTTTACACACTGAGACTCTTTTTTAATTAAATTTATATAAACATTGAAGGATATTTGATGTTTTTAATGACTTTTAAGTACAGATAAATCATTAAGTTCGATTTAATATCGATAGACCAAGAAAATGTATGACATACTTTCTCAAAAATTCAAGGAGCGAGAGCTCAACCGAATCGTTTCCTATAAATTGCTTTTAAAAAAACGTACAAGTAGAATTTCGCCTTAGAATACTCGACCAAAGATCAATGCAAAGAGAAACAAAGAGTTCTCTTCGGAAATTAGTATATAACCTACCTGAAGTTCCCGCTCAAGTCGCTGGCATTCCGCCTTCACTTCCTGCATATCGTTCTCCCTTAACTTGAGCTTGGTCTCCAGCTTAACCTTCTCCGAATTCAACGCATTATTCGATGCTATCTCCTGGTTAAGACGATTTAGTATTTGTTCAATATTTCGCTCGGTGGCGTCCTTTGCTTCTTGGGTTGACTTGCTAGAGCTGATTGACTCGTCCCGTTCGGTTCGGATCTCCTTCATCTCCATGGTGAGGCGACGATGTGTGTCCTGCGAGTCGCGAACCTTTTTTCGCAGATCCGAAAGCTTTTGCTCGTACGATTCGGCCATCTGGCGCCTCTGCTCCTCGCTGTTGACCTCGGACTTTAGATGCTGATCCTTGAGCTGTTGCACCATATCTTTGTAGTTCTCCAACTTCAGGGTGATATGCCGGCACTCATCGTTCTTGGCTATGAACTCTAGGTCCCGGGCCTCCATCTTCTGCAGCGTGGCGGCTAGCTCTTGTTTCTTGTCGGCCAACTGCTTTTCGTATCGCTGTTCCGAGGCGATCTTGGCCTCTTCGTATTTTTGGCGATTTAGCCGTAATAGATCGGTGATAGTGGCCTCCTTTTTCGACCACATTTCCTCCTCTATTTTAGCCGAGCTCTGCAGCGTTTTTATCTGCGTCTTGCAGTTGGCCAGCTCCATTGTTTTCTCTTTGATAATATGCTGCAGCTTCTTGATTTCCATTTTAGCATCGGTCACCACCTGTGACTTGTTATCAGTTTTTTTCAGCGACTGTTGAGCTCGCATGAGATCCTGCTTCAGCATAGAGATCTCATTCTCTCTGGTCTTCAGTTTTTGGAGCAGCTCTTTCAGCTTCTCCTGCAACTTGTCATCGTTGGCAGCCGTGAGGACCGCCTTCTCCGTGTGCACAAAGCTATAGCCGATGAATGGCAAGTCCTTGCCACTAAAGTCATGGGATTTCATGTTGGTGGACAGTGACTTTTTGGCCACTCCCTGATCCCGACGCGACTTGTGTCGCGTTCCATCATCGAAATTCGAAGTGTCGTCGTCGGATTTAATTGTTGGAATAATTGGCGGTACCTGCGAGCGTATGGAGCCCCACTGAATGTCATCGAAGAAGGGATGTTTCTTGATCCGTTCGTAGGAGAGACGCTTCGAAGGATTTGTGATCAGGGACTCAATGAGGTTCCTGTAGTTATGCGACACCTTCAGGTCGCTGGGAAAATTAATCAGCTCCTTTAGGTGACTCTCCTCGCAGTGAGAGAGGATTTTGGAGTAGGTCTCGTGCACGTTGTCCTCGTGGAAGGGCGTGGTCTCGCAGATTAGCTCGTAGCCGATGATGCCCATGGACCAGTAATCGCAGCTGACCTAAGAACGGATCGTATATGGCATTAGTTATAGAACTTAGGAATACCTTGGCATCGCAGCAGCTCTGTGATCGTACAGTTCTACTCACATCGTGCATCGACTTAGACAGTTTGTAGGTGGAGATGGTCTGCAACAGCTCGGGAGCAATATAATCGGGAGTTCCCACGGGGGACAGACTCAGCACATGTCCGTCCCGATCCAGGGCAGCAGCATTCCCGAAATCCGCCAGTTTGATGTGCCCAAAACGATCGATCAGTATATTCTCCGGCTTGATATCCCGATGCACATAGCCCATCTCGTGGAGTGTGTGCAGCGCCACAGTTAGCTCGGCCAGATAAAAACGAGCCAAGTCCTCGTCAAAAGGCCCGTGTCGCGACATCAAACTAAGCAGATCCCCGCCAGGCATATACTCCATTACCAAGTACAGGTTATCGTTGTCCTAAATCCTTAAATAATTAGCGCTGCTAAAGGCTAAAGGTTGAGGGGAAGAACTCACCTGAAAAGCATACTGCAAATTGATGAGCCACTCGGAATGGCGAATGGACATGATGTCCCGCTCCTCCTTGACCTGGGAGGTGGTTACCACCGACTTTTTAATCTTTTTCATGGCGTAAATATCATTGGTTTGCCGCTCAATCACCAGATGAACGTTCCCGAAGTAGCCCTGACCAATAAGCCCCTTGATGAGGAAGTCACTGGCATTTACTCGCAGCTTGCGGGTCTCCTCCACGATTGGTCGAACTGTTGTTGGAATGGGTTTCAAATAAATTTTAGTGTTGGTTTTATTAAAATTTAAATATTAAAACGGACAAAAAAGGATTATCAAAGTGACTCACATTTGTTGACAAACTCCGCGATGTTGCGATCGCGCTTCTTCAGCGCGTCCTTGTCGCATTCGTTGTAGAGCAAACAGAAGGCATCCAGAAGACCCTCCCGGGAGACGGCCTCAGCCACAGCGGCACTGGTGGTGCTCACAGGAACGACGCTTCTCCTGACGGAGGCAACAGAGCCTGATCCCGATCCGCTGGCATTTCCCGCGGGTTTCGCACAGACGCCGACTCCTTTGCCCAGAATCAGGTTGTTTAGGCGGGCCGTGCGTACACTTATCGGATCGAGTTGTGGTGGCATGTTGATATTGCTATATTTTATACACTTTAACACAATTAATTGAGCGAAAAAGCCATAAAATGCCAGCGCATTTTCAGTTGGCGATTTGCTTTGAATGGGAGAAAAAAGAAGCGCCGAGTGAAGCTAGAGATGACAAAGCGTGGATAGCTGCTCGCGGACACTATCGATCGACTAGACTATCGCGATAAATATAAATAAAGGTGGGACTCCAATACCAAATCAATACATTTATACTTATTGGGTATCGATTGATGATGCTTATATGATATTTAAAATTATCAAATTTTACACGTCAAATTATTTAACAAATATATTTTTGGAGGTCCAAAAGTATTGGTTATCGTTATCGGCTCGGTAGCACTATTCGAATCTTTTATTTCAACGAGTAGAAAATTTGTGGGCATTGGATTAAAGATTTGAATGTATGTTGAATGTATTTCATAAATATGCATTTATATATAGTAAATGGTTGAAGGAAACAACGTTGCCGTCTAATAAAAATTGCTTTTAATAATTATTAACGAAAACATCGAATTTAGTGCTCTTAATTAAAATCAGAAAACAAATAAGTTTATACAATTGGTTAAGGAATATATAAAACTATATCGCTAATTGTATTTCTAAAGAAAACTGGCTAAGTACCTCTAAAAAAAAAGCTATAACTTGCTACATAATAGCTAAAGGGGCACTTCTTCTTTAGCGCCTGCGAACCATCGATACCATCGAAACTCGCTAAAAATCGTTCATTTTCGACGGGTAGGTTTTTGCAGACGGACGGAGAAAAGATTTGTGCGTCGAAAATTGCAATTTCCACATTTAAGGCCGTGTGTGCTGCACCACAGACATTGGAAAAGCGTTTAGCAAACTAGTGCGAAAACGTAGGATTATATTTTGAGCTTGGCCAAACGGCGATTGGCCGCAAAATCGCCCTGAAACTTGAAAGTAATTGCGTGTGAGAACCAAGAAAAAAAAACCGAAAGAAAAGCGAACAGCGGTGAAGAGAAGTGGAGAGGCTACAAACCACCGAGAAATCGTTGTCGTCGCGCTCGCTACAATTGTTTGCTTTTGCTAGAAATTTGTGAACAATTGGTGCGCCGCCGTTTGCAATAATAGTTTGCAGTTCGGAGTGAGTGAGGTACAGTGAAGCATAGCCAAGATGAGCGGGGGATTGCCGGAGTTGGGCTCGAAAATTAGCCTTATTTCCAAGGCGGACATCAGGTATGAGGGCCGCCTGTACACCGTGGATCCGCAGGAGTGCACCATCGCGCTGTCGAGTGGTAAGTTTCCACAATTGCTCCCACGTAATTGCTTTTCCGCCCCCACAACTCTATATATACGGGATTTGAGTGCCGTAATCTTCGCCAAAAATCGCTGTAAAAACGGTTCATCGAAAAAGAAAATGGAAGAAAATGAAATCTTTTAATTTCTCTCGCGTTCGTTCTCTTGTCCACATTTTTTTTTTTGGTTCGTTCCTCTTGTTAGTTTTTACAGTAACTTGAGAGTGCAGTTGCCGCCCGCTGTCTCTCTCTCTCTCTTTTTTATCCCTCTCCTGTTTCTCGCGCTCTCACTTATGCTTTTTGTTTGTCATGTTGGCTTTGGCCCTGTTTTTGTCTCGCTCGGTATTGTTGTTGTACAGTGTTGCTTTTGCATTTTACATGGCACACATACATACACCCACACCAATATTGCAAGTTGTTTGGAACGGAACGTCTACTTGCAAAAACAATTTCGATTTGGCGCCAGATAACGGGACGTGCGGCTACCGTTGCGGGTGTCAGTGCCCTGTGGGGATGGATGCAAAGGAGAAACATGGAGAACGCACAAATACCGGCAAAACATGCGTTTCTCTTCTCGTCTCTCCTTCATTCCCGCCAGCGTTGAGGTTAAATAGGAAACGCGGCGGCCTAACCTTAAATTGAATATGTACATATGCAAAATGGACTTTTGCACGGAACTAACCATGTTGTCCCCCCTCCCCCCATTTAGTGCGGTCCTTTGGTACGGAAGATCGGGACACCCAGTTCCAGATAGCGCCGCAGTCGCAGATCTACGACTACATCCTCTTCCGTGGGTCGGACATCAAAGATATTCGCGTCGTCAACAACCATACGCTGCCGCACCACAATGACCCGGCGATCATGCAGGCACAGCTCCAGAATGGCCCGCCCCAGGGTATGCCGCAACAATTTCCCATGCCTAGCGGGATGAACGCTCCTCCCCAGCAGCAACAGCAGCAGCAGGTACCGCCCCAACAGCCACCGCACGGCGCCCCCTCTATGCCGGGCGGTGGTAGCGGTGGCTCCGGAGCACCTGGCGGACCTGGGTACGGCAATGGCAATCCGTTTGGAAACCTAGGTGGCCCCAATCTGGCCAACATGGTTGGCAACTCTGGCGGCGGATCGCTGGCACCAGGATCGGGTGCACCGGGCAGCGGACCCTTCATGTACATCAACAGCAACCAGCAGCAGCAGAAGCCCCAGCAGAAGCAGCCAAGTAAGTTTGGTTTCTATATGTTATTTATATCTTACATAGATCTTAGTTGGGATCAATTCAATATTTATTAAATAAACCGAATCTTAATTACATATTGCATTAATATAACTATGCTGGTGTCGATCTTAAATATAAATTAGAACTAAAGTATATTGAGATGTAGGGATCAACTTCTTGCAACCACAAATAAAACAAAATGATAGGTATAAGAACTGATCCTACCTGTAACTAATACTTACATGTGCACGCTTTATTCTCTCTTCTCGTTGCGTCTTCTATATGTATATAGTTTCCGTTCTAGACATGCTGGCCGGAGCCTCACGCTCTACGACTCCCATTAGCCTGATTGTCAGTCCGACGGCCGAGCTGAACCAGCAGCAGATGCATCAGCAACAGAACGCTGCTCAGGGTGGTGGCAACGGGCGCGATGCAGGTCATAAGCGCCAGAACCACCAGCAGCACCATCAGCAGTCGCAG
The DNA here is from genome assembly GCA_008042475.1 of Drosophila kanapiae. Classification (NCBI taxonomy): domain Eukaryota; kingdom Metazoa; phylum Arthropoda; class Insecta; order Diptera; family Drosophilidae; genus Drosophila; species Drosophila kanapiae. Next base: position 405,417 of record VNJM01001108.1, on the reverse strand, counting down.
CAGCAGCAGCGCGGCGGGCCCAACAGCAACAACATGCAGCAGCAGCAGCGAGGAGGCGGCGGCGGCGGCAGTGGCAACGACTTCTACAACCAGCATCATCAACAGCGTGATCGTCGCGATTCCGGTCGTCAGATGGATAACAATTACAGCAACAACTATAATAACAATCAGCGCAATCGCGGAGGTGGTAATGGAATGCAGCAGCAGCAGCAACAGCAGCGTGGAGGAAACGGCGGTGGCGGTGGCGGCGGCGGAGGAGGGAACGGTGGCAACGGAGCCTGGAACATGCATCGGGGCGGTAATGGCCAAAACCAGAACAACATGATGATGCGTAATCGCGGAATGGGATCCCGTGGTCCAATGGGACGCCCCAATCAGGTAAATCCAATCGGGAAATATATCTCCTGTAGATTTTACTTAGCCAAATGCTATTATGTTGCAGAACTATCGCCCGCAGTCGGCTAATCAGAACAAGCCGCGCAACAAGATTAAGTTTGAGGGCGACTTTGATTTCGAGCAGGCCAACAACAAGTTCGAGGAGCTGCGCACCCAGCTGGCGAAGCTCAAGGTGGCCGATGATGCTACCAACAAGTCGGTCACCGGCAGTTCCACGACAACAACAACCACAACAACTGCAAACAATGAGCAGGTGGGTGAAGAGAAGGTTGAGGGCGCTCACACAGTAAGTAAAGCACACTCACACACATTTTGTATCCTTTAAATATCCTTAATATAGTTATAATCGTGGAATTTTCTAAGTCGAAAATGTACCAGAAAGTAATTCATTTCCTTGATAAATGCATTCTTTTTGTAATCTTATTGTATCTCCTGAATTGAAGTCCTTGAAGTTAAAACCGCAACTATCCTATTGCTTTCAGTTGAATGGCGAGACCGACAAGAAGGATGACTCTGGCAATGAGACCGGCGCTGGCGAGCACGAGCCCGAGGAGGATGATGTCAATTTGTGCTATGACAAGACCAAATCGTTCTTCGACAGCATTTCGTGCGAGGCTGCCCAGGATCGCAGCAAGAACAAGAAGAATGATTGGCGCCAGGAGCGCAAATTGAACACGGAGACCTTTGGAGTCTCCTCCACCCGACGTGGCAGGTGAGAATATAGCTTATCCTTACTCCCAGGCCAGAGAATGATGTACCTACTGTATAATTAGTTATCGCGGACGCAACCATTACTACAACAATGGCAACATGGGAGCGGGCAATGGCGGCATGAACTCCGGCTATGGTGGAGCGCAAGGCTACAATCGCAACAACTACAACCGCATGGGCGGTGGCGGCAACTATCGCAACAGGAGCAACAATCGCAACAACAATGGCGGCGGCGGCGGCGGAGGCGGCAACGGTCGTGGAGGCAACGGCCAGCCAAACATTACCAATGGAAACACTGCTGCAGCCCTTAAGGCAGCCAACAATGCTGCCGCTGGTCCAACGGACTCTACTTCATCGGCAACAACCGCGACGACGAAGTCAACACCCCTCTTGCCAGAGCAAACGCAACAGGTGGCGGCAGTTTGTGAGTAGCAATTATTACCTCGCTTGTTGTGTGGAAAGTGTTTGCCTAGCATTCCCCGTATTTACCCATTGCAGCTCAATAGTGCCGCCCAGCCAGTGGAGAACGGAGAACCACTTTAAATACCAACCCACAATCGATGGAAACGGAAACGAATCGAGGAGTAGAAGCAAGCAGAAAGTAAATAAAGTAATCCTATTCAACATTGCAAAGCTAATTATTAAAGGCAACCGAAAAGCAAACCCAATCAACCGATCGACGACACACACAGGCTCTTATATTATCAGGAATTTCGAGTTATGGATCTAACGGCATATAAACATATATTTGTATAATTAAACTTAGTGTTAGCAATTCTCACGACGTCCTGCGCGCGCGCCCTACCGATTAGCGAACCGATCTGTGAACCGGCCATCTGTTAGGTTTTTGTGTAAATGGCTGGTTCCAACAGCCTGTGTCGCTGCAGCAGAACAACAACGGTAGCACGAAAGGAGATAACAGCACGCCTGCAACATACATACATTATATATTTAGTAATTAGATGTGAAGAACATATAGTAAGCATAAGAATATGAAATTTACAACAAAAAAACTAAGCAAAAAACACGAAGAAATCGCAGAGGTGTCGATAAAAGTAATGAAATTAATGGAGCAAAAAGCAACAACTCAAAAAACAACTATATTAAATCCATGGAATTCCCAAAACAAAACTAATATAAAAGAAAAACACAGTTCACATGTTTTTATTTGAATGAAACCCGAAATAGAGAGATAAATCCATTTATGTAACTCTGTATTTCATGTGGGCGCCGTGAAGCATCGACCAGCATCATCCGATACGTTTTACACTAGCATTTAACAAACAAAACATACATATATATTATTTAAGAAATTTTAAATATGAAATTATAAATAAAGTCAGCAGCAGAGGCAGAAACGCGCGCGCTTGTTGGAATATTGCACAATTGTAAAAAGTCAATCCCCCCAGCCCAGCTGAAGAGTGAACAGTGAGCAGAAAGCATTCTTTTCGGACAGAATTTCCCGTTTATGCTCTTGCAGGATATCCAAAAAATATATAAATATATGTACTTGATAGGGTTAGAAATGAATCCATCACGCAGGTTGCACACTTTTGACTTAAATTATAATATCCTACAAGGTATAAAACGGGAATTTCTTTCCGGGATATGGATAGAAATGAAGGAATGAGAAAATTCTGCAGAGAATAATAGCCAAGTAACATGTTTGTCATAATTATTCAGCCAGCAAAATCCCATTAAAATAGCTAAGTAAACTTTTATTTTTGATCTCGGTTGGGCTTACAAATTGTACACACACACTGAAACATTATTTTCAACTCTCCTGCAATGGAATTAATACTTAAAGTTTAAAAGTAAAAGTGAGGACGATGTTCACGAAGTAAATGTTGAGATTGGAGGAGTCGCAGCGGCCTTGGAACCAAGTAAATGATGTAGGATGTGTGTGCATCTGATTTTAAATATTGCGTTTGTTATCCTTTAAATTCTTTATGCATATATAGAACTCAGCACAAAACCCGGCAGCAGCTACAACACACATTTCAATATAATGTAATCATAAATGATGTATGTAATTGTATCTAATATGTATATCTCTCCACATATATATGCTCGCCCCTGATTAGCTCTACATATGTATGTATATGTATATATAAATACGCAATTATCGAGTTAAACAACACAAGGCAAAATTGTAAAGACTCAACCACGTATTGAAATTAAAACCTAACTTAATAACCATGTAATAAAACATAATTGAAATTCAACAAGTAAGAAGCAACAGCAACTACGGTTAACATTTTCATTGTGAACTTTTTGGCAATGCAGTCGCGAGATCCGCCGATCTAATGATATCCCTTCAGATATATACAATGTATGATGCATGAACGAGCCTTTGTAAAATGACCTAGCAATTCGATTTAACTCCCCCTAATATTAAATAAAACTATAATTTTATATAACAACTCGACATTATTGAACAAGAAAACGAAAACAAAGAGAGATCCTTTAACTTTAAACGCATGCGAAACCACAACAATGAATGTAGGAAATCAAAAGTGAAATAAAGAGTTAAGAATACAAAAATGTAGAGGTTACAACAAAAACAAAACAAGTCTCTAAGATACTTGGGCTTTTCTATTGGGTGGGAAATATTGGTTTACATTTGCACAATAAATAAATCTTAAAGCCATTTCAGGTTATTGCTCTAACTCGACAACTTTTATCAGAATTTAAACAAATATCAAAGGTAACATTATTTCTATATCATATCCATAACATCTGGTGGCCCGATTAGGCCCTTTCTGACATATACTAACTGTAATAGAATGATAACTCTAAAACTGACAACAAATTAGCCAGAAGTTGCATCTTCGATATAAAGCTAAGGTGCCAAGGCCTAAGCTTTTGCGACGCCATTAAATGGCCCGACTTGCCACAGACACAACCTAGGTGGGCGTACTCTTATGGTTTTTGTCTTGTTTTGGAAATCGCATCCATTCGCATGGAAGGCAGTTTGAGACCTTAAAGGACATAAAGGGGGCAATCGTCAAGGAATTCCCTGCCTAACCTATACAGCTAATGGAGCAAAAAAACACCATAGTTTACTAAAAAGGTTCAGTTATGCTATAAATGTACATTATGCCTACTTTCTAACTAACTCACTTCAGCATATTTATCAATTTTCCATGAACAACCATTTTAAGGTATTTTCTAAATATGGAATAATGTGTTATTAAATATATTTGAACCTTATTTAATTTGTACATATAATACCTACATAAATTAAATAAATATACACATTTAACATAAAGGGGTTCAAAATAAAACAATATAATTACAATGCACATTTATCAATTTTACTGAGGCATACTAGATGGGACCTGGGACCTGAGATGGCTTTTTTCAGTTCGTTGCAAACTTCGGATTTAAATTATAATAGCCTGAAAGAGTCGCCGCGCCTGTTTATACTGATCAAGAATATATGTATAATTTATAGATGGTTGGATATGTCTCCATATGCCGGGTATATATGTACATAATCCGATGGAATTAAGTTAGGTAGCCTTGAACCAAAGAAAATGTAATTATAAGAAGTGTAACGCCCATACATTTGGCTTGCCATATGCAAGCAATGTTTCTAGATCTAGACCGCCCCCTGAATATGAACAAAAAATTAGCCATACGTGGAGTGATTCTATTAGTGATTACATGTGTTTGAGGATATAGTTCAAGTTTATTTTAGTTTAAAGGATCTAACTTAATCAGGCCCATCGTCTAAATTAATAAGACAGATAAAGTGCGCGATTACGATATAGTGTAGGTGTCTTCTCCAGAACAATATATTAATCCAGAATTAATGCAATTCACAAGTGTCTTTTGGTAGGAAGGAAACTCTAAAATAAATATAAGAGAAATAATGCTATCCGTTTGATAAAGTTTAAAGATTCAGTTTTATACAAAGTTCTCTTCAGAATCGCTGCATCATTTGTCCCACAGGCCCAGTTCGCGCATTTTGGTCTGGAAATAGCGCTCCAGGGAGTTGGCACAACGATAATACTCCGTGTCGGGTGAGTTATAGAACCGACAGTTGGAAAAGATGCGGGCCATGTCGGCCATGAACAGCCGACGAGTTTGATAGTAGCCCTTCTTCAGGCGCTCGCCCATTGTCTTTAGATCCATTGGATACTTGATGTGATCATAGTAGTCCGGCACCTCGGCTGCCGTCACCGGACGCAGGAAGGGCCAGGCCGTGTTGTGCTGCCGCACCGATTGCAGCACTGACGCAAATGAAGTGGCCAGCTTCTCCGGATCGGAGGATTCTTCCAAAGGTCTGGCCGATCGGGCCGGACGCATCTGTGGCTTCCAACCGATCTCCCGTAGGCCGGGAATTGACTCCACGGGAATGGAGGGCAGGCCCTCCTTGAAGCATGTCAATCCGGGTCTAACCTTCTGCACCTCATTGTGCCGCTGTGCTATCAGCTCTTTTAGAATCTCGCTCTGATTACGTATCACTAGAAGAGAGGAAAAACTGCGTGTCAAATATTTCTTGATGTACCTATTTCGTTGGCCCCAACTAACCCGCTATGAATTGTGTATTTACGATACTGGGATGCAGCTCGCAGTGCATCAAGGTGGCGCTATCGTACTCCTTGATGTAACCGGCGTAGACGGGGCGAGCCAGCTTGATGTCCTTGGAGAATCCCTGCTTCTTAAAATAACCAATGGCATCGCAGTCGGCGAAGGTCAGCAAGTGCTTGATGCCACGCAGAATGCTGTAGTCCTTCAGGTGGTTCATCAAGTGCGTGCCATAGCCCTTCACCTGCTCCGACATGGTCACCGCACAGAAGACAATTTCCGTGAATCCCTGCGAGGGAAATGGACGAAAGCAAATGCCGCCAATCGGTTGATTCTCCTTGATAAGTGCCAGTGTCTTGTGCTTGGTATCGAACACCAACTGACTGATGTACTCGCGCGGCATCTCGGGCAGCTGGTAGGCAAACACCAGCTGCAGACCCAGGAGCCACAGCACCGTCTGCTTCTCCACAGGCTTGGATAGCGAGTTACCCACCACATGGAACTCGATGGCGCGCTTCTGCTCCTCCGCCTTTACGTTCTCATCGCGGGACACATTTACCGGAAACAGTATCTCGGCCTTGTTCGTGGTCTTCGACTCGGACACCGATTTCATGGCGCGCATCACCACATCCGTTGGCAGGTCATCCAAGTTCTCGCTGAAAGAAATCTCTCATTAATATCGCAAACAAAGTAAGACTGGCAGGATAACATACTTGATAACTCGCTCCGTCGGCTCCTTCTTGATCCTTTTGTGCAGAGGTTCGCCCACACTGGCACGCTTGCCGCTACCCACGGACGCCACACTACCCCCGGTAGCTGCTACGGGCGCCACTTCCTGATGCCGCTTCCGCTGCTGGATGACAAACGAATTGGGCGGACGGTAGTTAGGATCCCAGATCGGCGAGTCGTCCTTCAGTAGCTCGGCCCGCAGAGCCTCCAGGAACTTGGGCATCTGCGTAATGATCGACCGCTTGTCCTCGGGGAAACGGTCCCGCTCCGAGATGCACTTCTTCTTCAGCTGCTGGGACATGTACTGGAAAACGGTTCGCAGCAGAGTGCGCCCAAAGACCAGAGACGTTTCAAACTGACGCAGTGAGTTGCAGAAGGCAGGCACATGGCAAAAGACCAGCCAGCGCGTGTAGTTGATCTTGTAATTGGAAGCATCCTCGTGGGTGAGATCAGCACGCCTCGTCGACGGCGATTCAAAGTTGTAGTGATTCAGGAAGTTGAGGAAAGTCTTGGCCACCTCGGTCATGGTTTGCAGCTCAGTCGGATTAAGATGATTGTACTTGTAGAAGACCAGCGACAGCACCGACTTGGTGATGCATGGCGACTCGAATGGCGGATCGCCCAGGGGGCCGCGGATCACCGCCTGCTGGCGCGTCAATACACACTGGCGCAACAATCTAAAAAGATACAGATACACCTTCTTCGTGTCCTCGTCATCTACGCGCTGCATGGACATGAAAAGGTTCTCCATGTCGATAATGGCGCCCAGCAGCTCGTCCATGCTGGAGCTGGGGATATTGTCCAAATGGGCGATGTGCGTTCGCAGGGAGTGGCGACAGGTGACGTTGCGACACTCCTCGTTGAACTCCGGACAATAGGAGGACTCTACGTCGCGATGACGGTTCTCCTGCGGCGTTTTCCAGCCCGTGCAGCGGCATCCGTCCGCCTGGCAGGACGAGTACATCGAGAGCTTGGCCAGTTTCTGGGGAATGGGTAGGTTGAAGACCTTCTGCTTTCGCTGCTGGATTCGTTGGAGGCTATTCTGCCGTGTACCCTCTGCAGGAGCACTTCCACCTCCGACGCCACCGCTTACTCCGCCGCCGTTGCCATGGTTCTGGCTAGCGGCGGCAGCAGCAGCAGCAGCGGCAGCGGCGGCAGCAGAGGATCCAGATGCTGCGGCGTTCGCACTCTGCTGCTGCTGCTGATTCGCTGCAGCATTCCCGGTGTTGTTACCGTCAATGGGTTGGCTTTTAAGCGTTATGGATGGACCACCAGACATTCCAAAGACACCGTATGCTTCGATCTGCTAGTCTGCTTTTGCACAAAGTGTACTTTTTCGTAATTTCACAAGACTCTGGCAAACACACACAGGGCTGCACAAATCAAAAACGGGGCTGACAACTTGCTGATTTTGCACAAAGAATTAAGATATGTGGTGAAATAGACAATTAAGATTATTTTCTTTGTTTGTTTATGATTAAATTTTAGTGCGTCTAAATGCATATTAATGGCCGAAGGCATTCTGCTTTATCTCAAAATAAAATTAATCTATTTTCAAGAATATATGTACCCAAGGGCGTAGTCTAAAATTCTTTAGTCAATGAAAAAGGGGTTCAGTTTGTTTTGGTCATGAAACTAATTACATTAAAATGGAAATAAATAATATTTATTATAGAGATCGAAAATCACTCTCATCAATTTGTTTCTAAAATATTATATAAATATAAAAGGTTTAAAAATAAATACCCTTCATTTGTGACCATGAAAGGCAGGCGAAAGGCATTGTTATCGATAGGTAACACATGCGTAGGTAAACATGTAATCAAAATCAGGCGCTCCCGGGTAATGCATTTAAGTAATGTTTAAAACTAAGCAATTAAGTAAATATTTGCAATTTTTAGATCAATAAATAAGCCGTATCCGCTCTAGGGTATATCAATTTGAAGTAAACTCCTAGTTTTGATTTTTGTAATGGCTTCAAACATAAGTTTATATGATGTCGAAGATCGAGTCGACAACTTTATCATTCGCAAGAACCCGCCTAAAGCCAATATCATATCAACCGATGCCGCCAAGTCGGGCCCAAAAATACACGAAGATATACCCCTGACGATAGCGCACCTTCTTCGGACAACGCAGGATCCCGAGCTGCCAGATGTGTATATCACTTTTAATGCAAACAATACCTCCGATCCAATTCATTTTCGCACCTGCATTCTGTACGCTTTTGTCGCTGGATATGGAGTGCACAACAAGGCGTATAACAAATACCATATCGATGATGCCACTGGATTTGTAGAGGCTAGTATTAACCAGGGCCATGCCAAAAAAGAAACTATTGCCTGCCTTCACGCAGAAGCCACATCGCTGGCCTCCTCCAAAGCACACAAACCCATGGCCGAGAGCTTGATCCGCCTGCTGGGGGCTGCCATGGAGTATATAGATCCAGTATCCATAAAGAGGGGTCACAATTTGTTTTTGCGCGGCAGACCGAACATATACCTAGGAAAGGTGACCCTGACTGCCTTTACCTTTTTCATAGACAGCGGATTATCGCGGAAACTGGAAATAGCCTTCACTGATTACTTGCTAAACTGGCATCACAATCACACGACTACAACGCAAGCTTCAGCAAACAAATAACTGTTTTGTTTTTATATTGAAATTTTACTGGTAATAAAAAATCAAGCATTTTGTTTAAATAAGGAGAATTTAGGTTGTTTTTGCTCGAATGGCGGCACGCTTGCCGGTGACAGCCTGGAAACCTGACTTGATGCTGGCCACCGAGCAGCGGGAACCGCACGACTCGCACTGCAGGAAGAACAGACGCGTGTCCTTCTGCAGTATCGTCTCCGGAGAGCGGCAGGTGTGACAGGTGACATACTCCTTGATGTAGCGCCGAAGAACGTTCTCAATCTGTTTAGGCTGGAAGCGTCCCTTAATAATCAGCTGCTGGTTGCCGTCCATGGAGCCGCTCGTTCCCAACTCGGCCAGTAAGAAGTCGAGCAGATGCTTGGGCAGGCGATGCAGCGTTTTCGCAATGTCCATGAAGTTGGCAAAGGAGGTCTTCTTGGTACCGACGCGCAGCACCTGGGGCGGACGCATCACGAACTTGGGCTTGCGACCGGCTGCCATATCCGGATTCTTGTCGAGAATGATTTCGAAGACGCGCTTCAGCAACTCGTCGTATGTGTAGTCACGATCGGAACCAGCCCAGGTTGAACTATTGTCTTCCACTAAAAGGGAGATAAAAAATCAAATAATTAAACCTTTTGCAAGTTAATGACAATGTGGATTAGTCACCGTACCGTTCTCTTTGTCCTCGCCCTTGTCGTCGTCCAATTTGTCCGCGAACAGCTCGTCCAGATCCTTCTTCTTGCTCTTCTTCTTCTTTTTGGTCATCGAGAAGTCCATGTCGAGATTGATCTCCTCCTCCTCGGGCTCCTCCGTGGCTGCTGTCGCATCATCGCCGCCGAAGCTAGGCACTGCCGCCTCGATTTCATCCATATTGAAGGGCTTCTTCTTCTTTTTCTTCTTCTTGCCGAAACTCTCCAGATCTAGGTTGTCCTCCAGTTCGACGGCACCTGCATCCGCCAACGCCTCATCCTGGGGATCCTCCTTCTTGCTATCATCCTCCAGACCCAACGCCGCATCCAAATCGAAGGTGGTCTTCTTCTTCTTCTTCTTTTTCAACAAAGTGGGATCAAAGCCCTGCGAAATTAAATAGAAATTCGAATGTTAAAATCCGGATTAAAGCCGACATAACCTCATTTTTCGCCGTTTTCATACAAAAATATGTAAATACACATACATATACAATCGCGCACATGTAGAATACATATGTATGTACTTTCTTTCTAGGGCACGTTTCCCCGTGAAGGGGAAAGTTACAATATTTGCACACAACTTACGTCTTCCGCGTCCATTGTGATTTTGCTTTCTGAATACTTTTTGGCCCGCAAATAACTTTAATATAGCCTAAATAAACTGCAATTGCATCAGCCAAAGTGACAGCACGGCAAACAGATGCGATTGGGAGGGGGTCTGCCAGCGTGACCTTCCTGATCCGCCGTTAAAATACTACTTACTGAGTTTCAAGTGCGGTCACACTGATTCCATTACGTTAAGTAATTTACGTTATGGGATTTGAAAATAACCTGTGGAATATTTTGTGACGTTTTTAATAAAAGAATTTGTTATCTTGCCTACTGAGCCAAGCTATTATCTATATAAATATCCAATTATTCAAATAAATAGTTGTTATAGATAACAATCATAGTGATAGAGAATTCTGGCATACAACTTGAAGTATTTACGACTACAAATAACTCCCACAGTTTTAAAATAAATAGAACATTATATTTTTAGTGGTACAAAAAACACATCTCATCTTTAGAACACAGAAGACAGTGGAACAATTACAGGTATATAAATGCATTTGAAATTTAAGGTTTTTTGTGTAAAATTAGGCGTAAGTATTGAGCACCTTAGAGTGAAGAGATTTATTGCTCAAGGACCTGTGTCAATGATCGATTTACTTCGTTTTGAGGTTGTTTCGTTTTTAAGGATTAAAGATGGGCACTGCTTGGCTTCGTCAACTCGGGTCCAACGCCGCCGGCTAGCTTCTGTACCAGGAGTCCGACTTCGTAGGCCAAGTTATCCGTGTCCTGCAAATAAATTGTAAACATTATAAGAGATCTTGGATATAATATACTCCTGTGGGCATTACCTCTTTTGTTGCCGCTTCCGCATAGACTCGGACCACATCCTCTGTTCCGGAGGGTCGCACAAAGGAGCGACCCCGTTTGTAGTTCGCCACCACCTTGTTGATCTCCGCCTGCAGACCCTCCGGCCTCACGCACACTCGCTCTGCGTCTGTGGTCTCGATAACGTTCCTATCCTGCACCTTCACTTTAAGCTGTCGGTTGGGCAGGTCATTGTATGATGAGATCCAGTCCTGGACATCCCAGCCTTTGTGGTTCAGGATCGTTTCCACCAGCAGCATGTCGGAGATGGCATCGCCCACAGTTTCGTTGATAAGATCGATGAGGAGCAACAATGTCTTGGCACTCTCCTTGGTTTCCGCCGCTCTGGCAATCGTGGCTTTCGCATTGTCGCTGAACACAATCGTTCCATGGCCGTTCGCCTCGAAGTAGACGCCAATGTCATAGGCCAGGGCTTTGTGGTGCAGGTGCTTCACGCCAGTGGGCACACAGGAGACGGGGAACTTCAATTCGTTAACTATATAATCGGTGGACGCACCGTTCGCGTAGGCGGTCTGCACCAGACCCAGCCTCAGATCGATCTCCGCCTGCGTGACCAGCTCCATTAGGTATCCCGCAACCAAGGTGGCAATGCGATCGCCATCCAGTAGCTGGAACTCGCCCTTATCGTTGCTGAAGAAGTACACCACCCGATCGGCATCTCCGTCCACGCTGACGCAGCGCGTGAAGGGTTCCACTTCGGGCATGGATTTTGGTGGCCGCTGCTGCACCTTCACATAATCTGCACCGCAGTCCTCGTTGATTTTGCCGGGACCTATGCCCTGATTGATAACCGTAACATTCAAGGAGCTCTTCATGCGCTTGATAAACTGCAGCATCTTGCGGGCACCCACACCGTTGGCGCCATCATAGATGATGTTGTTCCGGTAGTTGCCGTTCTCAAGTCGACCGTTTCTCAGCAGCTCGAAGGCCTTGATCAGCTTCTCGTAGTATCCCTCCTCGGTGGGCTTGCCGTACGCCTCCTTGGTGTTGGCCGCCACCACGAAGTAGTGGAGCATGGGCGTGGTCACAATACCGTACTCCTTGACATTGCCCTTCAGCGCAATCACTCCGTCGGCCACCGCTTTAAGTAATCGCGGACTGTGGTATCTGTTGTCCATGCCCACAAATACCTGGGAACTCGTCGTCACATCAATGTTGTTCTCCTTGATGATCTTGGCCACGTGCTGCTCCAGTTCTTGGTCACTAACATTCACCAGATCGGTGGCAATCGATTCCCAACTGGCATCCAGCATCTCTCCCTTGGGATCGACCAGCTTGACACCGTTGTCCGGTTCCGGATTGTGCGAGGCCGTGATCATGACACCAATAACCGCGCCTTCGCGAAACCTTGAACGCAAGGTGGCCAGAACTCCCATTCGGAACATAACGCTGTCCAGGAACTCGGCCCTGTGGAGGGGAATTAGTTGGGATTTTATGTTATTAAAAGTTGGTTAAGATTAAAAGAAATAAAAGGAAATATTTCCCAATTTGTATTAAGGATTTACTGTAAGGCTGATTACGAGTATAAAATCAATAAAAGGGCTTATTATCTCCTATTATGACTAATACCTGATAACACTGCAGCCTGCGCTTTTAAGAACTTACTTTGCTGACCCCGACTGTATGTCAGTATGTATGCGCCTATGCACATGCACACCACCCCCTCCCCAACATATAGGCGTAGCGAAAGAAGGGCATGTCCATTGATAAAAGGTGAACAACATCTAAAAATAAACCACCGCCGAGATTCGACAACATGCTGCAATGCAATCAAATAACTTATCTTTAAGCAAACACTGGCATTTGCCAATCAAACAACACACACCCAGCGCACAGGCAACGTATGCAGCGCGTGTGTGTACGTATGTGGGGGTGTTACAACTTCATAATTGACTCGGCGAGATCGTTAATTAACTGAAACTTACTTGCCGCGAAAACCAGCTGTTCCATATTGAACGTGCTCCGTGGAAACTTTTGGGTACATTTCCCGGGCGAAAGCGTAAACGGTTCGCAGATTAATCGACATTTTGCAAGATATTAAGGTGGCGCAACTGGTCCCAGAGATAGGTGAAAGGGGGGTCCGGTTTTCCGGAGCAGCTTTCAAATCTTTATGAATAGCCGCAGCGAACTGTATGAAATTTATGCAGGTGGGTGTGACCGTTGCGTTCCACCGCCATTGCAGTCAGTTCTGCGTGCTGGTCACACTGCATGGCTACTTGAAATGGTTTTTAACTGATTCTTAAAGGGTTTTAGTTATTAATTACTGGTTTGGAAGGTGCTGGAAATCAATACTAAGTTGCATTAATTAAGTTATTGAGTAGAGTCAGTCTGAAATCTAAAGAAAATGTACATTTTAAGGGAAGCATTTGCGCTGCTGCCATACTGTTTAGGAGAGTCGGGCTGCCAACTCTTCTGCCACAAAACATATGACGATGACGTCAGAGCTGAGTTTGAATTTACCGTTTTTAAAGACAGTAAAATTAATAGCACAATTTTGAAACTTAAAACATAAAAAATGAGAGAAAACCTAAAATTTGGATTAAAATGAAATGCATATTAATTTCGTTTTTTTTTTGTTTTATTTGTTTACTTAAAAAAGCTTTTGTAAAAGATTCGGCTTAAAAATTCTAGGTACACTTTTTCTTGGACGGACTTATTTGGTACGTACACAAAACAAATACTATATATTAAGGCACAGGCGCTACAATATATATATAATTATAATTATAGCCTTTTTTCAAGAATATTTCGGCTAAAGGGAATGCAGTTTTTCGGACGGAATTGGATCTCTCTCTTTGAACTTAAAAATATTTGGAATGTTAGACTTCTGATATGTTTCCATTTTTGTGCTAAGAGATTCTTGTACAATTTCTGTTGAACTTTTGAAACCTTATCGAGTGTCTTTTGGGTATAATTAGAGGATTGCAACTAATGAGGCAACGAGGAGCAGGCCCAGGGACAGGGCCACCTGGGAGGCACCAGCGTAGCAATCGGTGATGCGGCGTGCCCGCATAAAGTCGCTGCCCAAATAGGCATCGTAGCTGCGCTTATCCGCCGGAATGACCTGCAACTGGCGCGTGGCATCCTGGAAGATCAGATCGTAGTGCCCGATCGGGGAGGAGAACATGCTGAAGCTGAAGGCATCCACATCCTTGCGGCCGTACAGCTGCTGGGCATAGGTCAGCAGGTTGATATACGCATTCAGCTGCGTCTCGTTGTAGCTGGGTCCGCCGCGTGTCACCACGGCATTGGCCTTCACCTTGCCCAGATTGCAGCGCTTGTACTCCTGGATCTCCGCTCGCGTTCCATCCGTGCACAGCAGTTCGAAGTCGTCGTTAAGAGCGTTACGTGCCCACCACTCCTTACGCTTGCCGCCCGTGCTCTCCATCACCGTGGTGTGCTTCATGAAGGCCACATGTCCGCCGCCCTCCACCAGGCATCTAAACGCACCCGTATGTCCGTAGTAATCCTCGGAGGCATCGCGCCGACAATACCTGTAGCTAGTTCCATGGCACAGATCGCACATGCTATCGTATGGCACTCCGGTGTTGTATTCACTGCTGATGGCACCCGGAACACACGACTTGGTGAAGTATTCAGCGGCCGCACGGATAGAATCGCAGCCGTAGGGTCGAATCCAGCCGTTGGAGATAAAGTGAGCCATGGGATATGTCCATCCGGCGGCGGTGTTGATGCCCGTGTGGCAAGTATTCTTTCCCTTCAGATATGTGAGTTCCGTGTCCGGATCCTCCTCCTTGGCCACAGCCACCACATAGTACTCCGGCTCGCCCAGATTGTAGACCTCCGACATGAACGGAATCAAGTTATAGTTCAGGCCACCGGTGTAGACATCGCCAGCATCGAAGACAGCAATGTCAGCTTTTCCGGCTTGGATGAACTGCATGCAATTGATGTGGGAATGCATCTTCTTGCAGATCAGCTCGGGTTTCAGGATGTGCGCCTTCAGAGCGGTCTAACAAAGGGGAAATAATGTTATTTCATTTCAATTTATGCTTATTTTGTTTGCAGTTTTCTTAGTTTCTCAGTAAAGCTTTTGCTCCTGACTCACCCTCATCTTGATGCACTTCTCCAGCTCATTCTCGGAGGTCACGCAAAGGGTCATGGCCGGCACCGGGCACTCGCGAATGCCGTAAATAAACCGGATGGCATCGCCCAAGTACTTTGTAAACGACTGATCATCTTCCGCAATGACACTAAGAGCCCGGCTAGAGTCCTGTAAAACAAGAGATTCCCCTAAAGGATGTCTACCATTGAAGCAAAATGGAGAGTACTCACCTGGAAGAGTAGATTTGGCTTGCCATAACGTTTCGATTCGAAGATGCGGAACTTCTCGTACAGAATGGATGTGTTGGTGCCGTCCAGCGGATTGTGTTCCGACGAAAAGCTGCTATCCAAGCGTTCGTTGCGGTACTGATCGTACTGATTTTGGCTCCTATACTGGTTGTTGGGATCGTATTGATTGTTGAACTGGTCGTAGGGACCACCACCTTGTCCCTGCTGATTGTAATTGTTGTTGTTATCGAAGTTATTGTTGAATCCCTGACCGGCCTGCCCGTTCTGCCTGCCCCGATCCTCGCGAAGTCCATCGGAGTACAGCTCGGCAATACGCTTCAGGAACTGTTGGTACTGTTTTCGATCGGCAAAGCTTCGCGCGGATGATGTCACAATGGCATCGGCGGGCACTTGGCCCCAATTGCACTGGCGGTAATCATTGATTGGCACACGGCGGCCATCGCGACAGAGCAGCTCAAAGGAGTTTGGTTGCACGTTTTCTATAAAAATAAGATCGAAGTCAGTTTCAAATAATCGACAGTTCGGTGTGGATTTACTCACTAAATTCGATGGTTTGCAGCATTTCGGCAACTGTCGAGTGTCGCAAGAAGGCAACGTCTCCCTTCTCCAGGAGACATCTAAAGGCACCTTCATAGCCATAGTAAGGATCAGCAGCCGAGCAGCGTCCGCCAGGTATCTTTCCAGTGCAAAGCGTGCAGAGTCTAGTTTTAAAAACATTGACCATTAGATTTAGGTTCAAAATTAAAGGCGAGCTCGGTTCTCACTTGTCGGAATTGTCGCCAATGGGATTGTATTTGTCGGAAAGCGAGTACACAGCACAGGAGCTGTTGAAGTAGCTGGCCGCTGTCTTTACTTGATTGTTGCAGTCCACCACTTCCATGCCGCCTTCTCGTTGGAGCTGAAAAATAAGTGGAAGTTATAAGTTATTCATGGAGGATTGGCAAAGCTGTCTTAACACCTTTTGTCTTAGAAAACCTGACTTAATCGTATAATTCTTTGAATCTACTAAGAAAACTGGGCGTTTCTACCTTTATTGGGGTAAAAAAGAGGTTCAACTCTGTATTAAGACCGCCGATTTCACGTTTACTACCTTGTTTTACTAATAAATATATACAATTTTATATAAATACTTATATGACTGAACTCACCGTGTGAATAGGAACAATCCAGCCCGCCAGACTGCCCACCCAGGGAAAGCAGGCTCGCTTATTTCGCATATCGTGCAGATTGTTCACATCCTGCAGGGTTCCCTTCTTGATCACCGCCACAGATTGATATTCCGCAAAGCCACCTTCTAGTTTTTCCTGCATGATTGGTATCAAGGAATTGTATCGACCGCCGGTGAAGACGTCGCCAGCATCCAGCGAAGTAATGTGCGCCTTCTCGCGATCAATGTGATGGATACACTCATCGGCACTGAAGGCCCTGAAGCAGGTGAGATTGAGGAACACATCGTCGAAGAGGGCCCGATCTCGTTCGATGGCCACCGTTAGGTTTCCGCACTTGTACTGCTCCTCCAGACTCTTGGTGCACCAAATGATTTCTCTAGTTCTGTGCTCATCGTAATGATGTTGAGCTGGAGAGTAAGTAAAAAAAAAAATCGTGGTTTACAAATATTTTGGAGTCATGCCAACGCCCAAGCAAAGTCGGATGTCTGAACTCCTCTTCCGTCTGGAACTTACCGTTGGCGAGGGTAAAACTTAAAGCGCCGACTAAAGCCACAAAAACGAGGCTTCTAGCCATATTTAGCAGATAAGTAATTTAACTATAAAAAGGCCAATCTTTAACAATTACTCAAACAATACACCACACCCAAGCCCAGCTCAAGACAGCCAATCAGTGTGACCAGAGCACGAGCGTTCAAATATACCAGCTTTTACTACTGGCCAACAGGTAGCTACGGTGACCATTGGCTACAAATAAAACAAAACAACTTATGACGAAATTAAGTAATTGCTTAGTAATTGAAATAAATGTTTATTTTCATTATTACTCTAACAAAACCCTTGCAATTTGTACAGGTACGTTTTATCTTGTCTACACTGTAAAATCCAGCAAACACACCACTTTAGTATGACCCTTTGTTTAGGTGTTTTTTAGCATCTTACGGGCAAACTAACCAGGTGTTTTGTGTTTTATAATAACAAATCGGAAAATATTTTAATCAAAACAATTCACTCAGCTAAATGGCAGTTCTACGTGGATGGAGATTTGTGGGCTTCGTTTCCTGCATTGTGGGTGCAGTTGGCTTGACGCTATATCCTGTAATTGTGGACCCCATGATCAACACGGAGAAGTACAAGACCCTGCAGGAATACAGCAAAATCAAACGAGATGAACTGCAGCATATTAAAGCGAAGTAAAGAACCCCGATTAGAATACATTAAACTCCTTAAAACCCAAATAGTTGTGTTTTGTTTACATGCTATGGGACTACAATGTTTGTATATAAATTAAGACCTGTAAAATATATAACGAATCCACGCTGTCTGACCCTTAACAGCATGAAATAAGCAAAAGAATTTGACTTTCAAAATGTATTTTAACTTAGAAATATTTCGCTTTTTAAGCTATCAATATAAAAAATATTACAAATGACAGTTCAACATCCAATGAAGATAATTCTTTAAAAAATAATTGATTAAATTTTCCGGAACCAGTTCTCGCCGCCGGGTGCCGGCAAAGCTTTAGGGATTTCTCACCACAGCGTTGCCGCTTACTGTTTTCTTTATCTGAAAATCATACGTGGGCATAATTGCTTGGATAATAAATCCCTAATTCCGCTCAATTAGTCTCATGAAAGATGAGTACCGCAGCACTGAAACGTGACGAAATCCTTCTGCTCTTCGACGTGGACGGAACCCTGACGATGCCCAGGTCGGTGGTGACGCCGGAATTCGAGGAGTTCTTCTACTCAAAGGTGAAGCCCCGGGCAACCATAGGAATCGTGGGAGGATCCGATCTGGAGAAGATGTTTGAGCAGCTGAGCGGCCAAAAGATCCTCACCGAGTTCGACTTCATATTCCCGGAGAATGGACTCGTCCAGATTGAGGGCGGCAAGGAGGTGGGCAAGCAGAACATCATCAAACATCTCGGAGAGAAGACTCTGCAGCGGTTCCTCAACTTTGTGCTGCGCTACCTGTCCGAGCTGGAACTGCCCATCAAGCGGGGAACATTCATCGAGTTCCGGAACGGAATGATGAACGTCTGTCCCATTGGACGGCAGTGCTCTCGCGAGGAGCGGAATATGTTTGCCGCCTACGACATCGAGCACAAGGTGCGCGAGAAAATGATAGCTGACCTTAAGAAGGAGTTTGCCGATGTGGATCTCACGTATTCCATCGGTGGCCAGATCAGCTTCGATGTCTTCCCGCATGGTTGGGATAAGACCTATTGCCTGCGACACATCGAGGCCCACTACAAGTTTAAGGAAATCCACTTTTTCGGCGACAAAACGGAGCCGGGCGGCAATGATTACGAGATCTACAGCGATCCTCGCACCATTAGCCATAGGGTGTATACCCCCAAGGATACGCAACGCATCCTTACCGAGATCCTGGAGCTGTGAACATTCGAAAAGATTCCATTTTGTATATATTTAAGAGAATTGTTAACCAAATTTAATATATAGTCATTTGCAATAACTTCAAACCGGCTTAATCCGTATCCATATCGGAGCTGTTGGAGCTATCCTCCTCGTCCTGGCTGCTGAACTCCTCGTCGGAGCTGCTGCCATCACTATCCTCCCATTCGTGGACCTCCAACTTGTTGGGGATTATAACCTTCCACTCCAACTTGTGCAGGTCCAGGGAATAGAAATCGTTGTAGGTAAACTGCTTCGAGTCGGCTTCCAGGATGCCACCGAAAATGTACAGAGTTCCCTTGCAGACACACAGTCCGGGACTCATTCTCGGCGAGGGGACATTCGTGGGCTTGGGTTTCTCGAACAGACTGGGTATCTTGGAGACATAAGGAGTACTGCTGGTGCTCGCTCCGCCAACTGTAACAGTGAAAACACCATCTGTTGTGGTGGTTACAGGTGCAACAGGACCTGCTGACATATCCACGTCGTTGGTCTCCTCCTTCTCCTGAGCTGGTGTGGCTTTTGTTTGGATCTCCTGCAATCTCCAGGTTTGAGCGGTCAAATCGAAGGCTAGCAGCTCATCGCCAAACTGTCCCTGCACATCCTCATCATCCTCATCAACGTCCATGACGCCGCCAAAGCAGTAGGCTTTGCCATTGGCTGCTACCGTATAGCCAACACTGCTGCGCGGCTTGGGCTTATAGCCGCCGGCTTTGACGGCTGTCCACTTGTATTTGTTGTCAGCATCGCCAGCGTTTTCTGTTGGTTATAATGGTTTATATATGGGAGAGGCCAGGGTTATTCCGGAACTTACTGTCTTGACCCAAAACGAACATGTCCGTGTGCGTTACTCCACGATCCACTTCCTTTTTCATGCTGGCCCTGGAGTAACCGCCCCAAACGAAGATCTTGCCATCCGGAGCAGCGGCTATACAGCAGCCAGATCGAGGCGGCGGCAGAACACTTCCAGCGATCTCCACTTTGAGCCACTGATAAGACTCCAAAGAAAAGATGTGCAAGTCGTTGAAGTATTGATAGGACTGATTGTTATCATGGAATCCGCCGAATATGAACAACCGCTTCTTGGAGACGGTCATGCGATGACCACTCCTCGCACTGGGCCCATTTGGCGCCGTAACCTTCTCCCATTTCCTCGATTTGAGTGAGAATTTCCACAAGTCCTTGTAGTGATGGAACTGCAGCTGCGAGGCACTGGCATGCTCGCCGCCAAACATCTAAACAAAGTTGATTTTAAATTCAAATTCATTCAGTAAGTTGCAGGATCCGAACTCACCCACAGTTCACCACCGTTACTGGCCACGGCAACCATTTGATGGCCGCTCCTTGGCGTGGGTCCCGCCGGCGATTTTAGCTCCCGCCACTCTCCAGATTTGATATTATAAAAGTACAGATCATTGTAGACCGTTGTCTTTGCTCCCATGTAGAGTTCTCCTCCAAACATGATGAGTTCCTCCTTTTCCGGATGGGAAATCAGGGTGAAATTGGATCTGGGACTCGGTGGCGTGCAAACTTTCTCGCTGATGGTCTCAATCTTTCCCTCCTTGGTCTCCAATAGTTGGATGGTCTCAGCTATGCTTTTCTATTGCAAATAATAATGCTTATATTTTGGTTTTTATGGCAGTGGAAATCTATTATTACTTCTCCAAGTTTTTCCAGCATTTTCTTTTGCTTCGCCGCCAGCTTCTTGTCCGTTTTCATGGCCGTCTTCTCGGCTCCTTTGCCCTTCTTCTTGTTCTTGTCCTTTTTGCCCATTTTATCAGGTTTAAATTTGGGTTTCTAATTAAAATCAACAAACAATTTTAGCCGCACGTGTAGTCGTATCAATAATGAAGAAGAAGACACAAATTTGAATGTTGACAATTGTCGACGGAATGGCGAGAAAAGTCCTAACGCGTTTTGATGTAGAAATGCGCGCGAAACGAAGAGAAATTGAAAATAATTTTGGCTATTTATTTGTAGGTTTCATAGGTAATTTGGATGAAAGTAGTCGGATAAGGAAGAACACTTTTTATTAAAACCAACAACAAATAAACTAATGGAAAAATACTCCCAAAACTCGCTTTTTGAAACGAATAACATGGATATTTACCCGTAAAAGGGCATATTTTTAAATTGAATTGAAAACTATATATGTTTTACCTTAGAATATATATTTGTTCATAGAAATATTTATAATTTTATCTATATTTGATAAAGATAAATAACTCACGTAATTCCACATTATTTTCTTGAAGTTAAACACCGAAACTATTTCTCAAACACAAATATAATTTTTATTTTCAAAAAAGACATGGTTCATACATAGTTTTACATAAAATGTCCTTATAAAAATATGGTTTAGTTGTAAGTTTCATTGAAAAACAAATAGTTTTACGATTACATATGGTCAATGTTTTAAGTAGTGTCCCTTTAGTGGGGATAGACATAATGGGCTTCTGGTTATTACACACACAAGAGAGTATTCAGGTAATTAGGATTGCGACGGATTGCTGCTGGATGAGTTGCGGCAATTGACCGACCAACTAGAGTCGAATCCACAGGCGGAGTCCGAGTCGGAGTCCGCGGCAAAGGAGGGAACTATTCCCTTGGGCGCACGCATTTGGTTCGGGGTGGTGGGCATGCTGCTGTAGCCGCCATTTAGATTGGAGCTGGAGTTCGAGGAGCAGATGGAATCACGGGGCGAATCGGTGGCATTCGAGGCGTAGGACGAACGCTTCGAGGACTTATTCCGCTGCTTGCTGATGTAGTCCACCGACTTGGGCGGCGGCATTAACTCCTCCGAGCGCTGCGTTATATTATCCGCCGATCCCCACGACTTGTGCACTCCGTCGTAGATGTTCCGATGGCTATTGGGAACACTCGCCCTCGACGGCAGTCCGCCGCCGTTCGTTGCGTAGGGTGTGCTCATCGCTGCCCTCTGATTCGGATGGCGATTCCGTGTCGTACCAACGTGGTGATGATGACGCTGATGAGGGGCTCGGCGAGACCGATGGTGAGGGTGACTTGCTGTTCCCGCTGACCCACCATAGGGCATCTGGGCCACTCCACTGCCATTGCCCACTCCCAAGAAATTGCTGAAAGCCTCGGTGGTCTTCTTTACCCGGACATTCAGTGAACCAATCCGCAGGAAGCCCAAATCTTTTTCGACTGAAACAAGAAAAAGTCCAAGAATTGTATGAAATACATAATTAAATATTTACTTAAATAGAAAATGTAAATCAAATCGTTAAAATAAAATGATTTCTAAAGCTTTAAACATAGGAAAGACCGCCTTAAAATTAATTCAATAGATTTATTAATTATAAAATACTGTTTAAAACATATACTAAATATTTTTCTATAAATATAGCTACAATATGATTTATTTTTACTTACTTGCATGCTTTTTGCGTGCCTTGATTTCTGCAAAGAAAAGAAAACCAATAATATCTATTAGTTTGTAATCATAAACAGTCGAGGGCATATCAAATGAACGTGCATAAAGCTGAAATAAATGTTAAAAACTTTTTGAAAACGTTGTCTAAAAAATATAAGAAAATGCAGGCGATGAGATAAAACATTACTAATGTAAATAAAAAGGGAAAGAAAACTTACCAAAAACGCAAAAGGAAACACAGGCTTTGCAACTCAAATGCTTGCGAAAATAAAAAACTAAAATAAAGTCTTTCCCAGAGGTAAGTACAAAAGCATATATTTACAGGCTAAAAAACGAAAGATTAAAGCATAGTTGGCGAGCAAAATATATATAAATTATTCAACACTAATTGTTTGATAATACTCGAGATCGTTAAATCTCTCAACCTGCCTCCAGGTACCGTTGAGTCCGCCGCTGAATCGCATCGCTTGAATCTCTGCATGCAGCAAATATTGAAAATAGACAGAGATTCCCATTTTAAATATATTTAAAACTAGATCGGTTCAAGGGTTCGTATACTCTACGGGGGTTTTCAATGGGTTTTTTTTGTTGTAGGGATGAGCGGGAAACAATGTTCGCATAAGGTCCATAAAGCGGATTATTTGAATGCTTTTAATTCAAGTAAATTGGTTGCAGAAAGTCTGTTTTTAGATTTATTTAGTATATATTATTATTTCACTAAAGCGCATTCTTTTAATTATCTAAAATATTGAGTATGTCAATTACCATTAAAATTATAGATCTGCTACCGGATTAGTTTAGAAAAATATTCACATTTTTGTTAAAAACATTCGTAGTGCAAAGACTTTATTATTTATATTCTCCTCCAATAAACATGCGATTATTTATGGATATATATGTACATAAAAATGTTTACTTAAAGTAATTAATCGAAACACCGTGGTAAAAATGGGATTATACATAATAAGGCCATGCTTTCAAACTTTAGATACATAGTTTTTATAAAAAAAATCACTGGTTTGATTATTAAAAGAGTGTGTAAAACCCCAAAACAATTATTAATTATTAAATATGTTACCTGCACGCTCATATATACATTAGTACAATTTTGAAAGGGTAAATACACAGGTGAAAGATTATAAAACAAGCGATTATCTAATAATTAACCATGCTCTGGTGGGTTAGTAGTAGTAACAACATCTTTGGACTGGCGACGACTGCCGCCGCCGCCTGCCGTCGCTCGAAAGGTTTTGCGGAGAAAGCTCTCTTTGCGACGGGTGGAGGCGCCGCGGAATGGTACTGGATGGCCACCCTCCTCCAGCTCGCAGGGCACCAGATCGCTGCCCTCCTCCGCTGGACCTACGGACCTAAACAGGCCCTGCACGGCCGGCTTCTTGGAGCGTCTTTGCACCATCATCGACTGGGAGCGGGAAACAGCACCGCCACCTCCACCCGAGCCACCGCTAACGGTGGCATAGAGCAACTGAGAGCGTTTCTTGCCGCGGGTTAGTGCGCTGCCCAGTGTCCCACCGGTGAGTTCACCTCTCCCGAGTGACGTCTCAATGAGTCCCAGTTGGTAGTTGTTGTTCACCTCCGTATTGATGAAATACTTTTGATACTCACTGCTGCACGTTGAGGCCGAGACACTCGGTCGCTGGCGACTGTAATCCAGAGGCTTGTTGCCGCTATAGTCCATAATGTCACGATTGGCCTCTGAAAATGATTAGAATTGTGGTGTAAATAGGGATTGTGTTAAGGGAACTTGTTCAAATGTAGCTATTTATCTTAACTAAACTTTGCCTTAATATTTCCATTTAAATATTAATACATTTTATAAGTTTAAACGTTTTATACATTTTAAAGGATTTCAATAATTAGATTTAATTAAAAAATGCATTCTCCAAGCTGAATTTTTGGGAAATAAAACATGGGCATTTTGGAATATAAATTTATAAATTTCTGCTTTAGAAATTATGTAGTTTTGCAGTTATTAACACACAAAACTTTAGTAGTGCCCAAAGTCCTTACTTCTGAGCAACAAATTGCTCTGCCCGGCCTCTGCTGTCACATGCACACTGTGTACAGAATATAAACAACGCATCAGTCTGGTCACATTTTTATTTTGTATCTAAATCTAAAAACTTTTAAGCATTAAAAGCTGTTAGTTGTTAGTCGCTATTTGTTATGCAATATTACAAAGAAGTTTAGCTATTTTATTTTTTATTGATATCTTGTGAACTTTTAAAATGATTATAATAAATACTTAATTATTCATTTTAACTTAACTTATTCATTTTCTTTAATATTTTAATAAACTTAATAAATACTTACTATAAACATTCCAGAGTAATTCAAAGATATTGTCTCTGCCAAACTGAGTGGCCAAGTGAAGAGGTGTGTATCCCTAAACACAAAAAACATTAAATATAAAGGATATAATCAATACATGAAATTGTAGTATAGTTTTTCAAGAGAAATCTTAATGCTCTGGAATACTTCTTGTGGGAAAGTTATGAAACCTTTCAAAAATAATATTAAAAACCATCTAAAACCTTTTACAGTCCCTTATAAATTATATATCTGGTTCATGGTCCATAGAAAACCATGGTGTTTTGCCATTTTGCGGCATTGTTTTGCTTAGAACCGTGTCGAATCTTGCGGACTGTGATTGACAACAAACTCACGTTTGTTTCAAATGTGGATGTGACATTTTAATACAATCGAGTGAATTTAATTTCGCAGGAACAAAGCGACGTTCAATTTAAAATTTGTGTAAACTTGAATGCACAAACGAAAGGATTAGATGGAATCGGAACGGAGGTGACAGGCTGGTGAGGCTCGGCTCGATTGGATATGCTCGTCATGATTTGTCACAGCCTGCTCTCCATTCTCGGTTTAAAGCCTCCGGGGAAAGGGTTACACGATACATTTCGAGAACGGTGTGTGACATGTGACGCACATTTACGCGCGACTGGGACAAGCCAATAAGTCGGTTCCTCGTCTATTATTAAAATTGCCCCAATAGATTTACATATCACTCACCCCGTTCTACGGCGTCAACAGTTGGCGATGGACGCGAGTACATGGAATAAATGTTATATTAAAATCGTTCAAGTTAACACGCTTGCATCTCTGATTATAGCTTACCGTTCTGGCATTAACATCGGCCTTATAGGTACCGGCAATTAGCTTAACCACATCCTCATTGCCGTGCTTGGCAGCCCAATGCAAGGCGGTCTGTAAGCGATCATTAGAATGAAGTTATTAGAACATAGTCTTGATGAATGTTGGAGACCTAAGATTAGGATTTCATAATAATATTAAAAATAAATCCAATAAATCAAATTGAATCAGGAAAAATACTACTTTGAAATTCTTTAAAAGTAGCGCTTAACCCTAGAAAAATGACTTTTTTAACTAACTTTATTTTCTAGATGTAGAAAGTGCACTTTAAAATTCCCAAGTACGAATTCAACTATAAAATGGTGAGGTTATGAGTACTTTTCCATTTTTTTTTGCCAGAAATTTAAATAATAATATAGGATTATTTTTGAAACATACATTTTCTGCGATAATCCGATTGCTTGTGTTTATTGTTGGCATAATTATATATTAGATCATTCAAAAAATAAATATCTATATTGTTTTATTAATAATACACAACAATTAGTAAGACAAGACCTTGAGTGCCTATCGTGTTGAGGGATTTATTTGAGGCACGCTATCTGAACAGAAGCCCCTGGTCTCTGATGTTGTCACCCAATCCCGTTGCGGATGCCCCAGTTCTGGAACTATTTGTACCGCCATCAATTGGCCTCGGCGACCGCCGCCGCCGAACCCGAAAGCCCAAATTCGCGGACAACTCTCAGCTGCCGTAAACGGAGATTTAGCGATATAAATAAATTGGCCAGCCACCGTCGAATGCCTGTTGCCTCAATTATTTTCATGTTAACATAATAATTTAGTATGGCAAAACGATTCGTTGGGCAGCGATAAGGCCCGGGTCGGAACTCGAACTGGGACTCTGCTGAATCGCCGGCAGATCTCGGGCAGATCGCCACCAGTGCAACGGCTTCGGCGGTGCATGTCTGATTTTCTATAGAATTGTTTGCCGCCGCACTGCAGCCCACGTAAGCGAGTATCGCCCATGTGTTGACAATGAAGACGGTCACTTTCTGGACTCGCGATCGGTTTCGAACAAATAGAGTTTCAAGTCAATTCCCATAGTCTGGCCAAGCGATCGGCGATCGGTATGTAATTCTTTTCAAGGGAAATTTGTTTCGTGTCTCCCGTTTAAGATGCGCGATGCTGCCTGCTATAGCTTCAGCTTCAGCTCCAGCTCCAGCTCCTCTCCAGCTTGAGCTCCAGCTCCTGCTGCTGCTGCTGCTGCTGACGTAGTTATTGCTGTCGATGCATCTTAATCTGCCCAGGCTGGCATTTAATCTCGTCCATTGTCTTTCGCCAAACCAATGATCACGGCCGGGAGCTGCCAGTTGGTAGCTGGGAGAGCTGGGAGCCCAGTGAACGGCCAGGTGATCGGCGGAATGTGGCTATAATTTGGCTGCAGTGATACTGCCGACTTGTCTCTATTCAATTAGCGCATTTTTTTTTGTCTCGAATTAGATAAGGTGAATTAAATGCTCAAGAGATACGACAGGGTGGCGGAAACAGAACAATTAAGAAAATTAGCTTATATTATAACAATTTTATTATTAAATAGCACACAATGTAAGCCTTGTCTTGTAGGATTTTCTATTTAATTTCAAGTAAATGTGTTTAGAAATTAGAATTTATATAAAAATCTATAGAATTATTGTCATTATAAAAGGGCTAAGATCAGCCTCGAAATCGACATTGTCCATGGATTATCGCCTTGTTAGCGGACAGGCAGATGCTGAAAGGCTTAAAAAGGCGACCGGTTTCGGGCTTACAAATCGTCTCACGCGCAATTCCTTGGGAGGAGCGCAGGAGCAGGAGCAGGAGCAGGAGCAGCGCAGGACAGAGCAGAGTGGATCGTAGCGATTTTAGCCATTTCGGGAAGTTTTGCCGCTACAGTGTGTCTGAGCCTTTTTACATATGGCACGTTGTCCGTCTGCACGTTTAAATTTATTGTCCATTCCATTAATGGTGGCAAGGGACAGGAATTTTGTGTCTTTGAAAGTGAAATGCCATAAATTCTTGTGTCTCGTTCAGCTGTGGCATTGTATTGGCACACACGCGGCAGGCAGGCAGGCCTGCCGGCTGGACAGCAGGCAGGAAGGCAGGCAAACAGAGCGATTTGCTTCTCCTCCGGATCTGTGGATCCGTCGTGGAATCCATCCTTCCTCAGCTGAAATTCCAGGAGCACAGATTCCGATACCTAGCTAGGTCGTGCGACATTTAACCGTGTTGCAGATCCGTTATTGCTTCATGATCATAAAAGGATGTTGCGCATATTTGACGCAGTGTCCTCGGTTTCACCTTACGCTGCCTCCTTCGTTTTGAAGGTGTTTTAAACAGCCTTTTAAGGTGATATATACTTTATTTTCTTGTGTCCCACGATTTGGTATAAAGATAAGGATATTCATTGATTTTACGAAGTTCTTGTGATGATTTTTAAACCATTTAACATTCCTATAAACTGAAGAGGCTTTGTGAAATAATTTCTACCTATTTTTAGTTAACTTAAACTGCTAAATAGCTTTTGTTTCACGAGGTACATTTTAACTTGAAGTTTCTCACATCAGAATGATCCTAGATATTACAAATAATAATAATAAAATAGGTGTTGTACTTACATACTGCATTCCGTATCATCCATGGGAACATGCAAATAAAAGATAGAAAACACACAATTAATAAAATTAAGACCACGACAAAGTCCCACTAAAAACAACTTGGAAAAGACAGCCACAAATTGAGGAATGTTAGAAAAAAAAGACATTGGATCCTGCTCGCTCACAGGATTTGGATAAGGCTTGGCAGACAGGCAGGCAGGCAGGCAAGTGCATAATACTCGTATATGTGCCATTTTCGCTTAACAAGTTAATAATACATCGGCTTGGCCAACGGCTTCAACGGCAATTACAACCCTTCTTCAATTTTTTTTTGTATTCATTTCCATTTCATTTTTCTGGCAGATGGATATCGCGTCCTGTGCAACGTAACTGCGACTAGTCATACCAGCGAGTGTCCTTGCTCCTGTGCCCGTGCCAAAGAGCCCTAATGGTGCCAACTATGTATGATAATGAGGGTAAGGAACTGGAATGCGGGCACTGGCTCTGGGCGATCTCTGGAGTGGAGTGTGGCTCCGACTTGGTCGGATGTACGTTTAGCGCCAAAAGTCGAGCGGTTGTTGTGTGTTTCACGACAGGGCACCGTCGCTCGGAGGCGTTTTTGATCGAAATTCGATATTGCGCTGATAAGGCGGCGGGAATCGCTTGACAGACCCCAGAAGCTGTCATTTTGATGGATCGCCAGGACACGAATACTGTCATGTTTAACATGGCTGCTCCTGCTTCTGCTGCCGCTGCCTGCTCTGGTTATAATTACGACTCCCTGCCTGTCTTTTCCGCCGTAATTGCACTCGGATCAGAGCCACCGCCAACCGATCGCCGTGGCAGCGGCAGCACAATGCTCTGGAGATTACTCGCCAAATTAATTTATCATTAAAGGTGCACTCAGTGTCAAGACCTAGGCAGCAATCTCGAAACAGAGTCATGTTTCTACCGTCATTAATGAGAATTTAATTTGTGTTTGTTTTCCAACTTAGTTACATATTAGATTAGGTCTTGTTCATATACTTACGCCCTGTTGTCGTTTCCGATCGGTGAATGTCGCCAGTACAAGGTTGTAAATTGCCAAAAGGGAAAGCATTAGAAGAGAAAATAGTAATTAAATGTGTATATATAATAGATTGTAGATTGGCAGGAATAATTAGCATTAAAGAGGGTAAAGAAGTAATGTAAATATTGCTTGGAAACAAGGCCTTGCATGTTTATATTTTAATATTAAGAGAAATATTTAAAAATTGTATCTACAGAAATTCATAAAATAGATGCCGAATAAAGAATTTTATTTTTATTGGGGATATTAATTTAATTTCTTTGATATCTTTTCTTTATTTATAAACCTAAATTCCAGCAGGCCCTTTAATCAAACATTTTATCACATAAAATATGTCGATCTCTCTATCCTTTAAAATTATTTCATTTTTTATTATTGTTTTAAATTGATGTTTCTATTATTTTTATCATGAGAGAAGCGGGTTACCAATTCCTCAATTTCAAACTTTAAGCGTTGTTACTACTGCTTTAAGGTAATTATTAATTACTTCTTTTATTATTATTATGCTAGTTAATTATTATTTCCTTAGGCAGTAATATCGGCGATTTGAAGTTAAGATAGGAATAAAATAAAATAAATAGAATCCGTATTTTAAAGCGCTTTACAGAATTACATAACTTCTTTTTATATCATTTTGATTTTTATGTTAAATTTTGAATCTCTTCATTTTTCAATGCATAAAAACCTTTTCATATTTTGTGTTTATTTTAAATTCTACAAAACTGGAATCTTAGATATATTTGGCATGTAAAAACTATTCCCCAGCTTTAAGCCAGAAATACAATAAATAATCATAACCAAAACGCTAGCCCAGTTGAATGATTTAAATCATATGAGCCAGCTAGGTATTTAAGACTCCAATTATGCTATCTATCATATGGCGAAAGGTGTGTGAGTTCCCAGAGTGATCAAAATCCGGACAACAATCCAATGGGGACATAATTGTGAAACAGAGACAATTATTTTCTATTTATGCCCCTGTCCTGGCCCAGTAATTGGCGGGGCCTCTAAATCAATATAAAACTGAAAGTCTAATTGCCACGCAATTCCGAATAGAATCGAGCTAACAAACCTTACAAGCGAACAGCAATAATCACCCGGCTATAAACACGATAAAGTGAAACAATACTAACAATAACAAGAACAACAATAATAATAATGACAGCCAAAAGTCTTCACAGCGTTTTTATCTGCGGCAAACAATCTAAATGATATATTAAGCGCAAAGCAAATAACGCTCTTTTTGTCGTCACCCAGTGTCCTTTCTCTTTCCCGCCGCTGCCCAAGTTAAGTTCTCCAATTATGCGGATTATTAATTTAACTGGGTCGCTGCCACAGGAGAGATACCCTCGTTCCAGCACCCGGGTGCCTGGCTGGGCTCACCGATCGACCGGTGACCACCACTTTTGTCGTTTCACAAGTTGTCAAAACTTGTCATTTAACCGACAATGAGCCTTGTTTGCTTTAATCGTGGTTATTATGCGTGCGG
This sequence comes from Drosophila kanapiae, assembly GCA_008042475.1. NCBI lineage: Eukaryota > Metazoa > Arthropoda > Insecta > Diptera > Drosophilidae > Drosophila > Drosophila kanapiae. The sequence continues at coordinate 374,671 of VNJM01001108.1, read as the reverse complement.
CTGACTTAGCCGCTCCCTCGGAATTATTAATGATGCGTCGACCGCTTTGGCAGGTGCTCTTTCCTGGCCACTGGCCACTGCCACTGCCTCTGCTTATTGGCTATCTCTGAGAGTGTCTCTAATTAGTACACTAACCAAAAATACCTGTATATTGTCTTAAATTGTCTTAAGCTGGCATAAATAAAGTGTTTTTAAAAATAAAAATCACATTCTTTAAGCGTATTTTTAAATATTTAAAGAATTTTATAATAGAGTGTTTTATGAATCTAATATATTTATATATCTTATAAAATCAGCAAATAATTATATTTTCTATTTTATATTTACAGCGCATGAACTAACAAACTTTCGCAAAAGGAATGTTTTTACTTTTTTTTAGAATCAAAAAGTAAACAGAATTTAGAATCAAAAAGTAAACACAATTGATTAAATTTTAAATGGTCTTAACAAGTGTATTAAAAAATTAAATATTTCAGGAATAAACAAATGTATTTATTATATCATAAATACATATACAAATTTATTTGACTTCAGTTAAATTTGCTAACTAAATGAATCTAGTCAGAAAGTAATATGTTTATTTATACTCTCGGAAGGGATTGTAGAAAAAATGATCTAGATATACATATAAGTATTTTAAAGACCTTTGATAAAACCATTTTTGTCTAAAAAATTGTCGAAATTATATATATAATAAGACAACAAAAAAGATTGTCTTTCCCCTTAAAACAATTTTTAAGATCCTGTAAAAGTAATGATTTCCTTTAAGCTGCTCTTTGCTGACTTTGCTAACACATTTAAATGTGTTTCTACAATTTAACTAAATTATTCTCTGTGTAAGCTGGCTGAATTCTGACGCATTTGGACTTCTGCGGACGCACTTTCGTTCGCTAAGCCAAATTAATTCGAGGCTGGATAATCCTGTTATTGCCGCATTTGCCATGATTTATATATCACACCGAATGAGTGTCCGGTGGCCCAGTGGACTGTCCAATTAATTCTCACCAGACCTAATTTATTCGTAATATCCCAGTGAGCCGGAGACGGGAATGCAAACGGGGACCCTTCCTTTAATTGGTTTTATAACAGCAGGGTGGCTCATTTGTCAATGTGGCAATCAATAAATTCGCGAACAGGTGGAAACTCATAACTACGACGGCGACCGGGCTTAGGTTTCTTTTCTTACTCATTTTTTATTTTTTTCTTCCGCCTGTGTGTGTTTTTTTTATCAGCCACTGTTGCACAGTAGTCGCTGTTGCGATGAGGGTTCTCCTCGATCCTCGTGACGATCGGTTGGCAAACAGGTGATCGGGAGCAGAGTGCTCTTTTGTTATTAAGTTGTTAAGCTAAATTATTGTTTTCCCCATTTTTTTTAAATGTATTTATAGTGACGCAGTCTTTGCCATTGGCGACATTTAACAGCTCGTGCATTTATATTGTCCGACACAATAACTATTAACAACATAACAACGAGCACGCTCTTACAATTGTTGAAAAATGTTAACACAAAGGAGTACATTGTTATGTTTTAATGGGGTTGGGTTTCTGAAGATATCTACTAGCTGGATTTTATATTATGTTGATATATAATATAGAAATATACTTATTTGCAAACTTCCTCTAATAGTAATACTTGTGTCTACTCTTCTGTTTAAAAAAAAAACCTAAAATTATGTATTTATGGCATGAAACATTTCAGTGGTTACCCCTTTTTGAGTTTACACGAATAACCTAAAGATAATTGCAAAATATACCCTTATAATAAATATGTGGCAATGGTAGCTAAGTGGCCTGGGGTAAAAATAAAAGTTTTTGGCAGATAGTGAATGTAGATTAAAACAGGTTTATTTCTGGCCAAACTAAAAGTCCTTGGCGATCGACACGAAGGAAGTAATGTGTCAATGGTTTTGTTTTATAACGTGAAAACGGTTTGTATGCTTGGTAATCATTTTAACATTAATTTTTGCACTTCAAATAGTGGTTAAATTGTATTAATTGCAAACGAAAAGACTTGAATACTTGATATATTTAGAAACTTACCAAGGCTGGACACTGAAAAGAAAGAAAAGAAATATATATTAATCTCAGGCTTCTTAAATAAGAAATTAAACATAATAATTGATTGAATAATAGTATCTATTGAACTATAGAATTATTTATTATATGTTGCTAAATGGATTTCTTATTCCTATTTTATTGACCATTTTCAGTCCTGATTACTTCAGTTTTTATGCCCCCTTTTTGTCAATCTAGAGACAATTAAGATGTGAGGCAAGACAGCATTATGCCCTGTTTTTCTGCCCTGGAAAAGCCTGTGAAATGAAGAGCATAATTAAATGCGTAATGCCCCGCATGGAGAATCAGTTCAGGATGGGATCGATAGCTGATTTAATTGTTTGACTAATTGAGAGATTTTTTACTGTGCCGCTGCCGAACCCCCAAGACGACGCGCCGCATCCCAACTACGACGAGGACGCCACTGGCCACATTATTTGCTCCATTTGGCACTCTGGTTAAACTTAATGACTTGATTTGCCCCGAGACTGTGATGAGGTGCGGCTGATTAGCAAGCACTGGGGGACACATCCACATCCAGATACAGATACAGATCCCGATCCACAGACTGTGGCAATACGTGCAGCAACGTGGCCAACATCCTGGCCAGCGTCTCATCGGCGACAATGACTCGCCATATATGTATGCTTGGCAAAAAGAATAAAAAAAAAAAACCTTAAATTTCATGCAGAATTAATTAACCGCGGTGGCTACTGCAGGCGCTCATTTCGTGTCGCCGCCGCCCAAGTAGCATAGTACTTTTTGTGGCTCCCATCGCCGACTTCATCCGACTCCGACTCCATCGCCAGCGCCAGTTCCCAGTCCGATATTTGATGACCGGGGCAGACAACGCTGGAACACACAGAAACGCTCGACGAGAGCGGTCTGGAATTTCATTGAGAAACGTGCCCTGTACGCTGAGGTCGTGTCCCCGTCGCTTTGTCATGAGCATCTCCGCTGGCCGGCTTTCTGGGAGTGCACTTGGCGAAAATAAATGGGGAATTCAATTTACTTGAAGTATGAAAAGCTGTTCCAACATCTCTTTCTTTACTCTTTAGAGCGTTTTATAGATTAACCTAGAAGTTTCCTATCCAAACACAGATCTAGGTGCAGCCTGTCGTGCGATTAAGGCTTTTAGAATGCAAGTAAAATACTTCTGAACATTTTAAATCATTTCTTTTTTTATTTCTCGATACATAATCCTTTCAGGAGCTCCACAAAAGTGGCCATGATTCTTTAAATCAATTAATAGGATGAGTAAAAGCAGGCTAAGATTAGAAATTTTCTCAGTAACTAGATTTTCGCAATCTTTCACATTTCTGGTTCCGGTTTTTCTGGGCACTAGTTATTATATTTCCAATATTTTACTTATTATTTTTCCAAGTGCACGTCTGTATGCATATGCCGGCTGCTTGTTTGCCTGCGAATCTATGTTGTGGCGCCATTAGCTGCCTCGTGTCGCAATTTAATTACAAGCCCCGGTCTGAGCGGGGACATCGGTGAGATTTATGCAAAGAATATGGACTAAGCAGGCATACGCATCAGGAATATTGGTATCGGGAAGAGAAGGAGATGAGGAGCTGGATATGGAGCTGAAGTAGCTGCAGCAATATCACATCGCTGACATCACGATGCAGTTCAGTTGCACTTTTCCCCGGGGACCCGTCGCTTTTTTGATGCACAACTCAATTTGGCCAAGTTGCGGAACGGTGTATTGGCTGGGTTGGATCGGCTACGCGATGGGTGATGACGTGAGCAGTTAGGCCTTAATGCTGTGCCTGTGTATGCCTGCCAAAAGGGCCATCACCGAGAGAGTGGCCTATTCAAAGATATTAAGGCGAAAGCACTTGTTGCCATCATCAGGCCAGGGAGCTTCTTTAAAATCGAATCACGTCCGCCCAATTTTTGGCCTCGAGACTGGAGACTCTCGGAGCTGGAAACCAAGAGAAACCAGACACCACACCACACCACCAGTACCCGGGAAATTTTAACTCCCTTGTAGGCGATTAAGTTAAATGCCACTAAACTAATTTAATAGCGATTCTGAGTGCATTTCGGGTAGCTCAGAGACCAGAGCTCTTCCGATCCTGGATGCCTTCTTCTTTCAGGAAACTTGCACCACATTTTCGCTGTTAAACATCTTGTCCCGGCCATCTTGTCACGTACGCGATCTCTGTAAAATAAATACACTCGACGCCGGGCCGGACCGGGGCCGGGGCAGATTGCTTTTCTATATGGAATATATTGGGTTATATTTATATGGAATTTAATTTGCGCTGACCCAAACATGTAATAACAATGCAATTTCATGTGCAATTTTCCATTTGTCCGGGTTGGACCAGTAAATCAAAGTGAGTATTTAATAAAGCGCCTTGGCCATTTCCTCTCGGGCATTCCGGCGACGACAGGGCTTGGTTCTTGTTGTTCTCCAAGGCAGATGCAGATGCAGATACAAGTTGAGATGCCGATACAGATACACAGATAGTGCTAGCCGGACATACACGTCTCGTTATGCAAAATGCCAGCCATCCCGAGGGCAGTTAGGGCCAAGTTTATAGTGCCTATGATCGGGATGGATGGCGCTTAGCGGGGGCAACCTGTTGCTCCCTTGGGGCGACGCCCCACGGGGCCGGATCGTAAACCCAGGGACACACATTCGGGATGATTAATTTAAGCACTTTTACGAGGCCGCTTCATGGCGCTCCTGATTTATTGGCGGCCAGTGGAGACGACGCTGCTTTACGATTGGCCTCGAATAAAAGTCGCGGGAATGCTAAATACTCCTACTCCTGCTCCAGCTTCAGCTCCTGCTCCCATTTGGCCATTCGGTATTGGTTGTCCGTCCTCTAATTCCGATATATATTTCCTATACCTCCTCCTATTCCGAATCCAATTCCGATTTCAAACCGATCGCGATGGCTGCACTCGAACATGGCCAATGAGGAACCCCGAGTTCGTGTCTGGCAGCTGGCGCATGTTGCCATCAGACGCATTTACTATTTTGCATAAATCATAATGTAATCTGCATCTGGAAATGAAAACAAACCGAGAGGCTCGGCGCAGCGTGGCGAGCAGGAGGAGCTGGGCTGCACCAAGTCAAGCGAAAATGTCCAAGCGTTTATAATTAACTGCGCGGCCAGAAACCGAAGACATTTGCAGGCGACATGCCGGGTTCGCCGCCTGGCCTTCGCTGTTTTGCAGGACTCTCGGCTCTCTCATCCAGCCAAAAATACTCGTACAAATGCGAATCCGAATCCCGAGTTCGACGAGTCCGAGTCCGAGTTGGAATACAACCAGCATAAGCTTAAGTCCGAGCATAATCGCGAGTTCCTCAATGAAAGCCTGCAGCTTCTTCGCCTTAGCATCCAACAACAACTTCCCAGCCGGCAAACAACTGCCGATACTCCTCCTACAGCCACATCAGTAATGTGTGTGCACTGGGAGAAACACTGAAGGAGTTCCTTAAGGAGATAAGTTAGAAACTTCATCTACAAATTTAAAAATACAGTTTGTTAGCTCCTTTTAATAATGGACAAGAGTTTAATTAATAAACCCCACGTTGGCTTTTCATCATTAGGCTAACAAATTATCAAAGGATGTGTACATAAAATTCCCAAGTACGAGTTTAGCAAAATACAGCTATAAAACAAGGCAACATTTTCAAGATTATCTTCAACACAAAACTGATGATGTTTCTATCCTGACAACTAAAACTGTTGTATCGATGGAAGCTACAGATGGAAGGAATACTATATATACCTATATTATATATTATAACATGACATTAAATGTGTGTTACTATATTTTGTTTGATATATTGAATGCAGTTCTCCAAAGCCGCCTGCTATTGTTTGGTTAGCAATTTTTACAAATGTTCGATAATATCGACATTTAAGAATTCAATGCGATATTTTTCGATATGGAAATTTCGATATATCAAATGTGAAGATATTTTCGTTATGATATTAGCACCGTTGCTCCTGACGATCCCTTCTATAAGTCTACTCTTGCTATCTGGCAAATAATGTATCTTTAAATAAATTAAATAACAGAACTAAATAGTAGAAATCTTTAATCTATAATTTTTCCGAGATAAAGGTTGAATGTTCTACGTTTTTTTGGACAGTGCCTGGGTTTCGGCACAGGCGGTCAGAGATTTGTGCCGAAGAGGAGCTGAACCCTAGAGATGCGAGGCGAAGATGGGGACCGAGACGTGGCTGGAGATGAAGCTGGAGCTTCGTGCTGATGCTGGTGCTGGGGATGGAGTCCGTCCACTACGCAGGCAAATGAATAACCCTCACCTCATGCGCAATCGCGAAATCGCGAGATCTACGCAGCGCGCGGTCATCGGGCGCCTGCCAAAACTACGGAAAATAATTTATGCCCCAGTCGACGGACCGCGCAACACATTGGCGCAACATGCTCCATGCTCCGCGCGGAGGCAGCAGGCAACAGAAATCACAAGAAACAGAGAAAAAAAAAGAAGAAACAGCAAAGCAACAAACAGCGAACTGCGATCAGCGGGTCGGATGTTAGCCGCAGCAGCCCGGCATCGGCCAAAATTATAAATTAATGAAATTTATGCACAATAAAATTGCAAGCGAAATTATTGATGCAGTCGTTCACGCTTTAAATGCTCCCTAAATCAAAAAAAGCGCCTCGAAAATTATTAATATGGCCGGCGAACATGCAGCCAGACAATCAGATGGCGCTAGGCAGACGCTACAAAAAAAAAAAAGGCATTTATACATTCGCATATATAAAAGCAAACTGAATGTTTGTGGCTATGTACAAATGTGCACAGGTATAAGCGCCGGATATGTTAATCGGTAGAACATGCACCTCTCCTGCCTCCATTACTCGCCGCCGCTTAGCCAATTTGCGGCGGGGTGTATCTTGTTTTTCCTATCCAGAACACGGCCGATAGCAATGCCCCGAAATGGAGCTGCATTTATGCTTTAAATACTGCATTTTACAAATGTGTTTGGATACATTTTAAAGTTACACCCACGCATTTTTTTCTTTAATAAATATACAATTATGTCATAATTTATCTAGAGCTCTAACTGTTTGAACACAGCCACAGAAACGATACATGGTTCCATGAAGCTATTTGACTTTTAAATCTTATTTAAATCAAGGAATTTTAATTACTTCTCTATTGTACTAGATTTTTTCATTATAATTGTAAAAACCTATTTATTGATTGCATTTAAATATGGGCATTCTTCTATACATATATGATATATAAAGGCCGCTATAAATTGCTTTGGGGCTTATAGAATTATTAATTATTTTCTTATAATTCTTATATTTTAGTCATCCTTTATACAATTATTTATCCTATTGGCAATATTTGAAAGGATTTTGAACGTAGCATTAATTTTTTTAGAATCCTTATTAAATGATTTTATAATTTGAAATATTTTTACGGCTCTGGAGAATTTATCTTCGACTATTAGCCTTCACTTTTAAGGTAAGTTCACGGACAACAAATATTTGACACAGCCTGTCAAGGTTCACCTTGGGATTTGTAGATAAATTTTGTTTAACATTTATTAAATATTGTTAAGAAATGGTTTGCTTGCTTGAACATAGTTTTATAAGCTACAAACTATTTTTCTATTTTGTGAGCTTCCCATAATTATTCATCGCTCATTTCAATAATAATGGTTATGAACAAGCATAAAATAAATTAAATATGAAATACGTTTCAAGCTTTCAATTTTAGTTAAGCCTTTTTTCTATATTTAATTAAATTAAGCGTACTATTTATCACTCTGAGATATGACTTTTTAAGCCATGTAAATTATACATATTAATATCAACAGCTTAAAAGGCCATTAAACAAAGTCAGAAAAGGGTTTGAATAACAAAGTTTAACCCAACAAACCATCCTTCTGAGAAATCTGCAATTTATAAATGCGTAATTTGAATTTAATGTTTTCATTTTGTAGACTAAAATGTAAATTAGCTGCGGTGGCTGCATCATCATAAAATAAATTGTCAAATTACAGACACCAAATAGATTTCACACCGCATTTTTAATTTTTACCCACAGAGGCCCTTCCTAAAATTACAGAGAAAATTTTGTTTAAGCAAATAAAACAAAACCAAAACAGCTTTATCTTATCGCGGGCTGGGTTTTGGTTTTGGGTTTCCTTTTAAGCGACTAAATGGAAATACTTGATATTCCACGAACTATGTAAATGCGTCTCCATACACATGTATATATATATATATGTGGTATATAGTACTGGGCCAATACCCATCCCCCTGACCAACCCAAGGGTCCCACCGCGGTTTCGTAACTTACGCAGAAATCTCAACTCGTCTCGGTTCGGTTCGGACACCGTTCGTGTTCTCAAGACAGGTAGCGCTCTATTGGGCTTATATCAGCGGGCTAAAAAATTAGTTCCTCAACGATGACAAATTAGACGTCATTAAGACTGAGCGGGCCACAGTGACCTCATCTTCTCATCCTTTCTGGGAAATCAACCGAGGAACCGTGGAACGTGCAACAAATGGGCATGGCCATCCTAGTAGCTGAGAGCGCGCGTGGAACTGTTACTCCACATTATTTATGATAATCTCGATTCTGTGGCAGGCCCCAGACCTCGGGCCGCAGATCGGAGATGCCAGATCCCAGATCCCAGGTCTCGCGGTTCGAGGTGAGCCAGAGACCAAGCCAAGCCAGGTCAGGCCACTGGCGTTGCGCATGCGAACATCACATCACAACATCAGGCGCTGCGTGTGGCCCCCAGACTGGATCCGTTCTCGCTCTTCACCATTCCTTTACCTGTTGCCAGATTTTGCCGGCCCCGGGACAGAGTCCAGATTAATGCGAAGTGACATGTTTAAGTAAAAGATCCAGAAGCTTATCCGATAATGGCCACCATATTTATTAAATGGCGTATTTAATTTGAGCCACTGAACATGGGGCCGGTGGCGCACCGGGAAAAACTGAATAGCCTGAAGTCCCTAAAAGGGTTTCACCAAAAAGAATAAAAACCTTTCAGCAGAAAACATTTCCATGAAGTGGAAGATGGGAGTAACAAAGGAAATGGATTCTAATATAAGATAGTATACTGAATCAGGCTTAAACAATTATATTACAAATATTACCTGGTCTTTATTTAAGGAAAAGTTTTTGTTGAGTATTTTAATTAATCCACTATAAGTCACATTATAAAATTATAATTGTAAGATTGCTTTGAGCATCTTGCTCCTCTTTTCTTTGATAATATGAACCCTAAGTCAAGCTTCTTATTCCCAAATTTGTCTCAGTGTGTCCTTTGCCTTAGCCACAAGCATAATTAACCCAAAAACGTGGCAGCGTCTTTAATTATTCTAGGCATATAGTAAAGTCGCGGCGGCGTCAGCAATTGGGCGACCGACCAAGGGACCGACCAGGACCCAACACAGGCTCACGAGAGGGCCCCCAGAAGATCTGAGAGAGACTGCTGGCTCCTGCCCAGACGACACGATTACCCCCAAATAGGCCCCGCCATAATCATTTGTTTCGGGCCCTAACAATGCAGTATCGATAGCGTGGTGGATCCTCCAGCCTCCATCCTCCATTCACAATCCTCCACCGACCATTCTCCTCCGCTCATGAACCAAGTTGCGGCAGCGGCCACCACCGTCGTCGTCGTCGTCGTCGACGGCGGCTGCTGCTGCTGCTGGCCTTGTTGTTTCCGCTGCTGCCGCTTTTAAGGTTGGCAACTGGCAACTTGCAACTTGTGCTGCCAACTTCACCAGTTGCCAGTTTTGAGACAACACGAAGATTAGCATGCGTGACTAACAGAATTTTGTTATTCGCGGCCGTCGCGACTCCTTTGCTCCTTTGGCTCCTTTCGCGAATCGTGCTGGCAGCAGCCGGGCACCGCCGCCGCCGCCGTCCACGACTCCGTAATCGTTTGTTAATTTTGCTAATTAATTATTGAATTCCCGATAAAGCGGCCATTGAGTAATTGGCGAATGCTTAAATAAAGCAACAGAGATTAACGCTTGCGTTAATGATTAACTGAAAGCGCTGGAAAGTCAGATGAGGTTTTGAAGACTGAAGATTTAATTGAATTTGGATAATTGTAAAATAATAATTAAGGGGATAATTCTGTCTACAAAAATAAATCAAATGTGCTAAAGTTTGATCTATTTTGTTTGGTTTTCTAATATTAATATTGTAGCGAAATGTTTAGAAAAGAAATCTGAAATATTATATCATTTGACAGTCATCTGATGTAATCCATACTATACCAAAAGCATACAAAGATCTTGCACGAAAACAAGTACCAGGCTTGTGATTAAACAAGTGTTTAAGAAACCTCATTAGAACTAATTTTGCTAACTGATTTAGCCACAAAAGTTTTTTTTTCTTGTTCGTACTTGAGAATTTTAGGGTCAATGCTCGTGCAAGAACTTAGGCTTTAATTGTTGGGTTAATTCTTGTATGTGAACTATTGTCTTTTTCCTTAAATTAATAATTATACTAATCTAAGTTGAAAATCCGATTATTACAATTTTCCAGTCCAAAGTTCTTTGCATAGTTACTACCCAGGCAGAGAAGTTATTGCCTTTTTGTTTTTTTTATTTTATTTTTGACTTTTTGGGCAACGTAACCTTTTTCTGTTTGACAAGCAATTGCACTCAGCCCAAAAATGTACCATGGTTCTTTTTTTCGCAGAGGTTTCTTCACCTTCGGAGAGGAGTCTGTACGATCGCGACCCGTTGCATGTCTTTCTTTTTTCTTATTTTTTAAACCCAACCCCATCTCCAGCTTTAGTCTGGAGACCCCGGGTCTCAGCTCCAGTCCCATCGTCCTCATCATCAGCTCTCCATCTGCATTCGTCCCGTTCGCACAAAGTTTAGTTTCGTAATTTATGATGTCGCTATCGCAGCATCAGTCCCAGGATTTTAGGTAACGTGCGAACCCAGGATGGACCCAGGCCCATGGAGCAGGGAGCAGGAGATGGAGAAATATGGGGGTGGAGGAGGAGCAGGAGCAGCAGCAGCAGCAATCCCAGAGGGCGCAGGGAAAACTATTATCAGAAGTTTTATGTAAATTTTTAAGCATGTTGCCTGCCTGCCAGTCTAACATCGGAAATCTTGGGTCGGCAGCAACTGCCACAAGTTGCGAATTGTAATCTTTTGTCATCATGTTTGACAGCAGCAACGCCTGCCTGTCGTCCTACGCATCCAGCACACCTGCCTTGGTTCCCTCATTAATTATGCACGAGTCCCTGTTCAATTTAACACCCTTCTCTCCACTGGAGAGTGAGAGCCGAGGCAAAAGTCCTACTCCAATTGTTTCTAACTATTATATAATTGTGTTGGAAGTACAGTGAAATATTTACAATGAAAACGGTAGAGGTAACCCTTTAAGCGAGCCACAAAAACGGGTAAGGGTTTTATTTTTATATTAATCGGTATTTGTTGGGAAGTTTACTGGATTTTGTAAGAAAAGATTGGAAGATATTTGATCTCTTCAAGTCTTAAGTTATTTTTATGACAAGAAGCTAAGCTTAGTGATTTGTAAACTGAAAATATTCGAATTAAAACTCGAAATAAAGTCTCTAAAAGAACCCTTACATATTTCCTTCTCATTACTATGCGAGATATATAACTTTATTTAACGATCTACGAAATAATTAACCCTTCATTTGTACTTTTTCAACGCGTTCTCCATCCTAGCAAATTAATTACTTTTTTTTTTTGGCCACAGTCGAAGAATAGGCATCGCTCTGCCGGGCAAAAATGGTGCGTCGACAGGATAGGGGCAATAAATAATTGTTTATTTTTGTTATCTCCCAGAAGTTAAAGTACAACAACAAAGGGAAAATAAATAAATAAACAAACAAGCAAAACCAATATGGGCGGACCTATGGGCGGTCAGCGATTCCTGTACTGGGTTTACACTACACGGCGGCGGGCCGGCGAGTGCGCGGAGTCAATTTGAAAAATCGATTAAATTCGAATAAATGTTGGCGAGTGGGCTTAGTCGGATTTAAAAACTCATAACAACCAGGCAACACCTCCTTTTGTCCGAGGTGTATACGGAACAATGTGTGGGGTTCCCGTCCCAGTCTCCTCCCGGCCGCCGGCGATTTCTGGATCTCGTAGGATCGGATGAGGAGCAGCGGGTACGCTGGCGGTGGCCAGTTCGGTATTTATTCATATTTATTTTGCACAATTTATGACCCGGCGAGCCCCCTGCGCATCGCTGGCATATACGTATTGACAAATTTGCAGGGCCCTCTGGTGCTGACAGGCATCCGGAATGGGAATGGGAATGAATATGGGACTGGGATCTGGGATCTGGAATCGGGGATCGGGAATCGCGGGAATCAGGAATCGGTAGCTGGCGCTAGTACATGGAACGGTGGCACTGCCTGCGACAGGAACACGGATTCTCCCAAGGCGAAAGCTAATCAATATACATACGTTCGGTTTGGCTGGGATCGGCGTTGATTGCTTTGCCGTTGCCCTCACACACTTGGCGATATATTGGAGCACTCAGAAAAAATATATATATAAGCCAAAACCTATTTAATTTTTATAGCTACTATCCGTTCAATAAACTCAAAGAGTACTAGAATATTTTATTTATATAATTAACAAAGGGTCGGTTTCTCAAGGCCTAGATAATATTTAACTACAAGAGAAACTGCTAGTTAAATAGTAGATTTTCTTCACAGCTCATGTGAGAGTTAGCTCTTAACTGGCAGACGTCTTTCGTCTTCTGTCTAACAGTTAAGCAACTGGTACTTTAAATAAGATTTGTGAAACTGACTGGATTAGAATTTCCAAGAAATAATAATCGTCAAGTGTTTTTCATTATAAAATTAAATGAACTCTTAATGTGAACTATGTGAAATTTAAACAAATTTACTTTAGAAAATGTTTGTTAATATGTATTAATTATATACCATATTTTTTCACTATTGCCTTAGCGAACATTCTCTAAAAAGTTATTAAGAAAATGTTGGTTTAGTTTTTAATATGTCTTTTAATTCGAAACTAAAGGTTCTTTAAGGTGACCGAAAGGATGTTCTACAAAAGAAATCTAAATAAAATTAAAATTGATTATGATTTACTTTCTTAAATAAACAAGTAAAGATTTTGATAAGAATGTCACTTAAAATACCTGAGGTAATTTCTTAATTTTTCGCTTTAACGAACACCTCATAATTTGTCAAAGTGTACAGAAGAATAGAAACCCCATTAAGAATATACATTATTTATTTTTCAAGTGTAAAGAAACAGACCCACACACACGCTATTTCGCCGGTTCATGCCATTAAACGTGACAAGTTGCATGTCCAAATAAAGCAGCAATGACCTCCATCAAACCGATATCGCAGATCGGGATCCGGGGCCATCAAAACGGGGCGTAATAATCAAAAGGATCGTGTTTAATAAAATGCAAAGCGTTCGCAATCGCCTTCCTGGGCGATTGTAATCGTCTGAGATCAACTCCGTTTCATTCGGATCGAACTGGAGGAACGTGGAGAAACTAGTGGATTTGGTGGAACAATGGTCACTCGGTGGCCGGGGCCAGTCAATCAGGAATCCATCTTCGTCAGCCAGGCGAGGCGATTGTCTGCCGGAGTTCTTGGTGGTTAACATGGCGCCTGAGTTTGTCGTTTTGGGAATTGTCAGCAGCGGATCATCAGTCGGGATGATCGTCTCAATGACTTTGACGCTTTCTGGCTTCGCTCCTTTGTCTGCCACACATCCATTGTTCTCTTTCCTTATTTTATTTTGATTTTTTTGTTTTGTTGTCTTGGCGACTGGCGGCGACTGCGGCAAATGGATGTCCGTGGCCGGCTCATGAAATGTCAATCAAGTCATAGAAATCGCATTGCTGATTGACTATGCGAAAGTAGGTGCTCCGCGGAAGCTGGTGAATCCCGGCCTCGAAGACCCAGTCGAGGCTGGATCCGCACACAGCCACAAAACAATTCAATTGAGGCAGCAAATAAATCACGTAGAACGGACTCAATGATCGTGGACCGAGAGCTTTGTTTCCTTCGGGTTTTGTTTTTATTTTCTTTTTTGGTTTGGTTTTTTCCTCGATCTTTGGGGCCTGTGACAGATCTCTGGTGGGTTCTGTGGCAGGAAAAAAATGCGCACGGTCCAGGCTACAGGCTACAGGCTCCAGGCTCCCGAGGTTCTGTTTTATTTTTATTTTCTCTTATTTTTTTCGGTTTAGCCTTTCGTTTGGGACTTTTCGTAGTAGTTATCTGGGAAGTTTTTCGAATGTCGCTAATTTGACGACTGCACGATTGCATCAAGTCGCCGGCGAGCACAGGACGTCTTCAGTCTGGACGAACTCCCGCCGATGCATTTACAGATAAGCTCAATTTCGTTTTTGCTGACACTTTACTTTACCGTCGGACCATCGACCGTCGACGGTCGAACCTTCTCGAGGAGCAGCCCCCAGCATCGCCGGGTTTCACGTTTTCGAGTTTTCGAGACATGTCGCCGATTTCGGATGGCACAAAAATAAAAATTCCAGTCCCCAAGTCACGGAGCTAAACACGCTAAAGTCTCTCTTAGCTCCGCGTAACTCCTTAATGGTCATAACAGTTTCTTCGATGGCTTTGCATTACACGCCGCATTGGTCATAACCGCCTCAACTTTTTTTGCTTAATGGCAAGACCACTACTGTGTTTAAATTCAATTAAGGCTCGATTTATATTGACAGAGTGTAGGGCATTCGGTTTGGCAGCTAGCCAGCAAGCAGTAATTGTGAATGACAATAATTGTGGAGACAATCGGCTGAGTTCGGACCCGTGTAGAGGTGATTCTGGCCACATTCTGCCCGGCAAGACATCCGTTGGAACGTGCAAGATGTTGGCGCCAACAGCGCCACCCAATAATGCCACAGGGATACTCGTAATAATAAAGACGAATTCCTGCAATGGAACGCAAGATCAGGCCAGTCCGATCCAGTCAGCCTCCAATCGCCACTTTCATTGGGATGACAGTTGGAGGCTCTAAAGGAGTAGACAGTTGCTCATGTTTTCAGTGGCAATCGTGGTCTTGTAATATTTCTTGGAGAATTTTGAAAGTAAGGTTGGCTTTTAATTAAATAAGTAGGAGATGCTTCAGGAAATTACTATAGTATGAAGACTGTGGTTTAAAAACTCAAATTTAATTATAATAAAAATATTTATCTTGTAAGGTACTAAAAAGTAACTCCAGTTGGTTGATTTAATTCGCAAATATCGAGATGCAAATAGTATCCCAAACACCTAAAGATTCCTTTGGTCAAAAGACAAGTACAGCAGGCTGTTTCAACACCTTGTCGGGAAACTTCATCAATATAGTTTGCTGACAATCATCGTTATAGCTGAATTAATACTTGGGAATTTCAATTGCACGCTTTGCAACAATTGCACACTTAAGACCACTACAAATCCCTGCAATTTAATTCAAGGTAAAAAGTCAACAAATCCCCGCCAGCTAGCAGGGAAAGCTCATGACCCAAATCAGAGGAGTGACTTCAAAGACTATTTACGACAACGACAATTAAATGGGGGGTTTTTATGTCTGGAAGTGTATCAGTGACGATGGCCGGATGACTGCCATTGCCACTGCCTTGCCCTTTCCCAGAAGGGAAATCCTTTCGCATGTCAACCGACAGTATTTCCAGCACATTCGCCGGCAAGACAGACACCGGGTGAACTCTAAACTGCAGAATAACTAAATATATATAAATCCCCTGCTGTTCAGGGAAATATTTTGATGACGTTTATGCGTTTTCCACAGCCACTTCCACGTCATATGTCGGCAGCGACGACGACACAGAGCTCTAATTAAATTTAATAGCTGCGCAGAGACATAAAATTGAGCCACCAACGTGGCGGACGGACTGGGCCCGGCGGCGGCAGGTCGTAAACACATTTGATTTGATTTCTGGAAAGGCTTCACTCATTTGACAGCCGACGGAGACGTTTTCGCCGGATTGCTGATTGAATTGTCACCTCAATTTAATGATGCGCCCCACACCCCACAGTTCCTAGTGTCTTTCACACAAGCCGCCCCTCGCCGTTCGGTTTGATGTTTCCATTTCATCTGGGAGGGAATCTTATGCCACTCGGCAGCCTGGCGGCGCCACCAACGCCGCTGACACACATAGAAATGGAGTCGCAACATGGGAATATATATATATATATATCCAAGTGTGCCGCCGAGACTACTGTTCTGTCAAAGGTGTCAGACGTTTTATTGCCTTTGTGGACGACCTGTTGAAAAGTTCATGGTCACGATGTGCGGAGTGCCGTCAGACGGACTTTGAAGATGCTGCTCCTTAGATCTTGGGAATGGAGACACACTTTATGCGATTTGCACGGGTATTATTCAATTAAAAGGTGCTATAAAAAATGTATATAAAAATATTAGATCTTAAAGAACTATAGTTCCTGGTTTGGTAATTGAAAAAACTCTTCGTTTCTTCTGTGTATAATTTTCTGGAAGTTTTCTCTACTTATTTGAATACACAAAACGCAGGGCCATGGTGGGGAGGACCTCGATTGGCTGGAAATGTACAGCACGTAGTCGAACTCGCATTCGCACTCATATATATGGGCTTGTCCGGCCGCTTGAGGTTGTTTTGTATCCCAAGTTTAATTAAATTTCTGGCATACGACATCAGCAATCAAGCACTGGCAACATGGCACCGTCACCGGCAACCGGCAACCGGCACTGGTACCGTCACCATTGCCGCCGCACCACGGGTTAGATAGATGCACAGTCATGGACATGACTCTGTGTAAACGGACATGCACATTTGAATTCGGTTAAATAGTCCACCTGGGCATGCCATCCACATCCAGAGAGCCCCATATCCTGGGCCAATCCGGAGTGGCTAATGTTTTTCGATCGGCAATGGCTGGGTTTGGGTGGGGTTTGATGGAATGCCCTTGTACGGGCGAGCATAAAAACCACATAGGCGGAAGGTATCAGTATGTGCATATATTCAAAACGACGGCCGCTGCTAATATGTAGTAGCGAGCGGCTTATAAAATGTTACAAGTTTTGTATTAATTAAAAACTTCGGCTCGTGTGTACTTTTACCAAGCTATATACATATGTCTGTCTGTACATATATACATATTTTTTCCCTGCCACAGCAGCAGCCGCTTCTTTTGCACATTCAGGTGTTCCTGTGCGGTGTTGAGCACGGAACGAAATTTAGGGGGATGTTAGATAACAAATTAATGCATGAGCTTAATTTTTTGATGGTAAATTGTAGTCAAAATAATACTTTTTTAATAGTAGTATATTCAAATTAAAAATAATAATTATGAGTAGCTTATTTATAAAAGATAGTAAGGGTTATAAGACCCTCAAAAGAAGCAGAGCATTAATTTCTTTTCTAAATAAGATTTGTCTTATTCCTGAATCGATCTCTCAGCCTCTTAGTCTTCTATTTTATTCATTTAGTATTCTATTTTTACCTAGAAAACTCATCAGTACTACTTTTGCTGGTTTTTTCTGTGCCAACACTTTTCGTGGTTTTATGAAAAGTTTGTCGCTGAATTCGTACTTGGGAATTTTAGTCTCATACATATTTTTGTTATAATTTCACGAGCTAAGACTCGTAAGTTTTTTGAAGATAATAATTGTTGGAAACTATATCCGTTACTCAATTTTTATTCTTTTTTTATAAGTTAGCTTGTAACTTTCTTAAAGATAATACTTGTAGGCACTTTGTACGTATTTCATTCCTAAACCTTTATTAAAAAATACCAGTTAAGATATTTTTTAATACACTTTTTTTTCGCTCTGTGCGTGTGGGTTGGACCCGTGCGCGGGCTTGTCTATTGTTTCCCGCCCGCCAGTCCAGTCCGTCCGATTTTGGTAGGGGCGGTGGGACCGCCCCAAATAGACAAGCATGCACCGTTTTGCAATTTAAGCTTGTCGACGTTGCTGGTGCCGTGATGTTGGTGTTGCCTTTGCCTTGCCGGTGTCGGTGTCGGCGGTGTCCCCCCTGTCCCAGCACTCCCTATATTCTCCGCCAGCCATGCATCCATTCCATTCCATTCCATCCATTTCATCCATCCATCAACGTGTTTGACCTAGCCGGCAATTCGGTTTGACATGCGGGTAAATTGAATTTTCCTTGTTTCGCATTTGTTTCGAGTTGTTTCTTTTTTGATTTTGGCCCGTTGTACGAATTACTTATTCAAATTAAAAATATTTCTTTTTCCTTTTTTTTTTTTTTGTTTGTTTTCGTTCGCCATGTTTTGTTGCCCGATGACTGGGGAATATTTATTTGGAGTTTCTCCCCGAAGTTCTCGCCCATTTTATTTACATACGCGTACATATGTAAATGGCCGGGATGAGAGAGTGTGAACACTGGCACTATGTAAATACATAATCCTGTCCATGCATACAAGTGTAACTGAATCTATCAGCATAACTTTTTAGGTTCCGTCGCAGATTTCACTTGGAATATGTTTTGAAGTTTGTTTTAAAACTAATTTTAGTAGGCAGCCGCCAGGTTGGAATAATATTATTTTAGAGTCTAACATGGAAAAGGGATAAGCTCTTAAGGCAAGAATTTAAATTAAAATAAGGAGTGTCTCGTGTTAATTTGGGAAATATTTTCTCTTTACGATTAGTTGGCGTATTTTTAGTTAAGTTTTAGATATTTTTATAAAATATTATAAAGAGTTCTTAAGGTCTTTGTAGAGTCTTCTTATATTTACATTTATTTTGCCATAAATATTCCTTATACTAACTTTAGAGTCAGACTAACTGAGGAATATTTAAATTATAAATTCCTCAGACTAACTGAGGAATATTTAGATAACAAAATAAATATTTTAAATACAAAAGACAACATTTACCATCCACGACTTTCAGAGATAAATAAATAGGCATAAAAACCAAACAATTGGTGAAATAAAAGTGCTCTCAATGTGTTTCAAATATTTAATAAGAATGTATCTAACAAAATAACCTTAATAAATGGTTTTTAGATATTTTAACCCCCAAAAAACCCATATCAATCGAGTAATGATCATCGAAGTGTGAACCTATAAAATAACATTGTAAAAGCCAATTTATCGTTGGTTTCTTAATCCACGAATGAAGCAAATTAATTCTTGTTCTTTTTGAAACTACAGAACTCCAAACTATTCGTGAAATAAAAGAGCCCCCAACATGTTTAAAATATTTTATAAGTACATATCTATAAAAACAGCCTTACTAAAATATTTAAAATTATGTTAAACCCTAGAAAACTACCCTTTTCAATAACCTAATCATCTGCGTGCGAATATTCAGAATTTCATTTAAGAAACAAATTTTTTCGTTGGTTTCTTATTCCACAAATGAAGCGAATTAATACTTGTTCTTTTTTATATTTCTTTTTTTGGGGCCCCTCGGTGGAACTTGAGGCATTAGGTTAAGTGGCAATCGCGCTGTGATTTATGGCTATTTCCGTCTCGTTGCGATTTCAGTGATTCAAGGAATTGGTAGCGCCGCAAAATGAGCTGCCAGTTGGCAGTTGCTCATCCGGGGAAGGCGCTGGCTCATTAATTGATTGCACTTATGGCCCTCAAGATTTGCATTCGCATACTCGTACATGTACGCGCATGCAGCCGAGTGTGCGGAATTCATTATTTCCGGGAACAGTGCATTTGTACGGCAATTAGTCCGCTCGGGGGCATCATAATATACCACAGATACTGCGGCTACCACGCCCATTGGGCCCATGGGCCCATGTGCCCATGCTTATGCCCATGTTCCTCTGCGGACGGCATAAATCATCTTGCAACGGGGCCGACGCCCCAGTATCAGCGGCGTTGGTTATGTGGGACATAAATACCCAGGGACGGCAGCTCCGAAAACGTCGTCTAATTGAGAGACACCACTGGCACAGGGACAGGCAAATCTGGCGGGGATCGTATTGAGTTCTCACACTGAGCGAGCGCCCGCACGAATCGCCCCTCAATTCCAATCTCGAGATGTCGCGAGCTGAGCCATTTTTCCATGTCTCATTTGCGGCGATACCCTCGGGTATTGGGGCTCGACTTTCCCCCAAAATTTTGAGTGGGGTCACACGCATGTCATAAATAAGTGTAAAAAACAGTTCAAGACTTTGATGGACTAGGGAGTACCGATGTTCTAAAGTTAGTTGTATTATAAATTTGAGGTAACTTGCAAATATTATGTTACATATTTAGCTAACTATTTTATTTAAATTTACTTCCTTAAGTTCAAGTATCTGTATTACATTTGTGTCTAGTGCAGTCTCTGCATACCCCTTGACACCATAAATACTTTAGTAAATAGGGAAATCTCGCTCTTGTTTTGTTTTATTTATGATCCTTTAATACCTAAATTTCTCCATCGCAATAAGTTACTGCGGCTGCCTTCAGACATTGTGTCAAAACATTTTTGATTATCAACAATTAACAATTCCTAAAATAAGCTCAGGTAATAATTTTTAAAACACTTTTTGAGGGGCCAAACTTTGAAAAAGAGGAATATATCAAGTTGGCTGTCTGAGAAAAATAATAGCCATATAAATTATTTCAAAAACTGAACCAAAAGAATACAAAATATAAGAATATTATGACTTGAGGTGGAAAAGAAATCTATTTTGTAAATTATTACTTATTTTGTATTAGAAAGCTGGTGGAAATAAATATATCTCATTACTTTATTAGTTGAACATTTATAAAGTTATGAGTACTCTTGTTTTAATTAATCATACCTCTTTAATAGCTGTCAAAAATGTTATATTTAATTGTTATCATTTCGGTAATAAATATCTAAAACATCTAAAAGCAACTTAAGAGACTTAGTTACAGTCAATATTTGTAAAAACAAAAAAAATAAAATTAGTTATTTAAGGCTTAGCGTGATTAATGAAGATATTATGTATATAATAAGTTACTTATCTGAGTTATAATAATTGTTTTTAATTGTATGCTGTTTATCTATGAATCCAGCATTTCACGAAACACTATTGCAAACCGAAGTAAACATAAATAAATTTAAAACATAAATCAATTCCTCTTAAATATTTCTTCTATTTAAAATGTTTGTAGTTATGTTTGGAACACACAATTAGGCAGCAAAAACTGAAGAGCGAAAAAAATGGAAATTGCTTGTATTATGTCAGTCGCCACCTCCTCAACCTCGACTTCTTCCGGGGATCCGTCATTCGTCAGTGGTTGTGTCCAAATGGCGACTGGACCCCGTCTCCGTATCTATGTCTATGTCTATGTCTATGTCTATATAGTGATAGTTAGGCCTATGGCCGACGGAGTTGTGCTCACGCCCACTTCTTAACATGCGCTACAAGTGCTAAAAATGCTGAAAACATATTTCACAATTAATTGTCGCCTTGGCTGGCGTTGCTTGCCAGTTGCCAGTTGTTCGCTATGCGACAAACGCCCCCCTTGCCACGCCCCTGTCCCTCGGCTGTCGTTATTATATTTTCCTCGCATTTTTAAGTGTTGTTCGACATGGCAAAAACAACGCGTTCGCTGCTTAATTTGTCGTAATTAATGCTTATGAATAGTTCGTACTTGTCGTATTTGTTAGTGCCACAACGTGGGTGGAAAGTGTTGGCCAGTAGTCTCTACTGTCTACGGGGGGGAGGATCAAAAGTGGAAAAGGAAGATCGGTGGCAACTTACCTGCAGCTTAACCAGTTCCGGGAACTCGCTGGCCATCTTGGCCAGCTCCTGGTAATTAGCCTTCGCCATCGAGACGATCCACTCCTTAGCCTTGGGATGCGACAGTGTAACCTCCGGCGAGTCCTTCTCCTCGATTAATTGCTGAAAGACATCGAGAGGGAGATGGTTAGAGAGCAGAGAGCTTGCGGAGGGGCATAAATTAATTATGCATGTTTCTGCCACTTTGTCTACGACTTGGCGGGGGAGGGCCAAAAACAAAAAAAAATAAATAGAAAACCAAAAACGAAAAACATCGGCACGAAGCGAGAATAAAACATAGAAAGCCCATTGAGAGCATTAACGCCAACACAGTCCTCGCCTCCCGGAATATACGATTCTCTAATTTACCCAACTCGCACACACACAGACACGCGAGCGGGTAACATTGCCCCACAATCCCTGTGTGTGGCATCCGATGGATGTGCATATGGTTATGGATATGGATGTGGTTGTGGAACTTGAAGGCGGGGCCCAACTGCACTCGGAAAAATATTGAACAGGGCGGAGATGGTAAATATTTCAGATTTTGAATGTAACTGAAAGTAATTCAGAACTCAAACTGTTTCTAAACAGACTCACAAAACAATAAAAAATCATAAATCACAAGAAGAACGTTACACATTTCTTTATACATTTGAAATATTCATTTTATTTCACTTGTGAGCCGAAGGCCTTAGCTGCTATGGCTCTTAGCACCTAGTTAGCTCTTAGTTTAGAACTATTTGTTAGCTTTAGATAAATAAATAAATAAATAAATAAATAAATTTTATTTCACTAACAATTAATTTTACATTAATTTTACATAATCAGTCTCAGAAAACGAATAATAAGCATAAAATTAAAGTTAAAGTCAGATTTGTAAAAAAAACACATACCAAGAAAAACAACTTGAGAATTATAAAGCATTATACTATGGCAATAGCGTTGGCAAGAATAATTACTTCAGAATTCTAGCTAAAAGAGTTGGTAACAGCTTAGAAACTATTTATATATATTGTTATTTAATTAAATTGGGATATATATTAAAGAAAAAAATATAAAACGCCTAAGATCGTATCATTTGAGCTTTTTAAATTTGATAATAATGAATATCGGTCTCCTAAGAACTTAAATTTAGAATAAATATGTAAAAAAATATTAAGAAAAAACTACTTGAGAATTCCAACGCATTATATTACTGCAAAAGCGAAAGCAAGAATAAAAAAATGTGAATTTTCGCCCTAATAAATTTTGATTCAAAATTTCTAAAGCCTCGCATGCAATCTAAAATCCTTTTCGCATTTTTTCAAGTGTCTAAATAAGATGGCCCCGAGATATTGGGGGATGTGAATTCGGCTTGGGGGATGTGTGTTGTTTGCGAGGGTGCAGAGACACGGGCGTAAAAGCTGGATGGTAATTATGCTCACGCATTCGACGGCGCCATCGCCATGTTCCTCCACTAATTATGAAGGTAATAATTTTTATTTATTAGGCGCGTGCTTAAGGCAGAGGCTGCGACGAGTATATGTGTGTGTTTCCTTGCTCTCGAGGATCTCCAGCTAAAAAGAAAGTTGCTTGTTTTTTGGTTCGTTGATTTACGGAGTTTTTTATGCTAGAAGGTGGGCGAATGGTGTCTACTTTTTCCCATACGCACACACCCGCAAAACTCGGGTGCTGATAATGAGCCCTCTAATGATTAAGAGGGGATGGGGTTTCCGAGGAGATGGGAATTTACGGGAATGCGGATGAGGGGCTGGGTCTGGTGATGGGGATGGGGTTGCCGGAACACATGTGCCCGCGACAATAAGAACAGCAGCCGACATGTGTGCCTCATATTTACGAGCGAGCAACACATTTTCGGCAACTAATTATCCATTCGCGTAATGTTCGCGGCCCTAACAAGGAGTGCAGCAGTCTCCGTGTTCCATTCCCTTTCCTGGTCCCCGAACTTTACCTGAACAACAACATCACCCACTCTTTGTAGGCCTTTATTATCCCGGCCTAACATTACATAGCTAATAAATACAAGGACGACATTTGAATGCCGCATTTGGCCGCAGGATGCGCAGAACGCGTGCCAGGATCTCTCACCCTACTGCGTTCGTTTATTTACACGCCACTTGACTCCCGGAGTGCTCACGTTTTTCCAATTACGGCCACCGGGTGGCGAAACGGTGGGCAGCATTCGGTGCACCGATTTTCCCAGGTAAGGGAAGTCGCCATTTGCAAATGCCGAGCAGTCGAGCAGTCGAGCATTATGGCATTCTGGAAGGCGAGTCGGACGAGGCGACAGGCGTAACAGGAGCAGAACATCACAGAACAGTACAAACATTGAGACGCAGTGCCCTCTGGCAAAGTGGCCATGTCAATGCTAAACAAAAGAGCCCAACCCAAAACAGAACCCCAAACCAACTGAGCCGAACCAAAAGCGAACCGCCCACCACACTAGGAAAAAATAAATATATTCCGGAAGCACCCTTAACTTCATTTTTGCAAATATAAATTAGTGGAAATATTAACCAATTATTGAGAGAATAACATAGACACTAGGAGTAGGTATTGTTAGGTCCTGTCAACAAGTACGAATATATGTCAAAATAATACTGTTTATGCGGAAGGGAGCACTTTCCTTAAGATTCAGGAAAGTAAGCGATTAAAATATGTTTTAAGACTTACAAAAATGTGTGAATATGGAACTATTTCTCAAATTAAGATAAGATACTAAATATGTTATAGGCCTAAGGTAAATATAAATATTATAAATATAAATATAGGGTTAAATATTTGTAAAAGTAAAAAATAAGATGCTCTCTCATGAATTTTCTAAAAAGAATATTTTAGGCTACATTTAGTCAGTTACAAAGCGAAGTAAAATATTATAAAAATAAATCAAAACAAATACAAAGAATTAAAGGTAATAAAACCCTACTAAAACTAAGTATGCATATTTTTCCGACTGCATTTCAACCCCAAGTTCCCCCAGTTCGATGGTATGTTGCCTTTTTATGGCTTTCGCAACACAAAAAAAAGGAGAAAAATTAAAAAAAAAAGAACTAGGAAAAACCCAGAGCAACAACTTCGACTGGAACTCTGACTCGAACTCCAACTTTGAATCCCGGACAGGGACTTTTGTGGGGGTTGAGCATCGAGCACCGGTTTGCCCTTGTCTATATAGATATCGCCCGGGCCAAACTCGTCCTCCCCAATCGCTTGTTTGTTGGCCAGTTTTCTTATGTCCCGTGTCCCTTTATGCCCGATATTATATCACACAGCTGGCCGTTGTCCTTTGTCTGGATGCGGACTGGCCATGGGGTCTCTAGCTGGGTCCTGGGTTCGGGTCTGAGTTCTCTGGGTCCTGGGATACGGGGTCTGGGCCATGTCCCTTCAGTGTTTACGTTTGGCCCCGGCGAGTCTTACCTTTAGGAGCGAATGCCCACAAAATGGTCGTGTTTGCCATTTCCAGGGTCCGGGATCCGTCCATTCTGTCACTCGGGGCTGTGTGTGGCTGTGTATGAGCAGGGGGGGAATGGGTTGTGGGTGTGGCACAGATAGAAAGAGAGGGAGAGATTGTTGCTGTTGTAAATTCAACCGCTTCGGGACACAGTCCGTTGTTGTTTAACAGCAATAACAACTTTTGGTTTGTTTCCTTACATTTTTAATTGGGTCCTTTGTGGGCTGCCATGGCCGTGATGAGAATGGCTTTGCCTAACTAATTTCTATTGCTGCTTATTGGCTATGTTAACATGTTTCACCAACTTGTTTTATGCAAAGGGTTTTGCGCCACGGGTTCAGGTTTCGGTTCGCTTTTCGGTTCGTCCCTGCCACGCCCACACTCTATTCCCATTCCCATTCCCAATGTGGGTCGGGAACGGATCCGGCAGTTTTATATGCATTCTGGGACACACAGGAGGTGCCTCCGATTTTAATAAGAATATATATGCGGTCTGTTTGATGCTGCCACCGGGTTGGGATTTGCTTTAAAGTATATATTTCTGATGATGCCGGGGGGTTTAAATTAGAGTCGCACCGGACACACAGGACATTGGGGTAAGTTTTGCTTTAGTTTTCATAGTTTTTTAGTTGGCAGGATAAAAGGAGTATTTAACTTGGTAAGTAAGGGGTTTATTTCAATGTAGACTTGATAGAAAAGATTTACATTTCTTTATTGCTGGCAAGTATTATCCTCGTCATCAAACGGAACTACTCATGGCCTTTTAAGTAATGCACTTACTGATGACAATTTGTTTGTTGAATCGAAACAGCTGTATATATAACTTTTGCTGTACTGGTCTTATGACTAACGAAACGATTGGTGGCATAATAGTGGAGTCTCTATTTATCATTAAATCAAACTAAACAGACCTAGATTTAACTATATATATAGCAAATATTTTAAGAAATGAGAAAAGAACCGTAAAGCAGAACTAAGACCTAATAAATATCTCATTTAAGAGCCTTTTTAGCCTTAGAAAGATTTCATAAAATGTAAAGAGACCCTCTCTCAAATTGATATCCATATTAAATGTTTGAAAACAATCTAATTAAGACGAAAGATAATTTTTCCCTTTCCAATTTTGTTATGAAACCTGCTCTTCAAACCCTTATTATTCCAGGAATTTCTATATTCAACCCTACCAAAAAACCTTTCCCAAAATTATGTTTTATTATTTTAAACTCGTTTCCACTAACATCATTTTATATATTGGTATTTCCCCTTCAACCTTACGCATTTCATCAATCATAATTGGGTAACAAACTCAAACTTACTTCTATCAATATTAGTTATTTAAAAACAAAAAAAACAACCGATTTTAAGTCCGCTTTGGGGGCGTAAATTAATCAATCCTGTGCCAGCGCACAACGGTGCTGAGTGAGCGTACAAAATGCAAAATCATCGAGCTAATTAAAAACGATCGAAACGAATTTAATTGATCAGCTAAGTCTGTGAGATGCACGGGGTCCCACAATTACAGTTGCGACGCCAAAATTTCACGGTTCATTATGATGGATCTAAGCCACTTGCTCCCCAGTTTTCTTTCCTTATTTTTTTTGGTCACGTTTGTAAAAAAATCCCATGAATTAGAATCCCTCCTTGAAATTCCTAGCAAGATGACGCGCCACTTTCTTTTCGGTTTGCGATGATTAGTTATTTTCTTTCTTAGGGCATCCATCAAAACCTATCCCAATATATTGTTTACAACTGAATTTTAATAATTGCGTGAAGACGGTTGGCGCCATTCGGAATGATGGTGTGTCTTGTTAGCGAATCAATTTGTTAACAAGCTGTAAGCGCTTACAGCGCCGCCAGATACTTTCTTTATTCCGCAGTGGTCCAAATAAGAGCTATCAGACCCGATCGGTATCAAGTGAATGATGATAGCCACCTTTCTATTTGCTGTATTCATGTTTCAGACAAATTAATAATGACTTGTGAAAAGAAAAAAAAGGGCCCAAGCTTATGCAAACTTATTTAAGGGAATTCACCAATATTAAGGGAACTCTAAATATTCATTTATGCCTTTCGAGAGCCACTTTCAAAGTTCTTCATTTAGTTTCAAGTTAATTTTTGTATTTTTAAGTGGAAGTGTAAATCCGAAAACATGAAATACGTGAGAAAATCAAAGTTGCGGCGGCAGTGATGCTTTGAAATAGATTCAAATATATTTAAGGACGAGGAGTTTGATTTTTCCATGTCCGAATGTCTGTACAAATAGGCACTTAAGTTCGCTTCCCAATGTTTTAGTGGGATTTTATAGCATCTGACGTGCCTGCGCACTGCCAGTTTGATGTACATCCACTGCTGCTTCCTCTAAGCATGTTCCAAAAGGGATGACACCATCCGTCTCGCCGACAGATTCGGATGATTTATGCACTGGGGATATATATTCGTTTCAACTCCAAATTGCGTGATTGACAGGCCTAAGTGGTTGACAGTTGTTTGACAACTCGGGCCCAATTGCACTACTATAGCCTTGTAGCATTAACTAAGAAACGGTTCCTGCGTAACGCTTGACAAATTCCACTGCCACATGCTCCCAAACGCTCCCTGAGATTGATATTACCAAATTAGAATCGAAGAAGCGAACATGCAACAAATTATATATGTATCTATCTTCCGGAACTCGAATGGATTTCGTTTGGTGAAGTGTTGAAGGTTTTGTCTTGCTTGATAATTGAGTTGGTCTAATTTTTGGGAAGATTATAAGTTGGGAACCAGGAATGGCTTTTATTTGACGTCAAAGATAGTTTTAAACGAAGTGCACAATTATTTTAGATCTATGATGGATTGAATCTTTTAAATTTTAAACTTAGGTTAAGAAAAGATCACTTGCTTTCGTTCCAATACATATTTTAAACATTAGAAACATGTTTTTTTTTCAATTTAATTTAAGAAAATAAAACCCATTCGACTTTTTACAGCTGTTTCTAACCTTGCCATCGTCTTCTAATATTTTCCACTATTTTTCCAAGTGTTCGCCTGGCATGGCCTGCATTTATTGGCCCCACACAAAATTTCTCACGTAACTCATTCTTGGCTTGTACTCGATATGTACTACGTACACATAATAGGCTTTTGGGGTATCAAAAAAGAAAAAAAAAGAAGGAAAACAACAACTGAAGAACAGAGCCTGCAGAGAGGAGAGCGTTACGAACGCCCGCTTGGCCTAAGTGCCAGCCAGAAGTGTCGTCATGGGCAGTTTGATGGAACAAAGTTACTAAACACATCGGGCTCGAACTCGGATTCGGAATCGGAGTACATGTGTCCGCACATGTACGTACACATGTCGGGCATCAGCTCTCCAGTCCGTTCTCCAGCTCTCGAATGCGCGCGGGGACAGAAAAAAAGTGGACAGAAAGCGAACGGAACGAACGATGCAGGCGCATGTAGTTTTATGAGACTTACATTTATATTGTCCACTAATAAAATTAATGGATTTATTCAATTCGAGCTGTGCGCTGTGCTGGTGGCAATTCGTGACAAGGCTCTGGGAACGAACTGACAGACAGTTGGGTGACCAGCCAGAGCCAAGTAACCAAACGTAGCCAGCAGTTCCACTTGAGGAGGTGCCCCCAAACAAAGCAAAAAGGCCTGGGACAGCCACTGATGCATTGACAATAATTGCTCGGGGTTTCAAGGGTCTCCAGATCTAATCTAACCCTGATTTGTAGCGGAATAACAGCGACTACTTGGTTGGAATTTGAAATTATGCAATGATGGGAAAGGGAACTTGGCTTATTAAAAGGATTTCCTTTACATAAAGCAGGCCGTATTTAGACCTTCATTGAAGTTCCAGTTCTAGGTATAAAAACTTGCAAAACACCTTTTGTTTTTCTTGAAATGGTGATAATATTCATAGCTATAATTAATCACAACTTAAAACCCATGCAAAAAAGGTCGCATTTTCTGAATTGTCTCCCTGGCGAATCTTCCCACTGACACACAGGAAATGGAACGCTTGAGAAGAAGGGCCTCGGCTCCTAAGCACCCGCACTTGCAACCGCACCCTCCTCTCCGGCACCACCCGCATGACGGCTAATGCCCCTCTAAACCAGTTCTCGTCACTCACCTTCTCTGGCTTCTTCTTGGCTGGCGGCGATATGATTTTGGCCTCCTCTTCGGATGCCATCCGGTTGAACTTGCGCGTGGCCTCCTTCACGCTGATGGGATTCTCGGCCGTTTCACCGCTGCCCTCTGGCTTTCCTTCTTCAGCCAGCTCCGGCTTTTCGTTGGAGCTACTATCAGTGGAAGCGCCGGAGGAGAAGGAAAATCGTGGAATATTCTCCTTGTTGGCCATCGCCTCATCAATGGAATTGGAACGTGTGGCCTGCGGGGGAATGGCTGCCGGATCCTCAGTTTTGGACGATTCCTGCCTCTCCAGGCGCCTGGGATCTATGCGTGTTATGGCAGCCGTGAATTCATTGACGCAATCCTTGTAGCTCTCCTGGTGCTCCTTGTTAACGGACACTCCGGTGGCAGCTGCCGCTGGCGGCGGTGGAGCTGGCGCTGGCGGAGATGTGACCATCGGAGGGTTCTTGTACGGCGGCGGCTGCCTCATTGGGGAGTCAAAGTTGAGGGAAGCGCCGCCGGGACTGGAGGGCTCCGGGGCACTAGAGGCGGCGGCCACAGCCCGCTCAGCGACCTCATCCGTGGGACACTCGTTCACATACTTTTTGCGCAATATCAAGAACTTCTGATTGTTCTCGTTCTTGATCGTGGACAGCAGGGTCACATAGGTCTTGAAACGCTTGCGAGCCTCATCTGCAATTGTGCAATCAAGAGATGCATTTAGCATTAGGAAACTTCACCTATAACTTCTTTTCACTTTTCTGATTCAACAGGTTTCCTCAGTCCCAGAAAGTGACTCACTTTGCGTCTGCGGATGCGTAAGAAATTTCTTAAAATGCTTAACCAGCGCATGGTTCGTCACTTTGCATTCGTTCGCCAGCATGTAGTTGCGTATCTCGGCAACTGACAAATCTTTTGGCAGCTCCATTTCACCTCAAACCGCACTTTTAAACACAATTTAACGCGAAAATAAAAAAATTAACCAAAGACAGAACAAACAAAAACAAAAGGTTATCGATAACTGGAGTTATCGGCTGCACATATACTGCAGGCTTGCGGAAAAAAGCTCGCTGATTTGGTGGATGACACAGCTCTGGTTGGAATGACACTAGAAAGATGAGATTTATTAAACAAAAAATTACTTTGATTATCTTTGATTGAATTGTAAACAGACTTTAATAATTTAATATAAAAAGTTGCATTACAATTAATATTAAAATGAACATATTTATTAAGTTGTATTTTTATATTATATTATTTGTTAACTATATCAATGGCTACGCAAAAGACAAGTAAGAATAATAAACTCTTCC
The DNA here is from genome assembly GCA_008042475.1 of Drosophila kanapiae. Lineage (NCBI taxonomy): Eukaryota > Metazoa > Arthropoda > Insecta > Diptera > Drosophilidae > Drosophila > Drosophila kanapiae. The sequence goes on along the minus strand of VNJM01001108.1, from coordinate 344,052 downwards.
TTTTCATAATATTTATTCTCATTGTTGAATAAGAAAAGAAAAACTTATAAGCCCATTTAGCTATTAAATTTGTATTACAAATTCTTAAGATTATATTAATATATTTAAAAACCTTTGATCTTAACAAGTTTAATTATATTTTGACAAAAAACAAGGACCATCTTAAGATGTTATACTATTAGAATACTACTACTACTTATAGAATAATTCATATGCTCATATAGTTGTTAAATTTTACAAAATAATCTTAGATTAAATTAAAAAGGGAATTTACAATATATGACGAAACACCTAATCGTACGATTTTTTTTTATAAAAGTGAAAACTATATTTTTTAATAAAATAAATTCTAATGTGCCATAAAACATGCAGTTCAGATAAATATTACATATTACATTTTGAGTTGTATATACTTTTTAAATATATACCTTCCGATTTTCAACCAAAAATAATTTTTAACTCAAATAAATGCATATATTTCACCCTTCTTTTAAAGAAAATATAGAAAAGGCTTAAAATCAATTATGAAATCCCTTTGGCATGTTATCTTTTTGAATCGAATTGCTGCAAGTTGATTTGCATAAGATTCAACTCAGCTCGAAGATGTTCTGCCGGCGAGAGGCTTCATTATGCAAAAGTAATATTTAAAACAGCTCCGAAATTAATTCCTAAGACACTGCGAAATGGAAATGCAGAGGGCGGTGCTGGGTGTTCGTGCGGATTCAGTCCACTCCACCTTCCGGATTTGGCAGCAGCAGCAGAGTGTGTATGTGGGCCATAGACCGAGTTGATATCCTTCTCAATTGGCCAAATGGCTTGGATTTTCTGTGTGTGTGCCGGCAATTTGTTGAATCGACGTCATTTATCATCCGCACGGAGAGCTCTATCCAAGGAAGAGGAAGCCACCACCAGCCAGCAGCCACAGCCGATGACAGTGACAATGGCGCATCTGGATACACAGATTGGGATTGTATCTTTCACTTGCATTTCAAGATGCAAATGTCAAGACGCGTTGTACTCTGCTCTCAGCAGGCCGTCCGTCCCCGAAAGGGAGCTATCCTCCGTGCCGCAGATGCGCACTAATTTGTATCTTTGGAATTGTATTTGTATCTAGTGGATGGGTGAAGGCAGCAGGCTCGAGCTTCGAAATGTTTCCGAAATAAATGCTTCTTATTTATTATTTTCTGTGTGGGGACTAGAGATTATGCCTGGGTTGGCCACAAGTGTTGGAATATATATTTATTGCAGAAATATTGAATTTCCTACGACAAGAAAAGTCAAAATAATATATTTTTTACAAACCTTTATAGTTTTCCATTAAGTAAATGCCCTTTCAGTTCATTAATTGTCTGGTTAACCCCTCAATTGAATCCTCTTAAGCCAGAAGAGGTACTTCAGGTAGCTAATAGCTATTTCTCCTGGGAAAACGGAATGCATTCCGATCTCGGGAAGTAAGCGATCAGAGCTATGTGCGGTATTTGCAGCCGGATTATGCAATTGTCACCGATTGCGTCGCAAAGTGGCGCCTGATAAGCGTTGCAAATTCAATTATATGCGAGCGAGTACGAGTATAGAAGTGCGAGTGAGTGTCTGTATCTGTATCTGCATCGGTATCTGTGTCTCTGGAGGCAGTTTCCCAAGGCACGACAAGAGAAGGTCTAACCGGGAGCCACTGTCTCTCCAACTCTTCAGTGATCTACCTCCAATCCCTAGACTTTCTTGGTGCGGGCGAGGATTGGCAGCAGCCATCTTGCTAAGTGTGCAGATACTTTCAGTGCATCCCCCGGATACTTCTCCTCCTCCTTCTCCTTCACTTGCTGCTGCTGGAACACCAGTTGGCGTCAGTGTCGAATGCTGCCAGACAGCGATCGACGACGAACGATCCTCGATAGTTGGAAGTTGTGCAAAGGCAAGGAGAGCGTTTGTCTTGTCGGAGAGGCTGCGGGGATGCGGATTACCTGGGCTGGAATGGCTATAGTTACTTTACCGCAGGACGGCATAATTGGCAATTGGAGAATGGGTTTGGCAGGGGGAATGGATCGGCAATGGGCATGAGAATGGCAATGGGCTCACTCGCTTTTATGACTGTTTTTTGCCAACTACCAACTGCACTTAAAGAACTCCTTTATGACAGTCCTCAAGGCTTAAATATAATATGGTTTTAATAGGCAATATAAATAAAATATAAATTAGTTAAGTTAAGAAATATTTTCAAAAGAAAAATGTAAATTAAAGTAGGCGTTTTAGTGAGAGAACATTTTTTTTTTCAAAACATTCAGAAAACATTTAGAAACCAAACAGACATTAAGTCTGCATAAATTCTGTAGGAAATGTCATTAATTAGCTTTATCTTCCTTTTATTTGTTAATTTATATATCATTATGTAATATTTTTTTTGAATACTCATTTTCGAGTGTGACAACTAACGCCGACTGTCTATCTGCCTCAGTCACATCGAAGTCGTGGCCGGATTGAGTCTGTTTCTGTGTTCAACTAAGCCAAGATTCGCTCATTTCTAACCTGCGATTCGGTTTTATTTATTTATCCCTGATTCTGTGATTCCCTCTCCTCCGCCGCCTGACCCCTGGAGAGTGGCGCCTAAAATTACACGAGGCCGTGGACTTTAAAAAAAAAAAAACGAAACGGAGCTGAGCGGAGCAGCTGTCACCGCGAAGGGCTCCGAGATTTATTGTTGGGAATCTGGGGATCGGCTTGGGATGGATGGATGGATTGGCCTGTTCGAGAAGTCAAATGTCCGGCAGGCCGATGAGGAGAGTGTGAGTGTGGCGACGACTTGTGGCTGCTGCCATAATGCCGCCGCCGCGTAGCAACCTCGCCAGATGTCCGCGTTTCCACAATCCTGGGCAGCCTTTTAAGTAGTCTGACAGTCATTATTGGACCATTACCAAATGAGCAGTGCGCATTATAAATGAGCACATAAAACATAAACGTTGTCGCCGGGGCCCGAGAGCCGATTACTGCAATTTAACACCCCCAACTTGGTCGATTCTCCTTCTCCTGCCTGCCAGCCTGCCTGCCTGGATATCCCGTCAATATCCTCGTCCTCAGATCGTCATATGTTGCCATTTCCGACAGGGGGAAACGAGGAGAGCTCGGGAATTTGCTCATATGCCAGGAGTGGTGCGATGTTCAATGATTTTGGTGGTCAAATGCTTTAACTCGCACCGGGATTTTGGCTCGTTTCGCTCGGCTTAGCCCGACTCCCAAGTGGGATTATGTCACTTCCCCGGTGACATTTGCATTTTGATTGACAAACTCATTTAGCAACTGCACTGAGTTCGGTGTCCTTCCTCCTGCGTCCTGCGTCCTGCGACCTTGGGCTACCCCTCCGCTGTGGAGTGTATTTGCCAAGCGCTTATGAGATTTTCAATTACACTTATTTCGTGAACAATGAAACGGTCTTTAAATGCTTTGATTGAAAATATTTACACACTTCTGCTGGGGTGCAGAGTTCATCGAACGTAAGCTCTTAATACTTATTAACTTGTCTATTAAGAGCAGAGAGGTTTTCGGGGGTTTTTACTGATTATTAGTTAGGTTAATAAGAAAGGAATTTGAATGGCAAAGGCTCGTTTCTTTCAGTTTTGAAAGATACATAAAAATGTACTAAAAAAGAAGTAGAACATATATATACATAATAATATCTTATTGGTTATAAGTCAGATATTGCTTTACTGTACTTTTAAAGTAGTATTTTTTGTTTAATGTATGTATGTTCAGTTTTCCAACAATCCACATTTAATTGAATCCAAGTTACGATACCAAAACCTATAAATAAACCTTTATATTCGAAGTTATACTACAACTAAAGCTGGCTGGTTTAGTTAATAGTGCATTTCTTTATTGGTGGTCTAACCAAAATAAAGTACTTAAATGTTTATAGTTATGTTGCCTTTCAATTGGTTTTCAGAGACCATAAAGAAGGCAGCGATATAATTCTAGTATTTGTTTAAGCTTCGCCTTTAACTGTTGCGAAAGATTACGTTTTTCTTGAAAGTAAATTTCTTAAAATCCTTGAGTTGATTTATTACATTTCACGGAAATTGTTAAGAAAGTTTGACTGAATATATGGTGTATTTCGCTTTTGTTTGGACAATAAGAATGATATTTTAAATAGCATTTTTCTGTACAGAATATATATATAATTTTCAACATATTGTTACATTTTCCTCTTCAAAAACGTTCATTTCAATTTCCATTGAATGCCTTTCTAAATTGCTTTTTAACTTGTCCACTTTTACTGTCAATATTTTGAGTTGCCGTTTAAGTGAAAAACTAAAATCAATGCCCTTCGAAAAGTGAAAGGTACATGTGTAGGTACTTATTATTGTATAAGGCAAATATTGCATAATGAGTAGAACTCAATTACGCGCTCATGTAACGGCGCGATATATATTCATGTGACAATTTTTAATGTTTTCCTGACAACCATTAAAGTCGAGCCCGACAATGAAAGCGGCGGCAACCGAAAAAAAAGAGGATTGAATTGGAAATGAATGGTTGTGGAAGTGGAGTGCGTGTGTGTGGTGCGTATCCTGACCCTTCTCTCTCAGACCCAGAATCCTGCAGCCTGCAACCCCCGGCCCATGTTTTACGAAGATCCATCCGACAGGCCGAGAGTGTTGTGACAGTTTTTGCCGGCGAATAATAAAAATAAAAATATATTTCATTTTCCATGGGTTCGGGGATCTGGGTTCGGGGTTCTGGGTTCTGGAATCATTGCCATTTTCTGGCTATTTTGAAATTGATATATGCATAAACCGCAGTGACAGATGTTGCAATTAAAACGGCATAAAAACGGTGGAGGAATTGCCACCACCACCATAGCCATATCCTGCCATATCCTGGCTACACATATACATATATATATATATATATAGCGTGAAAAGTGCGCGCTGTCAGCTTGACAGGCGGACAGCTCAATTGTCAAAATAGGTTTTAAGTGCCGGCAAACTGATTTTTCGTGAAGGCAACTCAACTGAGAGAGAGTGAAGTGCACACCAGTATCAATTGCGATTCCAATCACCGAATCTCCGGGTCTCGAATCCCGTCCAGACTTCGAGACCCAGCGCAGAGGGTGGTCGGATGTGCGATGTGGCGGCCGCAAATGGAAACGCCCCATGTGGTTGCCACCACTCGTCTGGTCTCTGGCCATCGTGCTGACCCATTGATTGATTGCATTTGGCCCCGTCCAGTCAGCAGCCAACTGCCACGCCCCCCTGCCGCCTCCAGAAGGTCCCGCGTCCGTCGTCCGTCGATGGTACGGCAAAAGCGATTGCAAGAGCGCCACTCGTAACTCGTAAAGCGCGCAACACAGCAAATATTGTACTTAACACCCGGAGGGGCACTTGGCCCCGGACTCGTCGCCAATGCACTTGGCGAAAAACAAGTCCTTTCAGATTTAGGAAATTATATTTTGAAGTTGGAGTGATTTAAAGCATGTTATGGTATAAAACACAACCTTAATAACTACAAATTTATTAATTTCTACTTATTTTCTATTGCCTTACCATTTCGAAGGATAATAATCACGTATTGTCCACCTTGTCACCTTCTCTTTAATTATTATTTCAGGCTTACGAAAATTGCAAAGCAAGTACTAAATTAAACACTAATATAAATATCTTTCTAATCTATAATAAAAATGATATTTTTCAAAATAGTCCATATTTTGTCCATATAATAAGTAGCTTGTAATATTTTTTAACTACTTTTTGTTCTAAAATGAATATTCAATATTCAAATATTCCATGTTCAACACAAAATATTTAAATGCACTTTTTGTTCATTTTTTTTGTTATCTTTTCTAAAGAATCACCGTTTTATTATAAATGAAATATTTAAAAGCATTTATAATATATTTGGTTTAGTTACTATATTACCCATTGTTCATATTATTAATACAGTAAATATGTAATATATAGTCTACATGTTTAGTTAGATCCTTTTTATATATATTTTTTGTTATCAACTATGCTTAAAATATAGTTAATTTATTCAAATTAAACTCCTCGAGTTTAAGAATTGGGAATTTAATTTATTTAAAGAAAGAACACGTTTGGAGAAAGAAATTACAAATATTCTCTTACCTCAAAGAAACATTTTATATTTATAAATGACAGTTTCATGTTGATATTTTCCAGACTATAAATCTTAAGATTTGTTTTGGTATTCTATTATTTCTGAAAGTACATAAGTTATTCCCAACAAATTTTGATGCCAATTTACCAAAGGCTATATAGTAAGGGCATCGGATATTTTCATAGTGTACCGCTTGCTGCTGGGTTTTGCCTTTGGCCTCGGCATGACTTGGCTTCCCTTGGAATTAATTCACGTTTACGTTCGGCAGGGGCAACAGCTTTGGTCATTTGTAGCTTTGAGCTAACACGTTGCTCTCATTTCCCGCCGATGCTCGACCGCGGTGGGTGGTGCCGCCACCCCATCCCCGTGCCATCACCCCATACCACCAGGCAGCACCACCCACGGCACCGTGCCACGTGGATCTCCCTGATACCATATATCTTGTGGGAAGCGAGGTGAGGACACGCCCAGACCTTATGGCGCAATTCCATCGTGTAAGTCGCACTTTTTCGGTTTTATAGGTTAATTTGCTTTTATTACATTATCATAAAAATAAACAAAACAAAAAAAATAACACAGCAAACAAGCTTGCCAACCAGCATCAAGCACACACGAGACCATCCGCGCGACATCCGCAAAAAACATTTGAGGTTTACCTCACGGCATCCACAGTGGACTCGGACCGAGGACCATTTCCGGAAAGGAATGTGTGTCCTGGACCCGCTGCGCATTAGCCACGCTCCCTGTGAGTCCATAGTCCTGCCGTCGAATCGTAAAAAATAGATCATAAAGCGGAAGTCCAAATATGTTAGTGCGTATTAATAGCCCAACTTTGGTTTTTTTTCTATTTTGTTTCAAAACTTTACGGAGACAGCGGAAGTGGGAGCACTTTCCCAGGTCACAGTTTTTCACCCACAAAATTTAAAACCTTTTTAAAGAATAGTAAAAGAAATGAGCGTATGCTTTAAAGCTATATTTACTTAAACTTAAGTTATGTTTAGCCAGTAAACGGTCTCTTATTTAGTCATATTTTTAGCTATATTCTTTTAAAGTTTAGAAAGTTAATCTATTTTATTAAATAAAGATCCAGTGAGTCTTGAATGTTGCTAAAAATATAATACCTAACATAGTACTACATAGCACTTTAAGCTCAATCTATAAAATAAATAATACATACTACCTAAAAGAAGAATATATATAATGCTAGCTATTCCATTCTATAAAAACATTTTGTCTAAAATCATGTTGCATTAATACTTATAAATTAATTGATTATATACACATATAAAGCTATTATTTCTTTATAATACACAATTTTGATCTGTTTTCTCGAATTGTTTGCAAAACATGTCAGATGTCATTTCCAATTAAAATTTCTGCCTTCAATTAAAAGAACCTAATTTGTAGAAACAAATTTTGTTTATCAAATTGTTTGATTAAATTAAATACCATTTTAAAAATTTTGTTCGTACTTGGGATGACAATTCAAATAAGGAAACCAACTTATTTTGATTGTTTTCTAATACCTCATATTAGTCTATTGTACTTAGACTAATATAAAGGGATCTGGACATTAGATTGTTTTAACATGCTTAAATAATAAATTTTAAGTGAAATCTTTAAGTAAATATTTCTAATAAGTTTATAAATCATTTTATTTCTTAGAAGAGATTTTTTAATGTAGGGTTTATTTTATAAATTAAAAATTCTGCCCCTGACGACATTTACAATAGAAAAAAATAAATAAAAGGTAATTAAAAAGGACGAAAATAAAGCACAAGTCAATGTGCTGTCAAATTTGCTGTCAAGCTTTTTATATTGTATAAGAAATAAAATAAGAAGCTTTTTTATAAGGAAGCCACCTATTTTTTCACATTCCCCTTGAACACGTTAATAAATTCGAGTTGAAAGAAATAAATAAGAAAATATACATACATATATTATTGAAGTCGGACTAGCATAATAATTACTAAATTCTCTAATTTCAAGGTAAATAATCTAATGAAAAACAAACAATTAAATTAAACCTAAATAATTTGTATAATTAAAACAGCTCCAAAAGTGGCGTGATGATATTTAAGCGGTGAGCAAGTTAAAGTTAACTTTAACCAGATTAGGTCGCGATTAATTGTGGAGGATCGATAATGGGAGTTAAGTTTCGCGCAGTCCGACGATAATGGTAATGACTGCCGATAAATACAGGCTGCTGCGGAATCCGGTGATCGTATTAACGCTCTTGTGTCGCCACTTAAGGTGGCACCACCCCTCTCACCTTCCACTTTGGCGATCGTGGCATCCAGGAGATATATATTCCAGAACAGAAAAAGAAACAGAGCTGGGATGTCGGGCGAAAGGTAAACAAACAAATGACACCAAACAAAGGGGGCGTTTCCCTTGGAATCAGAGGAAAACAAGAGTTGAGGTGAAAACTGTGGTTCCATTTTCATTTCCACACAATGCTTTATATTTTTTTTGGTGGCCTTTTCTTTCTTTTTGTTGGGCGCCGTTCGCACCTGTCCGAAGTTGGCAGGGAGCTCTCTGATTGGTGGATATCCGGCTGACTTCCAGTGGACTGCTTCCCCTGTTGGGAAGTGTGTCCGACGACGATGGTGGTGGTGGTGGCGGCACAATCCCAACTGGACTGGCTGGAGTAACGAACCCGAGGGCGTTCCCATGCTCGCTCGCTTGCTGGTCGTTCCAAGGCGAGCGGCATTCCCGCCGTGGCAGCCAGTAGCGTTGTCCCGCTCTGGCAGCAACTGCAGCGGAATGCGCTTCCAGCCACGAACGGGCAGGGGAACGTGAGCGCCGGAGCGGCGCAAGCAACACAGCAACGGCATTCGCAACCAGTTCATGTTCGAACGTTATAAGGTGCACATCTGGAGCGTGTGTGTGCTCGCGTTGTTGCCGTCGTTGTTTCCGTTCCGACTTCGTAACGTTGCGTTTCGTGTTCGCTGCCCGTTGCCGCCGCGTTTTCCGAGTGACGGAAAAAGAACCCTTTTCTCGTCGCGACTTTACAGTCGCAGATACACCCGCTATCCCTCAGATACTTGAAAGTGACAAGTGACACAAGCATACAGCACGTGCAATCCCCGAAATACTTTCCGCGGGCCAATTGCCGCTTTAGATACAGCATAAATCTTTGAGATACTTTCGATTGGCTTTGCAACTTAGATGATAAATGCCTCTACAAACACCGGAGATACTCCTTTAAGGATTGCTTAGTGACAGATGCAGCTGGAGCATCTTTAAGAGCACGTGCTATTTCTCTGATTCTTTCATCAAGCCTGAAGATACTTTGTATCTTGAGCTTAGTGACAGCCACTTTACTTCTGTAAACACTACGGTACTTTCAATTGACGAACAGATACTACTGCAATCACTGAGATACTTTAGGGTTGACCTAATGCTGTGTCCAGCTAATCGCTCGTTGTTTGTGAACATACGTAATCGAAGCTGAACCAAACCCATACATCATTTGACATTTGATGTAGGAGCTACATAAATCCTTCAGAAGACTGCCCAAGAGAGAGAGAGAGAGCGAGAGAGATAGAGAGAGAGTGGGAAAGAGAGGGAAAGTGAGAGAGAGAGAGAAAGAGAGAGTAATTTAAGACCCAAAAAGTCCTAGAGTGAAATGGCTGCCTACACACAATTTGGATACGGAGGCTTTCCGACGGCCGCGCAGGTGGGTTTTTATTTTAAGATTGTTTATATAATATTTTATAAGACAACTTATAAGTAATTATATCAGAATATATATTACAGTATTATATTGCTTTTATAGAATGTAGAATATACCTATATCAGGTAATATGTACTTTACCATACTTATTGCAACGATTTCACTATATCTTTACCCTCAAATATTTTATTATGTCCATAAATACTATTTATAGTTGTAAATAAATATAAAAAAATATACAATTTGTATTTTATGATTCCATTTTTAAGTGGATTAAACATTTATTTACATACATTTTATAAATAAAACTTATATAGGACAATATGTACAATTTATCATCCTTTTTCAACAGTATAATATTGTTAAATACATTTGAAATAATAATAAAAATGTAGTAAATGTATTTTGATACAAATTATGAACGAAAATCTTTAAATAAATTTATTTATATTTAAATTTGTGTTGTTCTATTTAAAGTTAAAATGAAAAATATATAAAGGATTTTATATGGTGTATGGTGTTGTCCAGAACTTTCATTAACATTTTCTTATGATACTTTACTCTCTGTATAATATGCATAAATATAATTTACTTTACTTTTACTTATACTTATACTATACCTATAATTTATACTATTATAAATATATACATACGTAAGGTTTTTTTTATGTACTCTCTATATAATATGTATAAAAGTATCTCAAAGTATTAATCTGTAGATTATTTATTAAATTAAAATAGCAGGCTTTAGCATAATTGGGTCAAAAGTTAGTTTTATAAGATGGTATAGATATAATCCATTTAAATTCAAGAGACCTAAACCGGAATCTAGCAAGACACCAAACGCAAATGCAATTTTTTAGAGCTTCATAAAGAGTACTAGTATCTTGGCAGCCGCCCCAGAGTCAAAGCTATCTGATCGCTTGATCTTGAAGACCTACACTACTGTAGGGCAAAAAACGCCTGAAGTCTTTGATTCTTGCGCTCTTGGACTTTCACATGAAAGGCAGCAGCAAATAAAAAAGGTCCTCCTTAAAGCCAACTCTTTTTGCCAAGCTTATGACAGTAAATTGGTAGAAGTAAGCAAAGAAACAATAAATCAGATGCCTGATATATGGCCTGAGAAAAAAACACTCGCCAGGACTCGGGACTTTTTGTGTCAGCTGTAAAAATGAACCGAAGAAGCGGTTTGGTTATTTTCATTTTTGGCCAAAAAATATGCAGCGGGCTGCAGGTGCAACTATAATATTTGGTGCAACACTTTGATCGATCACTGTGTCTGTGAAAGTTATTAGGATACAAATAGTAAATTGATTGAGGTTTTTTTTTTCTCTCAAAAGATACTCGCCTGGTGGCTAGCCAGTTTAATTTCCCAGGCTGGGATTCCTCGAAGAGGAGCCCGGGAATCTTGCCCATTTCGGACCACACGAGTCCAATTAAGTGCAGTCGAAATGAGGATGAAGGAGGAGGCGTACAAAAAGCCAGCCAGAGTCAGAGTCGTAGGCAATCAGAAGGTGCAGGCGATGGGGAGGTGCCGATTGAGGCACGCTCAGGTGAAACTGTTGAAAAGTCAATAAAATTCAATTGCGGCGATCGTAAATCATAAAATTCATAACCGTAAAGTGACAGCTGAGGGCAGGCCCTGGGAATGCCTTGGTGGCTACGTGAGCAGCATCTTGGCCCTCCATTGATGAGGAGCTGGACTTGGGCCCTGGCCCAAGATGCTGTCGATATGCAGTGGAGGTCTCGGTCTCGGTCCCCGATCTTGGTCCCACAAAGCGAACGATCATCGATGGACCAATGACTTTGGACCCCGCTCTGATCTACTTTACATTGCGCTGGACCGCTCCTCTCTTTTCTCTTCAAGTGGCGCTTGCTGCTATCAAGTTGGTCATCTGCCCAGGAAGAGCAGCAGCAGCAGGAGGAGGAGGAGGCGGAGCGCGGGAGTAGATGCGAGTCGGAGGCGGATGGATCCGGGAGCCTGGCACAGGGAACTCGGAGATACAAGTCGCGATTAGATCGCTGCGTTTGCGATTCACAGAAAATTTCCAAAGCACTGAAACTGGACTGGGACTGGGACTCGCTCGAACTGGGTATTGGGTACTGGTTACTGGGCACTGTGCACACATGGCCAGCAGATCTTATCTGGCCACTGTCGCCTGCCAGTCGTCTGCAGAGGCTCCACTCCACTCTCCTTCGCTGCACACCAACGACATGGACGTGGCCAATTCACATGGCCATGGCCCACTGGAGTCGAGCTCTTGACTGGCGCTTCCTCCGTCCTGGAAAGGAATGGAGTTGCGGTCCTCCTCGCTGCCTCGCTGCCTCAGCTGCCTCATGAATAATGCATTCAAGGAGAACGCAAGGAGCCGAGGAATCTGGCAGGCGCATAGAGCTCCCTATATGGTGTCGCCTATCAGATCAGTTGTCATAATTCTCATATTGTGTGCGATTCGCTGGGAACGCTAAATGCAACAGCAACAGCAGCAGCAGCAGCCTCCTTCCGATCGAAGAGCAAGCACAGCTCCCAGCTCTCGGGACCGATATGTATTTGCTTTTTACTAATTAAAATCACGCGGCCCGAAAACAAAAAACACCTGAATCATTCATTTGTTAAATTTTTGATAAATGGTCTTGCGTTTTTTTATGTTATATTCGTCAATGTCCCTATATATAGTCAATCAGGCGGGGTCTTGGCCTCGAAATTCTATTATTCGAACGAGTCCCCAGCATGACTCAAAATTTTTACTATATTAATTATGAAATGTACAAAAGGCCTTCTAGTGGATCACTCACCTGTAGATTCTTCACTTAAATCAGCGAGAAAATTTGATCTTAAATGATGATGGATGATTGGCTTAGGTACTATTTAAGCATGACCTTTATTAAGATTTTATTACATTTGGTTAAGAGGTAACAGGGAAGGGGTATGCCTTGCATTTTCTTAAAATAAGAGGAGTGCTTCATAATATTATATTAAGTAAGTATTTTATTATAGTTTCCATTAGAATATATCTCTTATCCCTTAGAAATGAAACCCTTTTCTTTGGGTGTACTCAGCCGTCTGTCTGCGGGAACCGATCTCTTTTCGATCTGCCTTCGATCGCATCTGATAATTATAAAATAATATGCATGTGCTGCGATTTTGATGGGCGATGGGTTCTATTGTCAGATTATGTTAATGGCGCGGAATAATTATGCGTTTTTGGTCGGCATTTAATTTTTGCCCAGAATTTCGCTACGGAAGCCGTGTAAGCCAGCCCCAGACCAGGCCACAAATTGCTGCCAGGATATATTCATATATATATATATGACCTTTGGGGCTGAAGAAGCAGGCAGACATTCCGCTGGCATTCGATCAATTTGTAGCTGTCCATCAGCGGAGCATTCAGCTTAATTATAGGTTCGGCAATATATTTTCGCCCAGGCAGACTTTGGAAATTGAGGCAGCTCGCTCGTTTCGCAGATTGCCCGCGGTAATTTTCAGAAGCCTTCGCCAGCATCTGCAACTCCATCTCGATCTTGGTTAAGGGTCTGGGCCTGGGTCTGGACCTGAGTCGCAGCAGCAAACTTGAGACTCTTTCAGACTCTCCAGCGAAGCGACCTATAGGCGTCGGCTGCCACACCCTCATTGATTTCTGGCATTTTTAAATGCCCAACCAGTCCTCCTCTTGGGCTTGGCGCATTTTGCATATTAATTGCCAAGTGAGTGGCGCATGCCATAGGCGAGAAGCTCCTCTTCACCATACAAGCGAAAAAGATGGAAAAAGATGGAGGACATCAAGCACTTGAAATCGATTTGCGATGTGCGAGGTAATTGATCTGGCCGCCGCCATTTGCTGGCGAATGAAGGAGGCTGAAGAGGAGTTCGGCAACAGATTCCCAAATCCCCGGCCATTGATTAAGGGAACTTAATCGCCGCGGGATTATGAATCTCCTTGCAGCTTCTGCTTCTGCGCTTTGCTTTTAAGCCGGCGGCACTGATTGTGTGTTAACACCATATTCGCTTACATGTTATCGATGCATCTTGTAATGGGGGCCTTCTGTCGATTTTTCGAATTAAATTCGCTCGCAATTACCCCGTCCCGCCGCCTGCGCTGATTTTGTATCTTTGGGATGGGCAAACAACATTGCCGGACATCAATATTTATGAAGTTTCTAGTACGGCAGTTAGCATGACTTACTCGGGTTTTCATCGGCAGAAAATTAGCCATTATGCAGGTACGTGTTTGTGTGCGTTTCCTGTGCCCCAAAGGTGGAGGGAGGTATCCATTCCCAGGCAGGTTCTTCGCAGCATCATCCTGGCAAAGTTGACAGGTGGCTTATCTAGATGTTAGCAGCAATTATCTACAAGAATAAAATCAACTTTAAAATAATTGCTACTAGACATAGTTCTTACATGGATTTTATAATTTTAATTCTTTATAATCTTCAGGTTAAGGTGAATTTAAAATTAGATTGGCAAAACATTATTTCTTAAATATTTAACGCAATGGTAAAGTTTCCATCTAGCTTATCTATTTGTTAAAGGGATCTATCTTCTAGTTAAAGTTATAGTCAAGTTTATCTAGACGTTTACGTTTTTTGAAATATGTAGAAAAGTACCTTTATTTATAAATATTAATTGCAACAATGTATTTTTTATATATTAAACCTAAACATGAAGTTGACAAGTACTTTGTTTACTTGTTAAAGGGATTAATCTTCTGGTTAAAGCTAATGTCATGTTTTGTCAATATGTTTTTACATAAGTGTTCCTTTTGTATTATTATAATGCAAAAATATTTATATTATTGCCAAAAAAAATAAACTACATATAGTTAGCAATTCCATTCATATGGAAGTTAAAGGTAGACATAACATCTAGTTTATCAAGCTGTTAAATTTAATAACATTAAAAAATATTGAAAAATTAATCGATTCCCTATAGTGTTTTCAACTTAATTTCATATTAACCAAAAGCCAAAGTAAATGTAAAGTTTATCCAGCTGTTAAACTTAATTCCCACTAATAACTTATTCATTGGTCTAATATATATCAAGATAAATACTCTCAGCTTAAGGTTTTATCGTCGATAATGAAATATTTCCCTTCAATATGACAGCGATGGGATATTTCTTGGAAGCCCAACCTCAGCACAGTAAGTGTGGAGAGTCTTATCAGGTCTTCGTATCGCTCATAAGGTGTTCGAAATGACCCTTTTGCAGCAGAGGGAAAATATTTCTCGATCGTCGGGGCCTGTGTGGTTTGAAATATAAATTAAAATTGCCCTTTGATTAACATGCATTAGTTATGTAAGCCAGTGGCGGTCTGTTTATATATCACTTAAGGCTATCAGTGACTGCCTTTCGAGTTTTGAAGTGTACCTGCACAGTGGGAAAATGTTTTATTGATTTGATTTTATGAACTCGATTTTAATAAACATATATCAAGTTATCAAGTTACTTTATATAATAATCTAAGCTTTGGGAGTTGGTTGAATACTCATTTCTATGCTTGATTTTATGAATTATAAATATTAAGTATAATTTTGTTTAAAATATTACCCTAAAAATTACCCTATATAAAGACCCTTTTAAGTTACATTTTCTCCCCGTGTAGTCACCTTAATAAACACATAAGATAAGGGTCTGAAAAGCCGAATTTGTGTTTCAATTTGCGATAAAGCTGGTCCCATCTTAAGATCCTCTTTTGCCTCCCCCATTGCAGCTTCTGCCGCCGAGTGCCCAGCCAGCAGAGGACTCCTCCGCGAACGTGAACGACTCGCTGGTGATGACAAACGCCCCGGCGATGAGCCCCGCGGGTGGTGTGGACTGCCAGGCGAGCCAGCCATCGGGTGGCGTTGCTGGAGCTGGCGGAGATGGCTCCTCGGGGGCGCTCAGCCCCAATGCCCTTTCGCAGAACTCGCAGAATGCTCCCGCGGGGGGATCGGTGGTGGCCGGCGCTGGATCCGGGCCAGGCGGAGTGGACCTGGTTACTGGTGGCGGCGGCGGCGGTGGCTCTGGCTCCCTGGACGGTAACGGCGTGGGCACGACGCCCACGGCCGGCGGAGGCAGTGGTTCCTGCTGCGAGAACGGGCGACCTATTATGACCGACCCGGTGTCGGGTCAGACCGTCTGCTCCTGCCAGTACGACTCCGCCCGCCTCGCCCTCTCCAGCTACTCGCGTCTGCCGGCGGCCAGCGTCGGCGTCTACGGGACACCGTATCCATCGACAGACCAGAATCCCTACCAGAGCATCGGAGTTGATAGCTCTGCCTTCTATTCGCCGCTGGTGAGTGTACTTTTAAATTAATATTATTATTAATAATATCCATTATGAATATTAATAAATTAATTCAGTTTTAGTATAATCTGTTTATATCTCAATAGAAACTTGGTAATTCAATTTACAGTTACCAAGAAGAGGTCGAAACCCTTTAATAATTAATAGCAACATTTAATATTCAAGCTGTGTTAGAATTCTCAAGTAATTATTCTGAGAGTTTCGGTGCTGGAATGATCTTGAAAAAGTTTTAAATGGAATAAGTGGGAAGTCGGTTTTATTACAAATATCGTAAATAGCTGCTCAAAATTCTCCCTGGGAATATAAATATTCGGAAAATTATATTATTTATTAGGCGCAAGCTGCGATAGCATATAGGTTCTTAGGAATTTAAATATAGGATAGAAGTTAGTTCTTAGCGGTATCATTTCTGCTGTACTCTTAAATGGGTGAAGTTAAATGTCTTCAGTTTTCATTACTAGAATAACAATTACCTATAATTATATCTGATATTTTTCTACATTTTATTTATCAACCATTTTAAGATGTAAATGTAAAGTTCTCAATATATAAATTAATAATAAGTATATTTTAATTATTCCTTTACATTTAATGCTTAATATCTCAACCTGTTTTAAGCCCAGCAGATCTAATTACCAAAAAATAAACATTTTTCCAAGTGCCTGGAGGAGAGCAAGAGCTGGAGGAGGTGAGGAGATCCCAATGGGCCAGAGGGCTAAATGGATTATCTCAGAGTATGACTTTAATTGTGTAGTCAGTGGCTTTTGTCCGCAGCTTAGGAGGGAGACACCGAACCGACAACGACAACGAGAGAACGACAACGACAACGACATCGACAACTAAAACGACAACAAAGCTATGGCTATGGCTATGGCTAACAACGACAACGACGATGGCTTGTCAATGCAGTCGACTAAATCGAATTATCATTATGGCTGACTGAAGCTCAGTCAAACCTCATTTGGCTCCGTATCGGGGGTTTAGTTTCTTTCCCTCCCCATTCCCCCCGGTATCCTTCGGGATCCCCTTTCTATCGCCGCCTATCCATCTACCTAATTTATAAGCCAGGGCAGGCCGACGGTTCCCAACTCTCCTCCCTGACTGCCAATCGACTTCCATTGCGATATTCGATACTTTGCATAAAGAAAGGCAAAATCATTGGAAACAAAACATATTGCCCCATGGCCTCAATTACACTCCACTCTCTTCGTGTATGTGTGGGCTAATCAAGCTTATGGGCCAGTGTGTGTGAGAGCACCACACAACATATATGGACAGCAGAGGCTAAGGTCATAGGTTAACCCTTTGACAAATTGTTGAAAAGATGTTTAAGCGAACATATATGTATTATATACTTATTTATTATTATATCAAATATCATTGGATTTCTAACTTTATTCTCTGTTTTAAATAAAGGTGAAACTAAGAAAGATAAATTAAATGATAACAACGTTCAGATAACTATAGTAATAGCATTTGTTTTTGTACCCTGCCTCGTAAAGCAGTCCGTTTTCCAGGCATTCCTTTCATAAATTATCTAATTATAATAATAATATAACAAGTAAAGTATTTTCTTTGATTGCTTAACTTTAGTTTGTTCATTTATGAGGTTTTTGAAAGTGTGTATACATTTTTAGAGAATAATTTGTTAGTATTATAATGATATTAAGCCTTTTTTAATTTATTACCTAACCAAAATATAATTTTCCCCATGAAAATATTCATCAAAATCAATTCAAACCTTAATAATTTGGTATCAAATTTAATTTCCCTATTATTTTGACCTTGACTGTATTTATATAGTCTCTAAGTGACCGCTGAAATGTACACGAGCACAGCATGACTGAAGCAAAACACACGCTGGCGCTGTCGCTGCTGCTGCTTTTGCTTTGGCTTTTCGCTTTGGCTTTGGCTTTGGCTGCTGCCTGGCCTGAATGAAAGGCAAACACAAGCACAAACACAGTCGCAGACAAACACACAAAATTGGCAACAATATGTATAACAACAATGTGGACAGTATTTAGCCTTGGCAAATAACTAACTGCCCGAGATGGATAGGCTGAATGGCTTAGCTGGAAGCGCCCAAAAAGCAACAAAAATCCAAATAACCAAATAGCAGAGCAAGTGTTTTATAAGGACATCATCACATACACACACACAAGATAAATAATTTCATCAACATGGTTTGTGTAAACAATTTTATAATTTGCGAATCAGTGAGTGAGTGTTTCGGGAACCTTTTCTATTAAGCAAATTAAATTAAATAACTAAGGGTAAATTAAATCATAGAATACAATAGATTTTTTGCTTCTATACTGGATTATAATTGTAATTCTATTTATTTGTTTACTTCAATTAAAATGTTGAATTTATTAAGAAATAATATCAATATAGCCAAATATAAACCATATAATATCGGGTTTCTAATAAATAGAATAAGAAATGGAAATAAGAAATAAGAAATACGAAAAACCTATCTAAATTATTTTTATAAACTTGATAAGAGGAATTAACAAGTTTGTACAGATTTGAATATAAATTTTCACTAGGTTTTTATTACCAATATTTAAAAGATTCGAATTTGCATACATTTGACAGATTGTAAACATTTATGTTAGCACAAAAGTTAAATTATGTACACCCCTAGTTTAAAGCCCAAAATTTTGGATGTAAACTTCATGTAAACATGAAAACCAGTTAACAATTTATAAGTTATGATAACAAGCTAAAAGTCTTAACCTGATTTTGAGTAATCTCCCTAAGCCTTAAGGTCCAATAAAATCTCCCCTGACTTTTTCCCAATCTTAGATGACGTTTCCATTTCCTCAAAAATTACCCAACAACAAGTTTCATAAATTGTTACTAATTTAGTGAAATCTTAAAACACTTGTCCCGGCTTTGTCAACAATATTTCCCCAGAGCTGTAATAAGCACATTAGTTTGAATGATCTAATTAATATGAACGAAAACACGGTCTAATCAACTTGGGCGGCTCTCGGCCGAGTACTTCAAAGCGAAACCTCCTCCTTGGAGGCAAGAGAGTGATGCAAGGGGAAAGAGGAAAGAAAACCCCCCGGGAAAAAGGAGAGGAAAAGCAAATGGGGCGGAGACGGCAGCGGCAGCCACCAAAGTGTCATGTTAAATTGTTATTTACAACAACAGGAAATTCATTCGTTCTTCTCTTTTTTCGTCTTTATTTTTATTTGGCTTTTTTCTCCCCGTTTTATTTTTTTGTATCTTGTGGCAAGAGAGCGCACCTGACCGACTGAGTGCCTTCTTTATCTGCGGACGTCGCGTCACGAAGCGCATACTTTTAATTAAGAAAATATCTCGGAGGGGCTCGATAAGATGTCTGTTCAATTTGGAAGCGAGGTGTTAATACGCGGGATCTGGCAGAATCTTACACATCATTTCGATTGGTAAATAAATCGGGGAGACGACGACGTCGACGTCGACTACTCCGAGATCTCATTTTTCGATGGCGATCCGTACCCAATACTCGTACCAATACCTGTTCAAACGACATTTTGATAAATATATTTGTCACTCGACCGCGGCGGCGGCATCTGAATTGATTCGAGGAGGGCTCTCGGCTTTTCGGCTTTCGGCTCTGGAGGGGGTGAAAAATTAATAAACAACGGCATACATGATGTTCGGCAATTAAAAATGTTAATACCATTTCATAAATCAAGAGCCCACAAAAGCCCGGGTCGACAGGGCCAACCAGATTGGGCGCTCGACCAGCCGCTGCCGGCAGCGGCGATCTGGCCAATAGTTGTCGCTCATAAATCCGGCTGTCATTTTCCGAGGGCATAAATCGCAGCACGCCACAGCCAGACTTGGACTCTGAATTGAAATTAAAATTCAAAGTGTCAGAGTCCCGCAAAAGCCCGATTTTATACTCGTTTAATAACAATAATCGGCGCTCTGGCTTAGATAATTTCCGATATTCGGAAAGTTATGGATTCTCGGTATCGATCGCTGTATCTGTCTCCCAAATATATGGCCAGCATGGCGGCATTTGCTTGTTTAGCCACAAAATATGTTGCCAAATTATAAAATCCATGTTAACAAAATTGTCAACTTTTTGGAAACTGTGGGAAAATGCTTTGTTCCGTAGAAATATAATAACTCAATTCACTTCATTGTGTTCAATGCTGAATTCTTAATCGTTTCAGAGCAATCCGTACGGACTCAAGGACACGGGCGCGGGTCCGGAGATGGGAGCCTGGACATCGGCTGGATTACAGCCCACCACGGGCTATTATTCCTACGATCCCATGTCGGCCTATGGGTAAGAATACTCTCTTTTTGTCTGATTTTAATTAGTTATTAAGCAATTGCGTGGCTGGGTGCCACAAATTAAGACCCAACGCACCCCACACCATCCCCGCCCGGCAGAAGAATAATTAATTGCGGCTAATAGAAAATAAATAGAAAGCCTTTTAGCGCAATTTAAATACTATATATATAGGACCAGGGCCAGCAAATCAAATGCAATCGCTCGCCCATAATTAATTACAAAATATTTGCGAGTACTTGAAATTGATTTGAATTTAATTGCTTGCGGCGGCTGCACTGCCCCCTATCCTCTGCCCAGTCGTGTCCTTTTTTCCTTCTACAATTTTCCCGCCGACTCGCCAAGTGCTCCAGGGGGAACTGGCGATAATAAAATTTGAATTGTTCGAAACTGTATGAGAGCGCGAAATTATTTATTTATGATTGCTGCAAAAATAATAGCAGTTAATTGCACGCCAGAGCGAGCGCGCAACGCACATCGTCCGTCCTCACAGAGAGCGTTTATATATAGATTTATGTATGTTTATGCACTGAAATTAAAATGGCTATCTTACACATATTTTAAATATATAAAAAGATAATTTATTGGATATTTTTTGGAGTTTTAAAAGAATTTATAAGGATTTTATATTAAATAAAAGAAGAAAAGTCTCAATAGCTGGTTCGCTTGTTTCCGAAGGTTGCCAGTCATCAGTATTATTTGTTTTACTTAGTTTTCTTTGAATTAAAATAATAATTGCGTTTTATTAATGAAAGAATTATTGTTAGTCAAGATTAAACAGCACTTTTTACACAGGATGAAAATATAAATACTTTTAAATAAAAAGTTCTTAAAATCTAACAAATTCATTTATTCTTAAAATATTTTTTCCCCGTGTAAGTGCGTGATTTCGTGGAGTATGCTGCTTAATTAGCACCTATTAAATAAATATTTTCCTCCATATGCCGAACATTTTTCGCCGTGCATGCACATACATTAATACGAAAAGTATGTGCACACGTGGGTGCATATGCATGCATAAGTGCGTACGCACATACCACACACACACGGGAGTTGTGATACGAAGGCTAGGGAGTAAGAGGACCACTACCAGTCCCAATCCAAGTTCCAGTCCCAGTCCGAGTATAATTCCGATTCCAGATCGGGGCGGGAAGAGTAACCGAGAAGGCTGAGTGGCATGCAACGGCTGCGGCTTCCCGTTGGACGGACGGACGGTCGCTTTGGGCCCGGCTTGCGTGCGGAAAGCCCATGAAATCGAGCTGCAGCTAAGTGAATGAATGAGTGAGTGAGTTGTAAGCGATGCAGCCGAGGGAGGGGTGGGTAGGTGGTGATGTCGGTGCAAGGGGGTTACGGAGGGGGCGGAGAGGTGTGAGCCGCAAATGAACGCCATGTTGGCCGCCATATTGAGAGGCAGTACATACGCACGTACTTACCGATGTACCGGTGTTGTGTTGGTATGTGTTTCGGCCACCAGTCTGTAAAGTACACTAAGAAAAAACCTTATTTTTTAACTAGGACTTCCATTTAATTCTGAAATATATTTTTTACCTACATTTGTAATCATAAATATAAAAGCTCAGTTTAATTTCACATAAATATTTTATTTAACCTTCGAACATAGAGTAGCATTTCAATAGAGATATAAATGGTTTTTTAATTTTATTTGCTAAGGGGAAAATGTGTATAGTTTTATGATATAGTTTTACCTGTTGTTAAGACGTACATTAATTTAGCGATATCTCCCATCTAAAATAAAGATTTAGGTAAAGTTGAACCAAATACGGCTTACTTTTCTTAGTCTAAACAAGTAACTATAGACCTTGATCGTAGAAAACGCAAGCTTATGTTCTTTCATAATTAACCAATAGTTTTATTTTCTTTTTTAATATTTTTTTTGCTCTGTGTGAAGGCGTGTACATATTTACAGGCTTGACAAAGACATTTAAAGAGAGGGAGAACGGTTGCGCTTTGTTTTGTTCATCGTCACAAATTGGCATCGTGGAAAGGTGAAAAATCTGACTAACTGACTGACTGTCTCTCTGTCCCTCCGCCTGTCTGTCTGTCATGGCTGGAAATTGCAGGGGGTCGGAGGGCCTCAGCCTGAGTGGGGGGTGGCACTGACAGCCATCGTAATTACCCAGTGACAGGCATGCCCGTGTCTGCTCACGGGAGCGAATGTCATTTTAATGCCGGCGTTATTTGTTCGAAATGTACGAGTAAATCGCAACTCGCAGATAATGGCCGCCGTAATTGGCGGCTCCAACCAAATTGCATGTGTTCCGCGTAGAAGCTAAAAATGTAAATGTGTGTAAGCCGGTCTAAAACTAATAAGCACACCATTCGGCCATTCCCAGCCACTGCACTGCAGAATATTATTTTATAATATTAGAATATCTGCCTTAAAGTTGTATTAACTTAGGAATTATGAAAAGAAGTGGTTGCTTTGGGAAATGTTTGTTTACAAAATGTAGAAAGCTTTTGTCAATATGTTTTCTTTTTTAAATAAGAAATCATTTGTTTAATGGTTAAACTTCTTTAGGAACAGCAAGTGTATCTTCATTAAAAGAATATATTTTTCTTGGAAGAGAGAAATGTTTTCCTGTGTATCTTATTTCTAAAAAAATGGATTTAGGGCCATTGTTTATTCTTTTTCCAACAGGAGATATATTGAACAATTTTAAAATGAGATTTAACTATTATTTAAATAGAATTTACTGTCCTTAATTTGTTTAATATAAATTAAAGAACCTTTCGCTTACATCTCAAATGAAGAAATTAAATCATAGCCAATAATTTCTTTAATCAAATGGCATTTTTCCGAGTGCATGCGACCATATATCCATAGAGCCATAGAGCCGTATCCGTCGCCCTGTATTTGTGTGAACAAGAATGTGATTTGTTAACAAGATTATGGCCCGCTAGCTGCAGCAGCAGCAGCAGCAAGTAGCAGTAGCGGCCAAATCATTTTTGTTTACGAGTTATGCCAAAAGAACGCAGACACATGTATGCTGGTACATGCATTTTGCGGCACTGCAATTATATGGCGAATACAAAAATAGGATGCGTGCCAATTACGGACAAATTGATGTTGTGTTAGCTTGTAAACATAACAGCACAAAAAGCCCACAAAGCGTATCACTCGGAATCGGATCCAGCCAGCAATAGAGCTATATAGCTATAGCTACCGACCTACGCGATAATCATATGTTCGGAGGGAGTTATAAAACCGCCTTCGGACGATGTTACGGGTTACGTGCCTAAAATTATGGGCCACGTCACGGTCATTGGACAAATATGATTTCTTGTCTGGACCTTTAAAACAGTGGAAACTCTTTTTGGGCGTACATAAATTGATGGAACTCCTAGATCTTGCAGTAAGGGGATAATTTAGCGGACAACTCTCTTGAGCAGGCAGCTCTATTATTTCAGTAAGCGGTGATTTAGGCGCACAACTCCCTTGAGCAGACAACTTGCCTTAAGATGTTTATTTTCCATTGAATTATGTTATTTAAAAATGTTTTTGACCTGCAGTTCTTTATAGTTAGTTTGAGAGATTACTTACTTTAATTACATTTTTTTTTTTGTCCCTCAAAAACGGAAAAATCTGTAAAATCTAATAAAATATATATTATAAAATGAGAAAAGAACATTTTAAATAATACCAACGCTTAAATGCAGGTCTTTAACTTACAAAAAATGCTGCTTTTAGTGAAAGGCTCGCTGTGTTTTTTGCATCACATCCGAAAGCACGAGTCCTCCTCCAAACTCTTGTGCTAATCACTGGCAACATCCTCCTCCACACTGCACACAATCAGTGTCGACTAGCGCTACAACAAAAAAACAAACAAAAAAAAAAGGGAAAGAAGAAAAAAACACCAGGAGAAAGGACGTTAAAATTTGCATTCGACGGGCAGCGGTTCCGAGTTTCGTTCTTTATCTTGTTGTAAAATTCACCGCACACAAACTGTTGATTGTGGCTCCATAAAAATCCCATGAAAAAGGGAGCAAAACGGGAAATAAAAGAGGACGAAAAGGGGAGATGGGGGAGTGGCAGTTGGGTGTGGGGCAAAAGACCCGAAAGTGAAATGCCCGGCGAACGGATGAGCCGGATGTGCAGCGGAGTACGCATGGGCTGGGGCTTAATTTTAGCTAGGAAGTGCTGCTGCTGGAAGGGATTCCCACAGCCCACTCTGGTGGGTTAAAAAATGTGCGATAAGTGCACCATGGCGGAGGAGGAGTGGCTTGCACCCACTTGTCGTCTTCGTTATTGCCGGAGACGCTGTGTTTGGACTGCTGTTGCTGCTTTTTGTGGCCGTGCCCTGTTTCACAACTATGTTTTACAATATTTTGACGATGTATTACACTGGCAGGACGACGATCCCGAGTCTCTCTCTCTCTCGCTTGGGGAGAGTTCAGCTCAGGGTAGCCAAGGGGCTAGGAGGAACATCAATTTGAGTTTTCCGCATTTTTAATGAATTTTCATGTTGTCTCCATGCTGCTGCATTTTTTAAGGGGCATTGCAATTAGAGAGAAAGCTTTTATTAAGCCTGCCGCTGGCTAAGAATCTTTAATTTTAAAGTGTCTAAAATTTGTAAAATATATTTAAATATTTTTATAATTTAATTTCAGTTATGGAGCCAGCTACGATCTGGCTGCTCGCCGCAAGAACGCCACACGGGAGTCCACGGCCACGCTGAAGGCCTGGCTGAATGAGCACAAGAAGAACCCGTATCCCACTAAGGGCGAGAAAATCATGCTGGCCATTATCACCAAGATGACGCTTACCCAGGTCTCCACCTGGTTCGCCAATGCCCGGCGGCGGCTGAAGAAGGAGAACAAGATGACCTGGGAGCCGAAAAATCGCACAGATGACGATGACGATGCCATGGTATCCGATGATGAGAAGGACAAAGAGGACTTGGAGCCGGGAAGCAAGGGAAGCCAGAGTGGCAGTGGCCTGGCCAAAGGTATAGGACTCGGGAGTGTTTCCCCTGGGCTAAGTACTCAAGGCCGTCCTTTCTTTGAACCAGATGAGACCAAAGAGGAGGAGGACGCCATTGATGAGGACCAGAAGTGCTTGGGCCAGCAGGCGAACATCCTGCGGGCTGGCTTCGGCTATCCCTCGGCGGGCAGTGGTGGCTATCATGGAGGCGGTGGTGGCTCCGCTGCCGGCGGCTATCATCCGTATCACCATCAGCATCCCGCTTACTACCAGCCGGGTCAGCAGGGCATGCTGCCATTTCATGGAGGCGAGGGCTCTGGACCGGGCCCGAAGCTCCACGGGGACAATGGGGAGCCAAAAAACCAGCTAGGCCGGGACTGTGGCGTGCCGATTCCAGCTACCAAGCCGAAGATCTGGAGTCTGGCCGACACAGTTGGCTGCAAGACCCCGCCGCCGGCCTACATGGGCCAGGGTCACCCAAGCCACTCGATGCCGCTGCAGCAGCAGTATCCGCCGGTGCAGCAGGAGGTAGCAGGCGGAGCTGGGCGGGAGCAAATGTTCAATGGAGCCGCCGCTCCCTACCTGAGGCCGCACACCACGGCTTACGGGGGTTTTCTAGGGGCTACGACCCAGCAGCTGCATACTACGAACAGCAGCAGCAGCAGTATGCCCTACAGCAGCACTATCCCCCAGCAGCAGCAGCAGCAGCAGGAGCTAGTGCATCCGCAGCAGCTGGCGGGGCAGCGGAGCAGCGGGAGCAGCAGTTCCAGCGGCACGCATACGCCTACCATCCTTACTACGGCAAGTTCGAGCGGGGCACAGCTGCAGCTGCAGTTCCAGCGGCAGCAGTTCCAATCTCAGTCCACAGCGAGTCAGCGGGCGATGGGGTTTCCCGAAGCCCAACCCGATACTCCACCCCAAACTCCGCCGAATATGAAGGTGCTGAACGGAGCTTTGAGTCTCCTGCCTACCGCTACTCCAGCCCCTACGATCGCTACCTGTCGCAGCAGTAATGCTTCCCAGTACAACGGCTACCCGATGAACTTCTCCCGGTTCGGGGAGTACTCGCCGCGTGAGGATTACAGCAGCGGGAACAGCAGCAGCAGCAGCACCAGCTCCTCATCCTCGCCGCTCCAGCTGCAGCGAAACGAGGCCATGTTTAGGCCGCTCTTCAAGAAGTTTGTCAACTAAATATCAGTGCTTCAGAGAGCAGAGTTCATGACAAAAAAAGAGATATAAAACGTTCTGCTGTCTCTGCTTTAAATCTCTAAGAAAATCCAAAAATATAGGGGTTCTTGCAGAGAGCTCAACGACACACGATGGTGGAAGAAATGAGAAGCACGCTCTGCATCTGAATCCTGCTCTCCTGCATCAGCACTGGGTATATTATCTGGTATTTAAGAGGCCCCCTTGGGATCGTGTAATATTCACTGTAACCGTATACACCGCGTAAAACAACTTCAAGTTTCATTTGAGTTATGCATCATGTATTTAGAGTACCAGATCAAATGTTTCTCTTCGAACCGCAATGTAAGCTTAGGCTAAATACTAAACTAGCGCAATAAGATTGTAAACTGTGATACGTTTTTCATTGTCTAACAGACTTCACACTAAACACTTCGTCTATATGAACACATAATCTAAATAATTTTAAATCGTTTAATAAAATTCTTTATAATCATGAAATAAAGGCGTTTTCTCAAATGGCTGGGGTTGGATTTCATAACAAAACTCGAAGGTAAGCAGAGTAAGTATAGTAAGGAATATAATATCTATCAGAATAAAATATTACACTTATTTAATTTGAAATAAAAATGTAATACTATAACTGCAATAGACATACCTAAATAATTATTAATTTAATTCCTTGTCACGTTGGTTTTTTTCCCTACTGAAAAAAGCTGGTAATTACCTTTCCACCCTTCAAAGCCAAATTAGCATTATTTTACATTAATTTATAGTTTGAACATTTGTTCTAATTCAGCGACAACTACAGCAGGCTTTTGAAATGAATATGGCGACGAAACCAGTGTCATTAATCGATTGCAAATGTAATATATTATTATTTTTTCCTCTTCGCCCAAATTGAGGCCAGGCAAAAAAAAAAAAAAAAACAGAAAACATGACGCACAAAAATGGTAATGATAGGTGTAATTAAGCATTTTTATACTCTTGCGAAAGGTATGTTTGAAGTATAACTGATAAAGTATTTACAAATGCACTTATATTAAAGGAAAATTAATGAATAATTTGGTTTTATTTAACTTAACATTATTATTTCTTTGGATAGTTGTTGAATTTATATTTTTTATTGTTGTTATTCATGAAATTGTGGGCTTTTTCTAGATCTTTTAATGCCTTGATATAGGTTTTCTACATATTTTTCTGAGTTTCATTTTCACTTTCATATTCTTCGCTCTTCGAAGTTTCATAATTCTTAAACTACTAATGATACTTAGTAGCTTTGTTTACTTAGGTTAGGTATACTTTGTATAACTAGTTGTATTTCCTGCTTTCACATTAATCTTATAAGTTCTTTGATGAATATTTGTTACGTGAAGATGAATAATATTAATTTAATACCAGATCTGAGCTGAGGAATAAATTTAAAAAAATCTGAAGCAGGGTTTCACACTGTTAAAACACTCTTTATTTGGAACCTTTTCCATTTAAAGTCAAAATCTTCTTTCTTTTGAAAAAATCCGAATAAAAACGTGGTATTTACCTCCCCAGAGATGCTATATAATTTCTTTCAGTGCAGGCATTGCCGAATTGCTGCAGAAATTGTCAAATGCGAGACATGGACAATGCCGTCGCGCCGCATTCGGAACAAAAAGTCACTCGAAACGCGAAACGCGGCAACATCTCTGGACCGGAGACCGGGGGGCCTGTGGGCTTCTTACCTGGGTTTGAGTACACCGGGGGAAGTTGACGCGTTTATGGGGAAAACAATTTGTAACGACTATCGCCGTTTGATAAATTAACATTTAGCGGCGGCTCGATTATGCAACAAATTGCCAATTCAATTGAAATTGACAGCCGACGAAGGCAGTCGTCGCGTCGCACTGAAGAGGCCAATTCCGAATTAGCCGCGGCCGCGATGCCATTCCTCCGTCTCGAATTTGTAAGTGCAAGTGATTAATTTGGTTTCGTTTGACACAGTTTACACATGTAAGTGGACGGTGGACAGGTGGAAATGGAGCCAAGAGCGAAGATTGCAGCTGGATGAGTCCAGAGTCCCGTGTTTGCCACATGCCGAGTGGCGCTTTGGGGCTCGGTAACTAATTTCTTAAACGGTTTCCAGTAATTCTATGGTGCCATCAGCGGGACATTAGTTCCGTTCCCATGCATAGTTTACTTTAAGGCCAAGTGCCCCGCTCGCTTTATGGTCTTGTTTTACAATGCTAAATGACCGCGCCGGGCATAAAATTTCCCATTACACATTGGGGTCCAATCAGTAAGCAGGGTAAATTAATCGCATCACGGCGAGATGGAGAGTTCCGAGCTCGGAGATCCCAGATCCTTCGCTCGTGAAGCGATCTCGTTTATGGGTCATAAACCATGGGATCCCGCCACTCGAAATTCCCGCGGTATTGTCTTGGTTTCAGTTCGCATTCGGGTTCTGGTTCTGGTTCGGGATCGGATCGGATTGGATTGGATCGGTCACCAGCGGCGAGGATATACGACAGTTAACTTATCTTGCATCCACTTAACGTCTTGCGGCCATAAATCAATCCAATGGCCGAATGCTCGATGGCAGCCAGCAGGCGAATTAATCACTTTGGAAATTGTTACCCATTTGGAAACTTGTCGCATTTGCTTCAGCCTCTTCTCTCGACCCGTTTCCAAGTACCAGAGACAGACTGGACTGGGACTGTGACTGGGACTGGACTTGGGGACTGACTCGTGTGTGGGCAATCCTTCAACACCATGTGAAAATCACGGTAATTTATTATTGACAGTCGCAGTAGTAGGTACCGACTCGTATTTGTGATTAGTTACCTTCTTTATGCCTAGATCCCAGACGCTGCTCGGGGGACTTGAGCAGTCATATCATCATGGTCAAGTGGCATCAAGGGGCTGTAGCCTCTTACAAATGTCACGGAAACATTTCTCATCTGGTCAAAGTGAATGGCACATCAATTTCTTTCGTTTTTTTTTGTTTAAAGTGTCGAAAACGGTAAGCGATTAAGTTGATTTAATACCATCACCGCTTTTGGCCTATAAAAGTCATATTAAAAAGAGAACCTGGGGGACTTAATCACCATTCATTAGGTTTTTACAAATGAGTTTGGTTTTCTTGAGGATAAAACAATGGCTAAAGGCTAAGAAGAGCACTGAAGGAAAGGGAAAATCGAGTATTAACATATGGTAATACCTTTTAGCTTGGAAAATCTATAACTTAAGGGATTAGTTGATACGTAGAAAAGTAAGTGGGGCTTACTTAAGAAATGTATGAAAACTATATTGTTATTGAAAATGATCTTAGCTCTTTAATTATAGTAAAAGAACAATACTTTCTAGTCGAACTTACAAATCAATATATGTACATTACTTTAGAAAAATCCATCCATTGCCTGACTTTTCTCCATAACTTCATTAAGTCTTCATGAAATAAAATAAAATAAATTAAATAAATCTTCTAAATACAAATAGCTTAAGTCCATGAAATACTTTTTATTCAAGAAATCACCGTACCGTAGCTGTGAGCAAATATGTTGTGCAAGTTTCTAGTGCTAACCCCTTTTCTGTGTTATTCCGTTAATTCACAAATATTTAAGCCAAACAAAAACACACAATGTTCGTGCGTCTTAAGCATAAACAATAGAAATCTATTCGAAAAGGCTTAGCCAAGGCTTTCTCTTATCCAAAGTCTGCTTAAATACTCGAGCAATTAGTTGGCATTCAACGTTATTGATCCGGAAATGGTTGAGGGTTATATATTTTATTAAATTTTCACAAATTTTCATATTAATCGCAAATATTCACACTCAATTATAAAATACCAAAGAACACAAATTTGCCCCGGCATAATGAAGGGAAAATTCCTTGAGACATGCCGACATTCTGCTGGCATAGACAGCCCAGTCGAAGGAGGATGAAGGGGTCCTTTTCGGTGGTGGATGCTGCTGCTACTGCTGCTGCTGCTCCAAGATGCTACAAGAATGCAAAGTGTCATTTAAGTGAAACAAGACGAGAACAAACACACAGCCTCCGAGAGCTAGGAAGAAGGGAGAGCCAACCCTTTGCCGGGGTGGCAGTGCATCCTCGACCACGCAGCTTACTTACGCAGCTTCTATAAATTATAGCTGCCGCTTGTCATGTACGGAAATCCTTGTGTCAGTGCAGCTAGGACTCGGGATCCAGGCACCAGGCACCAGTCTCGAGACTCTGGGCATGCCAGCCTCTTCTGGTCTCCGGTTTCTGGCTTTGACAGAGCCCAGGCTGGGCGATACGTTTGTTTTCAACAGGATTAGAAATTCGTTGCAACGCACAAAAGCCTCAGGAACAATTCAAGCAGACACATCTCGCAACTATAACAATTAATATCCTGGAAATTGCATCGTGACATGAGTGTGTAGTCTGTCTATTCCGGCTGCTGCTGCTGCTGCTGCCAGCCTGCCAGCCTGCCAAAGGAACAGCGCACACGAGGGCGTATACTTGATGGCGTATGCTAATTTCCCTAATGCCATCCTCGAGATTCGGTGTGTGAGACTGTGCGTGGTGTGTGTGAGTTATAGACTTAACTCATTGAGCAGCAACCCCTGCTGCATGTCCTGGGGCAGGGATTTGCTCAGAAGGCAGTTGGTCCCAAGGAAATTATTTAATTAACTGCGTTCTATAAGGTAATATTTTTATAACTGATGTATGATAATTAATATTACAAAGAAACTTTTCACCTAAAAGAAAGTCAAGACGATCCTTCTTAGCTTTCTTTTAGGGGAGCTTATAATGTATAATTTTTATTTAGGGATCACTGGAAGCTTTTCTAGGGGACAATGTTTGCGATTTGTCAATGGATTGTCTTTAGCTTTGAATAATTGATTATAGCCAACCAAAGGCATTTCATCATCATCTATTACGATCCACACACGCCCCGGCTTAGAGTCATATTTAATGGACATGTATTGTGGCCGATCAATCATGACCATACCTCCGTGGGTACCTCTCTCCGCCACAAAAAGAAACGAATTTAAAGAAATCCCAAAAGAGGGGAAACTAAAAGCGCCCACGATATGTGGGACCAATGGCCACCTCTGTCATGGCAGCTGATTATTCCCGGCATATACACTCGAGTATACAAATGTATATTTAGACAACTGCCGATGATAAGACAAGCTAAAATAATTATGACCATTAGGCCACATTAGGCACTGGTGTTGGTTGGGATGTCTCCGCGATCGCGGCCACCTTGTAGGATAAATACTTGAGATTTCCCAAAAGATATTTGTCGAGGAGGTGTTTAAAAAGCGACACAAATTTAATGGCCTGTTTTCTCGATATTCAATTGTGGGTCTGTGAGGACTGAGTGGTGAGATAAGCAAAGGAAGAAATCAGAATTTAATATTTCCCTAGTGTTTGGTTATTTTCTACTACTCTTAGAGGAGACATATTATGCCTTAGTAAATTATAAATATTATTTGTGAGCTGATAGAAGGACATTTCATATTTTAATCAGCGAAAGTTAGGAGTTTAATTTGGGATTCTTTTCTATTCTCAAAAACAGTATAAACGCAATTAAAATGTAATTTATTAACCAAGTATGATTTTAGGCATCGGCTATTTAAATTCCCTTTTAGAATACACCGCTTGACATAATTTAGGATCTCTAAATGTTAACTTTGTATTAGTCTTCCCTAGCGTAGGACACTCGTATTTTAAAACAAATAAAACTGGGAGAGAGCAACATGGAATCAAGTTAATTATGCGGGGGGACAGGAAAACGAATATTTTATTAATGAAATAGAATTTTTCACATCTTAATGAGATGGGTATTGGGGCAGAGGAAAATGTCGCCACATCGTCTGCGTTTTCCACGCAACCGAGAGACATCACACAGGTTGCGCGTTTTTCTTGGGAATAACCCTCGGACTATGCACTTAATGGGTGTCTCCGATTCTTAGAGCAGGTATTTAAGATGCCCGATCCGATTTCAGCATCGGCATATCTACTTGGCGGTCTAATTAACATGACAAAGAAATGTCACGTGTGGAAATTTATGGACAGCACTATGGAACCGAGAGCCAAGAGCCGAGAACCGGGATCCGATCCGAGCTGCAAGGTTGCAGATGGCCGCGATAATATTTACGATGCCGTTTGATTGGTATACCAATCGATTTCCTTGCCGCCAATATTTCAACGGTCTCCGGTTCCTTAGGGTCTGGTCGAATCTGGTATCTGGAGTGGAGCCTAGAGCCTGGCCGGGGCACTCAGCTCAGGTCCCGCGCTGTCATTAAAACAGCTAATTTTATTGTGCGGCCGACATTTACTATCTGCAGGTTTGTCGCCGCCGTCCCCAAAAGATACGACAGTGTTCGAATCGGCCTCTGGGATGGCCGGGCAACCGAGAGTCCAAAGTATCCATATGGCAGCGACCCGCAGACACAAGTCGGATCCAAGCTTCGACGCTCCTCACTTATCTTGTTCGAGTGTGTTATGGTCATCCATGATTTGTATTATACACGCTGTTTGAAATAAATTTAAATTGTCTTACCGATTTTTAAAGCAGCCTCGTCCCGATTTCGATTATGCGTTTTGTTAGACGATTTCTCTTATCTTAATGCGGAGACAGACTGTCTGGCGCGACTGTGTCTCTGTCTCTGGCGATTCTACACGATTCCTTCCCTGCACACACCGACGCAGGCCGGCACCGATGTGGCATTGTTTAATGGAATTTTCTTGTAATGCATTCTGAAATTGGGTTTTAAAGTGCGGGTCCAACATTTAATTTGTTTGTTAATAGTTTCGAAATGCCTTTTTGCTGGCTGCACCCTTTTGCCATGAAAATCGAGGCCTTCGCCATCGCTATCTGTATCTGCAAATGCATCTGTATCTGCATCGGCAATGGCAACGGCATCTGCATCTGCCTTCCTGTGTATCTGCGTATCTGCGTATCTACGGATATCTGCCCATAATATAGCCTGTTGTTGCTTAAATCGGGCGTAAGCGAATCAATTCTCATTTTAATTTATTGACACGAACACAAGCGCCATTGCACGGACATCGCCTGGCCCCGGAGTCCAGGGCACAGAGCAGGACGCCGAACCGAGTCCGGGTCTCGAGGTAGAAGCCACCACTACCCGCCAGTTCCATCGTTTTACCCGGCAACATTGCACCAATTATACAATAACTCGACTACAATGCAATTTGCATTGTGCTGCAAATTGGAACTCCGTTGTCCGAGGAGGGCCAAGCAAGGAGGCACCATTTAATAAATGCGCATACGCCGCGTGGACGTGCCCCGGCCAGCATCCTGCGGCTGGCCGCCAAATAGGTACATTAACTGCAGACCCAGATACTTCCAATATTACTGCCGCCATTCGGCGCTCTGAAGTCGGCCAAACGTTACACATAATTATTTATTGAATTTACGAACGCAGCGGCCGCACGTCGTATAATTTTATTTACCGAATGCCGAGTGCTTTTCGTGGCAGACATTCATTCATTTCAGCTGAATTGCTTTATTTTAGTTGATCTGACACTTAAAATCGGATCGGAATTTATTTGGAAATTAATTCCAGAGTAGTGTTATAACTTCGAAATAGTGGATATCAAGCGGCGTTTTTGTCCTTTTTTTGTTGTAAAATAAATTATGCGAACATGTGATTTATATATTATAAATATATACATTTTAATAGATTAAAATTATATTATAAAAATAAATTCACTATAACATTATTTACTATTCCTTTACATTTGAATGAGAGTTGTAAAAAATACGAAATATTTATTAAGGACTCTTTTCTTTGGTGATTATTTCTTAATTCAGCTAGAAACCATATTATACAAAAATTTAAATTGTTTACAAACATAAAAACTACGATTTAAATGCACAATTAAACTGCGTATATTTACCATATTTACCTTTTAGTAAGTTACCCCTCTTTAAACTCATTAAAATGTATTTAAATTATGGAAATAAAATACTAAGAATTAAGATACACCACTTGCCGTATGTCTAGGGAAAATTGAATATATTCAAGGATAATTTTTCACAAAATTGACAAGGGAAAACCTTTGGTATCTCCGATGCCCGCACTTTAAAACATTATGCCTGGCCAAGTGGGTCGCTGGCTTCTGACTCGCGACTAATCATCGTTAATGCCGAGACGTTTCTTGTTTGCCCGAAGTGAACTCAGAACTCAGAACTCAGAACTGAGAGCTCGAAGCCTGCATAATTGATGATTGCTTTTAAAATGCGCCGACGACATGCGACTGTTGTCACCAGTGGAGAACAATTTTTTACAGCCTGGGCATTTACACTTGCCCGCAATTAGTTTACGATGCTAATGCTGGCAGCCGTCTCAGCATTGTTTCAATTTGTTTTAATCGATTCGCGTTAATTTTCAAATCTCGTTTTTAATGTTTTTCGAGTGACTTTCATAGGCGTTGAGCGACACGAATCGCTGACACTAACATGCACCTACATACCTTTCAAGTAATGTAATAATTATATTAAAGAAAATGAGAGCATTGTCTAATCGATTAAGAGTTCCATTGACTTTTGTGTGTGCGAAATACAGGTGTAAAAAGCAGGCAAGTTCTTTTTTAGGCTCCAAAAATACTTCAATAATTATACCTGTGTTTATTTCTCTGTCAAAAACCCGAATAAACATGTTGAAAATAAAGTACACTCGTTAGCCCGGAAAAATGAAAAACTCTGCAGAGTGAACAGGCACAGAGGGAACATCTAGTGCAGCACAACATGGAACTGACATCCCTCGGTGACTCGGTGTTCCGAAAATGCACAACACGGGATGATGCACTAATTACTGCGATGCCAGGCGATGCTGGGGGATTGCAATTGGAATTGAATTGGGGATGGGGGAGGGGGAAGTGTAAAGAGCGAGTGTCGTCCGTAAAGTGCCTGTCAAGGTGCGTCAACGGACATAAATACACACGCGTCGTACGCGCCGCGTACGCATATTTCACTGACGCACTGTGCGATTTGCAAACTAATCTGCAATTTATTACGACCCTGCCAGCCCTGGCGACAGGTATGTACAGACCTATGTACTATATGTACCAGCACATTAAGTCGGAAAGCAGACGAGGAATGCACAGAAAGAAAAGCAATATTAATATCAATAAAGTTAATAAATTCATAGTGAACTTTGGTATATTAAAGTTTTTTAGCATGTCAATAATAGAAAGTAAAATATAAAACTCGATTTTAGTCACAAAGTACAGAAGCAAGCTTTGATATTTAATTGGTTTTAAAGGGGTGTCAACCTTTTTCTTCAGTTAAAATAAATAAAAATAAAACAGAGAAAGAATTGAATTAAACAGGAGTTATTATTAAAATATTGTACAGGATTTAATCTACATTTAATCATTATTTAAGGTATATTTTTTCCCGAGTGAATGGTGTTCGTAATTCGCGATCCACATTCGCAGTCGCATTCGGAATCGCAACCGGCAATTGGCCTTAACTTGGCCTGGCAACTCGTCAAAATGATTTATTTTTGATAAATTGCCACGGCCTCCGCTCCACTAGATGCAGCTACAAGGCGGCAATTTTGCAAATGATTTACACGGAATGACACGGAATTTAATTTCGAAATTCGCAAATGTTGTTCACTTTGGGTGGCAAACATGAATCTCGCACTTTTCGCGCACGGAGGGCGACATTGGTTTCTTTGCCATTTCCTCTTAAGGGATAAGTAGACATTATTTATAATTGTGCTATCACAGTCAATCCGTCATGGCAGGTCTCGCCAAAGTCTATCTATATAAAATGGCTATTTATAATGACCCCCTAGCAAATAAGAGTGTTAAATGCCCTAAAGAAGCTGTCACATAAATTAACTTGGCAACGAGAGTGAGCGCTAGGAATTGCAATATATATTTATTTCTGCAGGGAAATTGTATTTCTTTTACTGGGTTTTTCATTTTCCAACTTAACTTTGACAATATTTTGTTGTTTCCTTCAATTAGTTGACTTTATAAAAGTGAAGTTCTTGCCATTTGACAAGCTATTGGCACATTAGCTTGTCTGCTTGAAGTTTGTAATTATCCGCTTTCATAGCATACTTTTTTGTTGCTGTTGAGCAACTTTTTGGGTAATTTGAAAAACTTTGTATATCCTTGAACTAAATTCGCTGCTCAGCCAAGTACAGGTACAGGTGTGTTCTCAAAAGCTTGTCTGCCAATCCCTCAGCAGGGACTCGAGAGTTGGCAACAACGAGGCGAGCCACGTCGGTGGCCAAACTTTTCCCTTGTTCGAACGGAAGCGCAAAGGGCACACAGCCACGATTGCAGTCAATTAAGCAGACCGAAAGTTGGGTAATTTAGATTTATTTTTAT
This sequence comes from Drosophila kanapiae, assembly GCA_008042475.1. Taxonomy (NCBI): domain Eukaryota; kingdom Metazoa; phylum Arthropoda; class Insecta; order Diptera; family Drosophilidae; genus Drosophila; species Drosophila kanapiae. Next base: position 307,218 of record VNJM01001108.1, on the reverse strand, counting down.
CCTTTGCCATTCACATAAATGTTAATTGCAATTATTATTTGTGTGGGAGAGAAAAGTATGAGTTACCAGTGGGTAGGGCGAGGGAAATTAAGGCAGAACAAGTTGGTTACGGCCATCAAATATTTTCCAACTCAAATATATACTTAAAAATCGTTTTAACTTGGAGGTTTCTTGAATAATGTATATCTATAAGCATATATTAAAGGTATCACATTAGATTCTGATCATTTTTGGCTATGTTTCTTAAGGAATTTATCTATTTTATATTTATTTTAAAGTGTTGTTGTTCTGACAGGAAGTTAGACATTATCTATGCAAATATTTATGTTTCTAAAGTATTTTATTTCTCCCCTAGAAGCGTTTATAATTTTAGTTTATTTTATTCTTATTTGGCTTAACCTTTCGAGGTATTTTTTAAATATATAAACAATTCTTATGATGTACATGGGCATAATCTATCTACCTTAAAAGGCATTTACTTCTTTACTAAATAAATTTAATTAAATTCCATTCCCTACTTACTCTCATTAGTATTACTATGTAGGTGACCTAGCTTTCCTTTTCGTTCTCCCAATTTATTCAGCTCTCCATTAAATCACAATTAGAATCGAGTGCTGACACTTGGAAAACACCTTTGGAAAGAGTAGATTCCGAGTTTGAAGACCGCCACGACCGAGTGTGCCGTGTGCCCCATGTGGCAGCAGTGCGGGGTCGTGACGCATGCCACCGCCGCCATGGACGGACAGCTGTCCATACAAAGCATCTACTTATAATTGCCGTGGGTTAGAGATACTCGTATATATATATATATATATGGGTACTATTAGTCCCGAAGCCGGGCATTATCACGTGCGACAGCGTCGGGGCTTGGCACCGATAATTCTGGAGCGGGTCGCGCCTCGAAAAACCAATTGGAGGCAGCCAGAAATCACGGCAATTGTTGCGACAATCAATCGTGACTGCGGATGGGATGTCGATGTCAAAATGCCGACAAAAGGGAACGCACGCGCAAAGAATTCGGAGGAAAGGGTCCGGAGTTCGTAGGCCGGAGACCGGAGACCCATTCCCATTCCCATTCCAAATCGGGCTCTAACACATCGCGGATGCTTTTGACTCTGACGGGGACGGCGATCGGCACTTGAACCACAAAGAGCACCGATTTGTTGATTTGTTTTGAAAAGTGAGTAAATAAGTATGTTTCCATTTATGAATGTTTGGAGAATGTTGTGTGCGCTTTTGTTCTGTTTGATCAGCAATTTCATTTTCGAGTGCGTCGATAAGATGGCCAGGTGCCGATATCGTCGCGATAGTGGCAAGCGCTATCGGTAAGGGCTGATAAAGTTGAACGCTGATTGGTAAGAACCTCCCACACCAGCCCCCACCTAACTCCACCTGCCCGCACCTGAGTTTCCGCTTCAAAATGGTGGCAGTGCTATTTGCCCGAGGATTATGGCAATTTGTAACAGAATCTTTAGTGTTGAAACACAGAACATGGGCTCCCCTTGGAGTCGTCAGTGGGTTCAAAATTCAAAAGGCAGGCCCAGACACGAGCACACATAGAGGAAAATATGAGACTGGGCTTTGGAATTTTTATTTACTAAATAGATTTGTTTACTTGTTACATAAGAAATATATTTTTAGGGCTCTCTTTGTTATATTTGATTACTTTTGCATTATTTTCTTGTTAATTCAGAGTGGAACTTTAAGAAAACTTTACCACTTTATCTTATTTATGTTTATTTTTTGTTTATAGGAATAAAATCGATCAAGAACACATTGTTTTCTTTAATTATGTTAGTTTATTGTTAAGTTAGAGCATATATTTTATAGATCCAGCATGAATAAATTACAAAGAATTAAAATACAAATAAAGTAAGCTGAAATCAAGTTCGAAAATGAAGGTTAATGTCAACTTAAGATATTTAATTTAATTTAATAAATGTTTGCTTCTTTTTCAAGTGTATTCCATATACAAACAAAAACAAATTCATTTAAAGCAATTTGCATGGACGAGTCCTTTTTGTGTGCTTGTTCCGGTGACTTTATCGTTTATCGTTTTGCGAAAAGGATTTTATTATATTCAGAAGAGCACTATCCTTGCTGCCTCGCATGTGTGTGTGTGTGTGTGTGAAGAAGATTTTTCGCCGAGAAATAAAGGCTGCTGCCATTGCCATTGCCACTGCTGCTGCTCCTGCTGCCTGTGTGGGTGAATATCTATGTGTGTGTGTGCCACATACTGAAAAGCGACAATTTCATGTCCAAATGCTTTCCAGGTGACATGAAACAACACTTAAGTAAGAAGCCTTTCGGGGGGGTTGGCAGGTGGAGTTGCCTGCAACTCTGCATGCCACCCCCTCACACACACACACACGCACACCAAGGACATACATTAGCAGTTAAATTTGTACACATTTATTAGAGTGTGTGTGTGTGTGTGGGAGCCTGAACCAACGCACCTGGCATTCTGGAAAAGAAGAAGGAGCAGCAGCAAAGGCAGAAGAGCAATACTCTCTTAACGCCAAAATCTACATTTAAATTGTTTTCAATATAATCTGCATGTCCTGTCCACCGAGTGAAGAATGTTCGAGTTTGTGTCGCACTAAATGAAAACAGAGCTCACAGGCTATGGGCGTCCTGGGGATCCTTGGCGACATTTATGGTGACAGGCATAGCGGCGACATGTGCCACAATTCGCATATCGAAAATCATTTCGGAAATCACACACAGAAATTGAAGGAATAGAGAGGGACACTCTAAGTATAAGAACATGAAACCTAAGGCCACAAATTAATTCTTTATTTGTTTATTTAATGCTTTATGAGGAATATATTTAGTTTGAAATAATATGAATGGGTTTTAGTGAACCGTTTCCTTTTATATTTTTGCTTAATAACCTAAAATCGGACTTATTTACAAAGAAAACAATATAAGTAGCTTTAAATAAAAGGTACAAATCTAATTCTTGTATTAAAATATTGCTTTTTTCTTATTTAATGGGTTTTTATTATCAGAAACATAATAGACAGAGAAGTTTCTTTTATTTTGTTGCAGGGATTTGAGATCTTAATATCTATCAATTTATCCTTTTCTTATATATGCTTTAACCTTTTTTTAGAGATTTTATAAAATTTGCTTATGTTATTTATAAATTTTTGGTTATATACTTTTTCTCTATGTTTTTGCACTTTTAACCATTCGAAATCACTCACCCTTTTCATTATTTCCAGTTTCAAAACACTCAGTTTACTATTTCAAAAATAAATACTTGATTTTGTAGCATGTGCATCCTTTTGCCAGTCCGCTCGCCACTCCCAGATCCTGGGAAGTGGGTTTAGAATTTCGTGGCGCCGTCAAGAGCAACGTCCAGCAACTGAGTGTAGAATAACCATGACGATCATGCCACATTTCCCGAAAATACTTTGCCTCTCAGCTCATTTACATACGAGTGCATTTGTAAGTACCAAAAAAAGAAAGAAAATCAAAGAAAATTATAAAGGGACAGGAGACACATGTGCGTCGCTCTTGAGTTCGAGATGCGTTGCTCACATTTATAATAAATGGCAGCGCGTTAACACCCCAAAACATAAAAATACTCATTTTACAGAAATTCCCCAAAAACGCTCCCCCTCTCTCGCCGCGAACATTAATTAGAACGAGGACTCTCAAGTGGACTCAGCCACGCCCTCGTCCTTGTACTCGTTTTCATCCTCGGATCGAATGGAATCGGGAATTGTTTATTTGTTTGTTTTATTTTTCCCCCATTTTCGGTCTCTTGTTACGATTAGCTAGTGCCAATTAGCTGGGATTTTCGGTGGTGGGGCCTTGATTTTAAGTGGGCCAATTCCGAGTCTTTCATATTTGTGGAATGTTTAAAATAGTTCCTTCTGAAATTTCCCATTTCTAACACTAATTAATAATATAATGTCTGACATTTATATTAGCTTATATTTTAAAGATTTATTTTAGTTTCTTTCTCAAGGTTAAAAAACGTTTCCCTTGCCGTGGCTTATTTTGTTCTTAATATTATTGTTAATTTATGTATTTGTCTTACAAATACTTGAACAAATTTCATTTGATGTCTTGTGAAAAATACATATTCTACATGTGTTATTTAATTAGATTACATTTATGGCATTTTCATAAGAATATATATATATTTACAGATAATTAAAATTAAAAAGAATGGTTTATGTGATAAGTATAATTAAAAATACGCTTAGTTGCATTTTTAAGATATTTAGAATGTTGTTTTTAAATAGAAAAGAAGCTAAGAAAAGGGAATATATATTAAAATATTAATGGAAACAAAATCAATTCAAAATTCTTTTTTTAAGCTCCCTATTAACGATTATAAGTTAAAAATTATAATTTTTAAGCGCCTAATTTAAGATTTGTATATTACTTAATACATTTTTATGACTTCTTAATACTATCCTTACAGTAAATATTTATTTATTCTTCGGGTTATTAATTAAGCGATATTATCCCACCTTAGGCTGGTTTTCCCATACCAAATCTTGTGCAATTCCCTAGTTATTTTCCCAATTATTTTCTTGTTATCAATATCGGAAAATTCCTGGCCAACTTTGGTTATAGAATCCAATTGGGAAGGAAGCCTTTCGATCGTGGTCCGCCATCAAATCGCTTCCAGTGCCGCACGAGAGACAGAGGGGAACAACGACAGAGAGCGAGAGCGACCGACTTTCCAGTGCTTGGAGGTGGGCGTTCACAACAAAGAGCAACAACAGCCCCGTTGAGTGTAAGCTATCTCGCTTGCTCACCACCTTTCCCAGCGAGTGTAAGCGCAATGGCAGCTATTCGGGTTTTCCTTTCTGATTGGAATGCCTGGCCAACCAGAGCTGGTGCCCTCTTGCTCTCTCTCTTGAGTGCGGCGCAGCAAGGAAAAAGAGCTGCTTTCTCGCTCTGACCATTATTGGGCCCTCTCTGTCACACACAACGGCGCTGCTCGCTGAGCGGCCGAAAAACAGTTTGTTTCGAAACGCGAATAGGTGCGCATCTTCGCATCTTCGCATCTCCGCCGCCGTCGCTGTCGCTCGAGTGTCGAAAAAAAAGGCAGGCCGAAAAACGAGTCACAGTCGTAGTCGCAGTCACCGTCGCAGTCACTGGCGGCCGTGTCACCGTTCGTTCCGTTGAGATCCCGCTGACAGGTTGCGGAACCCGTTTTACTAGAGCGTCGCCAGCGAAACGGATCGGCAGATGCAACCGCCGTAAATAACAAATAAAAAGTGCGTGCAATAATGGTTGAAAAATACAACTAAATAGGGACAATAGACACAAATCCAAAGCTAAAACTTCAAAATACTCCCCACAAACCGGAAATGAAAAAAACCTAACTCTGATTCGCAAATAAAATCCAAAAACTCTCGTTAAATTTTGGAATGGTGAAGATTTAAAAGCTAAAAACTAAGAAATTAGCTTTAAATAATGGCTATAGCTAAAATATATGGAAAACTATATAAAAAAGGATTATTTAACAATAAAAACTACCTTTAAAAAAAGAAAAAGAGTTTAGTGTGAAAAGACTGCCTAATAAATTATAGTTTTAGGTAAAAATAATACATAAATACTTAAAATATAATAAACTAATTAAAATAAACCTAAGAGTTCAACTCTAAAGAGTTTGGTTTGTAAAATCAAAGAAACCAGGACTTAATCCCAGGGAATTCCCCTACAAAAAAGCAAACAGTTAAGACCCCGCACCGACAAACATTCTTCAAACTGAAGCCGCGAACATTTGTACTTGGAGCGTAAATCTGTTTGCGGCCCAAACACTTGAAGCCATCGGGTGATTATTTTTCAAGCCGGCCGCCAAAAGAGTCAGAGTCAATAAGACAACGGCAACAACATCAACAAAAATGAAGTAAAAAACGGATAAACGTATATAAAAAAAAGATCAGCAAAGTCACACAAAACAAACAAAACATTTTCCGGCTCCGGCGACATTAACAGAACTGCTCGACATCGACAATTTGTTTTATCAATTTTCAACAAGGCCAACAGCAAGAGCAACAGCAACGGCAACAACAACAGCAGACAACAACCATCAGCAACAAACAACAACCAACAACAACAACAATAGAGCAAACCCCCAACAAGCCAGCAAAACAACAAAAGCGCCCAAAGTGCTTAGCCGTCGAGCACGCACGCCGAAAGCCACCCACACGACCTCCCTTAACTCCCACAACCCAACAGCTTCATACAACCCCCCACAAGCTTGTCGCCAGCCCCAACCCCCTTTTGCAAGGGCTCCGCAGCATCCCGCATCCCAGGACACCCCACAGTGAAACCCCGCATAGAGTGATTCCGCGTCCTTTTGCGTTTATTTTAACCCACGAAAGCCAGTGAGTTGGCGGGCGCAACAATGGCTGCATATGCGCAGTTTGGATACGCTGGCTACCCGACGGCAAATCAGGTGGGTTTTTTTATTTTATTTCTTTTTTTTAACAACATTTAAAGCTGAAAACAATAATATTTTATTAGCGAAATCCGCTAGGTTTAAGCTTAACCCTTTGTCTGAGTTTTGAAGATGTAAGCGATTAGTTTTAATGCCATTTGGTTAGTCAAATGAAATCGGAGATGGTTTTTATTCAGGGGTGGGGTTATTTTAAAACCTTTGTTGGAATAAAATAAAAGAAAACAAAGCAGAGGTAAAGCTTAGGTTTTCGTTTCTAAAATATGTATCAATATTAATCATAAAGTGTGATCAATAAAGAAATAATACAATGTTCCTTATATGTTTGTTGAAGTCTTATTAGATTATTTTTTATAATAGCTTAAGCAGTTTTAAGGAACATTTTCTTTGAAAAATGTAAAATGTAGAAGATGTGATAGGAGAAAAGGAATATTAACTTCATTAAAGATATGGAGAAATTTCTTTAAATACGAATCAAATTTTAAAGTAAACTTTTTCCCGCTTTAAACAATTCATTTAGATAAACTTTTTTAATAAACTTTCATTAATTCGTTAATTGATTAATTCTACTTTACGAAATGATTAATAATGTTAGCCAAAGCTCTTATTTAATATAAGTAAAAAGAGAGAAAAATAAAGAAATTTTTCCACAAGCAACAAAAATATACATGTTAAAAGTTACACCTCAAAAACGAGTTCGTGAAGTTTAAATTACAAAACAAAACCAAATTAATGCATTTATAAAATATTGCTACTGCCTGGCAATTAATTTAAATACGCCTTTGATTGAATCACCGCCAGATATAATTTATTTGTTTGTTTTTTAATTTTTTATTAAGAGAGTATTTCTTGGTATATATTTATTATGTGCTAATATAATATTTATATTATATTTTGATTTACAATTCTGTCATTTCAATATTTCAAATCCACAATTTATTGAGGCCAGTTTTCATTAGAAATAAAAATATTATTTGGCACACACTGAGGACATGAAAGAGACCAGAAATTTAATGAGTCAGATGAGGTTTTGGCATGTGCGAGGGAAATCTTTAATACTGGTGTCGAAATTTAGCTTTAAATTTACATTTTACTCGGTTCTGCGGGGTTGGGGTGCGACACATGAATATTCAGGTGGCGTCTCCTGCTCCTGGATCCGTATCCATATCCATAATGGCCGCCCCCCACCGCCGCCGTCAAGAAATGTTTCACAATTTAGGACAGCCGTCGCCGTCTTGGATGCACCGCCACGCCGCTTGCTCCTCCTCGGTGCCAAAGTCTGGTCATAATTACCCGATATTCCGGGCCTCAGTAATTCAAATTAGTTGGCCGGGCCGAAACACTTGCCACAAACAAAGGGCCGGCCCTGTGTAATGCCTTGTCCCGACGACTACTATGTGGTCTAATGCGTCAAAGCTCGACCCGTGCGTTTATCCTGCAGCCAATACATGCCCCTCAATATATACATATTCATATATATACACATATATCAAGCCATCGGCCATCGGCCGGCATAAATTTATGCTAATGAAGCCGGCTGAGTGGTGGACCATTTATTATAATACTCGTATGCAAACTTGGTAAATTACAATAATTAAAATAATGAACGCTCAGATTATCGACTATAATTATGGCTGACTAGCTGCAGGCTGCAGATGTGCAAAGCCTTGGCCTCGCATCGATTAAAAGCCATCCTGGATTTTGTCATCGTTTTGACTCATTTGCATTCCGCCCCGGGCGGGTCCCAGGAAGCCATTTCGTTTAGTTTTAGCCACTAAGCCCAATTAAAGACTGGTCGGTAGGCAGATGCTATCGGGGGCATCGACTCGACTTGCTGCCAAAATTTATAAACTCGCCAATATTAATGCAGTGCACATCGAATTCATTAATTTAATTTTAATTTCAACGCCAAGACGGCATTCCAAAAATGATGGCAAAAAGCGTCCACGACGCATGCAATACGAGTATATATACTCGTATATATGAATTTAATCAACGGCTGACGGCCTGAGGAGCACATCGGGAATTCTCGACTTCCCATGCGAGCTGTTCACGCATTTCATGGCGAAATAACTAAAATTCTAAGGCTGAAAAAAATAAACGCATCGTCGCGACGCCGACATCGAGTCCTGGCCTGGTGATCGCAGTCCTATAAGGCAGCGGGGACAGCGAGAAAAAACTAATATTTCGCCGTGTGCATTCCATAATTGATTTATGAATTTTTAATGCAAACATTGAGACCGCAGTTGGGAAAGAGTTGTTCCGCCGGCTACCACCGCCAGTCGAACTTAATTCAATAAACGAGAAGCAGGAGCGCGCGCTGCACAGCGCACAAAAAGCATAAGCAACTTATTCGCATTAGCAAAAAACCACTACAGGGCTGTCCTGCACAGAGAGAAAAATATGAGCTGTTTTTGTTGGGAACCCGTTGGGAACGTAGATGTTTTTGCGGCACATTTTATAGTGTTCTTTATTGAAAGGAGCTTTGTTTTATTCATAACTCTTTATTCAATAGCTATATCTTTCTGATTAAATTATTTTGTAATAATGAAGGTTCTCTTTTATAATACGATTGCAAAATATTAGGTAATAGGAGTTAAATACCTCTTATATTTGATATATATTAATAGTAGTTTCTTGAATTTTAATATAGAATTTGAGGTAAATTAAAAATATCAGTAAAATAACGTTTATGTGATATAATCATAACGTATTCAAAGAAAAATAGTCAAAATCCTATAATAATTGTTAATTCACTATATTATTACTATATTTACTTGTATAAAAACACCTATATATTTATGTATAGTGAGAGAGAATTAAAGATAGCTTATTTACAAAAATATATTAGTTGTTCTACCATTTAAAATTGTTCTTAGTGTTAAACTAACTTCAAGTTTAGCTGTTTAAAGCATGTTTAAAGTAAATTCACTAGGCATCCCTTTAAATTATCTTAGAGCTATAAAATTACTTAAATAACTCCCCAAAATATACATTTCAAGTACAATAACTTAAAACCTTTCACTTCCAATACAATTATTATTGAGGAAGGCATAAACCTTCAGCATTTTTTCGCTGTGTGCCTTCAAGAATGGGTTTCTGTATGAATATGGCGTACTCGTTTGGCAGCGCAATCCTGCGGATGAATGTGAGAATATGCCAAAACCAAATCCAAGAGGCAGAGTCGCTCGAGCAGGAGCATGGAGTCGCCTCCGAATACGATTCCGATTGCGACTGCGACGGCGAACATGTGTTTGTTTGTAGAGGGACTTGGTCGCCTGGCAGCTTCTCCTTCTGCCTGCTGGCTCCTGGCTGCTGGCTCCTTGTCTGGGATCCTCGCATTTTCGCTTATTGTTCCGGAGCCTGGCGTCAAGGCCCCCACCCAAAGAGACCCATGCCCAATTCCAGCCCAATATAGTACAAGTCAGCAGCACCAATCCGCCTTTGTTTCCCAGTCGTTGTTAGGAGTGCAAAAACAAAAATCCATAAACGCATCCCAGCGGTAGCAGCAATAACAAAAGCAACAAAAACAGCAAAAACAACAGCGAAACGGCAGCAAAACCAATAACCAAAAAAAAACAACAACAACGGCATAGTACAATGCAGCAGGCGATCGCCTTTGTCTTTGCCTCGGATATATGCGTACTAAATGCACTGAGAAAAATATGGAAATCCATTAAGTTATAAGGGAAATATGAATATTTTATGGGGTTAACTTTATTTTGTATCCCACATTTTATCAAAGAAGATTCTATACATTTAGATGAAGGAGAAACATAAAAAATGGGAAATCTTTGAAATTAAAAATAAATTTAAAGGCTTTCTTTTATTTTTAATAATAAAATTAATTAAATTAAATACATTATCAGTAATTAAAATATAGGAATATAATATAGAAATGACTATAAAATACTGCAGAAAACTTAATATTTTATAAGAAAAACTATACATATTAATGTCAAAGATTACAAGCATTACAACATTAATAGCTTGTTTTCTTCTCTGCCAAATAAATATATAAAGAAGAGCTATTATAATAGAAACCTCTCCTTAAGTATAACCAATTTTAGCACCACAAATAATAATATTTTATATTTATATTTTTTATATTTATATTTGGTTATATTAGTTAACAAATAATTAGCTGTTAACATTAAAACTTAATATTAATCTTAGTAAAAAATCTTTCCCCCGACCCAGTAGGAGAATTTTTTTACGATTTAATTGGTATTTAATACAATCCTTTCCCTTTACAAAATATACATTATTATAATGTTATATTAATTCTTGCTGTGCAGGTAACCGTACTCGTGCGTTCGTGAAACGAGGTATGGGCCTTTCGTAGGCGGTTTCGTGAGCTTTAACATAAATCATAAAATTAATAACCGTAAAGTGACGGCACCAGTTTTCCCAACATCTTGGCCAGCACCGGGTGCGGGTGGCAATCTGTGCCGCACCAGACTCCGCATCTGCAACTGCAACGCCTGGATATGGGGCACTTCAAAGGCTGAGAGAAAGATATTTACACGGTGTCCATGCCCAGTTCATCCGAATTACGGCCAATGAATATTCGTACTTTTTTTCTTCTTTTGTTTAATATAGTTTTAGTTGCTTTTCGCCTGTCCAGCTGTTTAGCAGATTTTATGTTTTCGTTGCAAGGTTGGATTGCCACTTTGAACTCTGGTTATGCCGCATTAAAATCGGACTCTTATTGACCATATGAGTTGTCTGCCCTTCAAAGGTTTTTCATAGTTGCAATTAGTGAGAAACATGGTCAGGCTTCATTGCGAATTGTTGCAGTTGCAGGCTCTGACATTGCTTTGAAAATTATGCGGTCTCTTGCATATTTTGAATGGTTTTTTCAATTTTATTTTAAATATTAAAGAAAGGACAAAGCCTTCAGATTAACTTAAATCTTAACAATGATTTATTTTATATTTCCTTCAATTTGTAAGCTGTGCAAATGAGAAATATATTTTTTATCATTGCTTTTATTTTAGGCCATGAGCCTTCCCTTTGTAATTATTTATTTACTGACCAGATTTATGACAAAGATTATCAACAATATAAAACATAAAGCATTTATCACATTTTATGGCTGTACTAAAAATTACCAGAGAAAACATGTAATATGTTTTTTATTCTTTTATTGCTTTTAAGTGTTTTATTAAATGCACATAAATATTATAATAAATGGAAATGAACTATTAACCCATTTAAACCTTAAGCTAAGATTTGCCTAAGATTTCCTTTAATTCTCTTAAATCCATCAAAATGTAAATATTTCCCTGAATTTCTGCGAAACGATGAAAGTTTCCATTTAAAACGTCAAGCAAATGAAAAGTGTCCTTCAAGCTGCCCGATTAAGTTGGCCCATCCGCTTGCCGCAAGTGTGAATATAAAATATTTCCTTTTGTGGCAAATGGGATGTCCGGGAGGAATATTCCCTTTTTATTAAACTTGCCGCAATTTGACACCGCCTGCGAGCTGTCCGAAAAAGTCATAAAAGAGCGCACAACTTTAAGACAACATTTAGGAGCTGCCAACAAGTTTCAGCGTTTCCGCGGAATAGAAACCCAAACCCAAACCCAAGCCCAAGTCCGAGTTCTCCTCCAGTCCTGCAGAGGAGTGTGGCCATGTGGCTTATCCTATCTGCAGTCACCTTGCGATAAACTCGGCGGCAGGGCGCTCTTCGCTGCACTTCCTGCGATTTTTTAGCAGAGTGGGTGAGTGGGAACCATTAAAAATAAACTGACTTGCGTGCCGATAATAAGCACTGTTCCCTGGCTGCCGGTTCCCCAGACCTCATCATCCAGACTTGACCAGCCAAGCCAGTTCAGTCCAGGTCCAGGTCCAGGTCCAGTCTTTGTCGTTTTCGTGGTCGTCGTCGTCGCTGATATGTGTTTTTTATGGGCGGCCACAAAAACTGAAATTGATGTTCGAATCGCATAAAAAATAAAGAATAATAAGAAATGAGCGCGCCCAGCGTTTTGTACATTAGCGGAGACAGTCGGTGGTGGGCCACTTGGCTCCAACCATTCATTCAGAATTCATTAGATTTCATTCATGAAACACCTTAATTATGCAACAATTTCCCTGACTCTCTCTCTCTCTTGCTTGGTTTTTGGCGTTGGCGCGAAATTGCCCCTCGATTAGATAGCCTTCAGCCAGGCCAGACCAGGCCAAGCCAGGCCTGGCCAGGAGGTGTTGGCGAATCAGCTCGTTTAGCCACGAATTACCATTATTATTTAAATCGGGGATGTGCAGTAGCCACAAGAGGCGGACACCTGGTAGCAATTGCTTCAGAAACACCTTATTATTGTAAACCCGTATTTGAATGCGCGTGAAGTGAACTTGACTGACAGATCATCATATAGGTCGACCTTCTATTTACACTTTGGGATGTCAATCGATTCGGGCAATCTCGCCACGAATCCAGGACAGGGGTTTTCTAACCACGACTTCTCAAAAAAAAAAAACGAAAAAGGTTCGCTGCGGATTTGGGTTTTGGAATTGGATGGGATGATCCTACCTGCGTCCCTCATCATTTGATGCCGTGCCCATACCCGCTCGATCGATCGGTCCACTGATACTCAGGGGCCCGAGCACAGAACCCTCTTCAAAGATCCCCGATCCTCGGGACCGAGGCGGTATCTGAAATCTGACTGTGATAAATTGAAAATTAATGAAGTGAAAATAGATGGAACGGATCGCAAAATGCGCCAGGCCAATAAAATATTTTGACATTTGGAGTTATCATCTTAATCTGCTTTGTTGATTTCGACCTGGTCGGCAGGGACATGCCTTTGCGCTTACCTCTCTGGCCGTAGTGGCCCTCGCGCCGAAGTCGCTTCTCTTATTTTAGTTTATTTTATATATTTTTTTTGGTTGGTCTTTGGTCCTGCAAACTTCACCTGTTCGTGCACTGTGAGAAATGTGGATTCAAATTAGAAATATCTCTCTTAAAGTAGGAATATAAATTGGATAGCATTTTAAGGAACATTTTCAAGTCAAACATTTGACTTTCTTTAAAAAAACTATGTTACTTCTCTGGGTATAATTGATCCTTTTAACAAGGGAATTTCAATAAAATGTTAATTATTTGTAGGACTCAACAATAGTCTAAATATAAAACAGAATAAAGGAGAATGTGTATATTTTTGTTTGAATAATTAGAATTAAAAAACTTGAAAAGAATTATAGGCTAAAGGATCAAGATAACTTTCTATTCCCAAATAAATTTTTCTAATTATATATTATATTATTATTAAGTATTATATTTTTGTCTTATGTTTTTAGGTATTATTTGCCTTTTTTCAAGGCAATGTGTACTCCTAATCCTATCCATATTTAATTAATAATTAAATTAAATTAGTAAGAGCTCAACATGGTCCCTTATAAAAGATTATACTTAAATTATATATTGTCTTCATATTATTGCCTCAGTGTAGAAAAGGTTTTCGGGTCCAAAGGAATATTTTTTATTTGTTTTTGGGTATTGCTGAAATGTGCTCTTTTTCTTACCGCTGGCATCTCTCTTGGCATCTCCTTGCAGCTGACGACGACCGCCAATACAGACAGCCAGAGCGGCCATGGCGGCGGCTCGCCGCTGTCCGGGACGAACGAGGCCTCGCTGAGTCCCTCGGGCGGCTCGACGGCCACCGGCCTGACCGTCGGCCCTTTGAGTCCAGGTGCCGTCTCCCAGTCCTCGCACCATGCGGGTCACAAGGGCATGTCCACGTCGCCGGTGGAGGATGCCTTGGTTAGCGGGGCCGAGGTGCCCGGCGGCCTGTCATCTGCCGCCGCCGCTCAGGATATGCCCGGTGGTCGCGGAGGCTCCTGCTGCGAGAACGGGCGGCCCATCATCACAGATCCGGTGTCCGGTCAGACGGTCTGCTCCTGTCAGTACGATCCGGCCAGGCTGGCCATTGGCGGCTATTCACGGATGGCCCTGCCCTCCGGCGGCGTGGGCGTCTATGGCGGCCCGTATCCCTCCAACGACCAGAACCCCTATCCCAGCATCGGAGTGGACAACTCGGCGTTCTACGCACCTCTGGTAAGGATGGGGCACAATGGGAAGGAACTGCTGATTGGCTTTGTTCAGTCAGCGGAAGTCCGCGCAAATGCAGGCCGACAGCCGGGGCAGATATCAGTTCGTTAGGCTGGCAACCGGCAAGTTGTAACTGCCACGATTACCTGCGGGGCTCCCAAGACTTACACGGGGGGCTCACCACTCCGAGGGATCTTAAACTAATTCGTTATTTCAATTGCAGAGCAATCCCTACGGCATCAAGGACACCAGTCCCAGTACCGAGATGAGCGCCTGGACCTCGGCGAGTCTGCAGTCAACCACCGGATACTATTCCTACGACCCCACGCTGGCGGCCTACGGGTGAGCATTTCAAAATTAAGACGTTTGGCTTAGCGTTGAGCTAGTTGGAGATGGGAAGTACAGTGGAACTAGGCTATAGGAAATTATGAGGGGAATAATATTACAATACATTGTCACTAAAGCTTTTAAAACTCTTAAAAAGGTGTGCAAAATTATGCTATAAAGATTACAGCGTTCAAGAAAACCAATTTTTACTGAATTGGTATTCTATAAATTTTATTTGGATACTTTTAGATACAGTTTTAAGGCTTATTAAAAAACCTAATGATTTTTAAAGAAAATCGTACAGAATTTTAATAAATATAAAAAGCTGTTCAACAGTAGGGAAGATAATATTTTTACTTTTTAATCATTTAAGTATGAAAGTAAGATTCTTTGGTGTTTTATTTAGAGCAGTTTCATTCTGCAAATGCATTATATTTAAACTTAACTTCAAGTCAAAGAAATAGTAGCAAACTCACACCAAAGTCTAACCCAACGAAGCCGCACTGTACAAATATACAAATGGAAAACTTAAGTGGGCTTAAAATGTTGCCATGGGACAGAAACTTTCTCGTCGTGTCGTCTGCCGGGGTTTCTTTTTATTTATCGCTTAAAAGGGTATGTCTGGCTTAGAGTTTGGGCCCCGAAGCGCGGTTCTGGCTGAAACAGAATACCATTTTGCCATTTAACCAACGGTTACCACTTCTGTTGACCTAGACGAGAGGAAGTTGCAAATGCATTCCGCTTTCCGAGGGGAGTGAGCAATCCTTATCATCGGCCAATAACTGATTATTGGCCTTTAAGGTGTGCGCCGGTCTATTTACCTGTAATGCTGATAACTGGCCGGAAAATATGTAGTTGCGGCAAGCAAACTCATTAGCGGCCATGATAGGGCGGAGCATTATTGATTCAAGCTATTTGATTTCTGACCCGCAGATACGGACCCAACTATGATCTCGCCGCCCGGCGGAAGAACGCCACCCGCGAGTCCACGGCCACGCTGAAGGCCTGGCTAAGTGAGCACAAGAAGAACCCGTATCCCACTAAGGGCGAGAAGATCATGCTGGCCATTATCACCAAGATGACGCTCACCCAGGTCTCCACCTGGTTTGCCAATGCCCGGCGGCGGCTGAAAAAGGAGAACAAGATGACGTGGGAGCCCAAGAATAAGACCGAGGACGATGACGATGGCCTCATGTCGGACGACGAGAAGGAGAAGGATTCGGGCGATGGAGCCAAGCTGGCCAGCGAGGCCTTCGGTGAGTTTTTGGACCCTGCCTCCCCTCTGCCTCACTTCCTGACCGCAATTAGTAGTCCTCGACGATCTCTTTGTAATTTCTTGAGCCCCCCAAAATATTGTTTTCCAAACGCCTTGCCCCATTGATTTGCCGCTTGGCCTCGCTGCAGACCCGCCTCCTCTGCAGATTTGTGGCACTGGGCTTTTAAGTACAATTTATGTGGCGAAGCGAATGTTATGCAACATTCGTCTGCCCGCCGTCCGACTTCAGTCCGGAGGCCGGAGTCCGTCGTCCGTTTATTTGTCTGACTGCTTAGGCGACCTCCTCCCCGGAAGTTGACAGCACATTGTTGGCAAAGTGGCCTTGCGCCCGCACTCCGATTCTTGTTTTTGCACAGGGAGAAAAAGTGTGGAGAATCTTAGTAAATAAAGAAAACGAAATTACATTTATTAGGGTGCTTTGTTTGTTATAAAAATGCTTTAAATGAATTTATTTAATGATACTAAATATAAACATTATTATAAAGAGAAATGTATAGATATAATTGCTTATTTACTCTAGATTTGATCTGAAAAATGCCAGTAATATCATCTTTATTTTATTCGAAAGTGAATAAGGCAGAAATACTTGTTTGTCTTCTTTAAAAAATAAAATTAAAAAGATTTACAGACTTCTGTCCTTAATATTAATTAATATCCAGAGCTTAAAACTCAAATCTATCAATGAAGAAGCTTCAAAGATTAAAATACAAATTGTCTGTAATTTTTGGAACTGCATATATAAAGTTTAAAAACTAATAACTCTTATAGAGTGAAGCACCTTTAAACTCCCACTTTTTCCCGGTGCATTCCGACTCCAAAGTGGCCTTGTTCGAGTTGGCGACACATAGAAATGAAGAGAACCGAGGAGCAAGTCGGACGGGTGGGGAACTTGGGGCGGTAGTTGGCGGAAACTCGAGTATTTTGCTGCTGAAAGCTTTCTCCGCTGGCTGCCGAGGAGGGTTGCACGCATCAACGCCCACCAACAATTTCAAGGGTTTTTGCCTTCGCCAGTGGCTTGGGCCCTGCCAGCTGCCAGCTGCCAAGTTCCACCTCCTGGAAGTGCCAAGTTTTGCAGTCCTCTAAGAACTTGTCTGCTTCCTGCCTGCGACTCGAAATTAATTAAATTTATTTTGTGTCTCCACATGGTCTCCCTCTCGCCCTCTAATCTCCAGATCCCGGCAGTCAACTCATCAAATCCGAGCTGGGAAAATCGGAGAAGGAGTCGGAGAGCGTCGACCAGAAGCTGGACCTCGAACGGGAGCCGCACAATCTGGTGGCCATGCGTGGACTGGCTCCGTATGCCACGCCCCCCAGCGCTCATCCCATGCATGCGGCCTACAGCTCGTATGCGCAATCCCATAACACGCATACGCACCCCAATCCCCATCCGCACACGCATCCGCATGCCCAGCAGCTGCAGCTCCACCAGCAGCAGCAGCAGCAGCATCAGCAACAGCACCAGCAGCTCCAGCAACAGCAGCAGCTCCACCAGCAGCAACAGCAGCTGGAGCAGCCCGGAGCATACTATCATCCCGGCTACGGCCAGGATGCAGAGTCGGCGGGGGACTTTGCGGCCCAAAAAAACCCGCTGAGCAGAGACTGTGGCATCCCAGTTCCGGCGAGCAAGCCCAAGATCTGGAGCGTGGCCGACACAGCCGCCTGCAAGACGCCGCCGCCCACCGCGGCGTATCTCGGCCAGAACTTTTATCCGCCGGCGGAGCAGTTGCACCACCACAGCCACGGCCAGCACCACAACCACCACCACAATCCCAGCCAGCAACAGCAGCAGCATCAACAACAGCAGCAGCTCCACTCGATGGAGCTCGGTTCGCCGCTGAGTATGATGAGCAGCTACGCCGGCGGATCGCCATATTCGCGGATACCTACGGCGTACACCGAGGCCATGGGCATGCATCTGCCCACCAGCAGCAGCAGCCATTCCGGGAGCAGCAGCAGCTCCTCCTCCGGCAAGGTGGTGCCCACCCCTATCAGCGTACATCCGCATCCGCATCCGCGTCCAGTGGGGTTTCCCGAGATCCAGCCCGATACACCGCCCCAGACGCCGCCCACTATGAAGCTGGGGGGCGGCGGTCACAACAGCAGCAGCGGGAGCAGCAGCAGCGGCAGCAGCCACGGCCACAGTTCCTCGATCCATTCCGCTGCCCCAGTGACGGTGGCTTCCATGGTCAACATTTTGTACAGTAACGAGGCGGCAGCGGCTGCAGCAGCGGCGGCGGGCTACGGTCACGTACATGGCGGTGGCCATGGTCATGGAGTCGGGCATGGCGCTTACCTAACGGAGGGCCGTACCGGGTCGTAAGCCCGCTGGACCGTGGACCGAGGACCGTGGACCAGTTACCAGATACCAAATACAAAAGCGAAACTACTTACACATTTCGATGGCGGGACAAGTGCAACTAGGCGACTACGATTACGATTACGATTACGATTACCAGATAGCGATAACTACACTAATTATTTTGCAATAAATGTAGCTTAAGTACGGCAATAAAACTTTATTTCCTACCATATCATAAATTATTTCGCTTTATAACTTTAATTAGCATATTTACACTCGGCCGCTGAAATAATTCAGACGACGACGACGCGACCCAAAAGGGGAGAACTGGATGTGGCTGTGGCTGCGACTGCGGATTTCGTGGGGCGGAGCTGGAGCTGAAGCACCCACTTTGTCATGTTCTCTGTGCGGGACTGAGTCACCCGACTTGGGGTTTAATGACTCGAAATAAACGCACACCACACGCTCATTCATCTTTCGTGAGTCGTGGAGTGGAGTGAAGTGGCTTCCCGGGCGGCACACCAATAATATAATAATGCCAGCGCTCGCACTACTCCACAGCTCCATAAATCAGCAAGAACCAGAATCATTGTCTTAACTCGCACTAACATTTCCTACCTTAAGTGCTTAATCCACAACTACTTAATAATTTTAAACGGCTGCCGCATTTAGATCTTAAGTAATCTTCAAGTTGTATTAATGCTAAATATCCTTAAATTATAGACCACTAATTCCCCCAACTATCCAGTAAGACTCTAAATAATTAGTCTAAGACTTTTTGCCTAACCCTTCGACGACTCTATACTCTCGGCCAAATAATTAATCCGTGCACACACTTAAATAGTTACTTAATCGTAAAGTATGTAATTAGATATCTTACTCGTTTGATATATTTGTAGAGGAATTTAAGTATCTGTGATATATGCATATAAACATACGTACTAAACAAGCAATTAGCTGCGGTCATTTAGTTAATTCACACATACTTCTTCAACTACGAAAAATGCACTTGCACAAGCAACTGGTTCGAGACATTTCTAATGGCAAACATTTTGTAATTGTAAATAGTATTTATGTAAATTTGCAAATTTAATGATAAATAAAGTTGAAAAATATCATCGGGTTTTTTTCTCTAAGCTTTTAAGCGATTTTTAGTTGGGTTCCGAGGGGAAGTATGTGCTTTATTAATTTATTTCAAATCATTTAAGTTGTTAATGGCGTAATTCAGTAGATCTTGTTTGCAGCATATTTTATATTAAATTGATAATAATTTGTATTACATTACAAGCTTAAAATAATTCTAGATCACTGATTCTTACTGTTTATTTATTTAATTTTAACACTTACAAGTTTTTATAGCTAGAAGCTCAGTTTACTCGAGGGAATATATAATTAAACAATTTATTACATGATTTTAATACCTCTCATCCCTTTTCAAAGCTTTATTATTATTTTTCTCGAATGATAAAGCATCGAAATCCCTTTGGAATGATAAATATATACCTTCATGTGCCCCCATATAGGTAATATAAATAAATCTGAGAGCTCCGCGACCCACTGAACCTAATTAATCGCAGCGAACATGGGAGCGGTCGCATTTTTCGAAGAAATATATATACATATAGATACATTCAATCACGCGGGCCTCTTGTGCGTTAGTGTCGTGTGTCACATCTATAAATGAAAGTAATAAATCGTCGGTGTCGCATTATAATTATCGACCTACCCATAACCGCTCGGCAGCGGAATTCCACGGATTCGGACAATGTCGAGGCTCTGTAATTCGGATTGACAGCTGATCCCTTTATAAGTGCCAAGCAAACATAATGATCCCAATACTATATACACTGAATGCATATGGAAAGAGTTGGCCCAGCAACGGCTACCTGTGCGTAACCATCGGCGGCGGCAGCGGCGGAGGAGCAACTTCATTTTTTATCAGATTGATATACTTCCCCGGCTGACATGTGCCTAATTAGTGTGACTCCGTCAACGTTTTCTAAAGAACCAAATCGAATGGGAATAAAATTTAAGATTGTTATGAATAAGGGGAAAACTTTATAAGATATTCAGGGGCAGAATAGGTGAGTAGAATCGGAGTCACAGACATGTCAAAATAATTAGAAACTGTCACAAAGAAATTAAGACAAATATATAACATCATGCTTTCTAATAATATTAGTTACTTTTTTGAGATATTCTATTGAAGAGTTTATGCCAGTTCTTAATTTAGATAATAAGTATTAAGTCTTGCTGGATAGGACATTGTTTTGCTTATATATTGAACTATTGTTTACTTCAAAGCATTAACATTTTATTAAATTACTTTAAAATACCGATAAATGTACTTGATTGTTTAAAAACTTACAGCATGTGTATGATTTTATCTTAAAATGATCCCAACATCATATAAATGTTGTGTTTAAATTATTAAAACAATAAATTACGATAAAATAATTATTAAACATATTAATTACAATACTTTTAATAATTTTAAGTAAAGTTTCAAGGAGTTTCACGAAAGAGTGATATTTGATTCCTGGAAAACATTTTAAGAGTCATTTTAATAAAGTTAATGTTAGAAATGTAGCGTAAATTATATTTATTTTTCTAAATGCGTCATATTCTTTAATTTCGATTAGGTAAAGTAGTCTTTAATTTGCTTTGAATGTCTTTGAAGTCTAGTTAAGAAGACTTCTTGAGGTATTTTTATTTATTGTACAACTTTGGGTTGCATTAACCTAACCCAAAATTAAAGACAACATAAAATTGCTTTACTGATTAATACAAATTACCATGTTTCCCCCTAAAAATACCGAATGCAACTGGCCATGTGTGAGCTTTAAGAACTGCAACTTGGCTAAAAGGCGAGTCACATGCGCAGCGGCGGAGCACATAAAACTCATTAAAGCTGCAGTTGGGGTCCTGTCGCTGAAAAGGACAATTAGATAAATTTGGGAATTTTCAAATTAGCCGCTGCTGCACTGTGGCAGCATCTGCAGTCAATTGCACTCTTTGGCAAATGCATTCGGACGCAGTCTGGGATGCAATTGGCCTGGCAGAGTTCAGATCATTATGGGCTTGGGCCCAGTTCTGTCCGAGGATGCTGGCTTTTTCATTTTATCTGCCGAGTGGAAAATGACAACATTAATTTAGCGCTTTGTTCTGTGAGAGTCAGACCGGGGTTGGAGCTGGGGCCGGGGCCGGGGCCACATTTTAAATTAACCCAAAACATGTTTAGGGGTTTTCCGCACAATTGCCTTCTCGGTGCAATGTGGCAAAAAGGATTTCGCTTCGCCTGCATAAAGGATTGCAGCATCTGATGCCCATTTGGCTTTCGGGGTGGTGTTTGTAATTGAAAAGTCACAAACAATTGAAAAGGATTTTGGCACATGCAAAGGAGGGCAAAGGGGATTTTGCATTTAATTCAGACTTGCATCCTTTTAATTGTCTAGCGCTTGTACTTATTAATTATGGTTCGGTCGTAAATATTAAAAACTTAATTAAAAACAATTAAAGGCGATTTAAAAAAAAAAAAACTCTTTTTGCGTGCATCACTCACTTGCTAGCTGAAATTTTTAATTGTTCACCTTAATATTTGTGGGAACAAATATAAGGTCAATATTATTTCTAAAAATATAAATAAGTTGTTATGTAAACATAAGTATTTTCCATAAAACCAGCTACTAGATTTATGCATTTAGAGGCCATAAAATATAGATTCTTAATTGAGTAAGATAATTTCGGGTATTAAACTAATAATTCTTGGATCAAAACAATTTTAAAGCAAGTCTTAAGATGCGAGTGACGTTGTAAGATCAGTTAACCAATTTTATTACATGTTTCCTCTCAAAATATTGTATAAATGTTGAATAAAACTCCCTAAAAAACTATAAAACAAACCAGAAACTTCCCAAATATAATAACGCTTTGATTTTTTCCGGATAATTAGCTAGACCACACGGTTTTACCGCTGCAAATGCAATTAATTTAAAATTGAATTGATAAAACATGGCCAGCAGCGGCAGCAATCGGGCTATTGATATATTATAACGGCGCGTGTTCGGGCCTTTTTGTTAAACAAAGAAACTTGTCGCGTTTCCATTTGACAAGACCACATTTGTGTTGTGGGCGTGTGCAGCGAATCCGGGGCTGCAACATGAACAGGTCGGTCCGTAGCGTCAGTTGGCTCTGGCCTGGTCTATTGGGGCTTCAGGAGGACGCACACGTAGAACATTATTCGGCTACAAAATGGCCAAAACAACAAACCGCTATAATTTACCATATTTTATGGCTGCGCCGTGGCAATAAAATCGCCAACAAGGCCAATAACTCATTGTAGAGCGCTGGCGCTGGCGCTGCAGGGCGGCAGTCGGCGGCGGTCGGCGGTTGCTAGTTGTTGGTAGTTGCCAGTTGCGAGTTGCAAGTTGCCCCCGCCGCCGGTTACACGGGACTCGTCCACTGCATCCCCAAGTACCTCCCTCGATACCCGAATTCCGCTCCATGCCTGCCACTTCCGCGGTTGCACAAATGGCCAAATGCAACGCTCACACTACGCCACACGTCCACTTGCACGTGTGGTTGGCTTTTAAACGGCCGAATGCGCCCGCTGATGGAGCCGTACCGTATAGCAACCGTATATGCATATATCCGAGGGCCATATAGCCATATATCCCAGCTCTAATTTGTATCTCCACAGCAACTCCCACCGCCAGCGCGCGGCTATTTCAAATTTATCTATGCCGAAACCTGCATTGATGGCCTGCATGTTTATTGCCCGCCTGTCGTCGTTTTGCATTTCCAGTTGCCAGTTGCCAGTTTCCAAAGTTTGCCAGCGGAAAAAAGCGTCCACAAAATTGCCGAACAAAACTGGACAATTGGCAATGAGCCCCGCTGCTGCCGTGGGGTACTACATTTAATTAATATCTATATATATGTATTGCTCAATTGTGCCTGCCCCAGCACCGCAAGGACACTGGCCGCCGCCTCCATTGCCTCTATTTTTGCCCCGTGTACAAATAAAATGAAAATGTTTTGTGGCTTTCGCCCAAAGGACGCGTGGCGTCATTTTTTGTTATGGCAAAAAGCATACAGAGGAAGAAATATGCATACAAATATCTATACAAAATCACATTAAATATTATTTTGCTTACCTTTATGCAGTTTCTAAATCAAGAGCTTGTTGATAATAGCAAGCAAACAATTTTATCCATTAACTACACTGTAGTCAACAACATTTAAAGTCCTTGTTAAGGACAATAATCTAGATTTGTTGTTGTTATTGTTTTGTTCTACAGCATCCATATTACGAACTTGCTCAAGAATTTTGATATATATTCTTGAAGAAATAGCCCATATCATATATTGACACAAATATCGCGTTGATTACAATAACCATATGGAAGTTTCATGTGTTAAAATAAGAAATATCGAACAAAATTAAAGTTAACGAAAAAATATCAATGAAATTCAACAAATATCCTGTATTCTTACTTATTTAATTATCTGTTGCTACCAATTATCATTTTAACTATCTCTACTTGGCACAATTCGATATTGTTTGGACATATATGGCAAATATAAATTATATAAATTATCTATAAATATATTTGATGCATTTAGTATCGATGGAGTAGGATATCCATGCAATTTTTTAGCATCCCTATTCAGAATTAAGAGTGGTTCAGATAAAGGAAAATTAAACGCAACAACATTTTTAAACTTTAAGAATATAATTTTGCATGGTCTTCTAGGCAGTACAAATATTTCAGAAAGTTTAAGCATAAGGAAAGTTAGTTAATATTCAAGATGAAATGATTTATTTTTAGTGAATATATTTATTTAAAATAATATAGTTTCCTTTTTCCCTCTGTGCAGGAAAAAATGTTGAATTGTGCAATAAAAACGCCCGCTGATCGGACGCGATTGTCGGGGTCTCTAGGCAGCAGATGAGGATGCAGATGCAAATGCAGATGCTGCTGCGGCCGATGTTATTTTCCCGATGACCGCAAACAGTCTAGACCAAAAAGTGCATGTCCTGCGAATAAGGACAGCGGGACAGAAGAGAACCGTGCGTGCCAGCAAGCCAGGCAGCCAGCCAGCGAGACTACCGATATCCGGGTAATGAAGGATCCAATATATGCGAAAGCAAACTCCAATACGAATACGAATAACGAATAATTTAAATATTTAATTAACACATTCCGGCGGCCGGGAGACGCCATCGTCGCGCGTGTGTGTGCAATTAATGCGGGAATAGGCGCAATTAAGTTTGTCGCAGTCCGCTCGAGCAGGGATTGTTGCCATGGCTTATCTGGTGATTCCGATCGAGCTTCAACCGGGCACTTCACCTGGACTCCATCCACCAGCCAGCTTCAAGCTACGCAACGTGCTTCTTGTTGGTCGTCGTAGCAAACGGGGATGTGTGCCGGCGGCTGGCCAAAGATTTATCTGCATCCGGTGTCCAGTTACCATGGACACTCGGCCTCGGCCTCGGCCTCTCATTCTGGCAGCCTCGCAGCCTCTCAACCTCTCGGTTTGAATGATGCGCATCTCGGGCATTTTGGAAGTAAATTTGTGTGCAAATGGGCTTTTTATTTGGCTCATGTTTCCTCCGGCCATGGCCGTCTCCTCCACTCTGCCACAGAATGCCGTCTCGTATCTGCTGGATACCTGTGCTCGATCCCGATTCCGATCCCGAGATCGCATTCAAACTCGTCGTAGCTCGCTGACATGAGCGGTTGCGGAAATTCGCCATCGCTGAGATCATGAAGCCAACATATGATAGGCGATTCATAGGTTCCTGTGTGCAGCAAGCCCCAAGTCCCAGTCACAGTCATGTAGCATGTCCATAAATATGCCCATTCAGATCGCTGATGGCACTTGCCTCCGGCCCGGGGGCCTCCGTTTTAAAAGTTTATTTGCGCCATTGGGCTCTAAGCGACTTCTAAAGAGTTAGCTGAAAGCTTATGACTTTGCTGGAGATTTTTCATTAATTAATATTACCCATTAGTTTTTAAGGCGTCCGTTTTATATGCATTATTAATAGTAATTGGCAAGCAATTTGTTAGATCAACGGCTTAATGCTACCGTTTTGATAGCATTATGACTGATTAGCAGCAATAAAAAATAAGTTGTTAATTAAATAACTTAAATGCCACTCAGCTAATAGGAGTCAGATACATTTTTTAAGATTTAATTGACTTTGTGAGAATGATTTTTACTTGACATAATCGTTTTATAGCTGGTTTTTATAGGAAGAGAGTTAGGATTAAAGAAAACTTACTTTTAAATACCTTTATTGAACATTTTGGTGATCTAAAGTGAGAATAAAGATTAAATTCATAATGCATTTAGGCGAATATTAATCATTACAATTTAAATTAAAATAAAACTAAGTAAAGTCGGAGTACTTATAAAAAATGTTTTTGACATAGTTAATGTTGTATTTACAAAAAAATCTAAGTGTTTAAAAACATTTAATTAAATTTCTTAACTCTTCTTCAGGGCCTAGCCTAGCCTTTGTTACTTTAACTATTTCTTACCAATAAGCACAGGTAAAAACTCATCTATTGCAATTTCCTAAAACTGGAAAAAACTGAATGCAATATTTCGGCATTACCTGGATCACCTGAAAGGATTTCAGCTGCGTTACCTCCACAAGCTGCCAGGACCAAACTGGTGAGAGCTAGCCAAAAAAGAGAAAAAAGAAAGTAGCACGGCTCGCAGAAAGGACATCGGCTGAAAGTTGGGAGGGGAAAAGTCATTTGCTTGCTCGTCCGACAAGATGTTTGTTCGTTCGGCAAAATAAAGTACACACTGTCTGGTCGGAAAAGGGGCGTAGAATCCAGGGGTACCAAAGAGGGGGCTTAGCGGTACAGTGGGGGCAGTTGAGCTGCCAGGGACATTTGGGATAACATGCGAACACGGCATATTTGCCGGGATACAAAACGCCAAACGCTGTCTTCCGACCACTCAGCCACTAGGTAATGAATGGATGCGCATGCATGACATGGATGCAATTTTCGACAAAGACCCGGCCCTGTCCCGGCCCAGCCCCGGTATAGGCCCCATTCGGGGCTCGCCTGATTATCTCGTGTTCTGCGCAGCCATATATACCCCCATATCCTCATATTACGGGCCCCGAAAATCCCACACCGCCTAACTAATATATGTACGGCAGTGCGTAGACATGAACGCACTCGTACACGGAGGAAACTGAAATATATTATGCTGGAATTAGTTTAAAGAAATATTTAGTTAAAAATTATAGAAGTCTAATGTAAATTAGTAATAAAAAGTAATAGTTAAAACAAAGAAAATAAATTTAAGGTCACGTTCGTTAACTTTTTCATTATTTTAATATTCTTATATTAAGAATAAAAATATATAAGAAAAGAAGAAAAGTAAGAATAAGTCGCGTTAAATATACTGTTTATGTCTGTTCTTACTGAGAAGGTAATCTTCTTCTTGCAGAATTATGCATCAAGCTTACATTATTATATTAAATATGTAAAGATATATATTTTATCCACATTTCGTTAAATTAAAATACTGTACAATCTATAGTGTATATAATCTATACTGTACATAATTTAGCTTTTAAATTGCTTGTTAATTTTAATAGTGATCTGCCTTTATTATCTATTATCAGAGTCATATTTTATGTTGTTGATATCGAAAAGTTTTGTTTTTTTCTTGTGTAGAGACATATGAATTTGTAGAGAATATTATATAACTTAACAATAATAACGATATTCCAGGCTAATTAACTATGTTTATTTAAGTTCATTTATTTGTATACCAGAGCTACAAACATCTATCATGATTATTATTATTTAACTGCACAAGATAGAATATATTTTAATTTTAGATATGTAATTCGCATTTAAATGAATCAATTAAATTAGTATTCGGATTCATAAGCTCCTACAAATTAGTATTATTATTTATTATTATTAGATCTGTATAAGTACATATTATATTTATGTATGAATATTAATACAGCTTTCCCCGCTTTCTTCCTGTGCACTCATAGCCACGAAAAGCTGTCTAGTTCCTGGATCGCTTTGGGCCTTTTTCGAAGTCCTTGAATGGGAAGTGCTCTGCCTTTTGATCGGAGGCTAGTTAATTGGCTATTTCGCCATCTCTCTATGGTATTTCTAAATTGGATCAAAGGTGTGATACGGAAGGCAGCCACCACCCCTTGGCACTCCGAGCCGCTTCTCCCCAAGGCCATCCTCCCCACCCTCAGGTTTTTCCATTTTCCGGCCATGTGTACTAATTAAAAGCTGGCAAATTCGTGGCCCAAAAAAATAGCAAGGCTGTCGAGGCGAGCATTTTGGCCATATTTCGCGACTGGCCCAAAGGGGGCGGGGCGTTCCAGTTGCAACTCCAGTGCCAGCCGCAACCACCACCCACCGCCCACTCCGCAGCGGCAGCTGGAAAGAGCAGTGCCACGCAGGGCACACACACTGCCCGTCTCGTTCGCGCCAAAAGGAGAAAACCCGTTTTCCACTGCACATGCGCAACTTCCACTGTTCCACTGTGCAACAACCCCCGCTCTCTCCGCTCTCCACTCTTCTCGTCGCCCTGCGCGGCGCTCTCTCGCTCGCTCTCTTTGGCAGGAGTGGGCTTTTGGCCAAAAGCGAGCATGCAACACGACTAGTATGCGCTCGAACTCGGTAATGCTCGCATCATGGGCGAGAGTGGGCGCGCAAGGTCGCAGCAGCAAACAGCAGCAGTGGGCGGCGGTGGGCGGTGGGTGGCGTTGGGTGGCAGTGCCACCAAATAAGCCGAAAAATCGCGAATAAGCCAAAAGTGCGTGCTCCCGATGGGTCCCACCTACGAGTACTAACATCACAACAAACACAAACACACTTTTTCGAGTGCCAAAAACATCAACGTCACGTGCCCGTCAGCGAAAACGTCTCGGTCTAGTCTTCGTTCTATAACGCCTTTGACCTCTAAGCACGCCGAAGCTTTACAAGTTGAGTTGTTGCCCCGTGCGGCGTGGACTTTGCACCCCGGCATACCCGGTAGCACTTTTAACCTGGCCAAAACGGCCACTGTTACCGGAACTACACGCTGCCAAAGCGCTTTCATGTAAGTATTCTTTAGTTCACTATTTTGTTTTATTTTGTTGGAACCAAAAAAAGGGGAAAGACAAAGGTTTAACTGGTTAAATGATAGCAATAAACATTTTAAGTATGGTAAATATATTACCAATTTATGTAGTCATTGAATTGTTAAGCAAGTTCGTGAACAAATGTGTTAATATTATTTTAGTTGATAAAAAAAAGAACAGAAACGACTTAAACTAATTTCACAAACTAATTTCCAATAAAACAATGTACTTAAATAAATATCTTAACCCTTCGGTGTTTGCTAGAATAAATAGAATTGAAAATAAAATATTTAAGACCGGATTACGCATAAATTAAAGGCATTAAATAGTATAGATATTTATTAGCAAACTGTCTAGTTATTAAATTGTTTTAAACACTTTGGAATACAATAGTAAAAAAACCTTAATCAGTATAAAACCTTGAATTAATTACAAGAATTAATATACAATTTAATTAAAACATTTCAATAATTCGTTTACAAAGAGGCTGAAAAAATAATTTAAGAACACCAAAATGTAAAAATCGCATACAACTAAAATTTTTATAAAACATTATTACTATAATTAAATGTGTACAAGAATGGTTAAATAATTTCAATGAGAACAAATGCTTTCCAAAGTCTCTAGTATCTTAGCAAGTTCCACTTAATTTGATACAAAAAGGTATCGGTATCTTAAGTCACTAGTAAGATATAGATAATGGTATTAAGATGTAATCAACAAATTAACACGCTTATTATTTTTCTAAATATATATTTATTGATACTTCGTCAATTAAAGATATGTATGATTGTATATGAAGAAGGCTGAAGTTATGTTGTTTACGATGCCTTTGCCCTTAATTTTAAAATATAACAAATTAATATAACAATATTGCTCAAAATAATATTTATAAATATATGTACAAGTCTTTTTTTTTTAAATAAGGTTGGGTTATCGTTGACTACACATTTTAAGAAGGTTATTTTGAAGTCTTTTATTTGGAAAAGCTTATCCAAATCAGCCCTCATATCAGAGGTGCTGGACCATCGGACTGTTGCATATGTTTCCATAAATTTTCGCTGGCGAGCAAAGAAATGCCATGCAAGGGGCTAAAAAAATATAAGAAATATAGAGAAAAGCAAAAAAATACCTGACTAAGAGTTTTCTCCATCACTCTCGTTATTCCTATTTTTTATTCCTATGATGAAAAGCCACGCAACTATGTTCGTATGTTCGTCGCGTGTCTGGGACCATAAACAGAAATTGTTTCGCAAAACGCCTCCGTCGCTTTTGCGGGCGCACCATCGACATTGCAAAATAAACTTGCACAGAGCCAAGCGAGAGAAACAACAAAAAATTATCATGGGCAAAATAATCGTATTCATAAATATGCTTTTCCATTTTCCCCGCCACCGATATGCACACACACATATGTATATATATATATATATATATATAGTGTATATAGTGCACCCTTAGCCTAGGCAGCTATTCATCAGCGCATCATGTTTAAGCGTTCGTGGCGTCGATGATACAACCGATAAGAGACCAATTTCGCAATTGCGGCGCTGGAATTTTTAATTAGTTCAAGAAAGCCGCAGCCGGCTGTCGGCTGTCGGCCAGGTAGCTCTCGTTATGGCCAGTGTTGGAGAGCCAAGAGTAAAAAACCAGTCGAGAACGAAACAATATCCTCTGAAGCGCACACGAAACGCAAGCAAAAAATTTGCATACTGCTCGCTGCTGGACTGCTTTGAAGGTCCCCATGACTGCGATGGCCATAAAATGTATTAAACTAAAGTATGTGTTAAGTGCACATGTCACAGGTCGAATTCACTAGTGTTATGATTTATCTCTTTTGCGGACATTCATGACGTTTTGAATATACAAGGGAACTGACACACGGATAATTACTAATTAGTCATGATTTAATAGGCGAAACAAGCTTGACAATCGTACATAACTTTGTTTCGCTTTGTCTTTTACAATCTATTTTTATACCATAGATACCACAGGGTACAAGGGTATTACAGAGAGAGAAGAAGGCACATCCGACCCTATAAAGTATATATTCGAATCGCTTTAGCCATGTCCGTTTGTCCATTCTGTGCGTGTCCATGTGAAATAACAGGTCTCTAAGTCTATAAGAGCTAGAGCTACCAAAGATAGTGGCATTTCATTTCTGTAGCACGCAAATCAAGTTTGTTTTAAAATTTGGCCACGTCCCTTTACGCCCTTGAAGTCGTGAATCCGCTGTAAAAATTTAAGTTAAATAAGATGATAAACATGGGAGTTATTGAACAATAAAGTTTCTGTGCATGCTGAAGTTCCGTAACTTCTATATTTGTGTTGGCAGCACTTATAGGTGTTGCCCAATATTTTTCTAGCAACATTTAACCATGTTTAACAACATTATCTTTTGCCTTTCGGACTTTTTAATTTAAGTTCTTTATAAATTTGGACATAAGTAGAACAAAGCAATTTAGACAGGTCAATGTATCTTTAAAATTTATGCAAAATGCTATGGGTGACGAGTATCTCCCAGTCGAGCACCCTCGATAGTAGCTTTATTGTATGTACATATATGTATATACAAATTAAACAAAAATTATTTTAAACTAACTTCATTGTTGAACGAAAATCTTTCTTAATGAATGGAAAAAAGCTTTTTCTTTTCTCAGTTATTCCCCAAATTGTCTTATTATATTAATTTCCAGCTCGTATTTATTTACTATTGGTAACGTGACCATTATTAACCGTTTTATTCAAGCCGCCTTACCCAGCGTTAACCAATCTGATTATTAATTAGAAAATAAACCAAATAATTAACAGTTTTGTTTGGTTTTCGAGACTAAAAAGTATTTTGTTTCCAATGGAATTTTCGACAGGCTAGACTGTGTGTGGTGTGGTGGCGGTAAGGAAAAATTGGCGGTTAGCCGGCGCGTATGGAAGTATGGAATAATTAAAAACAATTCAATTCGCAATTTGCACCATAATAAAATAAATTACATATTCATTTATGCAGAATATAACCGCTAAACTGCAACTGCAACGCCACAGAGGCCCGGCTTGGGTTTCGGCCACGTCTCTTGGGCCAGCTTGGCCGCATGCAACCGGATTGCACTTGGGTGCAGTGGAGCAAGAAGTTGGACCTACACGAAGGGTCGTTGCCTGCTTTCGGCTGTGGGAATCGCGGTGTGTTGCATACTCGATTGATTGTTCCCAAATATAATATATGTAGTATATATTGGGCCAGTCAGATCCCTCAGATCTTTCTCTGTGTTTGTGGAGCTTGTTTTGGGTCAGTTTCTGCATTGTCGGAGCCCCTGAATATTCATGTTGCCGTCTAGGAGCTACTTTGTCGGCATGCAACTATTTCTCGCGTTCAACTAAAATAGAATTTGTTCCATTTGATGGTAGACTGAATGCACCCACCTGCCCACCTACCCACTTACCTGTCTAGCTGCCACCCTCTCATATTTTTCAGTGAAATGCATTTTTATTTTAATTAAGAGCAGCGGCACTGCACGCACATTCTCCTGCCACAGCCTGGTTGGGCTTGTAAATTATTGCGAAAGATTGCAAATTCGCTTCTAAACAAACATAACTTATTAATGCTTTCAACCCATTCTCACCATTAAATGTGGAATTAGTTTTGAGTGGAGCCAATGCAAAATTACTGGGTGTGGTTATTGTTATAATTATTTCTTTAATTTATCGCATACTGTCTCATTAGTTTATTAATTAAAAAATGCAAGAAAAGAGGGCAGTCTCAGGTTGGGTCAGTAAAAATTGATAAAAATCTTTTTAGCTACGGTTTAAAGTGAATTTCATGAATATTATTTGTATAGGCATTAACATTGTTTAAATTATAATGTTTTGAGGTCAGAGAAACAAAGACAAAATATATTTGATTACATTTTATGAAAACTAACTTGCAAAAACTAATTATACTCCCTTGGAACCCTCAAATTCACTTATTTTATGTCTGAGACTTTGAACAAAACCGTCCAGCTATGAAAAGACCAACGATCAGCCGGAAAACGAGTTTAGTTTATTGTTTTTAGGGGTCGCTTTTAACGGGAGCCACCGCCACAGAGTGTGTTTAGCGTTCGTGCTGCCGATTAAGCTGTTCATTCGCTTGGCACGCTTTTTGCGGCAACGTCAGAGCCAGCGGCAACCCCTTGACTGTTATTAAAAAATACCAGCCTCCAATGGCAGGAAGTAAATGAAATGTTTTCTACAAAAATTCTTATATAATGTCTTTATTATCATCCCTAGCTACTCAACTAACAGGGGGTGATAATTCATTAGCTTGTGTATACGTTGAAAGATAATTTCAGTTGAAAATAATATTTTCGTGAAACTAATAGCACCTTTAAGTCAAATAATAATTAAACAAGTTTTAATCAATTAAATTCGTATTTGTGTAAAGTTTATTTTGGGTTAGAAAGCATACAAAAGTTGTAATATAATTTAATTACAAGAATCAATTTAATAAACTTCACATTACCGGAAAATGAGCCTTTAAATTCCATTAAATAGGCCCCTTTAAAAATGGGGGATTCACCGTACTCGATTATTTTGCGGACTTGCAGCTTAACACTCTGTTGCCCGATGTCCTTTTTGGCCAGGTAGACAGGGTGAAACAGGGCCAAAACAAGGCGGAGAGGATGGAGTTTTGGGGCAGGCAAAGGTCTGGCGCTTGCGGATGAAGAACATTGAATTTATAAAAAAAAAATGTGAATGCTTTCATTGATGTTGGTTTATCGGAGGTGGCATTCCCGGGCTTTTTACATTGTATGCTGCCCATGAAGACCAACCTTTTATTTAAATGTTAACAATAAAAATGAATTTGCATTTATTGATTTTTGGCCAGTGGCGTTTTGCCGGCGTTTGGGTGGCGACACTTTTTTTAAACAGGTCATATCCACACTCTCACAGCCCACGTCCACGTAGCGAATCAGCCACAATCCCTGGCTATGGAAACTGGGGGTTTTTTTTTTACCTCTCTCTCCCGGGGAGCTATGATTGAATTTTTGAATAGTTGGCAAGGCAGCTTTAATAAGCCTGGTTGGATACCACCATTATGGTCTTGAAGTTGGCCAGAAAGCAAAGGAGAACACACACGCCAGCGCAGACGTAATAAAGATCCTGCAGCGGCCGTTTGTTAAGCCTTTGTCTAGCAGCCATTTTAAGTACCATAAAAAACTCCAAAAGTTGTAGGAACAATGTAGACAGCGTGTTTTCATTTTATGCGAATTAAGCTGCCACTTGAACAACTTTTGCCTCCGACCAGCGACGGCGACTGGACCGCCGAGACCGAGACCGACACTGACAACAACAACGACAACGTCTCCTCACTGACGGTGGCAGTCCAAGAACAACACACAGTGAGACACACTCGCCGTCCTCATTCCATAGGATTGTTAGGTCCACAGGATTGTTCGTATGTGGAAAGGACTCGGGCAAGGGAGGAGTCTGGATTTTTAATGAATTTTTAGAGCTTAAGCTGGGATTTTAATCTATTTTTCAGTTGATCTTTAGACTTGGAACTACTACTATGTCTTAAGTTTAATGAAATATATTTGTATAAATATTTTTCTTAGGAAAAAGCTAACTTTAATTAGTTAATTTCCACAAAACTTACACATAGTTTAACATACAAGAAAACCTATAAGCCTGTTCGCTTATTAATCCCCTCCCTTTCTGTAAACATCCTGGAATATCGCTAAAGAATTGAAAAATATTGTGGCATAATTTCAGGAGGATGCCAGGATATGGCTCGCCAGCATTTCCTACAGGGCACGAAGGACATCATCGGCGACATCAAACGAGAGCGCCCACAAGGGATACAGTTGTTAACGTGCCCAAGGAGCAGCGCCGACTATGGCGGGTACAAAAACACAAACATGGCAACCGGAGTGTATCGTGAAGGCTGCCAAAGGACGAAGGACGATGGACGAAGGAGAGCACTTTATGTGCATATAATGTCCGCCAACACACACACACCCAGGCACACACGACCACCTCGAGTACAGTGTCGACCAAGTTGCGGGGAATTGTTAATATTGTCTGGGCCTGTAAGCAGCATTTACATGCTGGCCGACACCACGTACTACATACGTCCTGGCTGATGGACGACGGGATTCCACTCCAGCTTCAGGTCCTGCTGCAGTTCCTGGTCCTGCTCCTGCGGATGGTGATGTCCGCTTTAAGTAGGCCTCCTCTGGTAACAGACATTGTTTTAAAAAGTATGTACATGCATGCACTTTGCAGATGTTGAATTAACTGACGAAACCGGCAGCTTTCATTAGAAGTGGGAGGTTGGAACCTGTGCGAGAGGAGAATTGTGGGGTGAGTATTTACCATATATACCATGTATGGGTTCGGGTACGGGTATATATCAGTCGGTAGCACATGGCACAAGTCTAGGTTCTATGCATTAATATGTGTGGCTAAAAACGTGGCCTGTATATCATGTTAGGGTTAGAAAATTCACCTCTTCTAGAGGGGTCATAAGGAGAGGACGTTTATGTAGGGAAAATAACTTTAAATTAACAATATTAAATCTTTAAACTTTCAGGAAATTTGCTTGAAATATTAAGTCCATATTAAGCTATTTAGGTATGTCTAAAGACTTTAAATATCATTATCATATTTTGAATAGTGTATTAATAATTGTAAGCAAATATATTTAATTGGCAGAAGTGTCTGTAAACCTACAAATAATATTAGTTAAGAAAACGAACACGAAATAGAAGGCATAATTATGACATTCATTCTTTATAAACAAATAAGTTAGCTGCATTATTTTTGTTGCTTTGTTTTTTTGGAGATAAATAAGTTATATTTTTTCTTTATACTACCATTGTTTTAAAATCAATTAAAAAGTTACGCTAAAATGTGCAATGGATCTAACATTTATTTTAATAGTTCTTTTTGTGAGAATAAACAATACTATAAAATAACTACCACTAGTTGTGTAAAATAACACCGATATAGTTTCATTTAGAATAAATCTGTTTTTCTTAAATATAGATGTAATATATATATTTTTTGTGTGCTGCATTCAACTTTTAAGAGCTTTAAAGAATCTTCAAAATGGACTTAAATAATAATACTTGAAACGCTCGACTCAAGAGTGCTTTTGAGTCAATCTGGAGTGATAACTTACTCTGTGATATTCCGGCTGAGGCTGGAGCACACTCCGGTAATCGATTGGACACGGCCTCGCAGCCGGATTCAGTCCTCGAGCATCTTTGGTATTCGGATCAAAAATAATGATGCGAGAGAGTAAATGAGATGCTATTCCGTGCTATTCAAATGAAATGGCGTGGGATGCATGTGAAATGGTACGCACATGCGAAGGTGCGCCACACCACGACGAGTTGGAACCGGAATCCAAATCCGTATCCCAATCCCAATCCATATCTATGTGGATGGGTTTGATTACATACACATGTGCGAGTGTGTATATATGTACATATAAGTGTGTATCCTGCGTCCTGAAAGTAACACACATGGATAGCTCGCTCATTTGCCGCCTACTGTCGCCGGGAGTCATTCGTCAGTCAATCCGCCGCTCCTCCTCCGTGCTACCAGCCGTAACCGTACTCCCATCCGGATACGGATCCGGGCATGTGCGCCAAACCAGCGCACATTCGTCAGAATTTGCATTTCAATTCGAATGTCAGGATGACGGAGCGTCGAATTTGGGTGGCGTTGCCATCGGAATGAAAATAAATCACGCTGCTTTACCGCATAGGCAACTGGGAGCGGGATTGGGAATGGGAATGGGAACTGGTGGGTAGGGGGGGGATAGCCATGTGGATGCGGATGGCAAGTGGGGAATGGGTACACGCACCACAAGAGCAAAACAGAGCCACCATTAAACCAAAACAGAGCCCGGGGCGTTCTGCGGGGGTGGAACTCATTTATTCGCTTCTTTTTCTGCTTTTATTTTTCTTTTTTTTTTGCGAATGCGAAAATGAATGTGGAAACTTTTCCGCCATCATTTTGAGTGATGTCAATTAGATTGATTTGATCAGCGAAAATATGTGATTTATCAGACAGCAACAGCGCCTGGGCGGCCCCGGGACATTCGTCTCGTCTCTCTCCTGGGTACGGGTGCACGTATCCCCATATATGTAGTATCCCTATCCAGATGCGGACCACGGTGCGTATGAATATCTAATGCGGCACACACGCACACACATGTACGCAATTCGCTTCATCACTTGTCCGCTCGTTCGTTCATCTACTTCATCAATCAGTCATCTAACTATGTTAGTTGTTGTGTCTTGCCACACACTGTCAGGATATACACACATTGATTTTGGGAAGTGCAACATCGCTCTTTAAGAGACAGCTTTTAAGTAAATGCCTGAAAGTTTAATAATTTATTATTTACTACGAATTTTTAATGTTGCAAGAGTCGTTCAGGTTTATTATTTATTGATTTTCCATAATTACAACTCTATTTAAAATGAGATAACATTTCTAGTTGCTTAATAAATGAGTTTTTGAATCAAGTAAGTGAAATTATGAGTAAAAGACTTCCTACCCTAAAATACATACATAACTACATATATTTGAAATATCAATAAAATAATTGAATACTTTGATATAAAATGCTTTAAATTGCTTTCAGATATTTAATTTAAAGTCAAGAAAATTTGTAAATACTTATAAAAACAACAACTATGTTTATTAATCCTACAGAAAATAAGACAATAAAGCTTTTCGCTTTAAAATTAACATCCTTACTAAGGGGCTTTTAACTTTTATTAATCTACAAAAATTATGATATCAAAATATTAATAAAAATGAATTTGAAGTCTCTAGAAAGTGCATATTTCAGGCTACGTTTGGGGACCAAGAGCGAATGCATTAAATAATGAATTAATTATCAATAATATATTTTATAAGGTTCGAAAACAAAATGATCCTCTGTAGAATTGTACAAAATTCAAGCGAAATATTAATTTGTTAAATATTTATACTTAATATGTATATTTATCAAACACAGAAAATATTAGCGAATTGAAATTAATGATTTTTGTCTAAGTTACCTTACTATCAAAAGTTTTTTTCCTTTCTTGGTAATTGTATTCCAAATATATAAAAGCTATTAGGGATTTAAATATGATAATCTATATACTTGTGACATGATGTTTACACTTGAGAAAGCAAGATAATTTTGTTAACTAATTATACCTACCCTTTAATGTTATGTTTGTTGTTATCTTAAATGTCATCTTTTTAAATTACTATTTTACATAACTATTTGTAATGTTTTTAATTTTGTTGTACCACCTGGAAGCTCTATATATGTTTTATGAAATTATTACTTTGGTTAAAGATTATTAATATTTTCTTTACCTAAGTCTCTAAGTATTTTTTACTTTAAAGTGTTGGTATTTTAAATATACCATCCTAACTTGAATATTTTAATATTTATGTATTTATAACACATCTTAATATATTTTTACCACTATTATTTAATCACACCTTTCCCCCTTCTTTTTTAACAAGCAATATTAACAAACAATTCAACAGATAGAGTCATCATACATTAACCCCTTATTATTTCCCAATGAGTTACACCCCCTCCTCACCCTTCATTGAATCTCCAAATAAGAAGGTAAACTATCCCAACTCCGACTGGTGTAACCCCTCCGACTGGCTTGCCCCATGTTATAACGACCATAATGAGGGATATTTGATTAACCGCTCTCCTCGTTGTGGGAATATAATATTGTTACGAGTGCGAGCAACGTATCCGGCTGGCGAATCACTTCGGCAAACAAAGGCGGCACGTTACTAGCAACGCCTACGATATTAATAAACCATTGGGCGAAGCACTTGCGGCGCCGCACAAAGCAAATAAAATAAATCAAATCGGAGAAAGAAAGCAAGCAAATCGCAATCTGAACGAACGCCACAGTCTGTAATAGGGCGAGGGAAGTTGAGGGCGAAAAAAAAACAAGGGGAGTCCCCCGGGTTTTGGCAGCCCAAAATTTATGCGCGCTCTTTGCCTCTTCGGCCGCTCCCACGCAAACTGGGAGCTGGTCCTGCGGTTGCGTTCTGTCTCCCCCTTTTATCGGGAGGGGGTGGCTACATGTGTCAATAACTCATTTTCAAATGGAAATAACATCGAATAAAATTCGCGCTTCCTCTATGGTTCCTTCCACTGCCACTGCCACTGTGCCATGTGTGTCAATCCATTTATTCTCGGCTCTTTTTCGTTTTTGGGCCGTGGTTTGGGCCATGGCCCGCCGCTACTGACTGATGAAATATCGTGACAAGCAGTATAAAAGCTATTAAAGTCGAGTGTAGATGGCGCTACTTGAATTTGTCAAAATGTCTTTTACGCGCAGCCGGCACCCGGAATACCCAAAATACACGCCTATGGCCAAAAGGGAGGTGGCACCTCCAACCCCAAAAAGACCTATACCCAATTCCCCTCCTCTCTGCGATCCAGAGCCACCCACACACATACAAAACGTACGGGATATGTCATGCGGGAACGGGTGAAACTTTGATTGATGCCGTTGTGTCACGCAGGCGCGCATGTGGCTAATGGGCGGTCGCCGGCATAAAAACAGTCGACTTTTCGACGGTTTTTTGTCAACCTCGATGATGGGAGGGGGTCGCAGCAAGTCAGGGGGGAGTGGGAGTGGGAAATCGCGCCAATCAATTGAGTGATGTTGCCAATTTGGGCATTGTTCAGGCCGACGATTCGATGAGCTATCTTAATCGAGACTCAGATGCTTGTTAAACGCGAAAGTAACTGCGATCGGTTGGAACCAAGTCAAGGCATTAAGAAGTGCACAAAAAGAAATGAATATCAGGTCTCTAGACCTATAAATAATAAATATAAATACCTATTTAATTAATTTCCAAACTCTTCATTGAATTTATGATTTAATTCATAGCTAACTCACGCCATATTCTTCCTAACTTAGTCTCCTAAACTTCCCTATTAATTTACCATAAATTTCCTGAATTAATAGCCTTCAGCCCTGAAGTAACCATAATATTTCTCCCTGTCCAGTGTCCCGCTGTTGTTCCAGTGGCGTCCACAAATAAACGCGCGCCCCAAATGCATCAAAGTAACGAGCTCAAGCTGCGCACCACAGCCCGTCCTGGTCAGGAGGAGCCTTCTAAGGGGCTTGGCTGGGGCGGGGTATATATCCACTCAGAAAGCGACTGGCGCCTGCAGTTGTGATATATGAAATTAACTTAATAAAGCAGTGAAATATCGCCAGTGAATGGAACGCGATTCGCAAGACGCGATCAGCGGGCGCTAGGCGACTTGCTGCGACTCCATAAATTGTGGCACTTTGGGGGTCAGTAAGCGCCGGAGTAAGTGCCATCCCGCCACACCTGAGGTGTTCGCTGGCCTTTCCATTCCTTTTTTTGTTTTTGCTTATTTTTTTGTCTCAAATAGTTTGTTCTGCAACTTGGTGATAATTCACAAAAGTGAATGGCCAATTAAAAGGATTTGTTGGACATGAAAGGTGAAGCACTTGTACCTAAGAGATTGTTAGGAAATAATTGTGCAGACTTACAAATAACCATTCTTTTCATGACCTTTTGATTTCCATAATATTTAGAAGGGATCTGCATTCTATAAATAATTACATACTGTTAATGAATATCTTCTGAGTGAAGATTCCAAAAATAAAAACCTATCTTGCAGACAATATAAAAACTAAATCATTTTTAAGTCAAATAAAAACTTAATTTAAAGAATTTAAGTTATTGAAGTCACGGGGAGAATATTCCACAAGTAATCCTTTGTTAAACGAACCCTTCCAGTTTTTTTTAAAGACTTTAAATTTATCTATGGAGAATGTGCCCCCCAGTCTTTTCGATTTAACTCCTTTTTGCCTCCGAAATATTTAGCCAGCTTAATTCGAAATTCCCCCTGGAGTTTAAGCTGTCGAATTGCATTTCGAAGGACCCCCGAAAAAGTCATCTGGGGGTATGTATGGTCACCACAAGTGTGTGTGCCGATCCAGTGATGATGGGATGATGGCATTCTGCGCCATTGTTCCACGGAGCCCCATTGTCTGGGCTAAATTAAGCAAACTTTGCATGGGTGCCGTGCATAGTTTCGTCCCAAATCAATTCACCCGGAGCCGAGGCCCACCTTATCTCCGGGCTCCACACGCTCATCCCTTCTCCCCGCAAGCCAGAAGGCAAAAGGATGCCGAAGGAGCAGCAACAGCACCCCGGCCAGCCTTAACTTTTCACTGTGCCCTGTGTCTCTGGTGTGTGCGGCTGTAAGCCTGGCCATGAGCAGCGGGCAGCAATAAATTACGTTAAAGACGCCACTGCCAGGAATCGGTCCCAGAAATTTGCATTCCACGCAACACCCATCACCCACAACCCACCACCCCTTTCTCGGCCGGAGCGGCACACGACGCATCATCATAATTAATAAGAGACAATTTGACAATGGCCCTTTAGCGTTAACAGCGATATTACTTTCAACGGCGGCGAAGTGAGCAGCCGCCGGAAAGCACACACACACACAGGATGGAACACACCCCCTTGCCATTTTGCGCCAAATTAAATTCAACCTCAATTGAGGGGTTAATTTCTATCACCAGGCAAACAAAAACAAAAACGCCCAGCCCGCAGACGCTGCGTGGGGTGGCCTTCGCTTTTCCTCTTCTTCCTGATGAGGGGAGTGGATTTTGGGGTGGCTGGGCGGTTGGGCGGTTGGTTGGGGTGGCTACCAGGTCGCCCCCATTATCTGCATCGAGTTCCACATAGAAAATCATTACGGCATTCGCACCATGAGACGTATTCAATTTGAGTGTCGCTGAGCTCTTTATTACGTTAGTGTGAAAGTCGCGTGCAACGAAATCCTGTCCGAGCACTGAGAGAAAAATAAGCGATTTAAAAGGGGAATTAAAAATATATTTAATGGAATAAATATATGGACAAATAACTACGAGTAGAAGGTTTATAT
The DNA here is from genome assembly GCA_008042475.1 of Drosophila kanapiae. NCBI lineage: Eukaryota > Metazoa > Arthropoda > Insecta > Diptera > Drosophilidae > Drosophila > Drosophila kanapiae. Next base: position 265,740 of record VNJM01001108.1, on the reverse strand, counting down.
GCAAAAGAATGTTATTCCATTTAAGGCCTTTTTAAAACGTGTAATGGGATAATATAAAACTCTTTCAGTGCCTTAGAATTCTCAAGTCATTATTCCGGAGTATAAAATAAATATTTGTACAAGAAAAATGTATATTAATTATTATTAAAATTATGTAATTAACAATGAAATTATAATTCAATTCAATCTATAGGAAATATATTTTATATTTGTTATAATTCCGTATTATTTCTAAGCTAAAAACTAATTTTTAAATGCACATTTAACGATTCTAATTTAAAAGAATAGTTTTCGACAAAGAGATTCAATTTACTTGTTAAAATTAATTTATTTTTAAAGTAAAGAATATTTTACAGCTACGTTTCCCATAAAAATGTGTATATAATTCAATTAAACCTTTATTATACACCATTGGAGTTTGTGAGAGTACAGATCAAACTAATCACTGATTAGTTATCAGGTTGTACTTAATATATCAACATTATTGTGTAGATTTTCGATTTTTCTCGCTGTAAGGTCCTGGGGCATCGCATTGCATCCCCCGGGCACCGGCCCACCTCCTGCGCCCTTGGCATTCATTCACGGTGCGTAAGTCACAGCAACAACAATAACAAAGCCCGACGTTTTGGTGGAGGAAGAGGTACGAGGATGGGGAATGGGAAGTGGAAGTGGCCGTGGAAGTGGAAGTAAATTGAAAGCATGCTGCGAGGCAGGAGAGGATTCCCTCCCGTAGCCCTAACCCTTCAATTGGCAGTGCCACGAAATCCATTAGCAGGCAGCGTGCGGCGAGGAGAGAAAAACCGAGCAGCCAGAGCAGAGCAGGCGGTGACCATGAGGCTTTTATGCACGGAGCGTCCTGTCCTGCCCTGCTTCGTTTTTCGGTTAACCATGGGCATTCCACTCCATCCCCATCCCCATACCCATTCCCGGCTCCATTCCCTGCTTTCAATCTCGACGAGACTCATAAACATATGCGCCTCACGTCGTTTGGCGTGAATTTAATGTGGCGGCGGCAGAGCAGAGTAGACGACGACGACGATGTCGATGAGGTTGACTCGACACCCCAAGAGCAGTAGACTTTCAGACCTTCAGACAGACGCTTAGCCGTTGCCTGATGAGGTTACTGACTTTGGCGAATTAACTCCCAACCAGGAGAAAGGAGCAGCGGTAGAGCGTTCCTGGGGTCGCTGGCGGACCGGAAACCACTGCATTTTGTTTGGCCCGAAAACCGGGGTGGCACGCTTCAACGCCTCGGAAAATCTCAGGGGACACTTTAGCAGTACAATGCAGCATTTAGATAAACCGAGACTTTAGAGCCCTTCCGACTTGGAGTGGCAAGTGAAGAGGCAAGAGGCTGGAAGCCAGGAAATCAATCCTTCACCGCGGGGGTGTGTCCTTGTAGCCAGATTAGTTAAATACGAGTTCAAGGAGGGTTCGTTTTTCTTTGCTCACTCATTTAATTGAAATTAATAGCCACCAAAATGGGGAGAAAAAAATGGCATTCGAATTAGAAGGAATATTAATGATTTCTAAATTGAAACATCTGTATTCCCAAAGAGTCTAATATTTTAGGGGATATAAAGACCTATTCAAATACATTTTTACTTCTAACAAATGACATAATATTCCTTGATAATAATACACTTACTAGTTCAATAAACCTTTGTTTTCTTTTCCTTATTTGATGGGCTCAATCATATTAAGCACTCAACACTTCCCTCGCACAGACAAAGGACTAACTTAGTCAACATATGCCACTAAGCGGCCTTGTTATTTTAGCCACATTTCACCGGATTGCTGCCCTCCGATCTAATCAAACAATCAAATAGAAATAATCGGGCATATCAAAGCCCCACTATATATATACATATATATATACATGTACAAGTGCCCCGAAATCCGGAATCCGAAATCCAATTGGGACGACGGCTCACCGATGCTAGCTGCCATAAATTTTATTTATTTATGTGGGCACCGTTTTGTTTTCCGCTTTCCGTCTGGTAACGGGGCATGGGGCAGGAGTATATCGGCCCGAAAATCGACCATGAATATCAATGGGGGAATTGTGCGTCACCGGCACGCGCCGCCTTCATCCGATACAGTATGACTCTGGCTTAGGACGACGACTGCCTCCAAATCTAAAGGCCAGACGCTCGCCGAGAGGGGGGTTGCGTTTCCCGGGGGCTATTGATATTGTTTTTATCAGCCAGACGAGGGGCTCACGACCTGGCCGCGGGCCTCGAGACTCGAGCACTTGTGCTCTCCTGATGCGTATTTAATTTTATTTTATTCGGGATTTCTTGCACCAAAGGGGAAGAAAATCACGGCATTTGCTGCTCCTGTTTTTTTCTCTCTCTGGGGTGGCCGATCCTGGACCAGGACCAGGGCATCGATAGCCACACACTATAAGCATATGTGTGCAGATGTGTGTTCTTTGCGCCGGCTTACACTTGTCTTGGGCCAACAAAAAATTGACGTGGAGTGGAGTGTTGATTGCCCGCCATTGGCACACAAGATAAATGAGTGTCTGCCTTTCGGAAGCGGCAAAAGGCAGCAGAAGCAGGAGCAGAAGCTTTCGTATTAAATTCATGAAAGTTAAGTGCTTGGTAATTGATGTTATAAAATATTTATGACAGACAGCCCAGCATCAGGCATCAGGCAGTTCCGTTAGCCCCGAAACAGGTAAGAGAGCGCCACTACAGTCCTTCACTCCAACTGATGGCCAAAGTTAGATTCGTCCCTTAATTGACATTAATTATTTAAAAGGACGTCGTGCGAATCCTTCGACCTAAGTGCCGCTCTTTGCCCTGCGGTAAACCTTGCTCCAAAAAGCGAGCCTTAACTAAGTTGGGCAATTCGAAAACGTCCTGTTTTTTTTTTTAAGTACTTGCTAAAACTTTGGTACCTCTGGTAGTGTGATGACAATACAAAGTTTCACAAATAACTGTTACGCACTTGGGAAAAATATTTTAATTGCGGGAAAGGATCATAGAAGTGTTCCTATTAGAAAGGATTTTATTTATAACATTTCCGCGTTGCATTCATCTTTGCAGATTTGTTTTTATAAAAGTAGGCTTTGCCTTTTTAACACCATAAAGTGAAACAGGACAACAAATATTTTATTGCATGGGAAACATATTTAAGGAAATCCAAATATTCTCTTAGCTTCTTTTATTTCCGGACAGGAATATATTTTATATTTATTCAATATATATTTATATATATTTATATTTATTTAATATATCTTTAAAAATCATGGTTTAATAACTTTGCTTATTTCATTATTATTATTATATTATTATTATTAAAGTTGAGAATTCTAAGATGTTAAACTAAACAGTTTTTTAGTATTAATATCTGGGGAACCAAAAATGTCTCTCAATATCCTAAGTTCCTTTATGTTTTATATAAATTTATTAATAATATATATAAATTAGGCAAAGTAATCCCTGGGTTAAAATATCTTGCCTTGTCCTAATTCATAATACATGTTTTTAGGGTGCTTTAAAAATGACTAAGATTTTCAAATCGTTCAAAAGGTGATCAATAAAAGTTTCAAAATACCAAAACAATAGTGTCTTTTATTTGTTTTTATGAAGTACATGTTTGTAGCATCATTTGTGACACCTTTTTAGGGGTTTTAAAAACATCAATATTTTATAGAGCACCCCCATATCATGTCCTTATTTATCTCAGTGTCCTGTCTCAGCTAGTTTCAACTCAACACCCCAGACAGACGGCAGGGCCTCAGGATTCTGACTTGGTTCACTTGACCGGACAAAAACACTCGCCCAACTGATGATAATGATGCTGTTGGCGACTTTGTGTTTGCTTGTGCCGGTTGTGCCCGTGTGTCCTTGGTGCAGGCAGGGTCCTTGCAGAGGCTGGCTTTGATGTTTCCCCCCCGCAGCAGGATGATGAATTATATTTGACATCTATGTGCTTGGACCCCTCTGCTGCGGCATTAACACATGTGTGTACCTCGTACTGAGGGGAAAGGGAGCAAGTACGAGTACTCGTGCATGCGCACCAAAAAACCACCCACCTTTGGCCATCCACTTGGATATGTTTATTTTACTGTCAAAACATTAAAGTAAACTCCGCCGATGCCGCCGCCGCACAGGGTTGATTGTTATCAAGGGGCGGTGTCGACAGCCTCGTACCTCGTACTCCTCGTACTCAGAAATATGCATATATCCCAGCGAGGGTGGAATATATGAACGTATATCCCGCTGGCCACCTTCAGACATGTCTATTTGCATATGTTGACGCGCCATACTCTCACAGATCCTGCTGGATTTCCTGCTTACCGCCGAGAACCCCAGACACACATGCCTTTTTGACAACTCATAACAATCACTCATCATAAACAAGGTCGACGGTGGAGAGGACATCTCCAAGTTCACCTTAAAAAAGCAGCACACAATAGACGCAGAGACAGCCACAATTTGCAGGTGAATCTTGAGAGCTGCTAATCAAGGCTGAATAGGAGTACTATGTAGGAATCCCTCTGGCTTATAGGCTAATGACTTGCCAATTAGTTAATTAGCCAGCTCCTGCTGCGGCCTTCAACGTCTTATCCCTTTGATTGCCCCGGCCAACCAGTGAGCCAGGCAGTTAGCCAACCAGTCAGTCAGTCAGGCAGGGAGTCCGAGTCGGGGCATCTTGCGGTCAATTAAAAGAGTCCGCAAAATAATTGCCAAGAAATTTATTCGCTTCATTAACTTGTGAGGCAGCACGAAGTCAGCCAGAAAATTAAGTGAAATAATTAAATCTCAATCGGGATCTATTAGATTTGTGTGTGTTGCCTTTTCGGCATTGGCCACGGTCCACGGGCCCTTGTCAGCTTGTTCGAGAGGGATGAAGCTCTGCTAATATCACCCAGCAAAAAGGGGTTAACTTTGGTTAACGTGGGGGGGTTGAAAGTGGCTCGGAAAGTGCAACAGTCGAGGGGTTTTAGACCGCTGACAACGACCATTTATCACCCACGCAGCATCTTTCATAATCAGGCTGGGCAAGCGACCGACCGACCGGCAGGCAGGCAGGCCGAGCCAACGGATGGCAAAATGCAAATGACTCAGTCTGCCGCGGAGCTGCATATAAAGGACCCGCGGCCGCGGCCTGGCTTTTAATTTACAACGTCCTACGGATTTGGTCCCACAGCACATATACGAGAGTCTCTGCTGCCAGAATACGAGGGCCGCCAAGCCGCCATCTTCGCCACAATGCCAGACAAAAGGTCGACACGTTCCCATTCCGGCCGACTTAATTAATTTATGCACTCATGGTCGGTCGCAATGCATCGGGGGGGGGATCTGAAGGGGAATAGGGAACGGAGAACGGGAAACTGGGCAAGGGAACTGGGATAGGGAATGGGGGGGCTGGCCAGTTTAGTCGGTCTTCAGCCAAGAGGTGGACATCATCTCTCCGCCACGGCTCCGGCTCGGACGCTTCTTGAAAACCCGCCTAATTTTAAAATTAATGAGCGGCATCTTGATGGCCGATGGCAGCGATAAGGCCCATGATTTTCGACTGTCCCCGCCACAGAGAAAGAGAGAGCGAGAGATCGAGGGAGATCCCAAGAGCCCACGTTAAGTAAATCACGTGTTTATTGGCACTTCACTTACGACACCGTCACCGAGAAGTATAAGAGCCGTTCGTTCCGAAACTGAGAAACTGAAAACGACAATGAAAACCAAAATGGCATCAGTCTATAGGGCCTGCACTCTATATACCGATCGGGATGCCTCTCGGAGGGATCCGGCACAACTGGGGACTGGACCAACGTCATTAATTAGCTGGCCGTGAAGTGTGGGTAACGAATGGAAACCGACGTGTTTATTTGGTCTGTATGCCAGTTCAACAGCCCAAATGTATTGGGCCTTCATTTAGGAGTTCTTTTGTTTTCCAATCTTTTGCCGCTCGATACAGTGGGGCTTGGTAAGGTGGACATATTTTGATGAACAAAAGAATGGCTTAAAAGTCTTTGGAAGACAATAAAATGGGTCAGTTAACATTATTATTATGTTAAAATTGTTAATTTGCTTATTTATATACTAAATATATTTTGATTTACCAAATAATGGGTTAAAGGTCTCAGAAAGACTTAAAATAGGTCAGTTATCATTATTATGATCTTCAAATTGGTTATTTGCTTGTATATATATATTTATATTATTTTATTTAAATAGAAATAAGGTAACTAGTGACATTATAATAGTACATTTATACAAGAACTTGATACTTCAATAATATTAATATTTTTCACTCCAATTAAAGCTCAAGATCAATACCAACTAGCAATAAAGTTGTCATTAAAATATAATACTTCTGAACTAGCATTAATTACCAAATAAAGATCCATTATTTCCAATCATCACTGTCGTCAGCTCGTTGTGTCATTTATTTTGTTTGACCGGAAACTCTTTATCTTACGGTTAATCTTCTTGATATTTCAGATGTGGAAAGCCCAAATGCCGATGCATTCTCGATTCACCGACATTAAGACAAAAATAAACTTGATTTTGGTATGAAATTGATTCATTCATTTTCGATCCATTGAGTAAGATTCTTATCCGATGGATGAGTCGGGCCGGGCAGGCTCTTCCACGCTTCCAAACTGTGTGCCCATCCAACAGGTAGTCAAACCAGACAAACTGTCTCCACTTGGACATCGCCTTCGTTTTCCCCATCTGAAGTCGTTCGTCCAAGTGCACTTTGGATACAGGTAAATATGCGTTTTGATTAATACTTTTCCGTTTTAAACTTAAGCAAAGTTCACCGCATTAATATTAATCATTGTTTCAGATTGTCAAGGAGCGGATTCTGTAGGATGATGGTCATGGATCTGCATGGTTTGTCGTTTCGTTTTAGAACTCTAAAATTCGAAGAAACATTTATAAATATTTATTTTTTACAGGTTTTTTTCAAATATCAGGCGATGGATTTTTCATGGAACTGCAGTAAACATCTTAAACTTATTATTTTTGGGATAATTCCAAGAATATATATCCCTAAGACTTCCTGTGATACTGCAAAACAAACTAATATATTAATAAAATAATCAATCATTGTAATTTAATTTTAAATACTTTAATTCTTAGTTAAAGTCTTCAATAAATTTTAAAAAAAGATTTATTATAAAAAATCAGACAATTTCCCAATAGAAATATCAAAAAGAAATTGTTTTTCTTTAAATATAAGCTTACAAATATTGAATCTTAAATAATTTTAAGTTGTATCGTTTGTTGAAGCCAATTTGTTAATTAAGATTTAATGCGATGGAAAAACAAAATTATCTTTCTGGATTTATTCATCTCCAAGGACAGAAAAAAAAATAAGAACTTTTTTAGTCTCAAATACAATAACTATACAAAAAATTGGCATAAGGCAGATAACTTTTGAGCAGAACTTTAATGTCACTTATAATTAGAACAACTAATACCTAAATTAAAGTTATAAGTAGTTGAAAAGGAAAAAATATGCTACACAGGATTGGATTGGATCCATTTAGTTATCGATACTGCAGTTTTTATTTAATAAAATCAATTATAATTGTATATTTATTCTATTGGGCTTGCAAAGATAGAAGATTTCGTGGCTACTTTGAATTTATGAATATGTAAATTATCCTTTTGTCTCTACAAATCGAATGAAATACTAATCTTTATATTTTAGACAATATCAGAGTTTTGAACTGTTATCAAAGTCCTACATGAATATTTTTTTAATTAAAATACATCAATTTATATACTCGCATTAATAACATAAATTGATCTTCATTGAACATAAAGTTATAATTCACTCAAGCTATTTAAAAATTAATAAATTATAGATTTCGTGAGGTAGGGCGACTCTAATAATTATGACAATGTTGACACATTTCCAAATAATTGATTTCCTTTATAGGCCTCTATTATTTAATATTCAAGAGCAATCGGCAACATATATAACTCCATTAATATCTGTCTAACAACGTAAAAGTAAACTTTTATATAATGTTATTATAAAACATCACAAATAATTCGATTCCCTAAAGAAACGAACTAGAAAATGCACAGATCCTTGCCTTTATTCAATAGATATCCATTGCCATTAAAGATCTATCAAATTCAACAAGCAACTTAGCTAGAAAAATCATAGAATTTGTTTTATTATATTCAATAAATGGTATTTAATAGAAGACATTACGTAGCCGAAATACTGATCGCGCATACGCCGCCACTTACATGGAAAATTAATATTCAACCCCGAAAGTATGCAATGTTTTTTGAAATGCAATCTGTGAAGCATACTTATGTGTTTAATTATTGCTCCGAAACATATTTACAATCTACCATATGTTTGTTATATGTGTGTGCATAACAACCAGTTTATGTGTTAGTGTTGAAGCAGGATATATTTAATTTCTTTGTAATAAGAATGCAGATACTTTCGATTACATTTATTTAGGGATCTTCAACCTTTTATTTATTTGTATCAGCAATTAATAATTATAAAACTGGCGTAACAGAGATGAGAAAAATATATTTTAATATAAATATTATAATTAAAAAAAAATAAAACTTTATGAGAAATCCATTAATTAATTAAGTTGCCGTCCGTACTCACATATTCTTCTCAGTGTTGAAGCCTTACAGCTGCAAATAAAGAAAAATATATTTGAAATGTTTTTATGGGTACAACTCTTTCTTAAAATATTGTTAAACTTTATAATGTTTATTTAATACATGTACAAAATTGTCATAATGACTTTATTTAATTTATGACAATGAATGCCATGTTGCACATTAATCCTTTGAATTATTTTAATGTAATTAAATTTCTTTTTTTAAATATAACTAATATAACTATAAATTATCATTGATTTGAGACTGAACTTGAGCTTTTATCTCATCTTCATTTTAAAAAATATATAAACCACATATATTATTGTGTGGAAGGATATTTGAAATTAATTTAATTGTCATTTTGGCATAAATATATTCATGAACTGTGGTTACCTTAAATCTTTGGCTACCAAGATCCTTGTCAGCTTCAAATAGCTTCAGAGCTTCATGTACTAAAATTAGTTAGATAATAATACCTAATCACTCTTATAACCATTCTAAGTCGGAACCATTTTCTGGGCATTCTCACTATACTTTCTCGTATATGTCATAATATCTCCTTCGCTTTCAAGCCGGCTGCGAATATATTTATTGTTTTCCGCTCACTACCTGAATACGAATTAGCATTGGAACCATCCCCGTCCCATCATTCGATCTCCGCTCCCCTATACCCGATTCCCGATCCAGCATTAATGCGAAATATACGAAAGTAATGTCTTGAGCAGTCGCCGGATCGTGCTCCATAAATCAGGCCGAAAAACCGAGTTCGGGGCGCATAGAAAGTCAAAGTAAGCTGGCATCACTTAAAGTCATTCAGGCATTTATTTATGTCAAAACATTGTCCGCTGAGCTGCAGGAGGAGGAACCCGAACCCCGAGGGGTCAGTTGGCCAGTCGAATGTATAACTCAATTATAGGCGGCTGTGTGCTCACCTCGCCGCGGGGCGTCGGGCATTAGACACTCCTCCTCTACCTCCTTCACCACCGGAGTCTCTGCTCATCCCATTTGGCCCGAGGATCAGACAATGCTCCTGCGGCGATCGGGGTCATTGCGGTTTCATTTCGGACTCGGAACTGTCTCTGCGATTCTGCAGGACGAGATAACAATATCTAGGAGTCTAGGCCTAGATGTCATTAGAAGCCCCGCCAGTAATACTCAATGAAACAGCCCCCTGCACCGGGCTTGTCTCTATCAGCTGCATGGAGGATGGGGAACGAGACTGAGACAGAGTCAGAGATTCCTGTGTGGCCCGCAATCGGATCGCTGAGCTCGGCTTTGGCCACGATCGACCTCCAAGGGCACTGGACATGATTCTGTTTAACGAGAACAATGTTTCTGGCAATTCCTGCCGCGGCCACCTCGTAGTTTGCTTCGTTGGCGATCGCCTTTATTCGCGGTTTCTGGACGAGATCGGGGTCCAGGGCAACCGGATGACGGGGTAACAACTACACGACGGCAGCGGATCGTGCAAAAGTACAGCGACGGTATGGCAGGTGGCGCCGGCGCCGTCGCCGATTTGAATTTGAATATGAAAGGGAATCAAGGCGGACAACTGCCAGAGGATTGCGAATTTGTATTTCCTTCCATCCAAGCAAGACCAGTTCTTTAAGAACGATCTTTCAATATACATAAATATGTATGTAGTCATAACACTTTGGAGACACAAGGCTTTGGAGAACAGAGTTAGATAGCCATTCTTTAATTTAAAACAATTAAAGATTAGTTATTATCTTATTTATGGGGAGTAGTATATGAACTATAGGTTTAGTTGGAACACTGATTTAGTATTTGCTTAATAAATAAGAAAATAATTTATATTCTCCCATATGCCCGTACATAATCACTTTCCAAATGTAAAACGTATTGTTTCCAAGTAAATTTTATGTTTTTAAGTCAATCAAAATGTTTAACATATTCAGAAATTGTTGTTGCCATCCTTTGGGATCATTATTCATACATATCATAATATTTAAAGCTTATTTATTGATGTGGATTCAGTATATTTCATGAAATCTTAAATTGTATAGGTATGACTACATATTTATTTACATATATTTACCTGTCTTCTTTAAATTTAAATCAAGCATGTCATGATCTCTTAAGATATAGGTTTCTTTGTGTTTAATCCGGTATTTCATTGGTTTGTTAATATCATTATTATTTAAAAAACATAGAAACTGAAATTCCATTTAGAATCCGAAATAAATTCCGAAAGGAATTAATTAACTTTTTGTAAATAAATAAAAAGGACTTATATCCTTAGATATTACTGTCTGTATACACACTTTCTTGAATGGCTATATAAATGTCAATCCAGGAAGGTAAAGATTAACAGCAGGCGTTTGCAGTGGCACGCCCCTGAAATGAACACAGTGGCATAGTTAATATGTAATCCCCGACACGTGGAGTACATTATGTTCCTTGAAGGGCTGCCATTAGGACGAGTGCGTCTTGGACACCGCAATCAATGGGATCTGTATCCCCGAACATTATTTGGGGTGGAAAAGTGTGTGGTGTTAACGTGAAATAACCGATGTAGCTATTTATTTAACCTTTTATTAGCTGTTTCGTATTATATGGAAACTATTGATACTTCTGGTAGTTAGAACCTTTGCTGACTTAATGTATAAATTGAAAATAAATCTCGTGATTAATTCAGTTACTTCTGTCTGTCATTGATCCCTGAATAAGTTATAGAATCTGTTTGAAATATCACCAATTGCACTTAAGTTCTGTTTACGAACTAAGAGGATCGGTACTCTTATCTTATTCCCACGTTGGAACGATCTCCTGGTAGCCATGGTCGCCGCTGACCCATAACCCATAAATAGTTTTATGTAACCTACATTTTTAAAGGGCATGACGAAATCTAAACGCTGGACTTTGGTCCCTTGGCCCGGAGATTCATTGTGAAACTGGCGCCATTCAATGTGACTTCTCCTCCGACCGTCCACCGACTTTCCTCCCGATAATTGTTTCTTATCGGCGAGACAGTTGTGAATGACAATTTTCTTCGGACAATAGCTCGGCTGTGGGTCGTCGTGGACAGCGGGGGAGATCGCATTCTACCCAGAGAGGTAGAGGAGTATATATCCTATATATGGTTATAATTGCCGGGCGGGACGGGATTACACGACGACAGGTCGACCTGTCTGCCTGCGTATCGGTATCTGTTACACGGGGTAATGATCGTAATGTCGCACAAGTACGAGTATCTTTCGGATGCAACGAACTACCTGCTTGGAAACAGCAAGAAGACAAAAAAAAAAGGGCTAGTTAATCTGTGCCGTCCTCGATAACGTTTTAGTGCTCAATTTTGATTCTACGCCCTTTGTGGTTTGGGTCTTTACAACTGTTTATGCCTTTTATGATTTTGTCGTGGCCGTTTGTATTCCTGTTTCTGTTTCTGCTTCAGTTTCAGCCTGGGCTTGGCCCTCGTTCTGGGCCCAAAAGGAAAACACCGGCAAGCCCTTGTCTTTGCCCAGTTATTGCTGTAATTTAATATCCTAGCCCGGCACCGGAGTTCCTTTTAATCATGACAGGCGACCGACTTACTCGGGACACACTGGTTATCGTCGAAATGCTATTGGCGATGTTTCACACTTTGCCCTTGGGCCCCGTTTGCCTTTTTGGCCAAATACGAGCTGGGGACTCAGTGCGAGAGTCCCAGTTCGTGCGCGCGGCCATTAAGGTTGGCCCACGGTCTCTGATTTCCTAAATGTCCGAACCGATCCGATCCGATTCGATCCGAGAACCTTCCCATTTCGGCGCTCATTTAAATATTTTATCATCGCCGCTCTGGCCGAGACACTAAAGAGATTTTTATATCTTTTCGGTTCGCTACGTTTTTATCACTCGAATGAACAAAAACATTTGTTACCAATCAGAGTTCTTAATTTTACGGCCTGTGTTTGCGACAAAAGTGCCGCTTCTTCGGCCTGGACTGGGATCGTTTGTCGGCTTTGTCGCGGAAATTAGCCGCGTATTCCCTTGGACGAGTGCCTCTTGCCTGGGCCCGGTATCTTAATTGGCTTTGATGCTGCGATGGCTTTTCATAAACGTCAGGCGGGACCGGGACATCTCTCTGCCGGCACTCGCATTAAGAACTGGTAACTGGTATCTCTGAGCAGGGGAAAACAAACAAACACATGTGCTCAGCAGATAGCTAAATTATTTTAAAGCTCATTTACTTATGTACATCCAGCGACAAGGACTCGGGTTACGCCCGGCTCTGAGTTCTTTCTGGGCAGGCTCCTCTTACCGATGGCCATTTTTTCAGGGAATTGTATGCCTGAGGAGAGAAGTCAATGGGTTATAAATTAATATATAAATAAATATTAAATGTGGAACCTTGATGGGAGCAAACAAACATGCCTTTGAGGTCCTTGATCAGTGAGCAGCTCACATACAAGCCTGTGAATTCAGGAAAATATATTTTGAATAGAGTTTAAATAATTATTGAAAGAAGGTCTAACTAATTACTTATTCTTAAAAGATATAAACACCTGTTTACCCTGCAATAATGGTTAATAAAGTATTTTTGTATACTCCATTTAAGGATCACTTCCTTGACATTCAAAACGCATGTTCAGGGGCCTTAATTCGGCAAGCTCACTCACTCGCAACAAATGAAAACAAACATTTCAATTATTTATGAGCTATTCTTTGGAAACTAAATAGATGCAGGCGCGCTCAAAGAGAAATTGCAACAATTGACAAATTGCGGCATATAAATTGTTCCCCACCGAAGGGGCGAACTGTCAACTGTCCCTCGGCTGTCCCAGGTCCAGTTGCAGGCTTTGTCCCTTTTGGGATAATATGTAGAGCGTTGCCTTTGTCTTTGAAATTATGTTAACTAGCCGAAGAATCGATCGTGCGGGGATGAGGGGCATAATTTATTCATACGTCAAGCGGGGCATTTAAATGCGAGCATTCCAGAAAGGTCCCACAGCATGCTACAGCGGGGGTCAAAACTATAGTAATAGTAACTTATTTCCTTTATATTTAATATCTATTTAAAGTTCTTAATATTTAGGATAAAACCAAAAGGTAAATAGTTCATTAAAATGTTTTTTAAGAAAATCCTGAGTTGTTATAATAAGTAAATATGTAATAATCCAACAAGTTCTGGCAGAGTATTATATATAAATATATTCTTTAAAGGCAATATAAAATAGTGAGACATTTTATATTTGCGGATATTTTCCCTTGACTGTAGCTACCTTTAGAGCTACTTTTACGACCTCTGCTGTAGATAAACTTATGGCCAGTGCAATGTCAAATGGTAAATGCTATATGGTTAATGGCGGAATGAGTGGCGTTTCTCGGTGGAGGGAAACGCAAATAAAACGCAGCATATTGGGAAAATTTCACGGTCTTTTGCCCGCCAGCTAAACCAACTGGACAACTGGTCAACGGTCGCTGGCCAAGGGCTAATTTATAGAGCGATTCGGTGGGTGTTTGTCCGTTTGTTTGCTCACTTCCCGTGCCCGTACCCTATCTCGCACGGTTTTATTTCATTTCAGATTCAATTTATTGCGGGGGAGTGCTGCTGCTGGTGGAGTGGCCTCGGCCCAGGTAAATTGAAAAATGGACATTTGTACGCGTTAGTTTGATACCCATTTGGAGGACACAGGGACAGGACTGGACAGGGGCTATCTATATGGTTGGAGAATGATCAGGGTCGACTTCTCGGCTTAGATAAGCTGCTGCTTTCTGCTATTTCCATTCTCACTCCGAGTCCCCTTCCAATTTCCTTCGGCAGTCCTCCTGATATCTCGACAGTGACAGACGGCAGGCAGAAGAGGGGTTAAAGTTAGACTCGGATGCTCATGTTCGGGGGTTGAATTTCGCCAGGAGTCTCCTTTTTCGGTCCTGGCTGGTTTTTTCGACATGCAGATGTGACGGACGCGGATTTGTTTCGTGTATCCTTGCGACAACTTGATTTTTTTTTTGTCAACGCTCTGCCTAGGCGATGCGCTGCGCTTTTCGGTTAAATCCAAAATCCTTTTAGTCCTGATGGGTTCGCGAGTGCATTTGACACTTTGTACTTGATGGATTACGTTAATTATTGATTAAATGGGCTTGTACTTGTCAGCCCAAAAGTAAAATCCATTATGTATTTGAATACTGCAAAAGGCTCGCCCGGCCAGGCCGCGACAAAATTAGATTTAAATTTTTGTCAGGAATTTATAATTTGACATGAATTGGGAGGGCGCGCGTTTGATGGATGCTCCGGTCTCTCGGTGTACACCTTATAAAGAAAAGCGTATATATTATTGTATGTAGTTGCCGCTGAAGAGGGTCTCTCATTCTCACTGGGATACTTGCCGCGGTGACATTCCGCTGATGCTGTCGCCTCCAAGCGCCATTGGACAGAGAGGTGCACACACTGGAAAAATAGGAGCCTGTAAATTAAAGGAAAAAATATATTTTAGTAGATGAAACATTGTAGATTTATTTGAAAATGAAATAAGACATTTTTCTGGCTTTATTCAAAGTGAAAAAATTATTTAAAGTACAGTAAATATTGTGCATAACTTTTAATTGCTATTTCCTTATACCTAAATCTATATAAAACTATCAAATAAATGAAAATATGTATAAAATATATATTAACTACTGAAAAAATATGTTTTTTATATAAATGTTATATCTTTTTAGCTTACAGCTGTTTTTCTCTGCAGGACAAACCTTGAATTAGTATATTTTAGGAACCCATTTATTATCTCTCCGATTTTTCTCTCCCTGCAGATACTCTGTAAATGGGATGCATCCGAATACATGTCGCAGTCCCAGTCCCAGTCCCGATTCCATTTCCAATCCTCACCCGAATCGAAGGTCCGTTGATGCGGTGGACACGCACTAAAGAGGCCGCTGCTGCTGCTGCTGTGGCGGCGATTCATTCAGATTGAGGAGATAACGCAGCGCTGGCTCGCGGCGTTTTTCTTTGGGAGATGCCGCGTCGTTATTTTTCGGTTGTCGCTGCTCCATCTGCTCTGATTAATTCCCTGTGATGAAAGGCCGCTCCGCTCCAGCTCCGCTCCTGCACCGCTCCTGCTACGCTGCTCTGCTCTCCTCCACTTGATGCGGCGCGTATTTGTTGTAAAGTCTCATTTCTCGATCTCAGGCCCGGGGAACGGAACTTTGATTTATCGGCAGCATTCCGATTCCGACAGCGTCGCCATTTTGTGGCGACTATAGGTTTGTTTTAGGTGCAGCTTGCCAAGTTGCATTGCAAGCTTTTGTGGCAGCTTTTTCGGGGACTTCGGGAGCTTCGCGACGCTCCCGATAGTTCGAATTTTCCGACTGCAAGTCGATTCGGAAAATTCCCGCTAGCGAGCAGCGCGCAGTCTCTGCCTCGAAGGCGGAAAATTCATCAGTTTATGCACACACAGCTGTGGCTAATCAGCTGAAAATTCCCAACCATCTGCGGGAAATTTCCCTTTATTTCCCCCGCCTGCACGCTGCAAAAGTACCAAGCGCCTTCCGTTATTTAGGCACCGCCCGTTAAAAAATGGCTGCGCATTTATCTAAGGCCTGCGCGAGGTGAGAGCAAGCGGGATAGCTAGAGGGTTGCTGAGAGCGAGCCATCTCGTTTGCTCCCATCTGCCGTTCCCCTTTGGCGAATACACACACACACACACATACACTTTCGTTTCTTTTCGTTACTTGGCCCTGGTAATCCGTGCAAAACTTTAATTGGTGTTCCGCACTCCTAATGGATCCTGCGAGTGTGTTTTAGACCCCGCAAAACCGAATCGAAAACAGAAAGAGACATTTGTATACACTCGAAATCGCTGGAAACACATGTAACTGTAACAGTAACTGTAGCTGTAGCTGTGCGGCTGTGTAACAGTGTCCGTGTGCGTGTATGTGTGCGTGTGTGTGCACGTAACCAGGGGTTAAGTGTTTGAATCCAGGCGCTAATATTGATCTGCGATATGTGTCAGTTTGTTTTTTTTGGGGATTTTAGATATTTTAGTAGTATCAGATTTTTCATCCTTTATTTATTCTGTATATTTAGGAGTCTAAGGATGTGCTGGGTCTATCTTTATGTGCAGAATTTGAACCACGCTATAAACTTTATTAAAAAGAGTTCACGTTTTTAACGTTTGATTTGATAATCTGACAACTAAATAACTAACGTTTTAATTGAATTTAGTGTACAAGTTTAGGTAAAAGTCAATATAAATTACATATATTTATGCTCCTAGCATAACATAAATATAATAATACAACACATTACTTGATGTTTTTTTGTTTTCATTTGTTTCATTTGTAGCTTACTTCATATTTCTCATTTCATATTTTTATAAATTACTTTTAAGGAGAATATAAGACTAAATAAACAAATAATCGAAAAAGAAACAAATCTAGCTATACATATATGTAATCTAGTTTAAAAATATAAATTTATATTTAAATGAAAGAGAAAAGACAATCCTTTTTGTGGTTTATAAAATGTGAATTAACCGTATTTGTTAATTAAGAAACCAAAATCATAACCCCGATCCATTTAATGTTTAACTTTATTGCTGGTTTTATCATACATTTTTTGTTTACACCACAGAAATGATTGCTAGCTAAAATAATAATTACAGATCTAGAGGCAGATTATTGCGGTTCAGTTTGATTTAATTCTTTTATATACATATTTAAGAAATTGGTGAATTGTGGTGTGGATGCGTAAATCGTAAAATAGCCTTTAAGTTTAATAATTATAGTATTGGGTAACCTATAAAAATATTATAACGTTCTTTCTTTAAAGGTATAACACTTCTCAGTTTTGCTAAAGAATGTTTGAAATTATTAATATTATTCACGTAACTAACATACAAGACTTTATGGAGTATAGTCTTGTTTAAGTGAGTTTACTATGTTAAAGTTCATTTTTCAATTTTTCAACTTACATTCTTATATATGTACCAAGGACAGACTTCCAAATATCTTTCTGTGATAAGGGATGATCTCCTCCCACTTTATTTCAGCAACACCACAACACATTTGACTTCTTCTTACGACCTAAATTATTTGGAAATGAAAATTGACTTGTTCGGAGCACATCCTAAAATTAGAATCTAATTGTTTCATTTCGAAGCGAAACAAATTGTTTGTGTCGCGCCATCGGATGTTGGATAATTCATTTTTATTAAGAAGAGCTGTCACTTAAAGAGAACGAGAGTCTTATCCAAACGCACTGATATGTATTCCAGCGGGGGAAAAGATAAATTTGTTGTGAATATTGTCAACGACAGCTTGCCGGGAAGACTTTTTGACTTTCTGAGGGATGTCCGTTGACATTTTGAGTTCAAAGAAAAATTAAAATATATTAAACAACTGAATGGAAGCAGGAATGCTTCTACATTTTCTTTTCTTTGATATAATTGCAGGAGAAACTTCGGCTAAAATATATTAAAACGTTCTATGATGTAAAGAAAGTATATAAAAAGATTAAGCCACTGTAAAATGTATCTACTAAGTGCCTCTTATATATAAACTAGTTTTTTAATCTACAAACTCGCCTTTAATAACTCCTTTTCAATTAAATCTAATGGAGCGATAAATACAAGTCTCTGCATGTGGCGCCAGGATGGCAACTAAGTAAATAAACGCTTGAATAGTCGCTCATTAAAAAATTATAAGCCCCACTGTTGAAGTTTAGTTAATAGACTTTGTGGACTTTCCAGCACGTATAATTATGTACACGTGTTCCGGCAGGTGTGGTCCTTCGAAATGTTTACACGATACGCAGACAAACACACAGACCGGGTCTGGCGACATGTGACCGAAAAGCCAATCCTTGTCACGCCGCTGTGACACTATGTTGGAACAGTGGTAAATCAGAACTAATTTCGGAGCCCGGCTCATCAGAGAGCACCGCCCCGCACCGCCCCACCAGTTGAGGTAGCTCCATTTCCCCGGGAGATGGCCCTTAACGGAGCAGAGGTGTAGAGGTGTCTACTGACCCACGGACATGATCCAAAGACTGCTATTTAAAGTTTCAAATTTCGGACATTTGTCCGTCACGACCCTGACCAGCAAACGTTGGTGGTTGAATCGCCACAGGACGCTCACAGGATAACACACAAGGACACGGACACGGGACACACCCGAGGGATAAAGGTATATACACTCGCACACATACTACGTACATATATTTGGCTGGCAGGCCTAAGACATCGACGTGGAGCGGTCTGGACAGGACGATGACAACGAAAGTCCTTGTAGCCAGCAGAATGTAGTTTGTTTGACATCTATTTAAAAGTTTAATCGGATGAGTGTAGTCCGTGCGGTTAGACTGACCAAAACACAGTGTATTACATAGTCACTGACTTTCCGCATCGCCGCCAGGTGACCGCTCGACCAGGACCAGGACCAGAAGACAGGTGTTGCAATTTCGGGAATGGGTTTTCAGCTCCTTCGCCGATGCTCGCCTGCAACATTGTCTATCCTATGACATTAATTAGCGTTGATTCATTGAGTTCACTCGAAGCCCGTTCCCCTAAAATAAATTAAAATAAACGCAGAGCAAGCTTACACTTTACATTTTTAATTCTTTGTTGAATTTAAATCTTGCTTAATTTGTTCATGGTTAATGGAACTGTCTGGGAGAAATGGAAATGAATGCAGGAAACCAAGACATATTTAATTCTGCATATTAGCGTATTTTTAAAAGGAATATTTTATATTTTCCTGCCCTTTTAATAAACAAAGCCTAAGAGGAATATTTTAATTTTTGCTGACATTTTAATAAATATTGAAATATAAGTTTAAGTTTAATCACATCAAACTTAAAGATATAAAGATTAAAATAAGTCAAAACATAGCTGTGTCTTATATATGTATAATAGTCTATTTATTTAAGTTAATAATACCATTTTAACTTCAATAAATATATAACTATTAAAATATTAAGAAGTATTTTTAAAGATATTAAGAATAAGATAAAATATTAAACAATTAAGATCTTAAGCAACTAAAGAGTTTGCTAATATTTATGTGTACTTTTCACTATGCTAAATTAATAATTTCTTTTCAAAACGCTATAAATTATTAATAAATGGCACTTAAAACATAAAATCGTATTTATAACATTATCTTGCTTCGTTTTCCTGTTTATCAAAGGCATAATTGCCTTAAAAAGATAATTAAACAACCAAGAAAGAGCTGAAAAATCCTTTTTAATATAGATTGACAAATTTAAAGTGAAGTGATTAACTTCCTCTAAGAACCTTACTGAATGACAAACTATATTTGAAGTGTACAGCCCCAAGAATGTGATGACAGGTTGGGACATGCCCCTGGGCTTGTGGGTGTTTTTATTTTTTTGTTTAGTTTAGTTTTTGGATGGCCGTTGTGATCGGCAGCCTGTCGCCATAACCACTTCATGCTCGATCGGGCGGCATATCTGGCCATCGGGTTTTAATTGCCGTATTCTGTCCAAGCAGAGCGCCTCCACTGGCCATCCACTGGCCATCCACTGGCACTTGGCAGATAGCCCAATTATGTACATAGACATGGACAGAGTCGAGACCATTGTCTCATCCGTCCATAGCTATACGGCTATGTGGCTATGTGGCTATGTGGCTATCTATCTATCCGGCGGTAAGTAATTGTAGGCAAATATTTGTGTTTGCTCTTTGCCGCTATCTGAGAGCGGCAACTTGAAATGCCGAATTTGACACTCTGTCCGAGTATCGGACACGGGACATCGGCCATCTGGAGTGGAGTGGAGCCACCGCTGGTCTCGTCCATCGCCGTGCTATCAATGCCCCGTTCATGCGAAACTTTTAATTAAACGCCTAATAGATGTTTGTCACTACCGAGCGCCGATTAATAGCTCTCGATTCTATTCGGTCTCGTGATCTCCCGTGTCATGTCCATACGCTCGGCAATTAATTTCTGGCTAGCTGGCTACCTGGCGAGACTTTCTGTCAGGGCCAGAACCACAAATCCGTAACAGACTTTCCAATATTCGTAATGAAACTTTCTGCACTTTGAACGCCGCCATAAAAAGTAGCGGCTTTCTTTGACAGCGATAAGGCAGGCGCCTACACAGGCACCGGTGTTACCCAAAATTTAATATAATAATATCGGGGCAAGTATGATAAATTTAATTTCCTTAACCCGGTTGATTCTATCGTTCTTAATTAATTGAAAAGTGCAGAAAACCCTCCCGGTGATTAGCTACGAAATATATTCTCACAGCACTGATTTATCAGCTCCGGAAGCCTGAAGTTAAAGCCCGAAAGGCAAAACTCGATAAAATCGGCTTTTATAACATTCGCATACTGTCAATGAATTAATTTTGTTACCAACTATAGATATTTGTTCGTGTAAATCCATTTCCGTTTCGCGCCCAGAGATTGCCTATATGAAATTTTTGGATTTTTTTTTCTTGGGCTCGTAGTTTAAAGCCCGATCTCAGCGTTTTCGGGTTAATGGTGTTTATGTACACATTTGCATGTGTGTATTTTCCGGGGCTGGCTCTCGATCAATTAACTTTGCTGACATCGACACCATCAGCCAGGCAGCGCTGAGGTTTCATTCAGAAACGCGAAAGAAGTGCAGTTCTCGTTTATTAAATGAGTATGTTCGCTGCTGTGAATTAATTCCGATGACGCAGATGAAATGGGGGTTGGCTCGTGGATATGCCAAAAATAAAAAAATAAATGGAAACAGTTCAGCTGCTCAGCCGAAGACTTTCCCCTTAAGGGGGTGGGGTGAAAGGTTTTCCCCAATCGAAATTTCCTCTTTGGCAAACTGGCGGAAGTTGTATATCAATTACTGCCACCATGTAAATTCAGCAACCTGTCTAAACAAATTGTTTTCTATAAGAGAAACGGAATTAGACGGCCTTATTGTCATTTAGGAAATCGATTCATTTGGGTTGATTTTCAAGGTTTAAGTAAGACAAAACTGCCATTGTGGAAACTTTTTCAATTAGAAGAAAAAACACTGTTGAAGAAACTTTTTATTTAGGAAAGTAAAGCATACGAAATCGATTTAAGAATCTTGTAAATTATATTTAATATATTTTTATATTATTAGCAAATATTTTCGATATATTTATAATATTATATTTATATATATTATATTTATTATTAAAATGCTATGCCAGCTTTTGGAATTTTTAAAACACAAGCTGTAATAAAGTTTCATATCTTTTAAATATTATTTGGCAAGGTTTACTATCATTAAACAGAAATAATTAAATCTCTATAACTCTATGCCTGAATGCCAATTATAATAATCCCATATACTAGCACATTATCTAAATTAATATCATAATAAATACCTATTTAATAAGCCTATATTATTTAGCTAGGTAAAATAACAAATAATTCAATTAATTAAATGTATAAATCTATACCTTGTATATATATTTTAGCCTTATATTTCAAGAAAAAACACCAACATATTACCTAAAGAATGAACCTTCTAAATACCATTGTCATTTCCCTGCTACTTGAGTGCATTTTTTATACACTTTCCAGTGTTCTTGCTGACCTATTCAAATAAACTAATTAAAATGGGACAGTTGTTTCACAAAATACATAGTTTATGAACACATGTCGCATTTGCTTTTCGACTCCGTCATTCTGCGATCACGACCTTCAACGATACGAGCTAATTTTCTTGATTTTATTAGCGCGGCCTGTTGTATGCAAATCAAATGCAAATTTGTAATTAAACGAGAGTTTTGTAATTCGCACACACACACACCGAGTGCTACAATGGCAAACACTACAAAGACCCTGGGGGGTCCCGGGACCCCACACAAGAAACTATAGCAAAAGGCCGGGGCGGGAGATCGGAGTGAAATATGATCGGCGATCGCATTTACAAACGCGAATGTAAGTGCAGTGTTCGCATTTTTGCATTCTGCAGTCGAAAGTGTGCACATTTTTGTTGTTCTTTGGTGGTCCCAATAGCCCATCCGGTCGAACGGACGGACAGACGGACGGACGGACGGAGAGGCGGACAGCTAAACGGACGGACGGACAAACCGCTGTCGACGCCCCAGTCGCCAATGCTGTCTACATTGGATTTCCGGCGTGGTGTAAGAATGCCTCAATGGCCTCTCACTCTCGCGCTCGCTTTTGCTGCGCCTCCGATTTTGGTTCTGATTTAAATTCTGATTCTGATTCCGATTTCGCTTATGGCAACTATATGGCACTGGGGTTACATCGGATCATGCTTAATTGGCAAAAATATGATTCATGGCGTTTTGCACTTTCGTCGCTGGGTTTGCCGCCACTGCAGTTTTCGGTTTGTCGCCTATAAACAATTAACGCTGCGCGCCCAATGAGTTATATGGTTGTATCTCTGCCCCGATATCGCCTACCCCCCACCGCCCCTGGAGCATATCGCCAATTAAGAGCACTGCAATTGTCGTCCTGCGCGTCTGCGATTGGTTTCGGGGTGCAGTGTCCAACTCATAAATACGTCATGTTCAATTAAGGAGCGTTAATTGAAAGTAATGAACATTTATCGATAATGGAGGCGACGCGAACGCGGAAGTGGCACTTCGCGACGAGGAGCCCACCTATTACAATTCATTTAAAAATAAGTAGTTGGGCACATGTACATGTCAGCGAAATAAGTTGCAAAGGTCACACACAGGGCTAACTTCAAAATCAAAGTAAATATTAAATTTTTATAAAGTTTTCTTTACTATTAAATAAGTTTTTTAGTTCTTGGAACCATAGATGCTTTTTTAATAATAAAACTAAGCTATTACATTACATTACATATTACAAAATTAAGCATAGATCTATCTTTAATATGTTTTCCCTCTCATAAAACACCCGGAAACTAAAGCCAAGCTCACCTAATATTATTCCACTTTAGTTTCCTTATAAATAAAATAAAAACAAGCCAAAAACAAGTGATTATAGAAGTAACACGAATCAAGAAGTACATATACTTGGGTAATTGGAATTTCAAATAAGTTTTTCTTCTTCACAACGCACGATATAAAACAACCGAAAAACAAGTAATTAAAGGGTACTATCAAATAAATAATTAAATTAAATTGAAATGCCATATTGCTTCCTTGTTTGGTCGTTTGCGATTAAAAGACTTGTTGGGGTCGTAATTCGGCGATCATCACTCAATGAAACAATGTGTACTCTTTAATGGAAGCGCTTTAAGTCGCTTAGCACTAAACAAAAAATAAAAACAAATTAAAAGAAAAAGAAAAACGAATTGCTTGCCGGCGCGGAGGCCGCGTGGAGGAAATGATATATAAATATGCATGAGACTCTCGGAATGGGTCTACGGACGGCTTTTAGCTAACATTTTCGAAACTTTTACGTTTGGATTCTTAATTCAACAAAACACGCAAAGTTAATAAATTTCAAAGTGAATATGTTTTCACCATCATGCATTTAGTCTGCCCGAGAATGTTGGGCGGCGTCTGGCGACTTCGGACCCCGCTTTTTCAGCGACTCTGCAGCTAAAGGGGACTCCCCGGGTAGGAACGGTACCAAAAAAGGAGAAGACGGAATAGAAATGTTGCTTGCGGCGGCGTGGCTACATTGTTTGCAACTACAAGTAATTAATTTTACCACTACAAGGTTTTAATGACTTCTAAAAAGTTTTTAGCATTGCTGGATAATCCGGCCGGGGCCAAGTCAAGTCAGCCCAAGTCAGCTACGACTTTCTCCAAGGGGGAACGGGAACGTAATACGGGAGAGGAGAGGCAGGAGCCGTGGGCGCGCCGACAAAGCCTCCGCCGGACTATTGTGCTACAAGTTTTTCGTAGTAAAAATAAGTGGAGTGTAGAGTATGGGGTATGGCGTCCATATTCCTGGAGAGTGCTAAGAGAATAGATGCTGCCCGACTATGCTAAATAGGCCCAACTCCACGGCCCTTGGTAAGGGCACACAGCTGGCTGTTTATGGCCAGTGTCATGTCCATGTCCATGTCCCCGGCGAACCGCAAGGCCAAGTGAGCCCAGAAAACCGAAGGCCGAGGCCCAAGGATTGAGTCACGGCCTGGACACAATGTGCGGTTTTTGGTCTGTTGATATAATTTGAATTTTATGGTGTAATTACGGTCATAAATGTATTTGCCGTTTAATGGACCCCAGCATCGTCCGAGATGTGTGTGTGGGTCCACAGAGAAAGAAATTGAAGGCTTTTAAAGTCATTTACTGTATTAAAAATTAAATGCAATTTTAAATACTTTTTAGATGTAGAAAATTTGAACTTACAGAGTCAAGTATTTATTAAATAAAGTGATCAAGTCAAGTAAATATTTATCTAGTTAGTTAGTTAGTCAAACATGAATTTCTAAATATAATTAAATAAATTCATATATACAGAGCAGTTATTCATGCTTTTAAGATTTAAATTTAAAGGTTTGATGTATTTTTATTTTTAAATAAAACTAAAACTTTACGGAAAGTTTAGAATCGCACAAAAATAGTTAATACAAAGTGAAACATTATCTTTTTTATATATTTTAATAAGATTAAATTTTAAAATGTCTACATAAAATATAAAACTTTTAGGAAATATCTGCAGATAAATATTTTTAAGTTAATTATCAAAATATTCAAGTCAATCTATTTCTCCCAGTGCACTCAACCATAAGACTTACATTTTATTTGGGCCCCCGTGTGATGATGGCCACCCAGGAAAAACAATGTTGCCGGGTAGCCGAGAACCTTTTGTTGACTGCCAACTATAAAGTGATAAACCCGTGAAGACATCCTCCTGATGTATGTGGAGTGGAGTGTCTGCCGCAGGCGGAGGCGCCGCCGTGAGTGCATTTAATTTGCATTTATTGGATATTAGCACGTTTGCCTCCGGATCTCTCTCTCTCTGCCCAGCGAGTGAATGCAAGACGCCGCAGGAACAAAATGATGTGGTAATCTATATAAAGGCCTGCATCCGTTCGCTTAATAAGCAAACGCTAACAATGTATCCGAGGGATGGCTATGGCAATGGCGATGGCGTTGGGTCTGGGGGTTAGCGGCGGAGCTGCGAGGTTGAGGTTTGAAACTTTAAATACAATACGCTAATGGCATGGCATTGTGCCCGCCCGAATCTGGATGGGATTGGGCACCGTTGACTGGATTGGATTGGGATTGGGATTGGATCCGTTCGCCTTGGGTTCGTTTGGTTTCCCAGCGCTTTTGTTTCACTCGCCGAGCATGACAAAAGTGGCGACAGCTCGCCAGCCAGCCAGCACTCGTGAATGCGAATGTGGATCCGAGGAGGTAGCTGCAGAAAAAACACAGAACACACTGAATTATAAACATTTTAAATTGAAATAACGTGTCGCAATTTTTTGTCGCTCTTGCCGCCGCCTGTGTGTGCTGCTGTGCTCCTTGCTTCTGCCACAGAAAAACAAAACAAAAACAAAACCAAATTCGAAACAAAAATCGCAAAAACACAGAGAAAAATAACAGCGAGCAGGCAGAGAGCAGCGAGACTTCAAAAACGTCGTTAACGCTTACCTACCGCGCATTCTGCAATCAAATACGATTGATCTCACACTCGCCATACCTCCCTCTCACCTCCCACCTGTATCTGTATCTGGGCCCGGCTATATGTGTATCTGTATCTGCAGCTGGGCTGGTGCTGGAGCCGGGCTGGAGCATCACCATCAACAACAGCAGTGACAATGGCGACAGCAAAACAACAGCAACAGCAAAACAGCTAAGAGCCAAAAGGATGGCAACTGAATGGCCAGAATGAATGGACAGGCGGACGGACAGACGGACAGTCGCAGGAAGTGAGTTCGGGGCCCTCATTTTCGGTCCGGACTCTGTCTGAGCCAGCAGCACCACCACCACCTCCTCCAATCCTTATACATAATACCAACACTGTGCCTCCAAGCCGCGCGTGTCGCCAAGTCGGTGGCATGGCATAGGTGGCAATGACAATCGCGACCGGATGCTTCAAATCAGATATTGTTTTACTTTGCGCCTTCATTCAGAATTTCGAATTTCGATTGTCAGCGTGTCTGTGTCGCTGTTTATTTTTTTCCTTATTTTTTTTTTGGCTCCTTTAACTTGGCTTTGTGTCTGGGGCTCTGTGGAGAAACGCGAAATATTTAAGCGGCGACGGTGTGGCAACGGCAATCACCGTTTGCAATGCGAGCAACGTGAGGCTTAAATAAATGTGTCTCGATTGGGAAGACGGGCCGAGCTGACAACGCGCCCGCCGATATTTATCCTGCCTGCCTGCTGCGGCTTTAGCTTTTTCTGGAGCTGTAGAATCCTCACTCTCAGCACTGGGTTTGCTCAATGAAGCTCGTAGATCTAATCACACCGCTGGCACCGAGGGCCACAATAAATGCGGCGTGCAGGCGACAAATTCATGGCTCAACTCTGCGGTCAAACAGTAAGAAAAATAAGTCTGTAAAATATTAAAAAATATCAGATCACAGCTGGAGAAATCTTTGCATAAATTGCAGAAAAATATCCCTCACAAATTAGGAAGAAAATAAACAATATTAATTATTAGAACTCAAAGAATTAGTTTTCCTGCTTTCAAATCTTCACAATATGTAAGCTTAAGTTTAACCTTTTGAAAACTATTAAAGTTACGGACCGAATAAAGTGAAACAAAGATCTCGGTATGTTTTGTTTCAGTGCAGTAACGCAAGGCATAGTCATTTCCCATTGGAATAGAATTCGGAGGCAGCTGGCAAGCCCCTTCAATCACCTAAAGTCCGCAGTCCGCTCGATAAATGAAGGCGATTTGGGACCTAATGACTGTGTGAGGTCCAGAACGGACACAGACACTCTCCTTTACTCCGACTCATCATCATCATCATCAACATCATGCTCATCGACATCCACTTTCACCGCCAAGGGAACTGGACCGGCGAGAGTGTTTGATTATTGTCTCAATCGAGGCCAAGACGCTCCGGCAACTTCCGCTTGTCCGCTGATTTCGTGGCTCAGGGATCCCGGTCCCGCTCCGGGCTTTGCCTTTCATTCATGAAGCCCACCAAATCCCACCGGGAAAATAAGGAGTCGAGACACGAAATCACACAAAAAAGTGCGGTATGTGTGGCGGCGGTACACAAAACCTGTCTGGTTGTTAACACCGCCAACTGGGAGCTGTGAGCCAAGAGCTGTGAGATGGGAACTCTGGAGCTGTAGCTGTGGATGCCGAGGACAACGCTCTAGTGTTAAAGCCAGGGGAAGTGTCAGCGAGCCAAATTGACAGGCAAAGGCAGAGTAAACGATTTTGGAGATTTGTCATTGATAAGTCGGCCAGAGTGGTAAAAGGGCTGCCAAATGCGGGCTTTTCGCAGAAACGAGGTCCCAGTCCCAGTCACAGTCCCAGTGTCCCAGAGCAAGGCAAGGAGACCCAAAAGCAAGGCCCAGAAACCGGACGGAAGGATGGAATCCTGATTGTGATTGTGTGTGGCTCTCCTGCTCAGCGGCTGACTTCTGGCGTGCAGAGCAAATTAATTCACACCTTGCCAATCCATTGTTGGACGACAAGACATATATATGCAAATTGTTTCTTACGAATTAAGCTTGCCCACGGTGCGGATACCAAGATCGAGAGCGTGTGTGTGGTGTGCGGTGTATGGTCTCATATAAAGGCCAGGTAAATACACGCGGGACCCAGGCAGTAGTTCGATATTAATTTGGTAGGCAAAGCTACGGCTTTGTCTAATAAATTACAAACAAAATATGCTCATGTCTTCGTGAGTCGACAGAAAGTGGCACACATCGAACTATTCGAATCGAATTGGAGCCAAGTCGAACAACGAGCCATTCCGAACATTACAATAATATTATGTCAGTAAGTGGCAAGGGGAGCGGTAGCCGATATGCCTATGACTATTCTACACTAGGAGAAATAATTTCCTATATTTTTTAGAAGTATATTTAAGCTTGGGATATAATCTGTGTGTTATTAAATATTTTAAATATAAAAATAACATTATTAAATACATGTTTCTTTCTTTGTGTATGGTTCTTAATGATTTTAGCACTTTATTTATGATTTACTTCATTTATGTTTCTCTTGCTTAAAGTATCTCTTCCCTTTTTCCAAGTGTCAGCTTGCCTCACGGACACCGCATCCGCAACTATCGATTCGGGCGGCCTTTCAGATACTCGGACACCCAGATACTCCGCGGGCACTCGGACCCGCACTCGGCACGAACTGCTGTGTGGGGTCAAAGAAATAATTAATTTAAAATTCCAGCAGCGCACGCCGAAACGACACATTGAAAGCTCTTTAAGTCCCAAATTACGAGCATTGTACCAGAAACAAATAAGAAAGACTCACGACAATATTTCTGACACATTTGCTGTTTGTAATGCGATTGTTAACTGCGTGCGACGACAACCAAAATCAGACGCGTTGCGGATCGGCCGGATCGATCTACGCCGGTATATATTGGAATATCATATTTGAACGCTAACCTCTTCATATGCGCAGCGCATCGTCGGTTTCTCTGTACCACCAAAAAACAAAAAAAAAGAAATATCAAAGAAGCCACCCATTTCCATTTCCAATTCCCATTCCCATCGGAGGAAGAAGCCGGTCAAACCTTTTTGGTTACCAAACAAGACGAATCAAAGTGGTCTTTAATGGACAATGTCGCTATGATAAAAGCAGTCACACCTGGCGGGAAAACATATCTTCATATTTGGACTTACAGTGAGTAAGAGTAGGGTTTTCCTAAAACAATAAATTACGAAATTACGCAATCCAAATTTGTAGAAATTATTACGCCTTCAATTTTCGAGATAAGCTGTAATTTAAGGGATTCATTTTCAACGTTTTTTATTATATATCTTAACTTAATTGATCCCCGTTCTTGATACCTCATAAGCTTACTTTATAAAATCAACAATAAATGATTAAAGTGACTAAAATAAACAAGTTTCGGTGTGAAATTAATAGCCGTTAAAGATAATCCATTATGGATGGCCTGGCAGCTTTATTACTTTATTTCGTACAATCACATTTTCAGGTTTATTTATATCCGCGACATCTAATAATTTAAGCAACACAAAGTCCACATTCAATTAAGCCAATTGCCATTGAACGGCCACCTTGTCGTCCGATTAGATCGCAACGGAGGAGGAGATGATCGTAAATCATGCGGCGGGACGAGCCCTTGAAGTACCGCTGCTACTGCTGCTGAGTGGCATTTGCCCACCTTGGCGGACAGGTGCGGAAAATTACTTTTTATATGCTCGTTTTAGTGGTTTATTATGACAAAACAAAACAAACTCTAACCCAAATAACCGCGCACAAAGGTTGAGGGAACGGCACAGCTCATGCGCAGCGCGGCGGCAGGCGGATCGGAGATCGGAGGACGGATCCCAGACGAGAGCCGGCACGTCATCCACTAACTAGCGTTTTTGGGGAAACAGAGTGTGGGCCTCGGCGATAAAGACGCAGACAAAAACGCTATTAACATCATAAAACTACTATAAAGAAGCTAAACGAAAACAGCAACCGCTATGTGCACAACATAAATCATCGAATTGTTAGGATGAAGATCCATTATGGCCCATTACGGACACCACCATCCACCAGCACCTGAGTTGGCCGAGGGAAGAAAGGCAGCAGCAGTGGCAGTGGCAGCATTATTAAAATGCCGTTTTGCTTAATTTTATTTTATTGTTTTTGAAGAATTTCAGCCACGAATGGCAGTCAAATGAGCGCGCGAACTCCGGTGGTCGCCGTCCACAAATTGAAAGACTCAGTGGAGGGCTGGTTTAAATGCAAGAAAAATATAAAAAAAAATAAGGAGCTCTGGCCAACGGCAAATGCCCGGTAGCTTGGCTAACACACACTCCGAGCTCCGAGGTGAGCAAAGTAAAATTTATTAATGTGCCTGAGATACGCCGCTCGATAGGCGTTCGCGATGTCCAGCGGCTTGTCGATCGTTTCCTTGGAAGTGGAAATGAGTAATTTTTTTCAATTTTGCTTTTCACTTAGATGGTCGTCCTTGATAATCGGCGTAGGAGAGGGAATATGCTAAGTATTAATAAACAGAAAGGATCCGGGAGATACGCATAATGAGGACCAGATGACAGGGCATATCATCGCTGACATCAGCACTAAACACTTCCGAAAGTGCGTATCTTCATCTAGAAATTTTTGTAGAGTGAAAGCTGAACGGAAGTCGTGGGGGATCTAATCGGTAAAAGCTAATAATTATACAGAATATTTTATATTTTGGAAGGATTAATGAATACGTTTGTGTAAAGGGAAGGTAACCTTAAGGACTTTATTAATTTAAAACCTTTAGTTTAATACAAGAACTTGACCTTCCTTTAAACTAACTTTTCCTATAACAAACGTTAGAATCTTGAGTTTATAAATCTTCTGTAAATCTTATATTAATTCTATTACTTTGATCCAAGATCATCTCCCTTTAATTTCTTACTTTCCATTTCTGCCCACATAAACTTAGCGGTGACCATTGACTTTTATTCCATCAAAGCCACGGCTTGAAGAGGTCGTAGACCTGCTAGAGTCGCATTAATCAAACCCCTGCCCATGACGACCGGTGATAGAGTCCATCGGATGGCATTTCCAAAATAGGGCTTGTCGCGGCGTTTCTTTGAAAACAAATTAGGCAGCGTCGGTAGCCCCCAAACGCACTTATCGGATGCCCATCTATGTTGAGAATCCCTCCGCCCAAGATCCCGATCCCGACGACACAATGTCTGACGAGATGGGCTTTGGCTTTGGCTTCGGGTAGGAATTATAGATAAATGATCAAAAGATTGTTAAATGCTGTTCAGGCAGCTCTGGAATTTGTTTGATGAGAGATTGATATCGCATTGCAAGAGTTACGCATTCAGATCGAGGCAAAGGTTGTCCGGACTTGTTGTTTTTTCTTTCCGCCAACAAGATCCCATATTCGTGGATGTTTGTATACATGGTGGCTTAGCACTAATGAACAATGTGTGTATCTGCATACCTGGAAGGAGCTCAAGGAAATAATAATAAAAAAGGGTGCCAACAAAAATTGGACGTTACGCAGGTGGTCTCTGCTTTCGATCCCACATTGAATTATGTGGAAATAATAGGTGCAGTGACTCACGCTCTTTGAATGCGTTGTTCTAATGAAGTCCCTTCTATTTTTGTTTATATTTTAAGCAGCTCATAAACACTACATATATTATTAAATAGTGTTAATTTTCAGAATGTAAATTTAACTTAAAACATGACTTTATGCGCCAATAAGATTTACTTTTATGGTTCTGCAAAGCCTTTTTCGTTAGAAATCCCTAAGAGTTATAACATTTTAAGCTTAATATATAATCTATTTAAATTACGAATGAAAACTTAAATTTTTTAAACCTTAAACTTGATTATATCATAAGCAGCTGATCAAGGGCAGCGCATATTTATTCACCAATAATTATATTCTCAACGTTTTTCAAGTCCATTATATGCAGATGTGCAAATGGCTGTGTAAATTCAAATGGCAAACAAATTGAAATTGAAAATGGGAAATGGAAAATAGAAAACTGAATACAGGGTACAGAAATATGGACACAACAACAACACACATGCCAGGCGGCAGCAGCGGATGCCTATGTGCCTAGTGCCCCCGCATGCAAATATGGGTTTGATTTGATTAAGTAACGCGGCCCGGAGCGTTGCCATTAATATTCTTACTCGGGCATTTAAATGAGCGCCGGATGAGTGGGGTGCTGTGTGTGAGTGTGTTGTGTGTGCCACTTGCTGTGTGTATTTTGCATAGTTTTGCTCCCCATTGGCAATTCATGAACATGACAACTGCAACTGTCCATGGCAGCGAGTAGATGTCGTAGTGTTCGGTGTTCAGTGTTCGCTGTTCAGTGTGTTTTCAGTGTTCGGTGTTCGGTGTGTGTAGTGTGTGTGTGTGTGTGTATGTGCGGGCGTGCTTGTACATACATCTATGGGAACACATGTCAACATTCCAGGAACACATGTACTCTGTATGTACGCATTCCAACACCAACACTCAGCCATGCAACTAGCCCACACATAGACACACTCCCCCTCAGTGTGTGGAAAGTGGGCGGGGCCGATGGGTGGCGGCCGCCCCCGGATGGGGGGTGGGCGCAATTAATTAATTGCCTTTGTGCTATTTGCGCAACTGCAATTAAAACACTTACTCGAAAATACGCTCAGTATCTGTATCTTTATCGCCATAATTACGTGTGTATCTCTACACAGTGGAAACATTTGAAAGTTTTCAAGTTTCAATGAATGCAAGTAGTTTTATTTCATTCAAAACCTCTTAGATTCTTGTTATATGAATCAGTTTTCAGTTCTTCTACATTATTTCCATGTTGCTTAAAGATTTATAGACAATACAAGGATCATAAATTCAAGGTAATAGTTTCTTAGATAAATACTTTAATCCTAATATATGTAATATATATAAGATCAAACATTAAAATAGTATCTCATATTATGTAAAGAGCTGCTCTACATTTGTGTTACAATACTAAAATATTAAAAATGCTTCAAATATAATAAAAGAAAGCACTCTTTATTTACATAGCAAAAATCTTTGTAGATCTCATTTTCCAGGCGCCAGAATTCTAAACTGAAGGAGTTCGATGACTAATGATAATACTATTAACTTATGACATACATATCAACTCAATTTATGTCTTAAAATAAAAATAATCTGCAAATCCAAGCAAAAAGACCAGGAGAATAAACCCATACACATTCTTAAATCACAAAAGAAGACGAGCCAACTTTGGTCTTAAATTCATTAACAAAACTAATACCATTTAAGAAGTGTTTTGAATTAATTACTCACACTTTCTTGCCGTGCATGTGCGTGTGTGTATTGGTGCGGAGGAAACGGAACTGCGTGGCACACACTGAGCGCCAGAGGTCGCCGCTCTACACGAATAGTTTGTGACCTTTCGCTTGTTTTACAAACAAGCTCCAAACAGTTGGCGTCGCTCGTCGCTCGTCGCCCGTCGAC
Source organism: Drosophila kanapiae (assembly GCA_008042475.1). Classification (NCBI taxonomy): domain Eukaryota; kingdom Metazoa; phylum Arthropoda; class Insecta; order Diptera; family Drosophilidae; genus Drosophila; species Drosophila kanapiae. The sequence continues at coordinate 232,180 of VNJM01001108.1, read as the reverse complement.
TCACTTCACCCAATTCGCGCCTCAATGTCACACGTTGCTGGGTATGGGGGAGGTGAAGGTGGAAGACGGTGATCCCCACCAGCTGCAACTGCTGCTGCTGCTGCTGCTCCGCCTCCCAGCCGATGGTGCTTGGAATTGCAAATTGGCAACGGCGCGCCGCATCGAGCCCTGGCCGAGAGCCCATTTTAATTGTTTACATTTTGTTTTGTTTCAGCACTTATTATTATTAATTTCACTGGCACTCGCCACTAGCTATGCCCCCCACACCCGCTCCATTTCCGCCCGCCCCCTTTCCCTTGCGCCCTTCGGCGGCCCCCGCTGCGTATACGCTACGCTTTAGCTTCTTTTCGTACTTTTTTTTTTGGCCGTTGCTTTTTTTTTTGTGGGCGGCAGTGTTATTGACTTTTGCAAATGCTGCAGAAATGAATGCAGAGCCAAGCAACTCGCAATCGCAGCCACAGAGTCAGAGTCGGAGTCACAGTGGGAGATGCCAGCACAGCCCTTCGCATCTTTGGGGCCGGCAATAAACAAGTTTGTTTATGGAAGCATGTTATTAAACGGCGACCGATATGCCCTCTCTTTGGTGGGGGGTATGCCGGATATCGGGAGAGTTGTATAAGGTATACAACTTATAGTGTATGTATTTTACAAGCCTTTTATCAGTAAAACTTTAGCAAAGTTTCCCTTAGGAATCTGAAAGAAAGTCGCTTCTCAGATACATACATTTTGAAATACTTTGAAACTATAAAAATATTAATTATATTTTCATAAATCTAAGCAGTAAGTTTCAACTTTTTAAAGATACTGATGAGAATGCTTGAAATAAGTAACAAATACTAGACATCCTGCTCTTTAACGAGGAGCCAGTGAACTTTAGCTTATTAATCTTAAAACTACATTTATGTAATTTAAATCATAGACTTCGTGCTCTAATTCGTGAGAAAACATAACACCTCTTTACTAAACTAAACCATATTTATAAAAACCTAAATAACACTAAAAATGTTAATAGTTTATCGATGAAAAATAAAAAGCCATAAGATATAACTGACAGAGTATCCCAACTTCACCAGATACCTGTGATTTCCGCTTTTTCGGATGGCCTGACTAGGTCTGTTCCGCTGGGAGACGACACTGTTGGAGGCAATGTCACTGATTCCATCTCGTCTCAATTTAGCGCCACTGCACGCTAGTGGAGCTTGCCATGGGCTCTTCTCCGGACTTGGTCTCTCCATTATCCGAGATCCGTGATCCGAGAGTCGAGTCGCGTTGTGGCACAGTCGGTCTTCAGATTGGCGGCACGAAACCATGGAAGTCTACCGTTACTAATAGTGCATATAGCACATAGTGTGCACTATGCATTTATTGCTATTCTTGCCATATTCGTGTATCACTCACTGGTTTCCATGTGAATCCGGACTCCGGGCTGATAACTGTGCTTTCTTCGCTGTGTTCGAGTCGCAGCTAAAGTGATAATTGCCAGCTCATTATCAGCGTTTTGCGTGAGCAATTCGAGCCGCAACCAAAGAGCCAGTGCCTCCCAGACACGTCTGCATATATGCATTAGGCATTCTCGCAGTGCATATTTTATGCTTCGGATGCCTGCTCAGGCGTTCGCACAGAAAACATGCTCTAAACACTTGTTCTTTAGCTGCCTAATTAGGCGCCTGCTGGGGAGTGGTACCAGCTCTGGAAAAAGATTAAATTAATAATAAATATAATATGAATATGATAAGAAAATTACAATAAACTTGGGAGTGCTGGAAAGCTATGATTACGACGTTTAAAGAATAGTATAGTATAGTAATAGTAATATTTGAAAAGATTCCAATGTAGTTAGTGCTTCTTGGATATTTTATTAACAAGAGAAAATACCATCTAATCATTTGTATAATTTTATGAGGTAAGGGAAACATATTATTCTCAATTTAAAAATCCCCTGAACGGATATACACCAAGGAAGATCATATAACCCATCCCCCTTGTCAATTAGGAATAAGTGCAGCTCGGGGCCTGTGAAACACTATGAATATACACGAATTTACGAATATTTCCGCACTAATGCCGCGCCCGATCGCCGGCGCATGCGCAGCGGACCCCGGACGGAGGTGTTATACGTGACGACAGGGCGACAGCTCGGATTTGGACGAGAAACATGTGTAGGTAACTGCTCAAATCGCTTGTAGTGCCACTGCGGGCCAAAATCCAGCGCCGGGCTGCATGCGAATTAGAAATTAATTCCTAATTCGCCTCTCAATGAATGCAGAATGCCAGTGACATGTGGCACAAACCGACTGTAACTGCCACTGTTGCAGCCACTGCCTCGGCCGCTGCAACAGCAACTGCATAACTTCAGCGGCATTAAAGTAGTTTTCGCTTGAGGTGTCGAGGTGACGAGGTGCCGCATTCCTGGAGCTCTTCCTCCATAAATTTCTCAGAGCGTTCCCACGACATTTGGAGCATCCACTCTCGTCCCGAGAGCGACTGGCAATTATTCACGTATGGCACGGCCACTGGACTGTATAAATCAAGCGGCAAAACCCAAGTCAAGCGTTTGGCAATTAACAATTTTACTTCTATTAGCCCTAACAATGTTACCACCAGCCGGCATCCAGGAAAGTAGCATAGGAACAGTAGCGCTGGCCCGAACCCCCGGTTGCACCTTCTTCATAACACCTTGTTGCAGTTGTTACGCAGTAATTTTACGACTTTTCTCGGAACAAAGTCATACAAAACGGAGCAAAGCTGCGGATGGTTTTTACAGAGGAAATGCTTAGCTCTGCATGGCAACCATCGGGCGATAATGGTGTGTGTACATAATTTCTACCTTTTTACTGGAAGACAGCACTTATGCGTTCCTAATGGCCACATTAAGAGTTTCATATTTCTCGTTATATTATGTAAGGTATATATGTAAGTAGGTACATTCTATATAGTCTCCTAGGCGCCAAGTTTTTTAATTTGAATATAAAGGTGTTGGCATTTGGAGAGACTGGAGGTATGTGAATACTAAAATGAAGTTAAAAGTATGCTAGAAATTAAGTATCTGCGTTTTGTGGATGAAATGTAGAAAGAAAGCCATATAGGGTTCTATATACTTGAAACGATTCTTGTAAGGTAGTATTATTGAGGAATTATCCATTAAAATACCAGTTTAAAAGATAGTTCGCTAAGAGCAATGCCTAATTTTGGAGATGATATCTAATAATAGCATAAAAAGAAGCTGGGGGGTTTATACCCTTCCGATCGCTATAAAAATTGGTATGTAATTATAACATATAAGAACCAATGTTTCTCTCTTTTAAAATCGCAAATCAAAAGTCACAAATCTAAATAATAATAATACAAAAAGCTAGAACAATATATATACAACATGAGAGGCGAAACATATGTTCTCTTTTTAAATTAGGAATCACCATCGTTGCATGGTTATATTTTATTATTATCAGTAATCAAAAATGTTAAATAATTGTACTAAAAAGGCAAAGATTAAGCTCTTACGAACTCAATACAAACTAGATTACAACGAATGTCGGGTATAGATGTAAGAGTTGCAACTTGTCAACCGCACCCCAGTCATCTCTAGCATTCCGATCGATCATTTAATGGCATGCCAGTTAATCCCGATGCTTTGATTTCTGGCTCAGATATAGGCAGCGAGTGCTACTACCTGGCTTTCCGTTCCCTGTCGATATTCCCCCAGATTGATCTTTGCCCCGGGCCTTTGTTTGCCCGTTAATTTGCTTGTTCGCGAGCCGCGGAATTTGCATGGCCATTGTGCGTGCTTACTCACCGCTTACTTGCCTCCGTTCCGCTCCCCTCCCCAGCAAATGGGGGGATATATGGGGTATTGATGAAAGCCCCGGACAAACTGATGGCAGCAGCGTCGTGCGTCACCAGTGGCAGTGGCGAGTATGTAGCCTGCATACATATGCCGCACCTGCGCCTACATGCCAAAGTCAGTGCCAAATCCAGCCGATATGCCAACGCCGAAGAAGGCGTTTTTTAATTGCGACGACATGCGCTGCCTGCCAATGGGCCTTGTCGTCACCTGTGCGATGGTTCGATTTGTCCGATCGCCCGATAGCCCGATAGCTATATGACGCTGTCGGTGCCGCCAGCACACCGTCACTACTGTTGCTGCACGCGGCCTGTGCGTTAATCCGCAATATGCAAAATAGGGTGGACCACACCACAAAAGGAGGCCCAAAAAAATTAAATCTATTTAAATTAAAGGTTTCCTGAGCAATCATCACTCATACGCAATGTTGTCTCTAAATTAACTTATTGAACGCAGGCAGCTATAACGGATTTCCAAACTTAAAGCATTTAATAATCTTTACAGCTTAGAAAACCAGGCTTGCAGTTTTATCCTAATTCGTTTTTAAATAAATAGTTTCCCTTTAAATTTGTTAGGAATTAAATTTAGGCGTATTTTAAGCAATATTTTACAGAAATGTTCTATTAAATTCGGAATCCCTAATTAACACCAAATTAATGTCCATCCCAAGAGCCTTTCCATTGCCCCAAAGCCGCAGGCGGACTTTGTCCTTCCTACGAAGCACCTTAGCTGGAATTGAGGAGTGAGTACTAAGCCATACTCCATAGCGAAAGGCTTACTTACTTACATCTTTTGCCCACTGACGACGGCGGTGTAAAAAATCGTGTGATTGGCCAAAGAGACGACGACGTTTGTGATTGTTTTGACAACGGACTAAGCGCATTTGAAGAGCGAAGAAGATGGCAACTGGGGCCTCTAAAACCCTAGCAGATTAGGGAAATCGTGTGAGAAACAACTCCAAATATTTGCATAGGCACTGTCCGGGGATCTCGGCTTGGCTCTTGACTCTCGCGCGGCTCCATTATGACATTCGACACTGCTGTTTGCGCACATTTAACGGATTGCTGGCTTTGCGGATGCGTTTCGGCAAACAAATGCATCTCTTGGTTAGCCAGCGGCAGCGGCATCTGCATCTGCATCTGAATCCGCATCTGCAGCGGCGGGGCAAATAGAAATCGATGGCCCGACTCTCCGGCCCTCGAGATCTGAAGATCCTTAGATCTACGGATCGGTTCCGAGTCGTTGAGTGACAAGTGTCCAAACAACAACCGTCAGCGGTGTTTCTCTCGGCTGCATTTATCATCGTCAGAGCGGCCTGTTTGCCCATTCGCCGAGTGTATTTGCCTTGCCCAGCGATTTGCATGGCCTCATGGCGTGTTTTCCCGGCTAATGCCATGGATTTAGCCGGATTGCCTATATATATATATGTGAGTATATATAGAGAGTGAGAGGAGGGAAAGAAAGAGAAACAGACGCCGGCGGTTTGTTTAGTGCGCGTGCGCGTGTTCACTGTACATGGCTCACTGTGGTCGTGCATGGCGCAGGCACAAGTTCATGAGATCGCACAGCGAAAAATATATAATTAGAAGGATATTATAATATAAAATAATAATAATATAAAATTAAAAAGGATATAGAAATTTAGATATAATTTATAGTTTTGAGCAAAGTTGTTAACTTTTCGACCTTTAAATAAACTTGGATTAAAGCTTACATTCATGATAAAATATAATTCCAATTTATTGAGAAATTTTAAACCATTTCTTCAGTTCTCAAAAATCCTTTTAACTTCATTCCTTTTGCCCCATAATATCCCTTTTATTTTCTCCCTGTGTATGCACTCATAAGCCGGAGGTGCAGCCTGAGCCGCAGTTGCAGTTGCAGTTGCTGTCGCAGTTGCTGTTGCTGTTGCTGTTGCGACCACAAGCGCTGATCCGCGGCGAATGGCAAAAGGAATGCCTGAAATGTTTAGGCCGAGTTGGGATTACTGGCGTCCAAACATCGGGGCACTTCAAAGAGCCGCGGACATTTGATGGTAATTGCCGCTAAACGATTTTCAATGTTAGCTTGTAGAAACGTTAACATTTTAAATTTGTGTTATATACTCACGGACATGCGTATGTTAATACCCGACATCTACCCATTCGTACACCCATGCGTGTGTCGTTAAGTCCCGTCTCTCTCATTAGTGGAATGCAACGACGGCGAGGACGGGTCCTGTTTATGGGGGAAAAAAACGGGAGATTCTGTTTCCTCGGTGGAGGGGAAGTCGCCTTAGTTTAATGCACCTGGAGATGACTTTAAGGGGACTGCAGTTTTTATTGGGGGGATTCAAAAGAACCTTAAACATTATTTTGCATAATTTATTTGTGCTCCCCGTTTAGGTAATGGCTGTCGTCGGCACATAAGGCCTTTGTTCGTTTTAATAAACTGCAATGGCTAATAAGGTGTAAGGATTTGGTAAGAAATTAAGGTGAGAAGAAAGTTTTAGATATTCGTAAAAGAAGGTTAAGGAAACCTTAGATAACAATTACATTATAAAGAACTTTTCTTTAGGTGGGAGTTGTACAGAAATTCTTATAGAATCCATATTTCAATGTTTCTTTTTCGTTTTCATGTTGAACATTTTCATCCCATTTTTGATTGCTTTTATTCCAGCTATGAGTACATGCAAATGCCCATCTCTTGTTTGTACATATCCTAATGATCATAAGATGGCCCCAAATGGAATGTCTTTAATAACCTTGATCGCTGACTCCGCCGTTTCACCATTGAATATGTGAATGGATAAAAGAGTCATCTGCGGAGTGCCATCTTGCGTGTACATTGTAGAACAATATTGATGACTGCGACTTTTCGATCGATCGTCGACCGAGGCCTATGTATATGGAGTGCAAAGTAGAATTCTCGAATCAAAATCAGCTCATTACGGAGGCTAATGTAAGCACAACAAAGCCATTCGGATGAGATTTATTCAACAGCTTTAAGTGCTTGGCACAGGAAGGAGGATGATGCAGCGCTAATGACACCGAGCACGACTTCTTCTTCGATTTTGGATTCCGAATTCAACGCGGATGCAGTGAAAAGAGCTACGATCTGAGTATTAACAAAAAGACTAGTACTCGCACACCGATTTTTGAATAAGAATCGGTGTAAGAGCGAACCGAGCCGAGGCGAGCTGAGGGTCTGGGGCGGAGGCGGCGGCGGTGTGAAAAGGCTTTCATTTCAAACGCAAACAATCGGGGCTGAGTAGGAATTGAAATTAATTTCATGTATCATCATTAATCAAAACACTCGCTGCCTTGTGAGCTGATAGGAGTTTGGGAATGGGGGAGTGCGACGGGTTTCCTTACACATTCATATCTGCGGCCATAACGATATTCATTCTGCTGCACGGCAAGAAATCTGCTTTAAGGAGAAGTTCCTAAAGAGAAATTACAGAAAATATATAAGGATACGAACGAGAACAAGAAATAAAGCTATAGATGAAAGAGAGCGGTAGCCAAAATATAAAATAAAGCAATAAATTAAGACAAATGTTTCTAGGAAACTGTTGGGCAACATCCATTGGTGCTGGCAATACAAATGTAGATTTACAGGAATTTACAGGAAGTTTATTGCTTAATAGCCTTAAAACAAACCAATATATATAAATTAAGTCAATAAATATAACAGATATAGCTCTTATAGCCTTAGAGGTCTTAGAGGTCACACGGACAACCAGAAAGACAGAAGGACATGGCTAAATCGATTCGCTGATGCTGATCAACAATATATAGACTTTTCGGGTCGAATATGCTTCTTTCTACATGTTCCATACATACTAAGCTATGGGTACTGGGTATAAAATTGAAATAAACATATTTAATTATGAAACTTAAGATAAGATCACATAAACATTTTTTAAAAAGCTCCTTTTGATAAAACATTACTTTTAACTTTCCCAGAGGATAAGCTAGATTTTTCTTATTTACAAATATTATCCCCAGAAATAATATTATAATTTTGGTGCCGTGTATCGAGGAGTGACGAGAAGGAGGGCCACAGATCGGCATGGAGTTGGGGGCATTCCCCGAGCCCAACTAATCAGCATGCAAAGAAAACAACATTAAGAGTCAACAACAGCGTCTGACTCTCAACACAATTATGAGAACTGACGTTGCAAGAGTTTCATGTTTAATGGCAAGTCACTTTCAGCGCCCCAGTTCAGTCATTCAGTCATTGTCATTCATCCGAACAGATGAACTGGAGCTGCTTTCGAGATTTGGATGGGATGTGACTGGTTAGGGACTGACTGCCACATCTCTCTAACGATGTTTTCTTTGGAAAGTTAGGAGCCGTTTCCAGTAGTTCAATTACAACTTCACCTCACTTAAAGTGTTTTGTTCATGGGGCTCCCTCTAGGCTCTAGCCCCCAGCCTCTAGCTCTGCCATCAATTATAATCCAAATATCTGGCGGGAAAAGAAGAAACTCTCGGTCGCAATAATTTGCATTTTTCGCATAACCATTTTCGGTCATTATAAATTTGTTCGCTTATGAATAATATACATGTGTTTTATAACCCCCCCACAAAAAAAAACCAGTGGCAGCCGAAAATGCTTAATTTACGCCTATTTATATTTTGTTCCCTTTCGAATTCGGATTCGGATTCGGATTGGATTGGTATAAAACACATTAACACAGTGGAACCCAAAAGCGAGACCTCCGGCTATAACACTGATATGAACAACGCTCGTTGTCGCTGTCGTTGTCGTTGTCGTTGTCGCTGCCTTTTGTTGCCACATAGCGTTTGTGTGTAGGCTGTGTGTGATGCTGACAATTTTGGGAACGGTCTTGGCTTTGGTTGGGGTTTTTGGTTTTGGTTTTGGTTTTGGTTTCGGTTTCGGCCGTTAACAAAACATGACATTTAATAATACGTGTACAATACAAACAGACATAAGTGTTATCGCTGACTAAAAAGCTTTTTGTTGCTGCTGCTCCCGCTGCCGCTGCTGCTGCCTGATTGTTGTTATTGTTTTGTATCTGTATCTGTGTTTCGTTGTCATTTCGGTATCCGATTTTGTGTGTCGGCCTCTCCGAAAAATTCATAGCCCAGGTTGTCGCCGCCGCTGCTGCTGCCGCTGCTGCGAAAGGCCAAAACAAATGGCACACCATATACGCTTTTATTCGCGTTTTATCATTATTATTAATAATGTAGATTCGAAGCGGAGCGCAAACGTGTGCATGTTTTGTTTATTCAGTGGTGTGTCTAATGGCTAGTAACTGCCCCCCTTTATCTTCCAGCCGATAGCTATTCAAATTTCAGTCCGGACCGTGGGCTTTCTGGTCGTCGTCAGTCTGCGGCACTTTGGCCCTTACAAGATTCCATTTGCCGGCGAATATATATGCATAATGTGGTTATAACAAGGGGTATTTAGTTTGATTTTGAACATTCCAAATGGAATAAATTAGGGGAAAGTGAAGAGACTTAAGTTTGCTTAATAATTTAAATAAAAACGGTGATGTACGAAGATAAATACGGTCTCTCCAGTGATGGAATAAGTTATCTAGAGCTAATGGGTTGTCTTAGAGAAGTTTTTCTCTGAACCCCAGTTACTTTTACATATTTATGATATACTTTTAAGGTTTCTTTTAGCTTAGTATACCTTAAAGTTTATTTTCGTATTTAAAAACCAAGCAGAAATAATAATCCAGGTCTTGCTCAATATATGTTACTAAAATACTACTTTAGCTCCACTTTTTAGGGTAATTTCCCTGGTTATAAAGCCAATTTCAGCGGATATCGACCAGTTGCAGCTGGCTTAAAGAAGTTATGTTCACAAACACATATGTACGGTTACGTCTATAGTATATAGCATATAGCATATAGCTTAGGAGCGATGGAAAATCGCTGTCACTGCTAATGCCTGCGTGTGTGGCGTCAGAGGGAAAAATGCATCGGCATCGGGATCGAGCCCGGTGGTCGAAACATATGCAATATCCATCGCAGGAGGAAATGCAGTGCTCGCTGCCGTATCACTCGCATCCTGCCATTTATTTGTCCTTATTTACCAAGCTCTCTCCTAGGCAGGAACGTAACAGGGAGGGATAGGGATGGGTATCGGGAATGGGAATGGAAATGGGAATGGGATTGGGAGCATTGCCGCATCATGGCTGCTGACAATGAGAGTTGAATAGGAATACCTCCCCTGTTTGGCTCTTGTGCAGTTATTTATTTTTTGAAGTTCATGTGTGCGGATATGGCGCGGATGTGTGTGTGTATACACACAGGCAAGGACAACGACAACAATGCGGCTCAGTTCCGACAGTCGTCATCCTGTCAAAACAAAGTGTGATTATTGATAATTTATGATGTCACGGATTTTTCCGGTCTTCGAATTATTATTTTATTGTCTTGCCAGAGCCATTTATTCTCTGTTTTTCTGGTCTCTAACAGATTTCCAATGATTTCCCAACACTCGAAGTATGACAGGCGCCTGAATAAGAAAAATGCCCCAACAAGAAATAAGCAGCTAAAGCATTTATTTATTTAATGCTTAAATATTTAAGTATAAAATGTGGCCACCGAATAAACAGTTCAATAATTCAGGAAATCACTTATTACTTTTGATTTAATATAACCATTTGTGGCATTAATGCATCAGCTAAAGATTTTGTGTATTAATTGGTTACTTATTCTACAATCATCACATTGAGTATTAATTTTGTATAATTCTCTTCCTCAGCTTTAACTTTAATTAAATAACTATAGTATGGTTATTATTATAATACCAACCGAGTGCTTTGTTTATTTTTAAACCAACATTTCCCTTTTCCCCGAGAAGCCATAATTGTTTTTGGTAAACTCGCGTAAACTCAATAATGTGTGTAAACAACAATTACGCATCCTTGCAGCTTGCCATCTTGAAGGCACTCATTGTCCTTCGAGGCTACTTAGCATGTTAAGTTATTGGATATTTTGTGGTTAACTCCGGTAATGCCGCGCCTGCGCAATCGCTTGTCCTCCTGCGGTTCAACATCTGGTGGTCAACCTGACTACCAGTCATTGGTCCTAGCATTAACCTTCGGGGAGGGCCGCACACGACCTCGGGTCATTTTCCGGCTGCGCATGCGCAAAACCGCAACAAAAGTCTTGTCCTAAGTAAATATTTGCACTGTGCGGGCTTAGCCCAGGCCGCTAATGCGATGTTTGGTTAACGACTGTTTTGCCGAGGATTTAGTGGTTGCCACACAGTGGTTATTGTGTGAAAAATCTGTGTTTGTGCCTAGCGCTTAAATTTATTGACCTAAGTAGTAGGCATGAAAATGCCAATGTAAACACATGCCTTTGGCGCAGAGAGAGAGGAAGAAGGTACAGCCGAGAGAGGAGGAATCAAATGGCAACCGGAAGCAGAACGCGGGACGGCATTTAACCAGCACTTAACTGGTAACGGCAGCACAGCCCAAAAGTGTCAGTAAATGCATATATGGTTATATAACCGTATGTGCTAATTTTATGGATGACAGATAACGGAGGCCAGCTGCATGCACTTTGGGAAAAGGAAGCAGGAAATGGGAGAGTTCTTATTCATTTTAAGCGAAAAATTAAACGAAAAATGTTTGGAAATGTCTTCTAGAATTAGTTTTATTTTATTTTATTTTATTAATAGGAATGTGTTCAAATTTAAAGAAGATAATTAACAAATATGTCTAGTTTTTAGCGTATTATCCAAAACTATGATACTAGTCCAAATAATTCCCTGTATAAGCATAAAATCTCTCCTGATTTTCCATACATATATCCTTTAATGTTTTCTATACTCAAATATTACTACATCCTTCTCCAAATTCTCCTGTTAACTTTTATTGTATATTTCCCTCAGTGTTTGTTTTGAACAAAAAGTACACGCTTCCACCTCCATGTTGGCACTGCCCGCATGCGCCTTTGGCTTCGTTTTCAATTTTAGTCGAGAACCGGAGCCGTAAACGCCATAATTTGTTCTGAAGCGAGTTGCGTCAGTAAATCCAAATATGAGAAGAAGCCTCCCTCCCGGCCACCGGCACCGACGAGCATTCCCGGATCGTGGGGCACGCGACTCGCCTCAACTCGCCCCGGCTTATTAGGTTAATTACGAGTTTTTGATTGGTAAATTAAGGCTGGTGCACCCATCGTTGCTCGCCTGGTCGAAGGGAAAGCTCCGGTCCCGGATCGTAATTCGGCACGCGGCAACCCGCTGGTCGCGCCAGCAACCATTTCGAAATCAGTTCTTAGCCGGGAATGCCTCAATTCAAATGCGTAAATAATTAATTTGGAAGCCATTTAAGAGCTGCTGGGGCTGCCGGCTATTGACGCCCTCGGGTATCTTTGTATCTCGCCCGGCTACAGATAAACCACCCGCCGCGCCTCATCATCATAATTTCCACAGCCGCCGCGGCGCGACGCGACGACGACGACGAGGGGGCCCACGGAATCCAAGATGGAATGGAGCCTCAGACAGACGCTCAGCACAGGGCTCATTCTCTTTTTTATATCTCTGTTAGGCCGTTTAATATTTAATCCTTTGCCACTTTATTAGTCCCGGCGGCAGGTGTTTCCACACAGTAGCAATATGACTCGTTAAAAATGCATTATAAACACCTAAAATATAGGGGAAAGTAGGCAGCAGGTTTTGACAGGTGGAGGTGAGTTTTTGAAAGTATTAAAATATACCCTTACCTTCTATTAAAAGGACTGGCAATAATAGCTATTAGAAACAAATATTTACAAGAAAATCAATAAAAAAAGAAACATTTCAAGGGGAGAACTTAGGGATAGGATATCATCTCATTACCATTAACATTTTGAAAAGGAGAAACAACATTTTCACTCTAATGAAAGTACTCCTATTAGGCAGATAGCACTTATTTCCAGTTATAAAAGTTAAACAAATATGGCCATAATGTGTACATTTGTTGCGTCCACTAATTGAACCCGCAATCGTGAATATCTTTTTTTGTTTTCCATGGAAAACTGCTCTTGCCGCGCTGCTCTCTATTCAATTTACTATCTGCATCTGCAAAAGTAATCTATAATTTTAATGTATGGCAACGAGAGGAGCGGCGATATCAGCTCGTGTCGCTATCGGGACCGATAATGAATACACAATTAACGCCGCAACGCGGTCAGCAAATAATCGTAATCGTTTTTACCCCCAAAAACAAACAGAAAGGCTGAGAAATACCAATAAATTCAGGCGATATGGGGATTCTGCTATATTTGAATATGGCTGCCATAATACTGTTTTCCCGCAAAAAAAAAAAACAAAACAAAAAATAGAGAAACATTCCCACCTTCCGCATTAAGGACTCGGATCAGTCACGTACTGACATAGGTAACGCATATGTACATTTGCACTTGCGTCAGATACGGAAAAAGAACAGTAACTAGTGACAGCGGAGCCAACCGCCCCAATTGTCAGCAGATAACATCGGCAATTTATGTACCTGCCTGCTTTTTTCAATGTAATAACAAAGTTCGGTTCGTATAAATGGAACGGATAACCGCGTAACATTTCCCCAGTCGCCCCCACACACAGACCGATGTGCACAAGGAGAAATACTTTGTTAAATTCCCCATCAACAACTTTATTAAAATCGATGGGTACACTTTTGAAAGGTCTGAATAAAATCCTATGAATAACTAGTCCCTAAAATGTTGTGGAAAAACATTAGTTCTTTAAGGAATTATATTTCAAAGTTCACTAAATATTATTGTTTAATAATAATCACTATAAATGTAAGAAGGCAAGAAAGGAAGTTAGCTTTGGCTATCCGATGTTTATAAACTCATGCTGATAATAATGCAAATAGTTGGTAATCTAGCAAAGCGATTATCCTTTCGTAAACTATGATTTAATGTAAAATATCGGCTAATTTGGCACGATCTTTCCTAACACTCCTATAAGATATAGTTTGTATTAGAGTAGTTTAAGATTTCTGTGTAGAAATAAATCAATAAATGGTACCTAAAATCAACGCCTGTGATGAAAACAGGTCCTATATAAAGCTTAAATATTAAACCTAATATCCTTCTCCATCTCCTTCTATAAAAGAGAGTTACGATTTTCAACCTTAAGACCCATTTACTTCGCTCACTGCACAACCAAGTAAGTGTTCAGTTATTTTCGCAGGAAAGTGAATTATTTTGGGTGAGAACCCGTTTATGTCAAAGCGATTGCCAAGAAATGGCGAGACCGAAGACACCAAGCTATAATTTGAGTGTCTAGGCCACACTTATCGGGGTCCGCAGGAGGGGCCCAAGGAAGGGCCTAACTTGCAATTACACCTCCGATCCTACCTGAATTCACGCACACCCCCACACAGCACAGGAGCCGGGTAACTGGTAACTGGTAACTGGTAACTAGTAACTCGGAACACGCAATGATGAAATAAATCAAACAAAATAATTGCTTTTGTTTCAACGGCGAGAACATAACATTCACCAGAGGCAGAGGCAGAGGCAGAGTCAGAGGCCGTCGAGGCCAAGGCAGTCGAAGCTGTCGACGGAAAATATGCTTCGCACCTGTTCAATAGTGGCTACCAAGTACCACGGTATACCAGAAGAGTACCAGGTAGACCCAAGGAGCTGTTACCCTCCCCCAACCTTCGACAAAATGCAAACGCAAATTTACGACACGCAACTTGTTCCGAGCTGCGGGTGAGGCGAACTCGTGTTCTGCGTCAGCCCCACAAAAGACGCTTCCACCTCCACTTCCACGTTTCGGCGACGACATGCCAACTGTCCTCCATGGTCCGGACTCCGGAATGCAGCGCGGAAAATTAACAGCACCTGCGTCTGCGACTGAGTCTGCGTCTGCCGCTGCTGCTGCTCCTGCGACTGCTTCTGGGTCGGTCTCTGGTCTCACTCTGCATTTGTGGCAGGCTGAATGGAGTCGGGATCTTTGGCCCGACCTTCCATATCGAGTAATCCGCTCTGACTGCTAATTGAAAATCACAAAATGCCATGAAATTAAAGAGGACGAAGCAGTTAAGTGAGCAAAGACGAAGGGTATTATTATAATAGAAAGCAGTTCAATTTTAGATATCATCTAAGATATTTTTAACCCTTGGTATAGAGTAAAATTAAAATACACAAAATGAAATGGTGATAATTAAAAAATATATTATAAGGTATATTAATTTTAATTTAATTTTTTCTTCAATTTATTTCTTCTAGTTCCGTGAAGTAAAATCCTATTTTTAATATATTTAAAGATAACACGACCTAACACAATTAAAATTAGTCAAAATTTAATGAAACTTGCAAAATGCCATGAAATTAAAGAGGGAAGAGCACTTAAGTGAGCAAAAGGCACAGGGTATTATTATAATAGAAAGCAGTTATACCTTTATATATATTTAAGGTATTTTAAAACCCATAAGATAGAATAAAATAGAGAAAATGTAATGGAAAGCATTCGTTTTTAGTGGAATTATAATTTGCGTAGTTAAGTACTATTTAAGATATAAGGTAACTACCCTTTATTCTTTTAATCTACCATTTAATACATATTCTTCAACTTATTTCCTCTAGTTCCTAAAAGAAAATACAATATTTCACATATTTAAAGACTGCAGGGCTTAACCGTATTAAAACCCATGAAAACCTCAATGATCTCTGCTGATTAGCCAGGACAAACCCTGGAAATATTTTATACCATGTCCAGAATTAAAGAGCGGCTTTAAAATTCCTGAAATCGAATTATAACAAGGTCCTTGGAATTTCAGATCCGACTGCGTAACGTGGCCATATATGAATGTCGGGGCATATAGTAAATAAGGCGGGCGCAATGAGGGATCGCCGTGGCGTCAGACATAATGGTCGGCCATTATTTCGCCCGGGAATCCTCAAATTGTCGTTGCGAGTCCGACGGCGAGTATATTTGCAGCTAAATTCACAACAAATTCGGGCCTGCCAACCCCTTCGCGGTATTTATTATGGCATACCCTAAATACACCCCACTCCAGGCTACACTGCTCCGATCATTGGTGAGCGTTTTTCCTATTATGGTCGCCCAGCGGGTAGCGCAGGGAATACTTTTAAATTTTTGAAACTGGCGGAGCGGAATGGGAAAAATAAACGCGCGGGGTGGCGACCTACGGCGGGGGTTGTTCCGCCCAAAGCCAATTTGTGTGTAACTCAATTTATGTACTTCAAAATATGCGTTGTCATTAACCAGATCTGGGTGTGTATATATAGCGAGATAATGTAAATAGTACAACTTCCCAGGCTGAAAGTCCTGTGAAGAATTGTTGCTCAAAGAATAAAATTAATGGAACTAGTTTGGGCAGCTTTAGTTGAACTTCAATCAAAGGGATAATATTTATGGGATTTCTCTTAAAAGTAGGGGATTTTTTAAAGGGATCCTGTTAAAATTATACCAATAGTTGCGACTATACTTCCGATTTTTAAGTAAGAGAATCTTCAACATATATAAATTAATGCTCATTCATTTTTATTAACTTGCCGCAAAAAATGTCCTTTCTGATCTGCACGCTGTGTATTTTTCATAGAAACAATCATTTACTTAAGATATAATCAATCAGATATTTCTATAAAATAGTTCCGATAATTTTCCAATATTTTCCGCACCCAGTTCCAACTTCTGCGACATTTTCCCCCTTCGAATCAATAACAAACCCAATAGTGATTGTGGCAACCAACTCGCCCGGGGCATCTGTTCATGCGAACTGGGGATGCCAACATCACCGAGAGTATCCTGTGTGTCCTGCGGCAGTTGCAGAAGACAATCGCATAGAGAGCAAACCTTTCAGAATCTGCTGCACTCTCATTCCTGTTTGCTCCGATTTGAGCGAGGTAATGCGTTCCGGATTTGGACTGAAAATGCGATTGGCTTCGTCACGTCAACGACATTGGCGGCTGCCGCAGGATAGAGGCACTGGGCTGGCATTGTGTTGACGTTAGTTAACAGTGCTGTTCAATTTTTCCGCACTAATTAGATTAAAGCAGGCCCAGGACCAGGAGTGATCCACAGGAAAAAAAACAAAAAAGAAATCAAGGAAACGCACAGAGGCGAGCGGAGCGGACAAAAGGCAAATCGTGAGTTGTGCGGAATTCCTGTATCGGCAGCCGGCGATAAAAAGGTCAAAACAACTGCCAAATACTTTAATCCTATTAAGGACATAATTCAGCTATAGCGGAGACACATGTTGCCAGCGCAGACGACAGGAAGGATAAAGAGCTGTGAGATTGTCCTTTTTGCGCCGACTACACGACGGAATATGTCGCTGAAAAAATGAACAGACATTAGGGCGAAAATAAGCTCGACACCAAACGAATTACAAAAAAATTTATTTACACTATTAAAATGTAAATGAAAGACTTTATTAATAATGTTTGTTTATTTCAGAACATTTACTTTTCACGTTTTATTTAAACAAGATAACTTGTTATAAAAAACATGAATTTTGTAATTCTGAAAAGCCTCTTTTAATTTCTTTTTTCTGTATGAATAGCTGATGTAATAAATATTTAAAAACATTAGAAATTCCTTATAATTATTTTAAAATATGATAAACAGTTGTCTCTTTTTAAGAATCGTTTAAAATATTTACAAAATAGTATTCGAAAGCTTTTGATCTACCCCAGACCATATTTAATGCAATAAATACCCTATTTTTACAATAATAAAGAAATTAATAATATTTGCTTTTAGTTTTTTAAATTAAGAGCACTCAAAACTCTTTAACAAGATGGTTGGGAATATATCCTTATAACTAAAATAATTCCCACACTCTGTTTTCTCCCTCAAACCATCTAATTAATAATTTACAAAAATAAGAACACATAAATCTGCCACATCATTTTTCCCAGCTGGATTATAGATATTGATCAAAAACCTGCTGCAGCTCGGAATAATTCCCTAATGCCTTGATTATCGGGGACAGTCAAGGTGTCAGCCCACAGTTGTTCGCAGCGATGATCGTATAAGATTAAAATTTTTGCTCATTTCATGGGTTTTTCACCCAGAGTTGAAATGTCCGGCCAATATCCGAGTTTTTCCCATTTTTCCGCAAAATCCTCGGCCTTTTGTGTCCCCGTTGAGTCGTCTATTATTTGCCGTCGCCTGTCACCGTCACTTCCCTTTGTCCGACATTGTTTGTTTTCATCCGTTTAATAATTGCAATGTTGCCGGTGATGTCTCTTTTGCCAGTTTCCCCACAGCCCATTCTAATTTCCATCTGTCGGGGATGAGGATGTGCATCCGTATCGGCATCACCTATAGGTTGATGGACCGCCGCCTCCGCCGGACCGAGTTTGTTTTGCCGATTGTCTGCAGTTAATGCGAAATCCGCTTACCGTTGGCCATATTTGCGCATTCGCCGAGAGTTAATACTTAAATTTGCAACTTTTTAATTATTGTAAGCGGATTCCCTTTTTCGGGAGACTTGTTCGGCGTGGAAAACCAAGGGTCCAAGGGTTTCACTTGCCACTGGGATTTCTCTCACCTTTACAGCCGGCTCGCGCACCTGACAAAATCCAAAAATATTTGTTTGTTTGTGCGGGCCAAGGGGTTTATTTTTATGATGGGATTTATATGTATATATTTAGGTAGATAATTTATATTTTTAAACAATAATATATAGGATTTATTTATTAGATTACTTTAATATTCAATTTGTTAGCTTTCCTTAAATCATCTAATTTAATTTAATGCTAACTTGCTCGGCCGGAAAGTCTTCTTTAACCCAAACTTCCCCTTTTTGGCCAATTGAAAATGGCTTTCTTGGAGCGGCAGCAGTCGCAGCATAATATGTAATAAGCATAGATAATGGCTTATTGTTAGAAACTTTTTTAATATACAAAATATGCACACACATGCAGATGTTCGCCGCGTACTACCCACCGCATCCTTGCGGATCCTGACAGCGCCCGGCTGTCGCTGAAAGACTGCTGCGTTATTGTTAATCATTAACAAAAAGTGAGACGAGACAAAAATACTCTGGCCTGGCCGCAGCATAATTAAACTCGGCGGTGGCGGCGGCGTTGCCTGAAATTAAAATGGGGAAGCGCCAAAAAGTTGGCTCACAACAAAAAAAAATAAAAAGAAAGCAGAAATATATATAAAAGGGCGAAAATAAAATATAAAATATGTGCGAGCTCGTATGGAACAAGAGTACAGAGTACATTGTGATAAGGACTGCGGCAAAATCTGTGAACAAAAACCGAAAATATTTTAATGACAAAACCAAATGTTGAGCAAACAAAGCGAGCATGCATCCAAGTCCCGAATCCAATCCAGAACCCAATCCCAACCACCACAACATACACACACAGAACCGAAAGGCCACAACAGCCAGCCAGTCAGCCAACCCATTATGTGCGCGCCCGTAATTATTTGCATAAAAATATATGCAAAGGTCTAAACAAAACAGTTTAGCAATCAATTATGAAAACACGTTAAATAGCTAAGTGCGAGGCCGTATCTGAATGTGAATGTGCGAAGACGGGTTGGGTTTTGGTGGCATGGGATCTCCAAACACGAGCATCTGATACAGGGGCTATATATGGTATGAGTTTGTTAGGGCTCAAGCTTTGCCTTTGGCTTTTACTTGTGCTGGCAAAAGACAATCGGCAGATGCCGAGGCGTCTCTCATTCGAAATATTTACCCGGGGGAAACTGAAAAGCAAAGCCCACAGCCAATCCACGGATTCACACTGTACTCACATTAACACGACACCCCGGGTACAGTGTGTACTCGGCGGCAACACCGCGATAAGTGAAGGCAAATAGCCAGGCGACCGAGGTGATAAAAGTTTGTTTGCCACACCAAACAAAAGTAACGCCTCATGAGAATGGCCCCGTGACTGTGTCTATGGCTATGGCTATGGTATTTACCTTCCACGACCCGAAGCCTTCACCAATCAGATCGGGAAGGGTAATGACTGCCTCTTGGTTTCATTAAAACTTCATTAAATTCGGGTATTTGTCAGGTTTGACCCTTTCACACTGTTTAATCAGCCATACGCCTCCCCTTAGAACCCTGACAAAACAAGCAAGAATCAGTGTTTCTTACTTTCTAGAAGAGAACATTATTTGGATAGAGTGTGTCTTTAAGGAATGTCTTTTATTTTTTAAACAAATTAAAACTATTAACTTATAAGATTTTGTAAGGTAAATGTAAAATACTTATCGGGATTTGTTAGTTAAAAAGAGTGTTACTAGTTAAATGCTTTAAGTAGTACAAAATACATTCTAATACTTATGTTTAGCAAACAATTTAATTGTTTTATCATTCCTTAAAATACTGTATACATAATATATACGATATATGTGTTGTGGACATAATTTCATAAATCTTATTTAATAAAACACATGTTCTTCTTTACTTTCTGCATAAAATAATTCAAACCAATTGTCAATTTAAGTAGCATCGAAAACTCTGATTTACTCTTAGCCCAGTCTGGATTTATGAGGATTAAATCAAGACAATTGGAGCTCGAGTTACCTATATATTCGTATAAATAAATTGAGAGGTCGCTGAAATCAAAGTAAAATAATATATTTACATATTTTGTAATTAACCGATTGGGTAACCCATTAATTTGATATTTGAACCTCTTTACCCAGCTGCCATCTCCAGAATATACGAGTATTGCCTTCAATACCTTAACAATTATTAAGATATCTTGATGAAGCATCTGAAAACCCCTTCTTTTCACTCCGATCCCATAACTCACTTAACCAAAATTCGATATAAAGTATACTTGAGTGGTAGAAAGTCCATTGTGCTGCGGAGGAGAGTTGGACATTGTAAATTACTTTTCCGTATGAAATTCACATTAGATGGGCTCGCGAGGGCTTTTCTCCTATGTGATTTCCATTTCGCGCAGAGGCCCAATCAAAACCCTAACACGATTTATGGGTCTACATAAATTCAGAAAATATTGTGTGCCGCTGCCGCTGCTGCTACCCACCGCAGTTAATCCGATTATGAAACGCAGCGTTTGGCGGACTCCGCTGGCAAATGTGTGATGGCTATGGCTATGTGGCTATATGGCGATTGTGAACGATAATATAATATCTCACATTATTTTGCATTGCAGATAGGAGCGGGCTGGCACCTGGCTAGGAAATGCTTTTAAGATTACGGTCAGAAATCGGCAGAAGTCATCGTGTAAGCAAAGTGTTAAGTGAAATGGGCCTTAAAACCTGACCATTAAATGCCGAGTTCCACCCAATAATAAACTCCACAGAATGTCGTCCACTCAGCATTGTCGACTGTGAAGTTGAATCCTCGGCTCAAGTTGAGTTGTTATGCTTCAGTTGAGTGTTGGCAAATATTTAACGTAGTATAAATATCTCTCGGTCGCCCCCAAGACTCCCCATCTTTCGGGCATTGTTATCCGGCGCTGCTTTTTTTATTTTTTTTTTTTTTCGGGGGTTGGAAAGCCCCTCGGCCTGTGTATAACACAGAAAAAATCTAATTTTCCAACTTTTTACGACATTCGCTTTGCCAGTTCTGCGGCAATTTCATAAATATTTTCCGCTTCTTTGCGTTTGCATACTTTGTATGCAAAAAAACATGCCATCATCAGAACATTATCCCGCCGCGTGTAAATGAAATTCTCCTTGTCTGCCGAGGAACCTTCTGAATTTTCCCCATCTCCGCTCCCTCGTCCCCCGCCGTTCTCGTCTAGAAGTTGAGTCTGCAAA
Organism: Drosophila kanapiae; assembly: GCA_008042475.1. Classification (NCBI taxonomy): domain Eukaryota; kingdom Metazoa; phylum Arthropoda; class Insecta; order Diptera; family Drosophilidae; genus Drosophila; species Drosophila kanapiae. Next base: position 210,642 of record VNJM01001108.1, on the reverse strand, counting down.
AGCGACGAACGACTGACGGTATTGCGATTGTGGTGGTAACAGAAGCGAAAATGGGGGAGCATCGCGACCAAGAGCGACTCGAGGGTTGTTGACTTATATCATTTATCATAAGGAATTAGGTTCAAGCTTGTTATTAATATTAGACTGGCTTCGTACACCCAACTCCCCAACCCCCGACAGCCCGCTCGGCGTGAAGCCGTTAACGTGCGAGAGCGTTAATAAAGTTCATAAAATAAACAAAGTCCGCAGTCAACATGTGAAATTAAAATCTTTGCCGCTGTCAATTGGCGTAGAGCACGAGCTCCGAGCTCGAGTCTATTAAAAAGTAAATCTTCCACTTTATCGCCCCAACAGTCCGGCCAGGGCCTGGGTCTCGACAGATCCATTAAGCTATGCCTTTTTATTGGTCTTATGAAAGGCGATATTGACAATCTGGCGCAATTGTTGCTGCGGTTAATTGAAGTATCCAAATGATAAGAAATTGAAGTAATATGAAGCTAAGACGGCTTTCTTTTGAGATAGGATAAAGATCAAAATATAAAGTTAAGAAAGGATTAAGGAATGTATAGTTTAAACTTTAAAGTGTAAAGATATTATATTACGGGATATTTTTAGGAGCTATATATAAAGAAAAGAAAAACTATGCAAGAAACTATATGAAGTCCCCTAAGTTTTATGTACTTTCAAATAGATTTATATGACTTTGTATTATGCTTGATTTAAATAGAAAGAACTTACCATTTTATTAGATTTTTTCCGAAGTTAACTGAACATGTTTTCTACTTAAAAAGGGAATATTAAAGTAGAATAACCTCCTTTAATGTACAATCTTAATCCGAATAACTTATATAACCTAAAATCACATAAATCACTACAAGATATCATCAAAATAAAAGCAAAATTCATTACAAGTACAACGATCTATTGACACAAAATCATGAGATCACAAACGCAAAGCTGGTAAGCAAATAAAATTAAAAAGGATTTGCTAACTTGTTTATGTTTACCCTGCTTTTATGTTGGGGCCCTGGAAAAAATCGTATGTGTGGTCACTTTTGTTTTTGTGTGGCAAATAAAATCGATGAAAACAAAGTAAATACCGTACTTTTGCGAGAGATACTACCACTACATACGGCCAGTGCCCAGAAGTGCTACCAATTTGCCGTGTTGCGTAATGGCCGAGTGACAGAGGAGGCTACAACTGCACGGCATGCGATGACAGTGCCGCAGAACCATAACCCGAGTCCCGAACCCCTCATAATTCCGCTGCCTGAAGATATGTGGCATCCCTCGGATACGTGTCGCATCCCTCCTCGGATCCTCGGATGCCTCGCAGCTACTGCATGGCGGCGGAAAAAGCTGAACAGAAAGAAAAAAAAAAGGAAGTAGAAAAGCGGCGGTACGAGTGCAACCCCCTTTGGAGCGAGAGTTGTATATAGCCGGCTTGCTTCCCCTAGAGGAGAGGAGCGGCTTTATTTTCCCATTTCCATTTCCACTCCCCGCATTCCGCTTTTTCGCTGACCGTCGTAAGCCACGCCCTGTGCATGTTTGAAGCGAGTGCAACAACACGAACATTGTTAGATACGAGCGAAACAGTCGAATGAAAGGGCCAAGATAAACACTTAAGCCTAACAAAAAACGATAAAAGCGGCCAGAAGGAAAAGTTGCAAAAGGTAACAATCTATGTAGAATGTTTTATGGCCAGCAGGGAGAGGCAGCCGGCAGTCGGCAGCCAGCAGCCAGCACACATGTCCAATATTCTCTTAACGCGATAAAAATGAAGTAGCAACATTGAAATCTGGCCAAGAGAGGGAGACGTAGCGCTCTGTTTTTTTCGGGAGGTGGCAACAGACGGCCGAAAAAACACAGAAACATCAGTTACAGTTTGTTCGCTCGGCTTCGACTCTCTTTTTCTCACACTCTCTCTCTCTCGCCGCACCATAGATATAGATATAGATATAGATATTTCTGTATCTGTATCCCGGCCGACCCACTTTCTCCAACCCTCCTCACGAGCTGAGCCAACTCTCCTCCTGCGGCCGCCTGCACGCGCCCATGAACGAATAAAAAGATAGCGTGGTTAAACGCGCTTATTTCGGTTTATGATTAAATTTATTACGTGTACATCCAACCACAGCCCGGCCAAAAATAACAAAACAAAAATAATGGCTTTCGGGGTAGGGGGCGGTTTTTGGGGTTTCTTTTTCCCGGGTCTCTCTACGTCTTGGGGAAAACTTTTTCTTCCCTTTTAAAATTTAATTACGTTTTGTGGCCCCCGGAAAAAAAAGGGAGAAAATCTAAAAGTTTGATCTAATTGGTCATTCCCTTAAGCTTAACCCTTATTATTTTTGATGAGCGCTCTTTCTAATTAGGTTCGCGAAATTGATTCCAAAAGGGGCCGCAACGTCCTCCCCTCCTGGCCGGGCCAAGAACGAGCCAGAGCGAGAGCGCCAGCGACAGCAGCGCCGTGTGTAGCTGTCGACGTGCAAAAGTATCTTTTTATCTCTGGCTCGCTGTGTTTCTACGATTGCCAAGGCAGCACAGGGATGTCGCAGCAATCGAACCCCGCTCGGCTATGGAACCCGGCGCTAGCTGCGGCGCTCGTGCTCGCTCGCTCTTCTCCTCCGAAAACAAAAATAACCAAGGAAAAAGAAAAAGCCAGGAGAAAAACAAAAGAAAAAAGCTGGCGGAAAAAAGGAAGAAAACCTAGAGCCACCGAAGGAAGTATCTCCTCCTCTCCGGACAGCGGCATCGGCATCGGTACTGGCATCGGCGTCGGTGTCGAAGTCGTGTCTTCGGTTCTCGTACCTTTCGGACTCTTTCGTCGCTGGTGCCTCGTTTATTTATGATTATCTGTGTACAACTTGTTCCATGTTCATCGCATGTCGATGATGGCTGTATGCTGGATGCTGTATTCCGTATTCTGTGCGGAGAGCATCGCATCTCGGTATCTATCTGCTTTGTTTGCGAGCACTGCGCGCATTAAACCCTGCCCCGGGGTGCATACAGGTACGGATAGAGGCCGCAGATATACACCGAAGCTCCACAAATACACAGGCACTCGTGGATACATGCCCCATTCCCATCCCCACATCCAGCATCTGCGGATGGAGGGGAAGCACACCTCTGTAGCGCCTTTGTCTTCGGTTCTGGTTGTTCATTAATGGCTGGTTGGTCGGTTAGCTTTAGCTGGTTGGCTGCATCTTGGCCCACTTGCTGCCACTTGCCACATGCAGCTTGCAACATTGCGGATTGTCATCGTTAAGACAGCCAGCGCATTTCCGTTGCTCCTCCCCCTTACGTGCTTATAGAATGAACTAGCAATGATAGCCTTTCAAAATCAATCACGGACTTACTTACCTTCAAGGAACAGTTTAAAATTAAATTGATTCTTAGTTTCCTATTGGAATTTAACTAGAATAAATTAAATAACCTAGAATTGAATGTGTTTTCCCTATATTTTCCTAAAGTTCCTAAAGTAATTATAAACGGTAAGTGTAAAAGCAAAATATCAATATCACTTTAATTTATATTATATTATTACTCTTTATAATGTTTTTATATTCTTATATATAATATTAGGAGACATTTTCCATATAATATAATATAACAAGACCATTGTTATTCAAAGGTTTTAAAAACTTATCATTTTAGGAACAGTCTTTATGATTTAATTTTTAATACGTATTTTCCTAATAAAGTATTGTACTTTGAGAAAGGCTAATGGGCCTAATCAGAGGTCAAGTAACCCAAGGGTTATGCTAATATGAATTAATTTAAAAAACATGGAAACAGTCAACTTAAATTAACAAAACAAAAAGCTTGAGAATTCATTTGAAAAGGACTTAATTATAAAATAGTTTAAAGATGACTTTGAAATTATCTGTAGGATAAATAGCTTGTAAGCCCTTAACCTAATAAATCCTGTTATAACATCCTGTGATAATTTCTTATAAGCATTATTGTGTGATACTTAATATTGTTATCTATAATCCCTTAATTTACCTCGTATAATTAATATATACTTATTATGTTGCAACGCTTATTTTAACCGCCACATTAAAGTTAACCAACGAATATTACAATATAAAGACCGAGAACACAGACAAGTGCCTTAGCCCCAACTCATCCCCCACACTATCCGTCAATGAGAATCCGCAATTTTGTTACTTATTACAAGTTTCCAGAGCTCTACAATAAACCCTCCTTGAGGAAAATCAATCAAAAACATTGTATAAAGAGACGAAATCCGGCAGACGCACAGGCATAACCGCAGCCTTGGGGGAACTCGTCCCCGGAATAAGTCCTGTGGGGACCGACAAAGGGGAGGCAATAAAACAGTACTGTGGCACCATGGCACCGGAGGCTGGAAACGAATCAATACGCGAACTACATACACTCCTTGGGATCGAGCTCAAAGCATCGAAGTCTCAGAGGCCACGGATGGCCCCGACCGCAGCTATACGCCCCAAAAGCCCGGCGAGTCAAAGCGATTACACCGGAGCGGAGCACACAAACACCTTTTCATTTGTATCTATTAGATTAAAATTCATGTCGGCGTTTGTAGACGCGTACGAGTACGAGAGTACGCACTCCCCGCAACACGCGCTTCCAGATACTCGCACAAAGATACATAGATACGGAAAATGGAGCTGCCAAGAGCCGTCGTCATCATTGGCCTGGCACACACACATACACACACACACTCGCACACAAACAACCTGAGCAGCCAAGCTATCTGCAAACAAGAAAAAGATACACCGCACTGGCAGGGGCAAGGGGATACAGACGCATCGCATCCCAGAGATACAGCGATACCATACGAAGCCCAGCGAAGCGAGGCGAAGCCATCAATACAAGCTGTACGACTACAGATACAGCTGCTACAAGCTCGAAACACACACACACACACACGCACGCAGAGACACGACTGCGGCTACGAGTGCGAGTGCGAGTACTTCCAATAAAAATAAAAAGAAAAAAGATACTCGTACTCGCACTCGTACTCTGTGGCAACAAGCGAAGTACAAAGGATACAAATATATCTCGTGTTCGAAATATAAAAATCGTTAAACAAAGACTGGCGTTGTTTCTGGATTTGGATCGACTGCGACTAACGACTGCGGAGGGGTTTGGAGCTGGGGGGCTGGGAGGGCCGGGGTCTTGGGTCTGCGGGCTTGGGGCCTGGGGGTGGCTTGGAGCTGGCTCTGGCACTGGCATCATCTTGCCCTCCCGCTTTTGCTTGCGGCCATTTCGGTGGCAACTTTTTCCCTGCTCGCCGTCTCACTCTTTCTGCTCGCTCTGGCTCCCTTTCTCTCTCTCTCTCTTAGCGCCAGTTAAAGCCCGCCTCGAAAAAGCTGGCTGGCCAATCCCCCCAGCCCCCGTCGATTTGCTCCCTTTCCCCCCTTCTGATTCCTCCCCTGGGTTGCCTTTGCCTCGCTGAAGTTGCTGCTGCGGTTGTTGCGAGTGTGTTGCTGCTACTGCCACTGCTGTTGCTGTTGCTGTTGCTGCTGTTGTTGCTGCTGTTTTCTGCTGTCTTCCTGCACAGAAGGCGACGGCAATTTTGTAGGCGCGCCAATGGGTTAACGTGATCTGAATTTGTTGCTCGCAAGCCAATTAATGTCGCTCCGAATTAAAAGGGAAGATACTGACGGGCAGATACAGATACGGATCGGTAAAGTAACTTCAGCTGGGGGCTCACCCAAAATCCATTAGTATGATTTCTTTTTAAGAATTATTTTCAGAGCTGAAACTGGGTGAAAATTTAAAATTATGTACAAGATAAGTTTATTAAAGATCACATTTTCGTCTAGGTATAGATACTTAAAAATATACTTATACTTATAGATACTTATAAAATTATAAGGTTTTGAGAATAAAACCGATTAAAGGTAAGCTTGTTATCTTATTGGGTTAAAAATGTTACAATCTATAGAGAAATTATTCATATTTGACACATCAAAATAATGATATTTAAAAATAATATATTATTATATAATAAATAAAAAATGTGTAGTTTTATGAGGAGGAAATGGCAATTAACTTTAAAAACTATTTCTAATATTCTTGAAACTTTTCAATATAAATACTACTTAAAAATATATTTACTTTTTTTATTAATGTATAATTTATTTTCTCATTCCTTTTTTTATCAGTTCTATATTTTTCATTTATAGTTTTATTTTTATTTACTTCCAAAATGTGTAACAAACTATCGCTTAAATATATATTCTTTAAATTGAATATAACCTACACGATATAATAATACTTTTTGATATCAATTTCCCTTTTCAAATGATTAGAATATTTTTAAAAACTAATGAAAGTTAAGTTATTTATTTTTTTATAACGTATTTATTAAAAGAGATATTGATTACCATGTTTTTAATATTTATAAGGAGGTTAAATTGTTTTTGTGTACAAATTATGATATAATTTTATTAAAGGTCAATTTTGACTTTAAAAAAAATATATCATTATTAATAATATTAATTAATATTTTGTAATATCAAAATAAATTAAAACATGTCTTTAAATAAACACTAAGATATCCATATCTTGTTTATAACCGAAATACGGCGGTTGCTTGCTTAAACTCTTATATATTTTTGGCCCTGTCAATCCATTAATTTTCATGAAAACTTGCCCACCATCATCAAAGGGATGCCAGCGGGCGGTGGGGGAAAAAACACCTAATAAATGACTATCGAAAAACTAATCGGTGATGTCTGGGCAATGGAAAAGGATAAAGCTGCCGTAACTTCATTTAAATGTTGTAAGAATTTGTTTACTGCGTGTGCGACACCGTGCTCGGGCTCGGTCTCAGGGCGGGGGCTGGGGCTGGGGCTGGGGCTAGAGCTCAGGTGTGGCCCGCGGGGGTTAAACCGCCGACAAAGTAGCTTTCGACTGCAGATACTCCTACATATGTAGCATATACAAGCCGTCCCGCTCTAGCCGTTGAGTGGCGTTTCAATTAATTAGAAAAAGTTAAAGAAACGCCAGGGCAAAAAACAAATACCTACATAATAAAATGTAAGAGCGGAGCAGCAGCGACGGCAGCAGCAGCAACGGCGGCGGCAGCAGCAGCCGCAGCAGCAGCAGCAGCGCGAAAGATGCCACCAATCCAGCCAAAGCGGTCAGCAAGGGGGGAAGCGAAGTGCTGAGGAGGGGGATGATAATACTTTGGCCCAACCTCTTCGCGAGTCGCGTTCATGTTCATCAGGCTTTTCTTTTTTCAGCTTTTTTTTTGTACCATTTTTCATCGGCGGCGAAAAGCGAGAAGCGAGCGTAAACACTTTGCTTTCATACGTCGCGACGTTGCCGCTGTTGTTGTTGTGTTGTTTATGGCAACAACTACACGTAGCAACACCCACGGCAGCAGAAGCACAAGCAGCCCCACCAGCAGCAGCAGCAGCCGCGGCAGCAACAGCAGCAGCAAGTAGCAGCGTTGCAACAGCAGCAGCAGCAGCAGCGGCGGCAGCAGCAACAACACCGCCTACAAATACATACATCGGCATTTACAACAACACGCAATAACAGCCATTTTTCTAGTTGTTAAGTTAATTTTTTCATGTTCTGCCGCTCGCTGCTGCTGCCGCTTGCTGCTGCCTGCGCTGCCGCGCTTCACAGCTGGCGCCGTCCCGCTTCCACTCTCGCCCAAGACTAGTGGCAACGCGGGCAGCACTGCCTGCGATTCGTGGCCGAAACGCTATCCCGCTCTCGCGCCGGCCGCATCTGCCAGATACTTTATTTATGGTCACAACTGGCAGATACTTTTTCTGTAGCTGTAGCCGCTCTCCTGTACACCCCCCCGGCCCGTGACGCAACCGGTTGTGGCTCTCGCTTGCACTCGCAGCGGCAATAAGAGAATATATGGGGGTGGGGGGATATAGCCACCGATTCCAATTGCCACACACAGCCTGGCAGCAGCGCCAGCCCACTTATAATGATAATCATTATTGCCGTTGTTGCCGTTCGTGTTCGCAGTCGTCGTCGTCGCAGTCGTGCCGCCTCGTTTGCCACTTTTTCCACACACACACACACACACACACACCACAGAGCTCCAGTTGCAGATACTGCCCGGCTGAGATACTCAGATACTCGACGACTGCTCAGATACGGTTCGGGCTGCTCTGCGGCGCACACAGATACGAAAAGAGCAAAGAGAACGCACCAATACAGGGGCAAAAACCAGTTTTCTCTCTCTCACCAAACACACACTGGCACGCCGTAGTATCTGTGTGTGTGCCGCTGTGCGTGGGGTTGTTGTTGCTGCCGCTGCCCGGCTGCTTTGCGCTGTTTTTCGATTGTCGGTTGTCGTGTAATTCCCATTTGTCGTACACTTTGTAGTTGCCCAAGAAACTCATGTTAGTCTACTTTTGACTGTTACGCAGATTGTTCGTACCGCTCGTGTCCGCTGTTCGCTGTGTGCCGTGCTGTGAATTTGTGCTCCCTGCCCGCCGCCGTCGCCGCCGCCGCCGCTCGCCTTTCGTTCTGCGAGCTGGATTCAGATACAGCCGCCGCCGCCGCCGACGACGACGACGAGGCTCCCAGCAGCCAGTAGCTCCAGTTTGAGATACGTCGCATCCTCCGGATAGCTGCGCCCGCTGCGTAAATCAAAGCTCCTTCTCGGTACCGATACCGATCCCTCTGTGTCGCCAGCCGTCGGATTTCACGGATTAACGTAGTGCCCGCCCGGCGATCGAACCGAACGACACAAAAATCCTTAGCCGTCGGCAAGTGCAACCGCAAAGTGATGAATAAAAAGATTACAAGAAATTCATAAAACAAAAAGAAAATAATTAATATAAACACAAAGAAGAACCGCATTGCAATCCGAAAACTACATCGTATCCCCCTGAAGAAACCCCACACATTATTTCCGAGTGCATCGCGCGGATCGCCAGCTCGTGATCGTGGATCGTAACATTAAGATTTGCTTTATAGTTTTTAGTTAAAAGCAAAAATTAATATTAAATGACAGTGCACAGTAATGAAACCGGTATCTGTTTAGTAATGGTGCGTATTCCAATTTGTTTTCCCGCAGCTATTATGCTTGGAATTTATAGCTTGTAAGATGGGTTTGTTGTTATTAATGCCTGTTCTGGGATAGTGACAATTAGATTGCACTTGAGGAAACCCGTTTGATAGCACTACTTGTTGATCGATCGACCGAACACATGTCCAAGTGCGCAAACAGTGGGATCCGATCTGAATCGACTTCACTTTGATTTAATTTGATTTGGCAAACGGGGCAGACACGGGGTTAAAAATAAACCTAAGAAGATGTTCGGATCGGTGTCTGCCAAGTCCGTTGAAAATGTCAGGACCACAAGTGTGCTACATTGGCCGAAACACACGAAATGCTCGCTGCCAATTCGGAAAATCCCTCAAAGCAATGTCTTTTGGTTGTTAACCAACCCAGCAAGGTCACAGAGTACGTTCCTCTTTCCCGAGAGGATGGTATTTTGTACTTTTCCTGCCACTTTTGTACTTTGAGATCCTGCAAACATACTTCCTCGAGGACATGCAACCTGTGGCATGACTTAAAAACCCCAAAAAAATATATTAAATGCTGATCAATCGAATACAACGATTGGGATACTCTCTGGCTAGCCGAAAATAAAATATATATATAGCGCAGATACACTGCCTGCAGTTATAGATAGTCGATAATCATCGGCGGCTGATTCAAAGTGCCGCGCGATAAGAAGGCCTACCAGTGTGGATCCATCCAGCGGATCCATCCATCCCAGCAAACACCGGGAATTAATTTTTAATCGCATAGGGCCACTTGAGTTGTCACTCGATGAAAGCACGAGACGGGACAAGGGACCAGGGACATACTATATACTTATATATATATATGTATATGTATAGCGGCGGTATCAATCACGACCGAAGCCGCCGAAGATACAACATGCAGCGCGCTCTCTCTGTGACCGACCGGCGGCCGGCGATAAAAATCGTATCTTACGCCTCGGATCATTTGTAAAATGTTAAACGGGAAGAGACACAGAGACCAGGGACCAGGAACCCGTTTGGTATCCACCAAGACTCCAGGTCCCGGTCCCAGTCCCAGTCCCAGTCCCTGTTCCCCCCCTATGTGCGAATGTGTGCTTGCTGCAAGCAACTAAAAGTGTTGACAAAAGTGCGCGATAGGCTTATGTGCGCACAGGCACACACTATGGCACTATAGAGCCCCGATCCGGGCACTCATTGGACAACTTACAATCAAATTGCTCTTAGGCCGTTGCCGTTGTCGTTGCTGTTGCTGTTGCCGTTGCTGTTGCCTTTGCCTCGCTGTCGATGTTGCAGTCAGTTGTCGTCGTTGGCAGCAATCGGCTGTGTAATTTAAATCAATGTTGTCAATCGAAAACATGATTTGTTGGTAATGGCGGCCCCACTTTGAAGATCGGAACGGGGGAACGGGAATACGGGGAACGGGGTATGGTGGGTATGCCACCAGAGCCCACTTTATTGACTCTGGAGACTCTGAGACCGAGTTCGGGATCCGGAGTTCTGTTCTGGGCCCTTCGGACACACTGAAGAGTCGCGCTTATCGCATTGATAAGGGGCAACGTTTTTAATTAAGTTTTAGTGCCAGCTGGTAGCGCGGTACAGTAGACCATCTATGCGGCTCTTCTTTATTTTTCTGTTTTTTTGTTATTTTTATTTTTTATCCAACGCAAGAAGCAGCGCTTTAATGGGCCGCCCATAAACTTGAGAAATGGATTGGGAATAACCAAAAAGTCGTATAATCCGAATATTTTGGGAAATTAATATAGAGGCGGAGGGAATTCCTTTGGGGAACGTTTGAAATTAGTTTCGTTTTTGGTAATGATACTTAATAATTTTTATTTGGGACTTAGGGTTAAAGGTTCAAGGCGTTTTTATTTGATTTTTACCTTTACTTATCGTCATATCAGCATATCACTTGATTTAAATAGAACTTATGACCCTCTTAAGTTAAAAAGTATTTTATATCAACTATAAAAGCTCGTAAACTAACAAATATTATTTTTAAAGTTGAATTCCGTTATTTACACATTTTACTGAGTTGGAATTAATAGGAATTTAGTATGGAAAATATTTATATAGTAATTTTAAGTCAAAATAAAAGACCAGTATATATATTTGATGCAAATAAGATAACCTTCGGTTTACTTAAATTTAAATACAACTAATTATCAATAGCATCCACAAGTTTATACCTTTAATAACTCCAAAATTTCTCCATAACTTTACAGAATGCCGTTTCAACTCACCTTGCCACCTCGTCGCCCAACACGCCACCAACCAACGCTCCGCAGAGTCCGCCGTCGACCCTGCCCACGCTCGCCTGTCCCGCCGCCCAGCCGCTGAGTGCTCCCGGTATCTCCGGGCCCGGTCACAGTGGCATGGTGACCTCAACGGTGCCGCCGGGCGCCCGCTCCACCTCGCCGTGCGGACCATCCGCCGGTTTGCCCGCCCTACCGCTGCCGCTTGTCGGTGGACCGCCGCCACCAGGAGGACCGCATTCATCGGGACCGCCCGGAGGAGGACCGCCGGGCGGAGGACCCGGTTCGGGCAATCGCTGCTGTGATACCGGTCGCACCATCTATACGGATCCGGTCAGCGGCCAGACGATCTGCTCCTGCCAGTATGACATGCTCAGTTACCAGCGACTAGCCGCCGCCGGAGGCGTGCCACTCGGCGTCTATCCGGAGGGCATGTCCGCCTACCTCTCCGGCATTGCGGCTGATCAGCCGCCGTTCTACGCAAATCCGGTAAGTGAGCTCAGCACTCAAAAATTTTCGAAATCTGGGAAGACATTAGGCGGTGCACTGAGCAAAAATCACAAAGCTATATCTTGAAGTATATTTCGGACATATACTGATCTTATTAGGTAGATTATTCGGGGTTTGACGATCTAAAATAGAATGAATTTTGATTTTTTTAGAGGAGAAGTCATCTCAATTTATTTTAAAAAACGGTTTCTACCTTATAAGACCGCATTATTTCTCAGCGTGCACTGTAAAGCCTGTTCATAAGTCATATGTCCCAAACAATGGCGCAATAAATTTGTGAATTTGTCCAGTCGGATGCGGAGCGGGAGACCACCACCGAAGCTTAGGCTCGGGCTGAAGTTGAGGTTCAAGTCGCCTCGTTGTCGTCATTTGATCGTGCCCCGCGGGTCTATGCTTCCGAACCTGGCCTACAGCAGAGCCTCGCTTGAAGCGATTTGTCAGGCTAGAGGCCACAGGTCCTCGCTGCCTGGGGGTACTTAGGGCCTAAGCCTATGCCTGACCTTTGGTTCGCCAGCGGCGATATTTCAAGCCACATTGTGTGCCGCCGCCAAGTTGCGAAATATCGCTGGCCTAAGCTGGCGATCTGTTCAACTCCAGTAGAGAGAGAGAGTTGTGCCAGGATCCCTGTACTGTCCGAATTTATGGACAATGGACAGGGACTGACTGGCCACCACATCCACCACGTCCACAGCATGTCCGGCGCTTGGCCGTCGGCCCTTTGTTCGCCTCGCATTGCTTCTAATAGCATCATGTAATTTGCCTTTGTTTGCCAACAATTCTATTTGGACACAATGTTCTGGGGACCACATGCGGAGCCCAAGAGACTGGACACCCAGCGGTTCGGGTTTGGGTTCTGGCATGTGTTCGATGCTCGGTTCCTGGGAAAGCCACCTAAGAATCGGACAAACTGCCCTTACCAGTCAATCGAACTAAATACATTGAATCGACTCTGACTCGGACCCAGTTTCTTGTTGACGTTGTCTCATAAAATGTTTCAGGACCTTTCAAGGGAAAGGGAGAGATGTAATTTAAAGTGTATCTTATTTTTAATTGTCTGGAAAACAGTTGAGGGAAAACAATTACAAAACAATCATAGAATCATAATAAAAACAAAAGCAGCAGGTGTAAATTGTGTTTATTTAGTTTGCTTGCTATCCTCACTCACAATAATTGTAAACAGAATTAAAACAAGATTCAATAAAGTTCTCTCTAAATCATTTACTTAAACTCCTTTAATTGGTAATTATCTAAAACAAGCTTTAAATTGAATTTAATTGAATTAGAAGAACACTTAAGCAATTTAAAATGGATTAATTGCATCCGGTTTTTTAATTTAAATATAAACAAGTTGTTAAATCATAAATGTATATAAACAAAGTGATTAAATGAGCTTAGGAAAAATGTATGAACAGTGATTCGAAGTGTAATTGATATTAAAAGTTATTTAGAGCTCTTAAAAATATTAGAATAACTAAGAAATACCATACGAAATATTCTCTCTAATTCTAAAATCGAAAAAAAATAGTATTATCTATAAAAATAGTTTAGAAATTCCCTAAACATTTCCAGAAAGCGGCAATTAAATGAACACAGGTATTTACTTCAAATTAAATGTGTGCATTTGTCTTCGCAGTCCGGTAGGCATTCTTTCCGATTCAGTTCGGTTCTGTTTCTCCCTTGTCGAGGCCTCTTTCGCGCCCATTAAATATGATCCGATAAAATGTCGCATTCAAAAGTGAACACATAAATTTATTTGCTTACAAGCCAAAAAAGGAAAAAGTCTTGGGAGCTGCACAAGCACAAGCAGAAGCAAAAGCAAAACCAAAAAAGCACAAGAAACAGAAGCAGAAGCAGAGAACTCGAAACGCGCTGACGACTGTGAAATTGAAACTGAGAGTTTAATGAATGGCCCGCTGCTGAGTATTTCGAATGCCGCTACTGAAGATGAAGTGAAATACAAAATCAAGATTTGCAAAAATCAAAAGCCACTCGCGGCACAGTAGTTGTTGTGACTAAACTTAATATTCGCTGATCCCGGCGATCGCTAATGTGTGATTAAATATAATCGCCCGTCGAGTGATTTAAGTGCAATCGATGTCCGCCAATGGTGTTTCGCCTAATCAAACACATGCCCAATAATAAAATATTCAACGGGCTAAAATTTGCATTTCAACTGGTTTCTAGTTCAGCGAGGAAAAAATGTGATATAGAACCGGTCTCTGTGATGTGTCCAGACAGTAGCCGTGCTCGTATAAATTTAGCCATTGTCTCCAAAAACAAATTATGAAAGTGCCAGATCGGGATCGAGGCACTATCTGGGTACCCGCCGCTGACACGCCAATTTAATACGATGGCAGGAGTACTCAAGATCACAAAATAGAGGCCCCCACTCTGCGCCGGATCGATGGCAGGCGTTTAAAAGACAAGGCAGGTCGGGTCGCGGCATCTGCTAAATAAATCATCCGGGGTCGTAATTAGTCACTTCAGCCGCCGGCGCTAAACTGGAGCGATTTCTCTTCTAGAGAAGATAGATATATGTGTGTTTATATGTAGATATATTGCCGTATACCGTAGTTGTAAAAGTGTCTGCTCAATGCGGTGGATTCATTACTTTGACACGAGCTGTCAAGCGGCTGTCAAGTTGCCGCAGCGCGGGAATACACTATGTCCCGCTCCCAAAAACTCACGACTCCGTCTATCCGTCTCTCCTGGTTTCCAGTTCTCCAGTTCTCCGGCTCTGAAGGTGGATGATGACTTCAGTGGATGATGGTGCAACCGTCGTCGCATTTGAAGAGAGCCGCCGCCGCCCTGCTAACAAATAGGCCGAACCCAGGCCGCGCCCGGTGTATTTTCCCTCTGAGTTTTTCCCAGTTTTCCCATCTTGTTTGGGGGCGTCGACTGGCGATGCCGCCTCGTACCTTATTAATAAATTTGTCAACACGCAAGTGACAGGCTGTCAGGCTGTCCGCCCTCCAGTTCCATTTCCATTCCCATTCCCATTTCGCTTCATTCATCCGTTTATCTGCTGATCCTTGAGTCCGAAATTGACTGCGACCCCGGCGCATATGTTGCACTGCATCCTGCACTCGCCGTACATTGACACTCGAAGAAATTAATTTGGTTAATTGCCACAGGCTGTCCCTAATTTAAATTGGGTCTTTTGTTGGGTAGGCACTTCTGACAGGCTCAAGGAAATTGGAGAAGAAATTTATTTAGTTTCTGTAGCTCAGAAATTAACATGTCTCTTAAATAAGCCTGCACTTTATAAAAATTAAGCTGTTAAAATAATAAAATCACATCGATTCCTTTTGGATTTGTCTTAGATAAATTTAAAATTAATTTAAGCTGCCCAAACCTTTTTCATAAACAAGTTTTGTTTTAAACGAAACAACAATTATGTTAAACTTTGCACTGTCCACACTTTCCAAGTCTAATGAGTGTCCTCCCATTTGGACTTGAACTTTCCCTACGCGGTAAAGGGACTCTGGCTGGAGCCTGGAGCCTGTATCCTGAGTAACGCACACACAGGCCTTCTCCTGAATACACAGAATGGTTGCTTTTTAGACACTTGACGCCGGGCAAGCAGCCCAGAATGGTATATTGACTTTTCCCCAGTTTAAGTGCCGCAACATCATCAACGACAACAATGCAAGCATGAAATTTCACACTCGACAACATAGTCGCTCTGGGTTTTTGGCCCCAACAAAGGACTGCTGGCTGCTAGCTGCGGTATATGCTCATATCCTGTGGGAGCTACAAAAACTTTTTGCCCCCTGGCAAGTTTTCTACAAAATGTAGCAGAAAGCAACTACAAATCGGACCACTCTCCATATATATATATATATATAGAAAGGGGCGCCCCATTTCAGATATCACACTTCTGGCCTTTTAGAGAAAACCACCCCTGAGACTCAGCTCAGCCTCCCAATGCCCCGATCCTGGCACATCCTTGCTCCTTCGAACCTTGGCGCTACATGCACTGATTTGTCAACTTTTGAAAATGTCGAAGTGTTGTCGTGTTGTTTTTTCGGGGGTGGCTTTTCTAATGGCAAGGTGACGGCGGCGGCTAGGGGGTGTTTTTCAAGAGGATGAGGGCGGGGGGGCCTTTATGCCCAAGTACTAAATACATTTACTGCTCGGCACCAATCTCATTGTTGTTGCCGTAAGTGTTGTGGAAAGTTTCTGTGTTGCTGCCGTTGTTGTTTGGCTTTTTGGCAAAGTTGAGAATGTTCGTTAACAGTAAATTTTGCACTTTTATATATGCAAGAGTGTGTGTGTGTGCGAGTATGGGCGGGAGGAAAAGGAAGTGGCTGCCTTGGCACGAGAGTATTTGTGAATGGCCGTCCTGCCTACAACAAACAAATTAGCAGTCATGGCAACGCATACGAACAGCGTACAAGCAAACAGGCAACACGACCAACAGACCGACCGACCGACCAGTAACACCATCATCCACATCAACCTCAGAGTTGTACAACTTTATAAGCGAAGTTGTGAAAAAAAAGTGTCATCGAAAGGGAGCTGGGAGCTCCAGTTCGCAAAAGGGGGAAGAATTGCAAGGATACACCGGGAAAATGTAATAACTACCAGGGTGAATGTTTCATTTATTCTAAAGAAGAGGATTTAATATTGAATGTACTAATTCTGATGCTTAGTTCAATTATAATCAAGTTAATACATCACGAAATAATAACCATAAGCTACAAGAGGCTTATATGAGATCATGGTCGATAATTGTTTACTTAAATAAACAAAAAGTTTCGATGAAATAATAATAACTCAAAAACATCGAAAGTTATCGATTTAAGAATCGATTTCGGCATATAAAAACTTCGAAAACTTCGTTTATTTTTAGAATAGCATAGTTTTTGAGCGTTTTTCTAGCAGTTTGAAGTCTCAAAATTACTCAGATATTAATTATTAATCGGAATATGTTCAATTTAGTTAAATTACTGTATTTTATGAGGATTTAATTGTGAACAGTGTAGATTAGTGGAGCTAGGACAGAACGCATTCTTTGGCGACTCAAACTCCGCGCTGTCGTCAATTTCAATTTCAATTTCGATTACGATTCCGATTCCCGACTACCGGGACTCCAATTCCGAATACGAATACGAAGACGAATCCGATTTCGATTCCGATTCCATTCATTCTTGGCTGCACAGGCGGGAATGCGGCGGGCAAACGTGCGTTTATTTTTAAATCGAAGCAGCAATTAATTAACTCGACCCGTCATTACGCGCATCGCTCAAATCGTGGCGCATCAGGGCGACAGACCACAGGAGCCGGAATCGGAGTCGGACTACTCCCTCCTCCTTCTCCTTCTCCTCCTGCTCCAGTTCTGCCTCCTCGATATAGTCGTAATCCCAAGGCATTGACGTTTGGCGTGAAGGGAACACAGTCGCAGAATTTCCTTGGTAATGAAGACAAAGACCCATTTTAATTTGAATTATTTAATTTGCCCGCAGACGCAGGAGATGGTATGGGGGCATGGGGGAAACCGCACTTCCCGATGCGTGAAACTACGCACTCCGGTTGTCGGTTGGTCGCTGGGATCCAGCGTATCCAGACATCATCCCCAACAACCACTTGAAGTGTTCTTGTGGCCAGCCAGTGGTCAGTCATTCATGTTGGTCTCACCAGAGTTGGGGGCAAGTTTCTCGAGCTTATTATATCCACAAGTTACTTCACCAAATATTAGTTTTGTATTGCGAAAAAGATTAATGGGAAATGTTAAGAGCGAAAGACCACAGTAGGAGGAAGAAAGGAATGGGGAATAGGAATATAGGAAGTCTGTAGTTAGGAATAGAGTTCATTATTATTACATTTTGTATATTATATTCTTTATTTATTTTATAAAATAAGATTGATTGATCAACAGATTTATTTCTTTCTTAACCTTTACTTGGAATCAAAAGGAAATGACTAATTTTTATTATGATTTAATTTTTGAAATGCTAAACACACCTTTTTTCGGTTCTCGAATATGTTTAAAATAGTTTTCAACTTCAATGATTCATCTTTACACAAAAATATAATGAGCTGTGATGAATCATCTTGTAATATTTAAAGCAAAAATACTTTTTGGGCTAAGTATAAGCTTAAGTTACTTCGACAAGGTCTTACTTTCAAGGTTAGCTGTATTTTGCATAGTAAGACAGATATTTTAAGAGGTCTTTTGTCTTAAATACTATCTTAATTATTTCCTAATACCTTAATATAAGTTATTTTGCTGAAATTAGATTTGTTACTTTGTAAAGATATGTTTTCCGCGAAGACATCGATATGGTAAGGTTAAAGTCTCTCAGCAGTTCGCTGATGGTGGTCAGATTTGGGCATTTAAGGCAGAAACACTTGGTACATGCCGCAAGTACAAACATTTTGCAAATGCATAAACATTGTTGCGGAAGAACAAGCTATCGGCAATATGCGATCTGCGCTACAACGCTTTTACAATTGCAGTTGTCGTCGCCAGTGGTAATGCAATATTTAACTTGAAAACGAGTTGCAGTGGCTGCTGCTGCCACATCTACAGTTGCTGCTGCTGCCGCTGCCACATCGCAGTATTGGTAATAATAAACGCAGACGCAAACATGTCGAATGTTGTTAATATTAACCACCGCCAGCGCAAATCCCGGCCGGCACGGGTGCGTTTTTGCGTCCAAAAGGCAGACTACCGACTCCAGATGCAATAGCAACCCAGCTACTGTTGCTCAGTGGTTATATAGTAGATACTACTCCGCTTGGTAGCCGGCTACAATTTATTATATGCGCTTTACCCGCATCGACATGGCCTACACGCACTCGCTGCCAAACACGCACGACACAGATTCGGTATGGGGGATGTGAGGATCCCCCATTCCTCATTGCCATTCCCATTCCCAATTCCCACTACCATCCTCGACTTTTGGCCAATTCCCGTGATAGCCGGGCGTGATTATTGTAAAGGTTGTAAAACGTAAACTGGTTTCGGTCTCGGTTCAGTTCAGCAAGGTTCGGTTCGAGCTTCCATTGAGAAATAGGAGCAGCCCGTGTAATTTAATATAGTCTGTCCCAAAACGCTGTCCATGTTCGGCTAACTGACTTCTGCAATCGCTCGGAGTCGCAGGCTGTACGATGCACTCAGAAAAAAATAAATATGGATGAAAATTACGGTCAAACTGTATCCGTAAATAATGTAAATTGAACTTTAGATTGACACTTTAATACTTTTAACGACCTACAAGGAAATAAGTTTAGTTGTATTTTTAAATTTGATTAGCAATCGTGTTTTATATTTTTTATAGACTTTGAGATAAGAAATAATATAGTTTCTGGGAAAGAATTTATTACATTCTCTGCCGCCAATTCTTTAAATATTTATTTTAATTAAATAAAGAACTATGCATTCCAGGAATTCAAACACAAATAACAAATCGATTTTGATATTATTTAGTGACTTGACAGGCACATTTTCTGGCACATTTCATTGTTTAACTTTAGCTTTAGTATAGTTTAAAATTAGGCAATATTTTCAAAGACCATTTCTAGTCTAGTCAGAATTAAAAATATTTTTTTGAAGTGTCAAACCTGTCAAAGGGCCTTGGCCCTGGAGCTAACCTGGTCCCGAAAGATCTGTGGCTGTTGCCTGTGCTGTTTATCAGTCTATCGCCGCTGTACTCGCACACACCACATGCTGCGCCAACGAGTGGCAGGAGAGACCTCTTGGCCAGACCCAGACCCAGACCCAGACCCGGACCCCGACCCAATCCCGATGCCGATGCCAGACTCCTACTCCGCATCGATGGCCGGCGATAGCGATGTTGCAACATCAACGGCAACATTTTCGTGTTGGCGACATAAAAATATTTCCGCTTTGCCGCAGTCCACAGCATTTTCTGTCCAGACGCTCGTCGCGACAGCGAGACAATAGATTTCGAATGGATTTCGGGACCTGCATCCGAGTGCGAGCATCCTGCTGCACTCCTGCACTCCTGCACTCGTCCTGCGGTGCCATGTAGATCCGTATCGGGCTCGTTCTCATTGATTCCGCATCTTGTTTTCGGTACCCCCGCTGTTTTGTCGACTGTCCACTATGGGCAATATGTTTGTGTCATAACTGCGGAGGCGGGCTGTTCCTCAGGTGACAAATATCCCTCCGATTTCTGCTCTGCAGTGCGATTATAATGTATATATATATATAGCATTATAGTACTATAGACAGCTGCTTCTGTCGCTCCGCCATTATCGGCCCCAAACAGCTGGCAAATGTCGCAGCGAATCGAGACAAGACGCAGAGATAATTGTCGTGTTAAACTTAATCGGCGTTCTATATTACACGCCTGTTGTCCCACGCCTATCAGTACCAAAGTCTGTGTTCCTAAATGTTTTCTGTGATTCCAATCGTTGGCCCTAATGGCCAGTATATGTGCATGTTCCAGCTCTGCGATTAAGGAGACAATCTCGGAGCGAGTGGAGCGATCTGTTAGCTCTTAAAGTCACTGCCAGGCGTCACGACTTGTCCACATGCCCGACTGATGCTGGTCAGATTGTTTGCGGTCTTATCTGCTGTACAGTGACACATAAATACATACTAATTTAGTGGAAATATTAAGAATTAATCAGCATCTAATTGGTACTTCTTGCTAAGTAATTAAATTAGAATATTGCTGGTACTAGGGAACTTTCTTGTATATGAAATATTTAATTCCCCAAAATTGTCATAAAAATGTTTTTTAAATTCTTTTTCATTTTTTTTAGTAAATAAATAAATTATTTATAAATTTGTCAATAAATTCCCATTAATTCACAAACCCACTGTGCTGTGCTATTTCTGATAACACTTGCCACATCTCAAGCCATCCATCGACTCAAAAATAAACACAAATATGTTTTAATGATTTGTTTAACATGATTTTTAATAATTTTGGTTCAAGGTCCCGCGGGTTCAAGCTGCGGGAATCAGAAATTCGTCTGGAAATTAGTCTAAAATTATATATTTTTGACAAATATACTTATGCTCTGTCTTTCTATCTCTTCCAGGCTGGGATCGATCTGAAGGAGAACCTGGTGGCCGGAGCCTCCCCCTGGCCCTATCCCTCGATGTATCATCCCTACGATGCGGCCTTTGCCGGCTACCCGTTCAACAGGTGAGGATTAGTCACAAGTATCTGATGGATACTTCCCCAACTTAGCGCTATATAAACTCTATAAACTCGGATGGTGGTCCGCTGAAAGGCGTCGGTCGGAACGTGAGCGGGATTGGGATTGGGATTGGGACTCAGATTGAGGTGCTGCAGGTGCGTGCAGGTGCATTTTAAATGCCAGCGCGGAAAAGTGCGTTCGAATAGTAAAAGTCTGGCGTGGCGCATATTGGCACGCAGGCGCAGCGGCATTTGTCGAGTTTCCCCATTTATTCGCTTGTAATTGATCGTTTGCACGTCGGCGGGTGGGTTGCTTCCGCCGATCGAAACGCAACGCACCTCCGAAACCTAAAAAACCACAAACATGCTGCATTCAAGTGACATAAATTTCCAAACACAATTGCCAGTTAAACAATCGACAATCGACAACATCCCGTCACGTCATTTTCACCTCTCCTCACGTTCGGACAGGTACATCGGCGGGCCCATTGTTTCCCCTGTAATTGACACTCATAACAAAATTTGATAGTTGACTCATGCAGCTACTGTTGATGTGTCGATGATATATCGCAGTTGTTGTCTATCTTGGCCGGGTCCAATACCATACCATATTCGCCATAAATCAATTTTGAGTTATTTCACCGTGACGTGCCAGCGGTTTGGCGAATCCGAATCCGAATTCGAAATTCAAAATTCAGCGCGCGAGAACCCCACCTTTAAGTTGGCGAAACTGACTTTGGGGCACTTGGGGGCGTCGTTGTCGTCACCAATCATTTACAGCGCTGATAGGAAAATTAAAAAAATGTATTCAGCTGTCAGGTGATCAAAGGCAGAGTGCCTGTCTGCGCAGGTGTTTCGCACTCGGCGACACTTTGCATTCAAACTTAAATTAATTAATGCATCGCACAGAGCAGAGCACCAGCAATCCCTCCATATATTGCTGCATATATACTTGTAGTTTGTGTGTGTATATTCGCTGTGGCTTTAGCTATAGCTGCTATAGCATCCAGTTGACATCGTTGTTATCCTCTCCGTTCGGATCGGGCAGCTGTCTGAAAACTACAAATGAGACAGCTACACATGTATGCGATGGCACTGTTTCTGTTTCTGTTTCTCTTTCTCCCCCGTGTTTGCTGTTTTGCATTTTGTACACTGGGAGAAATAGGTACAAGGTTGTGGAAATTTTGTAAGAAATAATGAGACTTTAGGATAGTTTTTAGCCAAAGAAATAATTCGAATATTTAATATACATACATACGAAAATTTGTAAACGAAGATCCACATAAATTACTTAAAAATTATAGCACTTAAATTCAGTATTCAGTATTTTAAAGATACCAAGAAATCCATAGAGAATTATAACTACAATTATTCAGGAAATAAATGGAGAAAACTAGCAAGTTTCGATTATTTATTAATAAGAAAACAAAACTCCTTATAAATAACTTGCGAATAGATTCAGCATTTTAAAGGCACCAAGAAATCATTTGAATATAATAAGGCTTCCACTGACCTACTCAAGTTTACTAGAAAATACAAATCTTTAATTCCTATTCCTAATAATTGGATAGTTACTTCTTTTTTAAATTTGAGGAACTTCTTGTCGTATTTATCCCGAGTGTAGTTAAGTATTCCCGGACATATATGAGCTCGCCGCGATGTATATACACCCAATATACTAAAAACGTTCATGTTAACTGCCCACAAAAAGCGATAAAGGACAGTTGTTGTCCACGGCGGCATGCGGCAACATTCGACCATCGACCATCGATTCCCATTGTGGATGAAGTGGACAGTGGACAGTGGACAGTGGACAGAGGACAGTGGGATGGGGAGCAATGTGTCAGACCGCAAACTGCACAGGCATAAATGTTCGGGCCCATGCAAATGCGTTTATGATGAACAAATTTAACGCAGAAACAAAGCCCAAGCCCTACAAGCCCGCCCAGCGTCCCTTTTAGCCAGTTTAACAAATTGCAACAATTGTTTGGTCCCCGGCCTGGCGCATATTTAAGCAGGAACTCCAAACGACCTGGCAACAGCTGGGCCTGCATTCTACTCGGACCTTAATCACCTGCTGGCAATTCGAGGAATGGTCGGTCGTTCGCCGTTCGGTTGTCCTTATCGCAAAACTCTGACTTTAAAACCCCGTCTAACTTGGAATTCCTTTACCTCTTTTTTTGTTTCTTGCAGCTACGGCATGGATTTGAACGGAGCCCGGCGAAAGAACGCCACCCGCGAGACCACATCCACGTTGAAGGCCTGGCTGAATGAGCACAAGAAGAACCCGTATCCGACCAAGGGCGAGAAGATAATGCTGGCCATTATCACCAAGATGACGCTGACCCAGGTGTCCACGTGGTTCGCCAACGCGAGAAGAAGACTGAAAAAGGAGAACAAAATGACCTGGGAGCCCAGGAACCGTGTCGATGACGATGATGCCAATATCGACGATGACGATGACAAGAACACGGAGGATAATGATCTGTTAGGTAAGATGAGAAACGATATTCAAACTAAATTTGAGGGAAAACTTAAATTAACTTGGTTCTTTTATGAATTAAAATCATAAAAGTATTCTTCTTAAAATAAGAAAAAAGTTAAACTTAGAAACAAAAATTCTTTCACTAAGATTTTTATTTAATTTCACATACTTCCTATGATTCAATTAACTTCCAAGATATTTGTATTTATTTGTTCTTATTTTCCTGAATTTATTTTAACTCTTTTACAGATGCCAAGGACTCCGGTGTGGGCTCCACGGACGACAAGGACCGTAGCGGTCGTCTTGGCGACATGCTGGCCGACCGCCCCGGCGAAAGCAACAACAGCGAATGGTCCGAGTCCAGGCCGGGATCACCCAACGGATCCCCGGACCTGTACGACCGACCTGGTAGCATGCCACCCGGTGCCCATCCGCTCTTCCATCCCGCCGCCCTGCACCATCACTTCCGGCCACCAGCGGGTTCGCCGCCGGATATTGCCGCCTACCATCACCACCAGCAGCAGCTGCTGCAACAGCACCAGCAGGCGCAGCAGAACTCGCTGCAGACGGCGGTGGGCGGAACGGCCAAGCCAAGGATTTGGTCGCTCGCAGATATGGCCTCCAAGGACAGCAAGGAGTCGAGTTCGGGGGCCAAGGATAACCTGGCGGCAGAGCTGCCGCCCACGCATCCCGGCTTCTATGGACATCCCGGCCAGCAGCCATCGCCGGGCAAGATTCTATCGCCGCTGGCGGCCCGGATACCCAACTACTCGCCCTATGTCCGTCCGGATCTGTATCGGGGATTCTATGGACCGGCGGCCGCACACCTGAGCGCTCCGACGCAGGAGTTCCTGGAGCATCAGCGCAGCTTTGGCGCCAGTCTGGCGGCGCACAACGGACCGCTGGGCATGAATCCGCTGCTGTGGAAGGCGGCGGTATCGGGAGCCGCCAATGGTCCGCACTTTGCTCCACTCAGTCTGACCACTTCGGGTGGTGGTGGCGTAAGTGGAGCCCAGCATCAGGTGGCGCCGCCTCCAGTGGCCTCGCCCTCCGCCTCCAGTTCGTCCTCCTCGATGGGCTGCGACGTGGTGCACATACCGACGAGCAGCGGACAGTCGGCGGCGCAGCACATGATGGGACCAATATCCAGCAACTCCACCGCCTCGTCCTCGTCCTCGCACTCCGGCAAGATATCGCCCGGCGTCAATGTGACCTCGCTGAGTGCAAAGCCATGACATCCATCGGCATCTCCGGATCCTGTGACGACGGCGCCATCAGTTGCCTCGCCCATCTCCGCCTTCCGCTCGCTGATCGCCTTCCGGGAGCAGCAGAAGCTGACGCTCCTGCGGCCGTAATCCGATTCCAGATCCAGATCCAGTTTCGATTCCGATTCCTAAACCGACTTCGATGCCCGGGCTTGAAAGGTATAATTACACTTTCGGACAATAATTTACAATGTGATTATTCGGTATTTTGATTAACGCCGCTTATACCAAATAGCAAGCAAAACCAGCTGAAACGCAGCGGTTCCCTTGGCATGGGCCCCCCAAAATAAAAAGTAAACGAAACAAGAATATAAAACAAAAGCTGAGAGAAAATATATATGAATTGAATTAAAGAAAATAGAAAATAAAGATTGGAAACAACCCGAGAACAACCGCTGCTGCCCCAGAGACGTTGTGCAATTTTGTGGAGAAGAAGATAATCCAAAAAAACCATTCGAAGATACGTTAATTTAATTACATACAACTTATGCAATCAGAGCTTATAGGATGTAAATTGGAAGATATATAGAGCAGGGGGCGACATCAATGAATACAACAATACAAAGCATATACCCGACCACTAACACACATATATATATATATATAGCCGATATATGGCGGCAGATCCGAGAGGGAAACCCACTAAATTGTAGAGCACACTTCCTTGGCAGCGCCCGGTCTTCTCCCCTCTCTCTCACCTTCTATATCTCCTACTTACCTCCGGTTGATTCGTATGGTTTTCTTCAAGTTTGAGTTCATAGCTAGGCGGAACTTCAAAGGACCTCCCCCCCCTAAACACCACCCTACCCCGGCCCTGAGAAACATATCAATCCAAGTCTGCTGAGCGTAACCCCCTTAATCCCAAGCCCGAACCCAAGCCAAATGTACACGAGCAATCATTGATTTAGCTGTTATTGTTTTTATCGTCTTAAGTTACCAATTTGTTCCTGTCGTTTATAAATATAATTTATTTTACTTCGTATGTACCATAATTTTCCTCGATGTGCGTGTAATTATTTCCTAAAACTAGAGATCCGTGTATTCGCTGTACTTTATGCACAAGTTGTAAGTAATGTCTAAGCTCGCGTAATTGTAGCGCCCTAAGCGTAGTGTAAATTAGTAAAACTGTATATACTTATAATAAAAAAATAAAAAAAACGATAATGAGACACATTAAACAAAAGCCACAATTATTGGTATAAATAAAACAAAAGACTCTTTACTTATTTCAAATAATTCGAGTGGATTTCAGAGTTTTTTTTTCCTCCAGAAACCTTACAAAGAAGGCACCCTATTTTTTTCCTCTTACGTCTAGACCAACTTTAATGGAGCAGCTTACCAGTTTCTTATTTAGTTTCATTTTATTTTTTTCTTATTTTCATAACACATAAATCCATAATGAAAATAAACAAACCTAAACAAAAATTTGAAGTTTCCATTAACCAAAAAATAAAATACTTTTGATGAGCCAATCAATCACCACAATGAAAATATCTAAAAACACACACACAAAAAAAGAATAAAGTAAAATTAAAAACCGCTAACAGCAGCTATAAAGAATTAAGCGGAGACAAAAACAAAAAGGTGTTAATAAATTGGAACACACATGAAAACCGGCGCGACGGTCTCCGTCTCCATCTCCGTCCGTTTCGTTTCCTTTCCTTTGCCGTAAGTATAATGCAGTATTTATTTATTTTTATTGGTTAATCATAGACAGTTCCCCCCCATGCGGTGATTTAAGGGCTTGTGGCGGTGTACGAAACGACAGAAGAAACAAAAACAATATTTTGCTATAAACGTGTTTTCCTGTGTCGCTGACCGGAAACGCATTCGCCGACATAAACAGAACAAGAGCAAAGTGAGCAGAAAACTTATGAATGGAGGTAACAAAAGGCGGTATATGACCAACAGAGTGGTGTGGAGTGCAGGTGGTGGGGGTAGTCGAGGGAGTGTAGGGAGCCAGGGGTTAATAAACCCCACAAGTTATTTATGGGCTTCCATTATCGACTATATCGCCGCTCGATTTGCTGCGCCTATCCATGGCTAAGTGAGATTTCGCTTAAGGAGGTATCCTTTTGATATGGCCAAGGGGAATTACAATCAAGCCGATGAGATAAAATATGTTTTATATGACCTAAGCTTTTGAAAGAGTAAAA
The DNA here is from genome assembly GCA_008042475.1 of Drosophila kanapiae. Lineage (NCBI taxonomy): Eukaryota > Metazoa > Arthropoda > Insecta > Diptera > Drosophilidae > Drosophila > Drosophila kanapiae. Next base: position 183,825 of record VNJM01001108.1, on the reverse strand, counting down.
TTACTTACTTACTTTTACCTATCCACATCTTTTTCTTAACTACTTTATTTAGTATTTGGTTATTCTTGTATAATATCATTTAAATATTATCGTTGTTGTGCTTTTTTAATAGTGTCTTTATAATTAGGTATTATTTAGCATTAAAGGATACTAAGAAAATCTATCGAATAACCTTTAAATACTTTAAATATACTTTAATTATACTTTAACTTCAGAGCGTCGCAAAGTCCTAAGCCAACAAGGCGCCTCTTCAGCAACTCTTCTTCACTCTTACCGCTCTCAACTAAAGCTATTGATAAATATTATTACTGATAAATATTATTATAATTATTATTCGTACGGATACTGATAAAGAAATAGGTGACTCGGTTCTGAAACAGCTGTCATTATATTTGAGTATTTTTTTGCAAAAGTTGGCATTTTTATTTAATTTAAAAAAGGCAACTTTATAGCAAGTTGATCTAAAAAAAACATTTAAAATATTTTCATCAGAGAAATGTATACAAATTATTTTCTTTTCACTTTTAAAAGTCACGAGGAAATAAAGCAAAACCTTTTAATACCAAGCCAGTGCATCAGATACTCAAAAAATAAATGACCTCTTCCGAAATCTCTCAGACACGATCACTTTATTTTTTTTTTTCTCAACAAATAAAAACTGAAATAATAACCCAATTCGGAAAACTAAATTCCTGACTTGGCTTGCAGTCAAAACGACTGGTTTTTTGGCTCCCGTGAAGGCCGTTTTTACAGATCTAACTCAATACAAGTAGCGTAATCCGGGGTATTGAATAGGAAAAAAAACCAGTAGCACACAAAGGCGGAGCCCAAAATTTAAGCTGACATCTGTTTTTATGGAGTAGAGATTATTAATTCACGCGCCCAGCGCTTTGTTGGCTGCATTGTCGCATCGCACAAAGGCCTCCATCTCCATTCTCATCTCCATTTCCGTCCCGATCTCGATCGGAAAGCATCAAATCCATATTGTCAGCGCCGTTAAGACTCAATCGCCATTGGAAATTGGAACGGATTTTGGTTGTCAGCTTAAATCAATCGTGTATCTTCTTATAGCTTTCAGAGGCGGAATGATTTAATTATTGTAGAGCGGCAAGCGTAATTTCCATCACAAAAACACACAACTTTCTTCTGCCCAACAAATTGTTTATTCTCCCAGCGCGGCTTAGGGAAATTCCAATATTATGGGTAGTGTCTCCATTCGGACCTCGTATCTCTAATCGGTTTACAGCATTCTTAAAGCCCCCCGATCAATAGGCGGAGTGTATATGGACCCTCGATTTTTTCTTATTGAGAAACTGTCGACATTCGAAAAGTCACGGCTTTTATGCTTGGCCAGCTTAAGCGTGTTTTCTATTGTTAACTTAAAATTGTTTAAACTTACACTGGTCATAGGAATTATGAAGTTGTGGCGGGGATAGGAATGTGGGAGATATTTTAATAATGCTTTTAAATATTGAGAAATTTTTAACCAGTTGGAAAGGGAGTACCTCCTCTCTTGAAACATTCATGGTAGGCCGAACTCAACTGTATGGACATCACCTTTATATCATCATAAATACAAGTATTATTATTTGCAAGGCTTCAAAAATAATTTATGTTGAGTGAACACCCTCTGAAGTATCAGATGAAGCCCTGAAATTTTCCAAGTGAAATCCACAATTATGCTAATTCCGGCAGACACACTTAAAAACACAAGAACATGTGTTTCGAGCATTTAGCACATTGCCTCTTTGCCTTTACGTTTAGCTTTACGTTTACCTTTACAGCCATGATACGAGGAGTATGTGGATATCGGACTCTCTGCCAGATCCGAGAGTGGAGTGGCCTGAGCTGGCAAACAAATAAAATGATAATAACATGTTATTATGCAGACAACGATCACACTGGAACCTAAAACAATGATGGGACTAAAACAGAGTGCAGCAGACGGCTGTTGGGGCCATTTCCAGTCGATAGGTGATGTGCAGCTTTCGCGAAGAAGAAGTAAAACCCACATTTCCGCATTTAACCATGTGGAACTGCGACTCAAAAACATGTCCCGATCTCTCTCCCTCTCAGCCAGAGACAGTTCATTGTTTTTCGGAATTAAATTTGCCAAACATCTCCATCAAATGTTACCTCAGTTCCCGTCCGCCGAGAAGAGAGTGATAAATAAATTAGTCTACCCAACCGAACGAACGTATAACTAATTTTAGGTCAGGAAAAACAATTAGTATACGAGGTGCTGAGATGATTTATTTGCTCCTCGGCGAGCGGATAACTACAAAGTAGTTTTATCAGGAAATCATATTTGTATAACATGGGGGAAACCGAACCGGGCTTGTCACCTTTTTGCGGGATGTTAATTATAATGCACTCTTTCAACAATTATTTCGTTAATGCTGTCACAAATATTGTGACACGTGGCCATAGCCCAACACTTCGGCAGCGGCCTCCCTTTGATTTAAACTGTATTTTTGCAGAAAATTAAGAGATCAAAGCGTTTCCTGACATATGCAAGCCTGCTCTTATTTACCTCAGATACATTCTCGCATGTGTATCTAGAGGATATGCCGGCATACGCTGAGAACTAATACACGACAATACTTACTATATGTATGAAAAGTCACTCGAATAGGGGCTGAAATGTACAGAAAAGACGAAAAATATGAAAATAAATATAATCGGATAAAATTGGTGCTCGCTTTAATCATTAATCAAATTAATAAAGAGAGATCGAATGTTCTTAATCTGTTTTTTTCTTAAACAACATTTTTAAGATCCATTATTAATATTTTAAATAAAACATAATGCATTAGTTTATTTAGAAATTAAATATGGATGCTTTTAATATTTATATAAATAGTTTAAATGTACATAGTCCATTCTCAGCAGACAGTTTCTATTTGAATATTTATAACAAATACAGATCACTAAATTAATATATTTTGTAATAAAATCTTAAGAATTCTTAAGCAGCCCTATTTTTTCTGAGTGCCTTCCAAAAACACCTACAACATTTCGCCAGAATTTGGACAAAACGTTCCACAGTACCGCCTCCACGGGATAGGTGTAACTGGGATTCACCGACTAACTCGGGTGGGGCAGGCCGAGTAGAGTCGATAGCCTGATCGCCTGAACAACATGAGCTCTTGTTTACTCGCATGTGGGTGGAGTGCCTCAGGTTGGGGGGCTAGCAAGGAGCCGCAGTCCATCCAGACTGAGCCCAGGTTCCAGGTTCATTCAACGACTGCCACATTTCAATGGCAGACCTGAGATCGCTGTCGCAGATACCACAATTCGGATGTTCCTTATTGCATGTCGTGATTGCGTCAGCTTGTCTTCGGTGCCCGGAGCTGCTGCTGCTCCTCCGGCGAATGCGAGAAATTAAGCGGCAACCAATCATTGTTGTGTAAAATGCTCCGAGAGGCGAGTGTTCAAATTGAAAAGTTGTAAATTATCGGAGCACCACCATCAAAATCGAATCATTCCAATTAAATTTGAATCCAAAGCGTTGACGTCCCATTGTCAGGCATGAGACCTTCGCCTTCTTGATTTCCTCAACTCTTGGAATTAAGTTTTCTTCCGGATTTGTATAATTTGTCCACTAGTAATGAGGTTATAATTTAAGGAGGTTACATTTAATGTGAGAAAGAACTCAAGACTTTTTTGACAATACATCGCCATAAATATAAACTTATTAATATTGTCCTGTCATACATGATGAAAAAGTAGTCTTCCTAAATCCGTTTTTAAGCTGATTGGATCTGAAATCTCCTTTTTTTATGACAGTAATATTTGACGCAAAAGTTGATATGTAAATCAACATATTAGAGGAAAATTAGAGGAATAAATTAAATTAAATTGTTCGGATATTTTTCAATAACAATGTTGATATTTTATTGTTCTCTGCAATAGTTTTCCATATTTTAATATTCAGTAAAGACAGTTTAAGATATTTTAGATATATCGGACTTTTCCTTTAGATAAGCAGCCATACTTCGCAGTCTTCTTAATAATTATTATTAGGAAAATTATATTTCAAACTATATCTATTTCCCCCTTTTCTAGATGTTTAACTAATTTTAAATATAATCCAGTATGTTGCCAACAAAGCTGCCTGATTCTCCTGTTCGAATCGAGTTAATTGAAAGCCACCTTTTGTGGCCGGCCAGAAAGCAGCAGCACGGTTTGATTAGGCCATGTTCGGAGGAACACTCTCGTTTCTTCACTCGACGCGATAGTTGGGATAGCAAATTGTTTAACGCTCCAATAAGTGGTACATGCGGCTACAAGTTGCTTGTGGGGATTGGGATTGGGACTGGAATTGGGATTTGAGCTGTTGTCAGCGTGATCGCGCCACATGAACACGATGGTTCTGTTGATGTGGATGATCTTAATCAGTATCACAGAAGGCATCCTCCTCTCCTGGCCCGGTCGCGCTAAGTGGATGCATACCCATATCATCGCATTGTCGTTGTCGGATAGCGAAGGGTGGGGATCCCAGGGATCCGAGGTATCCGAGGGATCCAGGGATCCGTAGAGGTGTGCGTCAGATGCTTAATTTAAATTACCCGAGGGGCGGGTAGACGAGCAGATAGCAGCGAGTCTGCGAGCACAGCGCACAGCATGAGTAGCTGCGATTTGACACCTCGACTGACAGCTGGAATTGGGGAAAATTATTGAGCGCACTGGAACACGAGGGCGCCCATTAGATGACTCGGCCGTAAAAACAGACCTAAAGAGCGTCCCTCTGCTAAAGACCTGTGTCGGGGCACACTCAGTTGGAACTTGGATCTCAAAGATGGAGCTGGCAATGGCACTGGCACTGGCACTGGAGTTGTGAACAGAGCAGACCACTAATTTATTCCACATAAATTAGTCGTATAATTAAAATGTTTATACAAGAACTGCTGCTGCTGCTGCTGCTATTGCAGCCCCAAACGATGCCACAAAAGAGATAATCAAATATTTTGTAACTCAATCCGCCCATCAGTTGAGTTCAGTTCAGTTTGATGCCGGAATAGCAACTCAGCATCTCAATTGCCATGAAACTCAAGCTTTTTAATTATTATTGTGCGCTGTGTGCTGCAGCGGCAGCCCCCCCGGACTTATAAATATCTCGTTAATCGGCCTTCGGAGGGTTCCGTTTTTTGGTCCAGCTATAACATATACTCCGATCGTACGTAACGTAACCATTAATAATTTCAGAATCATGTCTTTTGTCGCCAAAACATTTACCGCAACGAAATGAACATAAAACTGTCATATGTTTGATGACTTTATATTTATGAAGGCCAAAAATGTTGATCGCCAGCAAAAACAAAAAAAACCAGTTGTTTTTACGATCGCGAATTATGATGAATTCATATTCGATATTTCATATTCCTTTCGGAATCGAAATCAAAATCAGAGACGGAACAGGGGAGACAGAGTCCCAGAAATATGAACGTCTCCTGTCGGAGAACACACAGGCGGTACGTGCTTTACATTTGAAATGATGTCAAGTCAGGCGCACTAATTGATCGCTTTCGAGCGTGGAATCCTTGGCGAAAGGCATCCGAAAGACAGCCACATCCACATCATTGTCCAGTTCTCGAGTTTGGACCTGTGCCCATGTCCCTTGTCAAAGAACTAGATTACCGCGTCCTGTCCAAACATCGCGATCCGCGACTTTTCGTCCGCCGATTGCCCATCACTACCTGTCCGGGAGTAATTTTTGTTCGGCCCCGCTCCACATTTCCCAATACTGTTCCCATTCACTTAAGATTTATTAATTTATGTTGCCTTCGGTCTGGTCCTCTTAAGCCTCCAAACTCATACTCATAATAACGATGTCCCGAGACGTTCCAGAAGAAAAAAAAAAGAAATACACAATAAAACACGAGTAGAATCATCCAAAGTCGAACGTATGAGAATATTTATTGTCTTCCACCAAAGTACAACTTGTACAAATGTATATAAATTCCATTGTTTTAAATTATAAACGGGTTCTCCTAAATGAATTGGTATAAATATGAGCATCTGACAGAATGGCTTGTTAAAGCTTGTTGCCACAGAGAGCAGAACAAGAAATAAATACGCAGACCATTAGCTTTCTATCTTGCCTTGAAAATCTTCGATTCGGTTCTTTAATAAAGAAAAATGTTTCTATTTAACGCTAATGGATTTTGTTCATTTTTTTGCAAGTATTTATTAGTTTTTTATATGCGAAACAGTGGCAGGGATTAGCCGGAACATGATGTCGTGGGTGGAAAATATTTAAAATATACATTAAATATTCTAATCTGAATTTATAGTATATAATAAATAAAATTTAATTTTTTTATACTTATATTTTATATCAAGGAATACCTTTATCACCTTTATATAACCATTTAAATGACGACTAGTGTTAAATCTCCTATTGCAAGTTCACTACAGTCTACAACGTGTTAAGATTTATAAAAAACACCCTTAGCATGGTAAAAAAAATACTTTGAACGGCAAAAGAAACACAAATCACAACCTGTCCGAAAAACAAAAAATAAGGGGGGACAGAAAACCAAAAAAAAAATGAAAAAACAAAGAATAAATAACATGCGGCCCGAGGTTTTCGCTGAGCACTCAAAATTGATAGCGTAATGTCAACACCGCTGTCGTCGCTGGTTACCGCTCACCGCTTACCTGTTGGATGGATGGACTAGGACGTGTCTGGTTTCCAGTCTGGCCCTGATCCCGATCCCGATCCCGGTGTCGCCGTAACCGGAGAGCTGCTGACCAACGGTTTCTGGCTGTTTCTGCTGCTTTACACCGAATTCCGGTACATTTTCTCGGAACACATTTTTCCCAAGCATTTTTGCGGACTCGGACTCTCCCCATCTCAAATTATTTATGCATTTATTACTTATGCCGCGCTACCGCCTCGGAATACCTCAATTTTTTGGGCGAATAATAATGCTATCAGGTGGAATAAAATATGGACATCTTACAAGGGTAATATTATTGCTTCCTGCAGGAATTACGGACCGAGAATTGAATTCGTGATGAGGTTAGGTGTTAAAGTGCGGTAAACGTTGGGGGAACATGCCCGGAATCCCAAAGTACACGGGATGATGATCAATAATGCCCACGTTGTGAATGGGTTCACTACCAAAAATCCCATTACTGTAGGTAGAGTAAAAGTATATATGTATAATATGGGCATAAGTTTGTCTGAAGACTTCGGCTTCTCGGGAAACTGCCAGGGCACTTATGATTACTTTGATTATGCTGGGTCCCGGCCATTTGTAGCACGTGCTGCTGTCACAATCAATTTTATTCCCCTTTCTCCGGCTCGCTGTAAAGTTTTAACACTGTTCTACATTGATTACGAAAATGAAGGTTGTTTTGGGTGGCGGCAGCTTCTTAACCCCAGCGTTGTGCCGCCTCCCATGATTCGGAAACGAGACGGGGAACACACATAGTTATACACAGTGAAAATAAATCCTTTTAAGGCAAGGATTAAAGGAGTTGAGAGAGCTGGAACTTAGGAAAAAAAACCTTCCATTTAATATACTTTTTTATATCACCTTTGTAGTGTTTTTAAATAATTTAATATAAGATATTCCCACATAATAGACACATAAGTAATTCCAATTGTATGTAATTTGCATTGTATCACCGAATTCGAACTTGGGAATTATAGGTGCACATATTCTAATCATTTTTAATGCGCTTAATGATGGGTCATAATTATAAGAATAATTTTGTTTATTATTATATTAAACTTTATTTTTCGTTATTATTTAGTTATTATTTATTTTACCGTACCGTTTAAAATTCTAATATATCAACCCGCTCCAATTAATATTTATAGAAATAAGAGTAATTTCAAATTCTTAATAATTTTTCAAAATTAAAACTATTTTAAAGCATTTAAAAAATACAAGAAGTTTAGTTTTTATTTTATAATTGAGTCAGGAGGCTTACTTCAGAGATTATTGGAATGCAATTATGCGAGTGAATCCCTAATTAAATAAATATTTAAATTCCCTATTTAATTACGTTATTTTTCTTTCAGTGGTGGGCGTACTAAACGCATACACTTGTGCAGATGTGTAAAGGATTGTTTGAATCGTTGTTGCCACGCTTTCGGGGAAATGTCGAAGCGAAACAATCTGCTACATTGTGTAAAATGTTCAGACAACCGCCATCCGCTGCTGCCTGCGTCAGGGAAATCTACGGAACACGCCCCCCCTCAAAAAGGCGCTCCCAAAACAGCCAAACATTCGGGCATTCAAACAGCCAAACAGGCAAACATCCAAACATTGTCGTGTCGACGACAAAAACAGAAATCAGAGACCTGAAAACAGAAAACAGAAAGCTGGAAACAGCAACGGCGAACAATGTCGGCAGGCGGGACGGCAGGGCCGCAACTGGAGGCCCGAAAAATAAATGGCTCAAAACTGTAATGATTATTGACGCTCTTTATGTTTTAATAATGTGTCAGGGAAATATATATACATATATATATATTTTAAGGGTTAAATGCTCCACGCCACCCACGTCACGAGCACTCGTGTCGCGCTCAATGCAATAAAACTTTGAAATTCGTTTTAAAATGTCACCGGCTGTTCTAAATTTATGGCAGCCATTCGCTGGCAACAGTCGCCAAATACATTTCAAAAGTACTCTTACATTGTGAATATATCGTGAATAATAAGAACCACCCCCCACAGGAAAAAGGGTTAGGCCCATATTTTCCATGTCCCTTCAATCAACTAACACTAGCACCTTCAGAGTTTTCACATTTCATGGACATTAATGGGGGCTTAATAAAGCCGTTAAACGTTTTGAAATTCTGTGAACTGGAAGGACAGGGAATATATATAAATATTTTGAGGTATTTGGAATGGTGCGTCATGTCAGCAGCTTGACCACTAATGTGGAGAACTGTGACCCTTATTAGTGGCTAATTGAATTTCATGGTCAGTACTGTGGGTTACCATTTGTTTTGGTTAATAAATGTATTAAATTTAGAGTGAAATTATTATTAAATTATTAGTTCCAGGATATCCTGTTATTTCTAAATTAATATTATGCATTAAATGTTGAAGGAAATCTAATTAAAATCCTTTAGAAGGTCAATATAATTAGGTAGGGTCTTGAAATAATTGACCTTTTCATTAAACTATTTGATAACCTTTAACCTTTGCAAGCAATTTATATATTAAAATAGAATTTATATAAATTTTAATAAGACATTTATTTACACGGTTTTGAAATAATATAAATAATGCTTCGGATTCAAACATAATATAATTTTAAATTATATTAAAAAGGTCAATACACAAATTATTTTCACATAAGATAGGCTTATCTATAAAAAAGCACTTAATGCAAAGAATATCAACTAATTACCTCTTTTAAAAATAATATAATACAGCTTTCATCTTGACCTGGAAAGATCTGTCCCTTATTAGTGGTTAATTCAATTTCATGGACCACAGTGTGGTATTCCATTTGTTTTACTTAATGAAACCCCCATTCATAAAGGCCGAAAACAAACATAATAAAATATTTCCAAGACACACGAACACGCACTCTATGGATTTTTTAATTCATGTTCTTATACGAATGACGGGCGAAGAAAGAGGAAAATAAATACATTTGTCATTTGTCGCCAGGAACTGGCCCGGCTGGACCACCCGTGGCCGGCTGAGGAGCGCATCCTGTCCTGATTGGTGGCCACCAATCCGCCTGTGGTCCAGCACTAAATTCTGGTTTTCCTGTCCAAATCGCCACAATATCCTCTGCGACAATGGGCCCGGCAGCAGCAGGCAGGACTCGGACAGCAGGATGCTCTGTGTAGTGCGGTGTCCTTGCCAAAACTGTACTGGGCCACGGCACGGCGCACACAATAAACGGGCCATTTATCACGTTGGCATATTGTCCGACTCCAAAGATTGGCATCGTATTGAACCCATTTCCCGCTTCGGTGCCACATCTCCATCAGCTTCACCATTCGCACTATCATAATAAATAAATACCGGGCTGTCCGGCCAGATTCGATTGAATGGGATGACCTTTTCGCTGTCATTTAATTTCGAGCATTGTCTACTCTCGCTTCGGGAACGGAAACCCCTAATCTGGCCATGATGTTATTCGAAGTGGTATCATTAGGGCCAGCCAGCCAGCCGTTCGGGGATGAAAATCAACTCGAATCGAATGAAAGAAAGAATCGCAAATGAAAGTGAGAGCCTGCCTTGCCTGTTTGTCTTATTTTGTTTGCTTTCCCGGGCAGGAAAACGCATTTGGAGTCAAAATATTTACTGTCAGCATTTTTCTTCTCATCCGATACCTTCAGCGGCCCCTTTCCCCCGGGCCTAAAGTGAACTAAGTAACCCTTGGAGGAACAGCTTCATTACATTTATATTAGGGAATGCCAGGATTCGTCATTATTTATGACATGCGTTCGTTAATCCCGAGACTTAATTAATTGTCAGAGACATCATTGGAATATAAGTAATGTATTTTGCCCGGAAAACCTGGTGGCGAAGATATTCGCCCGTCTTTATTGCGCAAACAAAAAGAAAAAGTATATTCCGGTGCGAAATACTTTCCTTATTGGATTCCTTGAAGTAAATCAGGGGTTGATTTCGCCTATAAACGGACGTTTACTCATCCTTTTGGCCGTTGAAGGTGTATTTGATGAAGTGGCTAACTTAATTTTAATTTATTTGGTTACTCGACAAGATGGTATTTTTATTACACCCAAAGAATGGTCAGCAAATGGGGAATCAAATGCTGGGAAATAAAGTCCGGGTACAAGGCATTTTATAGTCGAGTCACTGAACGTCAGGGAGGGCTCCCACTTCTTGTCATTGTGGTTTTACAAAGTCCTGTAGTTGTCGGTTAGACAGGGACTTCGTGACCTTTCGACGCTGCCGGGGATAATCAAAATTATAATTTGACTGATTACCCAGACATGCCTCTCAATGCACACGCATGAATTGGCACACTCGCCTAAGCTGACGTACAAACGGCTTCATTCTAACACACAATATGTTTACGTGTATGCCCTTAAAAAACATACAAACGGGGAAGTGTATTCGACTGCATAATACCAAGTAAAATAGGTTTAAATATCAGATATATCGTTCATAGTTCTTACTTATTTTGGGAGTGGAATAGATCAAATTATTGATTGACTTTCTCTTAGTTTATTATTTATTTTTAGAGAGGACTAATAAAGCCCCAATTTAATTAGTACTTCATTTTCTAAGTTTTTGAATAGCAATTAAAATGGTACGTATTTTATTTTTATTCTTATTTACTTATAAATATTTATATTTCTTATTTAAAATATGTTTATTGCTCGTTTGCTACTCTTTAAGTAAATGTGCATCTATCATTTTAGGGGTTGATTTTGACTCTTTAACCACATCCATCATATTTTCCCCTAACTTGTTTAAATTTACATTAACATAAAAAATAAGGAAAATAGCTACATACACTATTGTAAACCGTTAAGAGTCGTTATTTAAAATTAAATAAATGGATGTTAGAAAGTAATGAAATTGATTTGTAATCAGAAAAAATGAAGGAAATAGTTATATTTGAATCAAGTTAAAGTTAAAAGACAACGTAAACTAAAACGAAAAGAAGCGAAAATAACCAAAATATATAGTATTTCGAATATCTTAATCACATATTTATATATATTTACATATATATCACAAATTCTGAATTTTTCTGACTCTTTAAATGTTAACAATTCATAAAAACAAGAGCTAACATATTCTTTCCTTTCCCGACCAATAATCATTATGCAAAAGTAAACATAAAAACATTAATAGCTGCTACAAAATATTGTAGGCCAACATTATTATATTATTCCCTCATAATTTGGCCACTTGCACCGAAAACGTGTCCAAAATTCGGCCGGCACGTGCTAGTCGGTCCAAAATGTGTAGCTTATTATGCAAGCCGTGCCCTTCAGCCGGTTGCTGTTTTTGCAAATTGTGTGTTTATGCTGGAAAATACGTTTTCCTTGCTAATTAGTACATTTGTGCGGTTCGATTAGGCCGGGGACACGTGACGCCAACGGTTGGGATAATCCCTCTTTCGCCGCCCAACTAACTTTCGTAGTTGCCGCTGCCGGTAAGTTCCATCTGCAGAATAGCCGCCAGTCGTCCAAACTGGTAACCAAATTCGCTGCTCTTTTGGCCACAGCCCAATGATGTTACATCCTCGGCTGCCTCGGGGCAGCAAGTGGGGACATCAGTGCGGGTGCGGACCTGTTTTGTGGAGGCCAGACCCAGACTGGCCGAGTCCGCATCCCGGGGATAATACAAAACATGTGTTGACGTTGCCGCAAAAACTCCCAGCCATTAAAAGAGTCCTGAACCACCGACAGGTGTTCCAGCTGCTGGGATGGGTCCAATCGGACGCTGGTTCGAGGCCTGCAGATGCACAACAGAGATGCCAGGGACTTAAAAATAAAGTTCGAAAAAGGCAGACTACTTCAGATACTTCTTCGCTAATAATTAGCAAGGAAAAAGTCAAAGTATATTTTATTAAATTAATTATTAGGCATGTTAGAAGGTGTAAAGGTTACAAATAATATTTATAGGTTCTTTTTTTTTGCATAAAAGCAGAACTCGTTATGGGAACAATGAAACTTATTTTGGGTCTGTTTCTGCATTTAATTTTATGACATTATAAAAGACACTGACCTACTATATACGATCCCGAAATGCACAAATTTCGCATCACTGGGTGCACATGCACATGCAGCCTGCGGGGTATTTGGTCTCATAATACTAACAATTTCACCGGACAGCGGCTGTTGCTCATTAAAGCGCTTGGTGGCGGGCGGATCTTGCGATTGGGCTGCAATTTCCATATGGAAATTGAATTTTCGCCGGCCTTCATGTGGTTTTTCCATTGATGCGAAGGCGTGGCCAGAGAGGAGAGCATTTTACGTTGGGGAAGGCGGGGCCGAAACGATGTTTTAATGCCCTCCTAGGCACTGTTGACACTCTCCACTCGCAGGACTCGCAGTCGGATGGATTAAATGCCGCGAAGATGAAGCCGGACACGGCACGGGACGGCATAATTTAATTAAAATTGTAAAATATTTGTCGGATTTTGCATAAGCTTGTAAAATCCCATTAATTCACAGAGAGCAACCCATTGTTGACCGCAACACAATCAAAATATGCAAATTTATCGCATTAACTCGAGAAACTCCAAATGGCGGCCGCCGCCCGCCGCCAACTGTCTATTCCAGCGGCGGCGGCGACGAAGAAGAAATCGCGAAGCCAGGACATTTAATTGGGAAATGAGCATCCTCTCGCCGCCCACATAGAAACCTTCCCCTTTCTTTTGGATAGATCCCGAGATCCATGCCTGCGGGATGGGGGCGCTAAGACGGGGCAAATGGTGGGCTCAGTTGGCGGTTCTAAGGTCGCTTGTTTCACTCGCCATGATTTGCATTTTTAATACTTTTTAGTCTCGTTGGAAATCCATTGGTTTCACCGACAATTGCCGCCCAGATAAATCCCGGGAGTGGCTATTCACTTTATTTATATTATGTAGTACATATATTTAGGCGTATCAAATGGCCGAATTAAAGTGTCGAACTGCGGTCTTTTTTTTTTTGGCGGGAGGACATTCTTTGATTACAACATGGTGGTGGGCATTAAAATAAATTATCAAATGCTCCTTGCGGTGGTCAGCCGCCCAAGTCGTCTCCAGGTTCCGGTTATTTATTCGCCCCAATATGTCACTCCGAGTCCAAATCCTCTTTGGCCGCCTGAAAAAGGTGCGATTGACCTAATCTGCAGCAAGCCATAAGGATATCACCACCGTGGACTAATAAGCACATCAAAAGTCTGTACACACACACACTCGCACACGCCCGAATAAAAAGTCAATCCTGTTTAAAATTTTCCATGCTTCACGGGACTCAATGAGAAGTAAAAGGAGCGCATTGTTGTGTAAAGTCCCAACAACAACCACTCAGCCACTCGTATCGTCCATATATCCTTTTCTTCCCATATGGACGGACGTGTGTGTGTGCGCTGCAACGCCTCATGTGTAAATCCTGAGCTCTTAAGGCGAACCTATATGGCACAATGCCTCAATGTTCCCTTTCTTCGATGAAGTGTTCCGCTTATTGTTACTTATATTTCGCCATAAAATGGTCAATGGTTTTGTATGAGTCGCAATTTCAACGTCTTAGTCGCAGATGTCAAAAAAAAAAAAAAAAACATATTTTCGCAACTGTTTTGTGACATATTTCTGCCTTTTATTTGTTCCATAGTGTTCGCACCTTAAGAGGTTTTTTTTTGAGGATTTTTCAAGTAGTTTACTTTGTATTTATATAAATATATAGCAAATATATTGAATAAAAGTTTTTTGAATTAACTATAAAATAGTAAAAGAGACTGCTCTTTATTTGCGAAGTTATTTTACATTTGACTGAGCGAAAACCTTTAGTAAATAAAATGTTAGTAAATTATATAAATTTATTTACAATCTTATAATGTAATGAAGACAAATATTGGTGTATCATCAGGTTTTTCGACAAAAAACTTAAACAGTTGTAGTTATTAATAAGTTATTTATTTTCAATTATTAAGACTCTCATAATCTAAATTTCTAACAATCAATTGTTATTTCCTAACAATTAATGTTACTTAAATATATCTCAGTGTTCAGCTTTTATTTATCTACAACCTTCTTGAGATCAAATTCAGAGCAGCTGTAGAATTTGTTCCTAAGTTTTCGATATCATACAATTAAGACTGACAAACCTTTGTGTAGCAATTAACATTTGACGGACACGTTAGTATTTTGGATACCGATTCCGCAGGTGACACGCGTCACTCCCAAGTCCCCCAGGGGTTATCCTAACTTCCCGACTCTATATCCCTTCGGTTCGGCTTAGTTGATGAACGAGCTGAAGCAGGGAATAAAGTAGAAACACTTGTAAATGAGCCCTCGATCTAAGTGAGAAAGACGTGTATTTGTCAGAACCACATGTTCGCATTTTCCACGGAAGACGACTGACTGGCCCGGGCATAAGCGAACATTTGTGTATATTTAGAGTGGGTATATATTCGAGGAGATTCAGGGATGGGGTACGCAGGACTCGGGATTCCAAATCCGAGGAATGCGTAATATAATGTAAATGTAATGAGAAAGCATCATCAATTTCGAGCGAAAAGTAAATCCCCTTTAAAGCACACGACGACAAATGAAATTGTCTAGTTGGCCTTTTCGAAGTCCTCGTCGCCTATTCTAATCCTTCAGTACGTATAAATGAAATCAAATCCGAAAATTGGATTGCAAGGCAACGCCCACACATCCGCAGTTTCCACTTCCATTTCCACGCCGCGCCGCAGACACACTGAGCTCCCTGCAGCTTACCCCGGGGGTGGAAAACTGTGCGGACACTTAATGTGGCAGCCAAATGTTCAATTGCGGTGTCGCAGGACATGCCAAAGTGAGCGGAGAGCGGGATTTCGAACCGACTCCTTTGTGTGTGTCCTCAACGGGCAAAGTGGCAGAGTGGCAGAGTGGAAGAGTCGCAGAGTGGCGATGCCCAAGCCGAAGCCGAAGCTGAAGCTGAAGCTGGTGCCGAAAATGTAAACAGAGCCAAATGGAGATCCAATTACTTAAACGGTTAGTCCATTGTTGAATACACCAGAATTTGCATATTTCTTATTTGTTTGTTGGTTTAGGCGCTGGCTTGAAGGCCACGACGAAGTGCCACATAGAAGGTAAGTCGATATTTCGAGATTCTGTTTGGCTCCAGATATTGCGTATTGGATACACATTTGCTTTGATTCTTGATATAATATACGAACCTTAAGAGGTAAATTAATTAAATCTATTAATGGTAATGATCTTTATTCTGTCCGTCTGTTTATTTGTCCCTGTGAACTTTGAGTTCTTAAAGATAGCTTAAGATACTACATAATTATAAATAACATGTAGATGAGGTTAATTTTAAAAGGTGGACGTCCCCTTATTATAAGAAGTAAAACACCAAAAGCCTTGTCTATTTAAATATCTAGAAGTAAGATATGGTATGGACGTTTTCCCAAAATTTAATCAAAATTGGATTATAAACTTATTTATTAGTAAATAAAGTTACAACCTTTTATGTATCTCGCTAGCACTCGTCTCCAATGATTATACATAAAAACGTGAGTTGTGTTTTGAAATCCAGAATAAAGCAACTGAAAGGATGCTTACAACTGAAGAAATATTTGTTTAACAATTAAACTTAGATATACTATAGCAATATATAGAAACATATAATATTTGCTTATCCCTTGTAAATATAAAAACGTAATAAACTTTCGAGACTAACTACTACCAAATCCAATTTAAATTCACTTTGTTTCACCCCCAAATTTATGTTTATATGGCCCAGAAAAGATAATGTTTCGAACAGGAATGGGAAAGCCTTTATCTGAGTTGGAAATTGCTGAATACAATTGGCACTTTCCCGGATTTCAAATGGAGCATTCGTCTTATATTGTTACCATCTACCTACTTACAAGCAAACGTGACACTTGAAGTGATTTCTCCCAGACCGACCGACGGACAGAGGGACACCCAGGGAAAGTAAAATGAGACAAAAGTATTTGTTACAGTATCTCTTTCACATTATATCGAAGGCGATGTTTGTTTGCCACAAAACGGTAATGATAAAAAAACGAGCAGTCGAAAATGAGTTGGCAATAATTCTTCGGGCCATTCAGGAAACATGTGTGGCTGTTGTTGTCTCTGAATAAGGATCTGTTTCTATCCTGGTGGTCGTGAACCCAAAATATTGACTCTCACAAGCGTTATTGCATTTCATGCTTGCACGCATGCATCACAAGTGGCCTTTAGAAATCACTTTCCATTCACATCACCGCGTCGTAAGCGAGTGTAAACTGTCACCCGAAGAAAGATGAAGTAGAAGGAGAAGTTCTGGTCGACCGACGCGTCGATCCCCATATTGCAATTTATTTATTTATTCTTCAGTTCTTTGGCACTTTTGTGCGCAGAAAAAGGAAGTATTTCGCACTTTGTAAACCAGTGCGTGAATGTATTTCTCATCAGTATCAGCAGGCAGCATGCACTTGGAGAAAGATTTAGGAGATTTAACTTAATTCAATTAAGGAGGGTTTGGCCTTAAACCTGTTTCAGAATGGTGCCTGATAATAAGATTTACTTGAAAATAAGTGTTAGATGTTGGGAAATCGTAAACGATTTTAATATTTTAAAAGAAAATGATCTAAAGATTCCTATAATTATAATATGATAAGAAATTATATCAGATATATGATAGAATTATAATATGATACTTTTATTGTATTCCCTAGACATACTTTAAGAGAAAAATTGTAATAACTTCGTTTTTTGTAAGTTTTTTTTTCAGTTTACTATGAATAGTTACTTGGGAATTACACCGAGCGTAGACCTTCATTACGTGCTCTAAAAATATTTGAAATATGACTTATAACTCCCTGCAGAACCTATTTTTCCCTAGTGTATGAAAGGGAGTTCAGTCCCAGCAATTTAGTACTTCGTCAAAAAAAAAGAACGACTCTCAAATGTATCTGTAAGGAAGCATGTATCTCTGGACAAGTCAAAACCAAGGAGGATGTGACCGAGGCTTCCACTGCCCAGGGGGTCGAAGCCCGCCAGTTGAGGATGCAAACTAATGCCCCAGGCGCGATGCGCGATGCGAGCAACCCTCTTGGCAGGACCATTGTTTGGATGCTTCTTCGATGTTTGGATGTTCCGATGTTTGGATGTTTTGGACTTGTTCTGGCGAAACAGTCCCGAGCCGCGCGCAATGACAGGGAAATAAGACAACGACAAACTGGCAGCATTCGCTGTAGATTAGCCCGCCCGATCACCGCAAATAAACAAGTTCACAAATAAGCAAGCCGAGAGCAAAGAGCATTGTGTTATGTTCTCGAACGAGATCTTTCGATGATGAGGATGAGTGCCCGAGTGCTGAGAACCCACAATCCAGAGCCCATCCAGCACCCAGCACCCAGCACCCAGAACTCAGAGTCAACTAGCGCCCGCTGTGCCTTCGGAGCCCGCCTTACTTGGGCCTCGGCTTCGGCTTCCCTGCTCTCTGCACGATACTGAATCGCTGGCGGATTTCAATCGGATACAGCAGAGCAGAGCCTATTACAATTGCAGAAACAATAAATAATTATTATGTTTATGTTGCGGTCTTTTGTTTGCCTTATTAAAACATTTTTCACGCAGCGCCGAAATCTGCCGAAAAGCAACTCTCAATTTCTGGGGATTTGACACAATTGCTATTCGCTTGAAGTCGTTAAAAATAATCCACTAAAATGCTAAAAATTAAATGAATATGTACAAATTTGTTCCCAGAAATTAGTGTTTATTGAAAATTATATTGATATTAAAAGTACATTTTAGAAATTAAATAAAGTCTGAACTCTAAAAATATTATTAGTACCATGATAATAAACATATTCTTATTTTCAAATCTAATCGGAAAATAATCTATCTAAGATATCTAACTAACCTTCGACCCTTTTTTGAATCAAAGTTGACGATTTTACAGTATTTTATAGCATACCTTTCGGGAATTTAAAAGGAGTTTTCTAAAAACATCCCTTAAATGATAATTTTTATCTCTTTCAGCTTTAAAAAGTGATTTACCTTATATAACGTATATTTAATGCAAATTATAAAATATAAGAGATTCCTAAGGTAGGAAAAAGGGTCTAAAATCAACCTTTATATCTCGGTTTTAATCTTTATGTATGCACAAAATTGCAAAGTTAGGAATAGGCTATAGATTCTGCTTAATATCTAAAATCCATTAATACAGACTACTGTCTGAGAAGCAGAGCGTTAAGGACACCGAACACATAAAATCAAATATTATTGTTCCCATTCCATTAAAAGGGTTCGAGGTGCCAGTTTCATCTCTCCGGAGTCCGGAGTTATGAATAGAGCGCTGCTGGAGAGCCCTAAAACACGTGCCGGGTGCCATATTGTTACCGTTACAGCCCCGGGGCCACTAGCCCAGGATGTGGGATGGAGAATAGATGGAGGATGGAATTGTTGGGATGTTGGGGTGTTAACACAATCATTGTGTGTCTGGTTTTGGATTCGGAACTCGTAGTTCAGAATTCAGAGGCCGACCACCCCCGTCGAACGTCCGCCGATGCTGCAAATGATGAGTTGTGCCTAATTCATAACCACATCGAACGAATTAACTCGCAGTATGGAACCGCCCGAAAGATTTCCAAGGGTGGGATATGGACCAGGACGAGCTTGAGGATGTGGGATCGGATCGCTGCGTGTTTAAATCCGGCCTCCGATACACGTGTCGCAATTCGTCTGGGCGAGATATTTACAAGCGAACCGGGGGCTTGAAAGTGAAATTAATTACGGTAACGAAGGGTAAGTGTCACCAACCGGATGCGTACCAAATGGATGCCTCAGCCTCATCCAGCTCAGTCTTAATATATTGCCAGATAAGTATCTGCCCAGTGGCTGTTCCTTACAATAGACGCTTCCCCTTAATGGCCTGCCTTTTGTAAACACACATTAAACATCCTCTGGTTGTGTCGTTAAAAAGGCACCTTTGGTATCCTGAAAGTTGCAGAATCCGCATTTGGAATATTTCTTTAACAAAGAAATAAATGTTTCGAATGGAAGACATTTTGAAAATGCATTTAATTGTAATAAATTATGATTATACTTCATCATGCAGAAACGTAGAGCTGCATTTTATAGGCTATTAGAATTCTTGGTTTGGAATATTTCAATTGGTATACAGAATATACCAATATATAAGATACTTTCTTTGTGATTTAAAAAACTATTTAAATGTATATATTAAGAAACAACTAGTACCGAAATGAAGCAGTTAAAATCTTCATGTTTTGGTACTAAAAAGGAATGTTTCTTGTATGTAATTAATTTAAATTAAAGCTAAATCTATAATTTTTATTAAGGAGTATGACACAAATGTTAACAACATATAGATACACCGAATATGACTCTAATATTATAAATTGCATAATTCTAGATACCACTTTCATTTATATTAAATCCTCGACGATTTCTATGGCATCCCTGACACTTATATTTCAAGGCTACTTATTTATATAGTCAAGGGAACTTCAAATAGATTTGCTAGAATAGTTTTACGACAAACAACTAGCTTTACTTTTAATCAAAAATATATAATCCAATTAAATAGTTCTTACATATGTAAATATGTGATATAAAACAGAAATTCCTATAAAAAAAAATACCCTTAGATGTTTTTATTTGCCAGCAGTCATAGGCACAAATATTCATTAAGTTGAAATAGCGTACAACCCGAAGCTTGGACAAGTGTTTACATAAGTCTTGAGTTTTAACTGAAAACATAATTTTCCGTCTGAGAGCGCCGTGAAATCAAGTGGCTCCCGGAGCATCCGACTCCCAGCTCCCTGCTCCCAGCTCCCGTGTTGCATATTCCCGTATTCCGTTTTCAAAGCTCCGTGCAGCTGGCAGTATTTGCGAGCGAATGAGATGCTAATTAATTTAATGAAACCTGTCCGTTGCCACAGGCTCTGGAGAGTCCTTGGCCGCTTTGTACTCGTATTTGCCCTCGTATTTACATGTGCACATTAGGCTTGTACTGGCTTGATATACAAAAAGTTGAGTTTCTATTTATAAAATGCTAAAAATGGGTACAGAATTAGTCAAATGAAATTAATTAGTGTGGCTTTACTTTGTGTATTCCCTTTTTTATTATAAGTTGAAGGCTTATGTGCTTTCTAATGAAACGAAGCTCAGAAGTTTGGTTATTAATTATTATATATTTCTCTATAAAATATATATTCTTAAAATAATAATTACTAAATGGGTGTATTTATTTAAAAGCCGACAATGACTAACAAGACTTCTAACTTCTTTAATTAAGCTTAATATTTTCCGAAAATCTCGCATCGATTCCTTTCTACAAATAAAAATTAATCTATATCAAGTTTACCCACTTAATGCCTTTAATTAAAGCTTCCTTATTGAGCCATCACGATCCCCAAGGGGTTGGCTAAGCAACAAAGCAAAGTTTACTTGGTTAAGATATCAAGTTTGTATCGTTTTTATTTGAATTCCACCTTATCGCAATGTTGAAACGCGCCACGTGCTGCTTTGAAATGTCTCTGTTCGAGTTAAAAACAAATCCATGAATATATTACAGAAATAATTAACATTATCGCACCGGCAATGGGCAATAGTCGAAGTTAGGACCGGCGGACGCGTGCGCCGTTTGGCTGTAATCATCGTTATCTAATAAGGGCACCGGGAACCAGCGCTCGTCCGCAAATATTTGCCTACTTCAATCCGTCATTTGGAAGTCACATGCGTGAGAATGGTAAACACAAGCCGGTGGTGAGTTCAAGGGGGAGTTTGCACCACCGAACGGATTCTGGCCCAATGTTACGCGAAGATTCCCGGACGAAAAACGGCCACCCGGAAAAGTCAACCCGAGGAGGACAAAAGTTATACAGCATTTAGACGCTGTGCATTTCAGCGGATGGTCCTCATCCGCAACACGTGTCACTGGGTTGACGTCCTCGTTCTCTCGTCCTCCTAGATACGCAGTGCACACAATCCGGCAAGGCAGCGACTCCCAGCAATCCCACAGTCCAGCGGTCCCGGGCTCACATAAAAATCAATAAACTAAAATTAAGTCAGAAAACGTGTCAAAGTCAGTACTCACTGCACTGACAGTGATGCAAAGACAAACATAAACAGCGAGCGTTGGTCCTTGTTTACCTTAATAAAGCCGGTTTCGATTCTCCTCAGTCGCCCAGTCAGTCGTTCGTGTGCCGCCAGCAAAGACTCATGCCGAATTGGTATCGGTATCGATTCTGTGCGCCACAGATATATAGCGAATTATCCTGCGAGCGAGCTATTTCACCCACCTAAAAATAACACCGTCAGCACGTGGAAATGGCTCGAAAATAAGGGAAGCGTGTTCTCACAAACTGTAACAAAACGATTAAAAAGTCATAGATTTAAGAAGACTGTTCCGGTTTCAGTTTTGTGTAAATTTAATTTGAACACACTTTTGAGTTTAATTTAGATTTGTCCTTTTGGAAGCTTAAGAAATATAAATACAGATTCTTTGGATTTGGATTTATTTATCACAATCGGAGTAATTATTTTAAATTAGAAGAAGAGATTCGGAGATTTAAAATCTATTGAAATAAAGTCTGAAGTAGGCTACAAAATATAAATTATTTCGACCTTCTTAAAATACTTTTAGACAGCCTTTCAATAGATTTTTACCGAAACATAGAATAGGTTCTAGATTCAAGAAAGAAGTTTTAAGTCCTTTAGAAAGGTGTCAAAAAATATGCAACAAAATATTTAAAAGACAAATTTCAGTGTTATTTATTTTCCATTTTGGTTGTAACATTTTCTAGCACAGTTTGGGACACATTTTACAAGATTTTGAAACACTAATGATTACAGAAAAATCAATAAATAAATAAAATGAACTTTTAAGATTTGTCCTTCAAAATTGTCATCAATTTAAGCTATAAATATCAGTTCACAAATTGTTTAATTACTCTGGTACTGAAAATATGTATTTTATACTACTAAAAGTACGAAGAGTTATCTATTTTTAAATATTATTTCGTCAGTGTAAGACAGATAAGATAAGTACATTTTCTATATTTAAGAGAAATCTTTTAATAAGAAATAATTATAAATATATTATAAATACCTTAAAAATCATTATCCTCTCTTATAATTTATTTAATTTTAAATTAAATTGTCATTCCAATGAAGCATAAAGTTTTATTATGTTTTTTTTCAGAGGCTATAAACTATATTTGATTGTTACAAATGTAAATAAAGGTCAACATATAGTTTTGTATTTTTAAGGCACATTGGGCACCCATATTGGAGTCCCATGTTTATATTTATGTCTAGACAAATATTATAACGCATTCCCCCTTCAAGTGGGACTCTGCAGAAGGATACTTAACAAAGGCACTGTCGCAGCTTAAGTGCAAACATTTGTTTGTCTGACATTATGTCAAAATTAATTTGGTTGTACCCAGTGGATTTTATTTCTCCTATCTTAAGAGATTCGTATCTTGTTAATTTTGCGATTCATTTTATGGCTAAACCGTATACGGAGCGCGGCCCTTTTTGTTTTATAATTTATTTTGATCTGGCCGCGGCATGCATTTTCGATTGATATTGATGGTTCCTTCTGGCGAAACATGTTTTGCTCATCAATGAACACTCGCCCTGAACCTGTTTTCGCTTACCTCATTTAGTCTAAGGACCTCTGCGCAGCTCTGCGCAATAAAAACAGAAAGACAAGGAGGCGATACAAACTTTCACATGGCGAAATACAGATAGTAAATAACGATTCGGCTTTGTTTCATATGCCGCAGCATCATTACTTAACTGCTTACAGCTTGGATTAACATACTGCATAGTTAAAATTGTATTCGCCAGCCATTAATTTTTAACGACACAATATAAAGCCAAACTAATTTAAGATTCTGCACTGTATTTACATCGTTAATTAACTTTATCGGAGTATTCTAAAGTTTTGCGTGACAAAGGACAGCTCCATATCTTCATGTTTTAAATAAAAATCCGAAATGTATAGCTCATGGCGATTTTGCTCTATTAACTGAAAGGCTTTGGCCAGGGGAATCGATGAATTGTGTATATAAAAAAGCATATCTCCCTGGACTTCTTCTCTAAACATAAACAAGAAAATATTTATAGTATATCTGAAAAAAAAAGGAAAACAAGTAGAAACTTACAGCAAATAAACATTGCCAAAGTTGGTCAACAGAAATCGAGTAACTATGTTTAAAATCGCATCCTTGTTGATTTGAGTACATCTATTGCTGTATGTGAAATGTATCAATTAAGTGGGCATAATTAGTATTAAATAATGTACTTGCCCCAAATGATGTATCACTGTATTTGGCCGGGCCTTGACCATTAGGATTAAGCCGCGAGTTGACTGATTTTTATAGCATTCCACCGGACCAATGGCAACCAGTTTTCCTCGTTTTATCAAAGCCAATCGATTGCAAAGGGCTTGAAAGTCCTCGATGTTGTTGGAGGATAACAATATCGAACTGCCGCACTCGTTGACGCCCTTCAGGACATCCAGGACATCCGACCGATGGGCCTTCTCCACTCCAGCCGTGGGCTCATCCAAAATAATAAGCGGAGGTGTGCCTGTAACAGCTATGGCGGTACTTAACTTACGCTTATCACTAACTGTATAATTATTGGCCCTCTTGTCTAAATGTTCTCGAAAATTGAGATTATCCGCCAGTTCCTCGGATACATTGCGAACTTTCTTGGATTTGATTCCACGAATGAGGCTGAATATTTTTAAATTCTCACGCCCCGTAAACTTTGACTCAAAGTAATTATTTTGGGGACAATACCCCATGAATTTATAGGCTCGGTATCGGTTTTTCTTTTTTTCTTGGACATCGATACCTTTTACGAAAATGCGACCCTTAGAAATGTTGAGTTGCGATATTATTAATTTATTAAGTGTCGTCTTGCCAGATCTTTCACCAACTAAGCCCACAACATCCATTCTACAAAATAAGTACCTAGCATATATTTTAACTTTAATTAAAAGAACGAAAGTACTTACGTTTTAAGTCCGAAAGAAATATCTCTGACGGGCCTATTCGTATCCTTTCTTTTAACATTATCTAGGAGTAGATTATGGGTTCGCCTTTCATTTCGCGTCATTCTGTTTCCTTCTTCACCTGCCGCAGGTCTATTAATAAATAATATTTATTAATTATTATTATTTACTTAATTAAGTATAAATAAATACAAAGTACTTGTGATTCTTCTTGCAGGGAAATCCTTTTTCGTACAGTAAAAGTAATATAAAGTAAAGCAGGGCCAAACCAACAAGTATAATCAGATAAGGTAATCCCGCCCAAATGCTATTCCAATGTGGATGGTTTTCTAAATTAAAATGGGTTTTATTTGTTATTAATAACTAATTTCGCTAGCTTATTTGGGCTTAGACAGTGAAATGTATCTCACACGAATTTCCCATTATTTTTTACCCCTTCTTTGCCAGAGCACAAGGGTGCAGAACATGCTTTCAACCCCCTTTTGGGGATGGAACTGCATATCGAAAGCTACTTTTAATTAGAATAATTTTGATTTGATATCTTACCGCATTCTTCATGTAAATATATATTTTTTCCCTTGCAAAATCGATGCCAAGCTGACTCACTGCAAATCGAATGCAACAGCGCAAGGGCTGTATAATCGGGTATTAAATAGAGTATGCCAAATGGAAAGTCCGGAGCCCCGATATAGAATGGGATGGCTAAAGGTTAAATTAAAAATAAAATATAATTTACCTTAAAGTTCTATAAATATTACCCAAGAGAACAAGTAGAGCTATGGGTGTAATCCAACCAAAAATTGTACACTTGCAAAGTTGCATCAGAAGATATAGAAAAGGCAGCTGAGCCATATTAAAAAACAACAAGGCAATTAAGTAGGCGACTAAAAAATTAAATTAATTTAATAAATATATTTAAAAAACTCCTCGGATGCTCACTTATTTCATCATTAAAACCTTTTCGAAGTATAATGCTCATTAAAGCAACCAAGAGTACAGAAAACAATGAAAGCCACAGCCAGTCCCAAAGTAAATGAGATAACCAGAAAGTGGCCATATTAATGCCCTCCACTTGTTGCATTAGCTTAAAGCCAATAATGCGTTCTCTTATTATATATGCAGTAAAAAACCCAGTAAAAATACTTATACATAAAAGTAACCAGAACAAAACGTCTCTTTCAACACATTCCGCTTCATAATATGTCGAGTTTCCGACACTTTGCCTTGCTGGATATGGATGGTTGTAAAATGCGATATTTTTCCTGGGCATTTCAGTTATTCCGTCATCCCCAGAGCAATATTTATCCAGCAAGCCACTGGAAAATCAGATTGTATTAATGTTTTTAAGATACTTTGTGTGTTAATTTACCCATTTGCCAGATATGCCATTAAAGAGGCTGCCACTGCCTCCGAATGCAGCCATTTGCGACTAAACAAAATTTGATAGTCACATTTATCCATCTTAAGAGCCAATACATATTTGTCGTTTAATTGTTTGCGATTTTTCAGATCTTCATTGGTTATTTCACCTGCAGTACAACCTTTGATTTTATTTTTTAACAGCGGTATCAGAGGATGCTCTTTGTTTTCGTTTTTCACTACGGCATAACTACAGGATCTGCCATATGAGTCCAAATCCAATTTCAGAGGTTCTTGTGACACCATATCGCGCTTATCATCATTATAGAACTTAGTTCGGTCGGGTGAATTAGAAAAATAAGCAAGTACCCCGGCAAAGGCCAAAAGGAGTAACAGGGGTAGAAACAAGAACAATAAAAAGTTGTGCTTGATGTGGTAGAACTTTTTCAGTGTCATAGCCTTCCATTGATTGCAGCATAATTTCCTTCCCCTTAATAAACATTCAGCAGCCTCTGGCAAGTTGCATACATTAGCGCACTTATTTACACCGCCGCATACCGGAGAAGTGGCGTTCACATACTTCTCTATGATCGGCGTTGTTCCGATCTGAATTGTATCCATATTTACAGATTTTATTGACTTCTCCAGCGCCTTGAGCAAGGGAACAATGCCAAGACAACTGGATTGAGGTATATTGTAGGACAGCTCACAGCCATTATCACAGGATGCACTGGAGTCGGGAACATATTTCGTGACTAACGATGTGATTTGCGATTCTTGATATATTTCGCTCTGGGAGCAGACCTGAAAAATAAGAAAGGAAATCTATATATTCGGATTATGAAGACAATTAAATTAAATAAATAATTCATATATAAATTCAAAAAATATAAAATATTAATGTAAATATAGAAATTATTAAACTAGTTTCTAAGTCTGAATTTTCAGCTTCCACTTACCAATTGATAACCCGATCCGTAGGAGTTTTTCAGAAACGCAGAAGATGCATTAAATATTAATTGCCCATCGCATAGAATGGCCACCCGATCGGCCAGAACATCGGCCTCTTCGATTTGGTATGTGGTCACAATGATGGTGCGACATCGCTTCTCGATCAGCAACAGATCCCACATCATTCTCCGTTCACAGGGCTCCAGACCCTCGCTGGGCTCGTCCAGCAGAATGATACGGGGATCCCCGCAAAAGGCACAGGCGACCGCTAGCTTCTTTTGGTCCGCCTGACTTAAATTTCGGCTCTTCACATGTCTAACATTCCAGAGATCCAAGGCATTTAAATATTTCTCCATTGAATTGCTTCGAAATTTTTTTTTCGAACTGCTCTTCCGCAAGGACGAATAAAAATCAGTATGCTGTTTTACCGTCAAATTAGGGAATAAAGCATTATGCTGGGGTGCCAGGCCCAAGGATGATCTAGTCTTAGGATTACTCATGATATCCTTATTATCTATTTTCACCCATCCGGAATCTGGAGAAATACTGCGGGAAATCAAATGCACGACTGTCGATTTTCCCGAATCTGAGAGACCCAATATAACTGTGATTTGATCATCGTACATGTTCATGGTGAAATTTCGGACAGGTGCCTTCTTGTCTTGCCATTTCCGCAAATTATTTGTTTGAACAATCATGGAGCTGTCATCGGAGTCCGATCGATCAGCTGGGCTCGATCTGCGACACTTTGAGATGCCATACCTCCCCGGATAAATCAACTCAGCCAGGAAGCAAATTAATAAACTAACCAGTGCCACTATTAGCATAATTACTAGAATATCACCAAAGTAATACATTAAATCCCCTTTATTTGAACTTGACTTAAAAGTATTATCAAAAGAAGTTAAATGATGCCACTGCAACCCTGTATTATCGAAGTCTTCGAAATAAATTATTCGCTTCAGGCATGTTAGAAATGCATATTGAAATAAAATACAGAGAAAGTAGTGGAGAATTAAAAACTTTGTGCGTATAAAAGCAAAAAGAAAAAATCCTAGAATACAAAAGAAGGCCACCAAAAGGGCAGCCAAGATGACTCTATTAATTAAACTGTAAACTAAGAAACAAAAGCAAATGGCAGACACTGACCATATTGAAAAGACAACAAGTAAAGCCGTAAAACTTGAGCAATTTAAGACATTTCCATTTTCACAAAACGGCGCCTGAAATGGGAGAAAAGAAAAAAAAATATTTACTGGCAACTTTCTCTTCTTCTTTGAATAAAGTAGCTCTGAAAACTGCTGAACAGATGGCGCCACAATTCGATATATCGATATATTCAGTGCTGGCGTTCTAGCTAGTTTACACTGGAACTGTTTTAGCTATTTTAAAGCTGTTGCAAAAGTGGCTATGGAGAGTAGCTTGGAATTTTAACAAACTTAAATTATTTATGATTTGCATATTTAGGTGTTACATAGATAACTTTAGTTTTTTACATATTACATATATTTATATTTTACATATTATTTATTTTGTAATTCTAGGAAAGAAACAAAAATTTGAAGTACCTCCAGTACCTGGGACCTCCAGAGTTCCGTCTACAGTTGTCGGTTTTTTATAATAAATTTAAAATCAGATTTCCAAACATTAAATATAATTTAATACGATTTATAAATAAATTCTTACCTTTAATAAAAATACTGTCAATACATTAATCATCGATAGTGAAATAAAAGTAGATAAAAACCAGCATAAATAGTGCAGGAACCGATTTGAGCCGGCAATATTCATTAAATCAACTTGCTGTGTTGTCTTTTCCCTTTCCATATACTAAAAATTAATCACGAAATCATCATATTATAAATATAATATTAAAAAAAAAATAAAACTTACCATAACTAATCGGATAAAAGAATAAATGAATAAGACACCAAGGTAAAATGGCAAAATAAATTCCCGACTTGATTTTATGGGATCCGAGAGTTTGCGATCTAAATCATTTTTATATTGTTCATCGAAAATAAAAGGACTTGATGAGATTGTTACGTCATTATCCTTGAAAGCCTTGGAAGATTTGCTGAAGTCTGGTTGACTAAGAAATGCGGTTATGGAATTTATAATTTCCAGAAATCCTTCATCAGAGTAATAGGACGATGGAAGATTCGAATACGATTGTTTTTTATCCGTGTCCCAAAGAAGATCGGGCCTAGTTCGAAGGGAACTAGGAAATCGAATGGTTACTTCAGAGTCATTGCCATCAACCTTCCAAAGAATGCCGCCCAAATAGTTGCCATTAATTAGATGTCTGACCAAATCTGCTTGGGACTCAACTTGAATGACATTCCTCAGCTTTAAGATATTTCTCAATGCTGGCTTAAGATTTTTCGCCACCGAATTATCATTCGTATACAATAAGAGTTTCTTAGCAGGTGCGGCATCATTAGCACTTTCCGGGGAATTACTTTTAAAATTATATTGATAATTTAAAGGCCAAATTGATTTTCTAAGCTACTTACTACAGGGGAGTAAGTTTTGTATTGTTTCCAAGGAATCCATCACGGCGCGAGAAACAATGCGAGGGATTTTCATGATTGGAGTCACATCGCAAATAAATTAAATGCAACATTAACAGAGGCAGAAGCAGGTAAATAAGTATATCCAGTCTGGTATAAGTCCTAAAGTTTTTGCACAATAGTGTAACACATTTTAAGGCCATTGTAGCGAATTAAAAGTAACCAATTTCAACAATGAGTTATTAAGCTTAATTATGAACATAAAGTACATTCAAAAATAAAAGTTCAAAGATAAACGAATGTATCATCACCTACTAAGATAATTGAGATCTTTTCAGATTATCAAATTTATCTAAGACTATTCTCCAGCTACAGATGATGAGCTGCAGTTGCTTAAAATGCTAGTAACAATTCCATACTTAAAAACTCATCGAGTATTGTTTACTTTATCCAAAGAATTTATTTGTATTATATATTTATCGAATAATTGTTTTTGTTTATTAAGTGTACCGGTTACAAAAATTACCGCCTGCCCGTGGCACGGCCTCTACCGCGGCCCCGTGGTCCGCCGCGTCCGCGTGCGCCTCTTCCCCTGCCGCGATTTCCAACGCGACCGCTGTCCTTCTTTTTTGTCTTCGACTTGGGAGTGTCATCGATCAGCAGTGTCTCCAGCGGCAAGCTGTCTGGCAGTATAAAGTATCTGATGTTGTTGCCGCGAATGCTCAGCGTCTCCAGGTGGACGGGATCGCGGTTCTTGATGGTCATCCGGACGCTCTTCAGGTGGGTATTCATGGCCACATCCACGCCGGTGATGGTGCCGTGTATTTGGGTGCCATTCTTCAGTTCAATAGTTACAGTCTCATGACTTAACTTCATCAGGAATCTAAAATAACAATATTTATTAAAATACATCTGACATTCATTAGCTGAGATGGGATTTTCTACACTTTAACCAGGTGTAACTGGCTGAATGTGCCGAAATGCTTAAGATACAACGCTTTACTAAAAAAAACGTGTTAATTGCCAAGTAATGAATTTTAATATTTCATCCATTAAATGTTGTGTACAAATACAACAACTTGCATAGCATCGCGTTTTACATGCGTATGTACATGTGTGCATTTTGCACAACCCGCTGGAACTGACAGAAACCCCCACAACGCAAAGTTTTTGACAGAATTGACAATGCCATAGTGGATTGGCATTTAGCTTACCGAACTAATTTCATGATTTGATCTGTTTTTTTAATGATTTTCTGCAAAAAAACGCGCACAAACAATGCCGGCTAGTTTACTTCGGATTTTGGTGGTTAAGTGTTGTACATCGTCTGCCAAGATAACACCACCATATTATAAATCGAAAAAATATCGGTAGCGGCACGAAACTAGAAGATTGAAAAATGTATACATTTTTCTGATAATAATTCCATTAAGCACAATTAAAACGCAGCCACTTAAAAAGATAAAAAACTTTAATCAGATTATTATAGGTTCTAGAAGTTGTGTTATAAAATAAAAATAAAACAAAGAAATAATGTTTCGTTTTCAATGTTCCAAATTATTCATTTCCGCGAGCCAGGGTACATATTCGACTAGTTTATCGATAACGCCGCATGTCGCAAAAAAAAAAACATTGTATTAAGAAAAATAACGATTAATGAATACTTGTTCGCGGCTGCCGTCTACTAAATGGTTTTTTTTAAAACAAATTTTACGGTGTTTTTTTTAGTCGCCGCGACACCGATTGTATAGAGAAATACATTTTTTACCAACGCAAACAACGAATATAATTTTTGACATATGTATTTATCCGGCTCGGAGTGAGAATTAGCAAGCCATGGCGTTACTCTACCGACGCATGTCGATGCTTTTAATTATAATTCTTGCATATATCTTCCTCGGAACGATATGTGTGGAGGGATCTGTGAAACGAGGTAAAGCCCCAAATAAAAGTCTCCGGAAGTTTGCGGCTAAGCTAAAGCGAAAAAAAATACATTCCACATATGTACATACATACAGACGTACATCAAGAACGTTTTGTGGGTGTCAACAAATTGCAGTGTTATTTTTTGTTTTTGCAATTGTGAATGAATGTTTTACGCTGATCCCCGACGAGTTTAATTAATTGCCGGGTGTAGAAATTATCGAGGCATAGGTCTGTAGATACAGCGGCACTTGAAACTATGTCGGTAACGCCCAAAGATTACGGGGGCAATGGGGTGAGATTTCAATTGGGCGACTAAACAAAGTAGTCGAGCATATGTACACACTTCCCGATGCACATACATACAGACGTAGTTATGTCTGTGTGACCGTATGTATGTAAGTATGCCAGTACTTGCATTCCCGTTTATCTGAAACAGCGATTTGTAATACTTATTGTGCAGTGAAATGTACATAGATGTATGTACATACATACGTGTTGATTCCAAAATAACCAATTCGATAATGAAGTTTTTTATGTCCGCCTTGGGCGGGGGTGCAGGTTGTATTCTCTTGTGTCGTCTGGCTAATGAAAAATCGCTGACCGCCCGAAACCCCCGCCCCGCACATTTCATAGTCGTCACATAAAGGGGGATTTATCTGCGGAAGAAGATAAGCACAAGCAATGGGGAGTTTTAATGAAATTCGTAAGCATTATTAATCAGTAATATTGCGGGGGAACTACTGTGGGAAATGATCTCTACTGAGAAATTAATACAAGAAAATACAAAACGGTGGTTTTTATACTTTCCAATGGATTTAAATTACAATTTGTAATGTTATTTTGAAATAAACAAATAGAAGGTTATTAATTATTAATACAAAAGCCGAATATGTTGATAAATTTATTGAGACTCCACAGAAAAAGGATGAATGGGAAACCAATGAAAATGGAGCCTACAAGTATACTTCAAAATTATGTTTACCGTTTCAGTGGCTTTATATCATTATTATTTATATAATTATATATTATCAATTCAATGCCTTCTTTTAATGATGTTTTCAATTGATTAAAATCCTATATTAAGCTTTAAACCATTTGACACACTCATTGATAGGCGCTAATATTCATTTTTAGTTTTTCTTTTATCAAGAATGCCAATAAATGATGCCCAACGGCATACTTAATTTTCCAAGCGTCTCTTGTGGTATAAATGTATGAAAAATTAATTAAATGAAATGTTTATATTTTGCAGAATGGGCTGAGATAGGAAAAAACCTATCTTTGGAATGTGCCTCAGAGAACGAGGCAGCAACATGGACATTAGGAAACCAGACTATTGATAAAAATAATTCTAGGTAATAGATATTAAAGCGTTTTTCCGATTTATAAAGAAACAATTAAAACAAATCGCTCTATTTAATACCCTCCAGATTCGAGCTGAGGACTGATCCCCTAAATTCCAATGACGGCGTTAGCGAAACCAACGAAAGTCCCGACTTTATTAAGTATAAAAATGTTCTAACGCTGCGCAACATAAACATTAAGGACGCTGGCAACTACACCTGCGCAGCCCCAACGGGGCAAAATAACCATTCGACTGAATTTCAAGTAGAACCCTACCTGCCCGCCAAGGTCTTCCAAAGTACCGCCGACAGGATAAAGCGGAAGGCCGGACTGGATGTGGTGTTGCATTGTTTGATTGAAATATACCCGCAAAACGAGACGACGACCAAGAACATGAAGTGGTTCAGAGACGGCAGCCCCTTTGAGTTCGTGGACACGTTCTCATCCATCGCCAAGCTGAACGACACGCATTTAAACTTCACTTTGGAGTTTACGGAGGTGTACAAGAAGGAGAACGGAACCTACAAGTGCACCGTCTTCGACGAGAATGGCCTGGAGGCGGCCTTCAAGGAGATCACCCTGTTTGTAATGGAAGAGCCGCAGGTTAGCATCGATTTCGCCAAGGCTGTGGGTACCACGAAAATATACCTAAATTGGACGATCAACGATGGCAACGATCCCGTGCAGATGTTCTTCATCACGCTGCAGGAGGCGGGCACACCCACATTTATGTACTACAAAGACATCATCAATGGCAACCTTACGTCGTATATTTTGGATAATTTCAAACCAAACACCACATACGTTTTACGAATTTCGGGCAAGAACTCGATCGGCAACGGCCAGCCAACGACGTATACACAGGCCATTACTACGCTCAGTTTTGATCCCACCTTTATACCGAAAGTCGAGACTACGGGCAGCACTGCGTCCACGATAACAATTGGCTGGAATCCGCCGCCGATGGACCTAATCGAGTATATTCAGTACTATGAGCTGGTTGTGTCGCAATCTGGCAAGAAAATTGAGGAAGCCATCTATCAGCAGAACTCCCGGAACTTGCCGTACATGTTTGACAAATTGAAAACCGCCACGGACTACGAATTTAAGGTGAGGGCTTGCAGTGACCTAACGAAAACCTGCGGCCCTTGGTCGGAGATTGTCAACGGCACCACCATGGACGGTGTGGCCACAAAGCCAACGAATCTCACCATCCACTGCCATCACGACAATGTGACGAGGAGCAACTCCATTTCGATTAACTGGGACGTACCGAAAACCCCGAATGGCAAGGTTGTCTCCTACCTAATTCATTTACTGGGCAATCCCATGAGCACGGTGGACCGTGAGATGTGGGGTCCCAAGATCCGACGGATCGACGAGCCGCATCACAAGACACTCTACGAAAGTGTTAGCCCCAACACGAATTACACGGTCACCGTGTCCGCCATAACGCGTCACAAGAAGAACGGCGAACCGGCGGCAGGTAGTTGCAGAATGCCCGTCTCCACGCCGGACACCATTGGCCGGACAATGTGGACAAAGGTTAATCTGGGGGCCAAGTACATACTAAAAGCCTACCTGCCCAAGATTAGCGAACGGAACGGACCGATATGCTGTTACAGATTGTACTTGGTGCGGATTAACAATGCCAACAACAACGAATTACCGGAGCCGGAGAAGTTAAATATAGCAACGTATCAGCAAGTGCATAGCGATAACATGACCAGAAGCAGTGCCTACATAGCGGAGATGATAAGTGGCAAGTACTTCCGGCCGGAAGTGTTTCTGGGCGATGAAGTCAGGTTCTCGGAAAACAATGAGATAATCAGGGAGAACGATGATATTTGCCGCAAATGTTTGGCGGGTACACCGTTCCTGAGGAAGCCCGATATCGTACACAGGCCGACACCCCCCCTATGTAATGTATTCAACATTTTTCATTTCCAAACAAAACCCATCTTCAACTACCTCCCACACAGATTCCGACCTGGAGGCCGCTGAGAAAGACAACAATCTTATCAAGGGCGCAAATTTAACAGAACACGCATTGAAGATACTGGAAAATAAGTTGAGGGCCAAGCGAAATGCAGTTACCAACGAAGAGAAAGCGGTGCCCGGCAGCTCTGTCAATCCAACTGTGCCCCTCTTGGACACCAGTCGCGATGTTTACGACGGGGAGATAGACATCAACTCCAACTACACGGGTTTCCTGGAGATAATCGGTGAGTTATGAATGGAATATAATGCTTCCGTCGATAATCGATGAGAAATGGAACCGAACTTGACCTCGAGTTCCGATAAAACCCATAAATATCCTATATTTTATTCCTTATAAATCCAAACAGTTCGCGACAGGGACAACGTTCTAATGGCATATAGCAAGTACTTTGATGTGATCACACCGGCAACCGAGGCGGAGCCCATTCCCTCCCTGAATAACATGGACTACTATCTGAATATGGGGATCAAGGCGGGCGGCATACTATTTGGTGTCCTGCTCGTGATTATTGTGTTTTGGGTATTCCATCACAAAAAGTCAAAGAACGCCATGCAGGGCGAGGATACCCTAACGCTGCGAGACTCTCTAAGGTATTTCTTCAGGCATTTATATTTTATATACCCTGTATAAAATGTGGCATTCCCTTCAAGCAGGGCTCTCTTCGGTCGACGGAGTCACAACCACAGTCATTTCATAACTTCGGGCAACCACAAGGGCTTCGATGCCGGGCCCATTCACAGGCTGGACTTAGAGAACGCCTACAAGAACCGGCACAAGGACACCGACTACGGTTTCCTGCGTGAATACGAGATGCTGCCGAACCGTTTCAGCGATCGAACAACCAAGAATAGCGATCTTAAAGAGAACGCCTGCAAGAACCGGTATCCCGATATCAAGGCCTACGATCAAACGCGCGTCAAGTTGTCCCCCGTGAATGGACTGCAGACCGCTGACTATATAAATGCCAACTTCGTGATTGGCTACAAGGAGCGAAAGAAGTTCATCTGCGCCCAGGGTCCCATGGAGAGCACCATCGATGACTTCTGGCGAATGATTTGGGAACAGCACCTGGAAATAATTGTGATGCTTACCAATCTGGAGGAATACAACAAGGCCAAGTGTGCCAAGTATTGGCCGGAGAAGGTATTCGATACGAAGCAGTTTGGTGATATTTTAGTGAAATTTGCACAAGAACGTAAGACTGGTGATTATATCGAACGAATCCTGAACGTTTCGAAGAACAAGGCCAACGCTGGCGAGGAGGAGGATCGTCGACAGATCACACAATACCACTATTTAACGTGGAAGGACTTTATGGCACCCGAACATCCCAATGGCATCATCAAGTTCATACGCCAAATCAATTCCGTCTACTCCCTGCAACGAGGCCCCATTCTGGTGCATTGCAGTGCCGGTGTCGGTCGAACCGGAACCCTCGTTGCATTGGATTCCCTTATCCAGCAGCTGGAGGAAGAAGACTCGGTGTCGATCTACAACACAGTGTGTGATCTACGGCATCAGCGAAATTTTTTAGTCCAATCATTGGTGAGTAATTGAATCGGAACTAAATATAAAATAATTAAAAACAACATACCTACAACTACACTTAAATCAATGTCCATGTAAGCAGAGATCGGGCAGCGAAATTTGCAGACTAGCGAGTATTTCTGTGGGGCATTACTGCTTTATAAACTCCGAGCTAAACCCCAAGCTGCTATGACTCTAAAAACAACGTTATCTCTTAGTTTTCTTAGATTAATACATTAATTAGTTAATTAAAACTAAACTAAGGATCAATCTCATTATAATCTTGACATTTTCTATTGCAGAAACAATACATCTTCCTTTACCGCGCTTTATTAGATACTGGAACTTTTGGCAACACGGATATTGGCATTGAAACGATGTCATCAGCAATTGAGTCCCTTAAACGAAAGCCCAACGAGGGTAAATGCAAATTGGAACTGGAATTTGAGGTAAGTCTAGTTGAAATTATATTTAAAAGAGTATTTTTAAAGTAAAAAATATATATATATATATATACACTGGATATCCGCAAGCTAAGTTGCGGAAGATTATAATATTATTTATAATTTATTCATTCAATATATACAGAAACTGCTGGCCACTACGGATGAGATTAGCAAATCGTGTTGTGTGGGCGACACCGAGGAGAACAATATGAAGAACCGAAGTCAAGAGATTATTCCCTACGATCGTAACAGAGTAAGTAACTATCATAGTTTATCATTGTTTGATATTAACATTCAAATAAAATCCAAGGTTATATTGACTCCACTTCCACTGCGGGACAACTCAACGTACATTAATGCATCATTCATTGAGGGCTATGACAATAGCGACACATTCATAATAGCCCAGGATCCGCTGGAGAACACTATCGGTGACTTCTGGCGAATGGTCTCGGAACAGAGTGTTACCACATTGGTGATGATATCCGAAGTGAGTATATTGCCACACCGTCTTATCTTCGATGCCTTAGGGTTAGGTTAATCCCCCGCCCTATATAATCAATAGTAATCATTGAGAGAACGCCCTTCCCTATGATTATGTTACACACATAACAAAGATTTTCTTATAAATCTTACGAAATATGTACATAAATTTATATACATACATTTTGATTGTTTTGCAGATCGGGGATGGGCCCAGGAAGTGTCCACGCTATTGGGCCGACGATGAGGTTCAATATGATCACATTCTCGTTAAATACGTGCACAGCGAGAGCTGTCCCTACTACACGCGACGGGAGTTCTACGTAACGAACTGCAAAATAGACGATACGCTGAAGGTGACACAGTTTCAGTACAATGGCTGGCCAACAGTGGACGGCGAAGTTCCTGAAGTCTGTCGGGGCATAATAGAACTTGTGGATCAGGCCTACAACCATTACAAAAACAATAAGAACTCTGGTTGTCGATCTCCCCTCACAGTTCATTGCAGGTACTTTTTTCCATTTACATTTAATCGAAGAAGTTTGCACTAATTTAAACTATTTTTTTGTATTTTCGACAGCCTGGGAACTGACCGGAGTTCCATTTTCGTTGCCATGTGCATTTTGGTCCAGCATCTGCGGCTGGAAAAATGTGTCGACATTTGTGCCACAACAAGGAAATTACGATCTCAGCGAACGGGACTTATCAACTCATACGTAAGTCGATATCGAGATGGATAACTCTTCTGGTGTTTAATTAAGGCCATCTATTTGCAGGCACAATACGAGTTCCTACATCGCGCAATAATTAATTATTCAGACTTACATCACATAGCCGAGTCAACATCAGACTAAGTTTAGTTTATGTACATATATATACATACATGCGAGTATATACATACATCATGCACGTGCTTGGAAGGAACAGCATTGTGCATACGTGTGTGCTATGGATAAATTATTTGTATATTTATAAAATCTTTTACTAAAGGTATTTACAAGGGCAAATTGTGATTTTTTTAACGAATTCGATTTGCCCGAAACATAATATAATATACAATACAAATATAAATGTAGTGTATACGTATCGTATTGATAAAATTACCAAAGGAAAAAAAAAAAACAAGTAACATATTTTATAAGATACAATGTAATAAAACAACTGAGATTAAGAAATTGTACTTTTTGTGTTTTTAAATAAGGAAAAGTGAGCGGGGGTCTTGAAAATGTAATGTTCAAGGAGTCCCACTAAGGGAATGATATCATCAAACTCGTCCTCCCTTTTTTCGAGGGATATTCAATCCTATGTACATACATATGTACATCGCTTCCTTTACTACCTGTTCCGCTAGGAATTGCATAGAAACATATGTATGTACATATTTACCAACCCTTTCCTATGACACAGGTCCTTATTTCACCACACCCAAAAGACCTGTATAGAATAAGACAAATAGTGAATAATTTGTTGATTTCTTTGTCTTCTTATTCTTATTTAAACACAATCTAAAAACCTACAATTATTTTCTATGATTTTAAATTGTAGTTTCCTTCCTTTCCTTGTTCCATTAGATTTGAAAAATCCCACCATGTTCCATTTTCAAATGTTCCAAAACAATGAAAAATGCTGACAGAAAACTCCACCGATTTACATATTTTTAATTAGTAGGTTTTTTAGTGTAGTAACCAGATTAGTAAACTTCCACAAAATTAATAAAAGAAAAAATATTTTAGATTCCAGCCTTATCACCATGGATGTGTGCAGTCTTATCTCTTGCAATCGATAGTATACGAAGGCCATCTTGCCATCGCTAGCGGGACCCATTGTTTACTAATATTTTTTGCAAAAGAAGAAAAATTAGGCAATTAATAATGCCGCCGAGCAAGTTGGACGGTCTTTATCGGCGCATGCTGATAACCAGGTTCTTTGAAAAGGGATGGGGCAAGCCCGAAAATCTGCGCAAGTAAGAATATATTTGTACAATTTGCAGGAATTCAAGAAATGTGTACGTTTTTTCATACAATCACTTTACGTAATACATCTTTGATTTTGACCTAGTTTCGGTTATTTATTTGGGTCTCCTAAATTATATACCAAGAGGCTTAACATCGCACTGTGACTAATTAACAAAGGGAAAATTTCTAGATATTATTTAATGGAGATAGACTCCCCAATGGAGATTAATTTACATATAGACATCATGTGCAACCGGTGTTCCTCTGAGATCTGTAAGTCCTTGCACTCTACACTTGTGAAAGTGAACCTAATTTCACTTTTGTAATATGTACAAAGAACAAAAAGAATCCTAGAACTCAGGGTCCAGAGCTAAAACATTACAGAATTATGTCTGTGGATTATATAATTTATTTGTTAATACCCAAAATAATGTAGAATATAACTTGTGCATGTCCTCTAATCTTTCAAGATTCAGTTTTTGTTACAAAATATATCCTTTGAATCACTTAACTTTTCCACCAATCATATAATGTACATATAAACATCGGTGTTATTTTTGTAATTCTTTGAACTTCAGGGTATCAGTTCCTTTAACCTATCGTCCATTATAAATAATTTATTAAACATTCTATTCAACTTTCATTGTTGGTAGGGAGAGAGAAAAAGAGACTGATTTTTGGTATTTGGTTAAATGTTATGCGAGTTTCTCGGGAATTTGAGATGAGTTTATTTTTTGTAGATTTACGATCCCATTGTTAATTTACATTTCAGTTCCCTTTGCACCAGTGGACGACACTGGATATGACTGCAATTTTTAATTCTCATGTACAGGTTAGTGGGAAGGACGGCGAGAAGGCAAAAATACATTAAATAAGATTGCAATCGCTGCGTTTTCTGGATTTCTGCTCAGAGTTCGAAAAGCTTCATAAATAAATGTTTTATTTTGTTCCCTGGAGTTCAATAATAAGAGACATTAAATTATTATATTATGCATTATATCAGGCCAAATCAGCATCGCTTTTTCCCCCACAACTTTTATTATTTTGTGATATTCATTTACACTTACATTTACTTACATTAATTGTCTTCGTTCTGCGACAATTATTTCAGAGTATTTCAGTTCCGAAAAATAATATCGAGTAGGGAATCGTGTTTCAAGCTTGTGCCCCGCGATTACCCCGTGGAGATAACGAAAAAAGAAATCAGTGCCGAGACCACACTGATAGAAGGTCAATTTCTGACCCCCCTTGAGTTGCACCTACCGGGCGTCGTTCCCAAGGAATCGCAAAAGGCCCACTTTCAGCTCTTGATTCCGAACAAGTGGAAGAGTGAGAAGCACAAGCCGGTATGCATTCACCTGGCCGGAACCGGTGATCATGTGAGTACCATGAATAGATCTGGGTTCTTAGTTCCAGTAATATAATTTGTGTTTTACTTTCAATAGAGGCCAGGCGATCAGCCGCAAAAGTCTGCAATTTGAGAAAAAGTGGGTCCCACAAATCTAGAGAAATCTTTTTCCGTTTTGCCTTGCCCAATCTCATAATATTTGTCATCAGACCATAGTTCTTTACTGTTTAGTTCAAGTTAATATTTATTTGTATAATTTATGGGACCAATTTACAAACAGTCATTCAATGAGAAACATCTTTAAAATCCAGCCTCCCAGCCTTAATTGTTATTTTTCGCGTTCCACTAATTTGTGACTGCCTATTTTCCAGTTCTTTTGGAGGCGAAGAAACTTTGTGGCGAAACCCCTGCTTAAGAATGCCAA
Organism: Drosophila kanapiae; assembly: GCA_008042475.1. NCBI lineage: Eukaryota > Metazoa > Arthropoda > Insecta > Diptera > Drosophilidae > Drosophila > Drosophila kanapiae. Next base: position 142,871 of record VNJM01001108.1, on the reverse strand, counting down.
TATAGGATCCATTATACTGGAAAATCCCTTTTACGGACTGCGAAAGCCCACGGACCAAACGTGATTAAAAATTAAAGATTACAAAATATAAGCATGCTGAAAACATATTTTAATATTTAGGCGATCTAACCTGCATAATGTGTCGGACATCTTTGTGATGGGTGGCTGCCTCATTCTCGAGTGCCTTGTGCTGTTACATTGGTGTGAAAGGAATGGATTCGGACCGCTTGGTGTCACCGGACTGTCCATGGGCGGGCACGTAAGTCTAAAAGCTGGAAAATTTCATAAATAAATTAATACTCGCTAATATATTTTGTCAGATGGCATCCTTAGCCGCCACCAATTGGCCCAAACCTTTGGTGCTTGTGCCCTGCCTTTCCTGGTCCACCGCCTCAGCAGTCTTTACAACTGTAAGTTTAGCAACGGAAGTATTAAATATTTGCTTATTTAAAATGTCCTTTAGGGGGTAATGAGCCAATCCATCAACTGGGATATGTTGGAAACGCAGTATTTCTCCGATGGACAGTATCGCGAACGTCTTTCGAAAATGGTCACTGTGATTGACGATGCCTTTTCGGCGGGCCAGAGTTTTATCAAGAACTTTAACCAGTCCCTGCATGAGCTGAAGGAGGACATTTGTGATACGCGGAAAATTCAGGAACATGAGAGGAATAGCAACACCTGTGGCGACACATATGAGACACAGAGCCGAAACTGCTCCCAGGACGAAGACAGTTCCATATTCCTAACCAAGACCTTGAAGACCTCCAAGCTGGACTCGGAACACCTAACCATAGATAATAGTAAACAGGACCTAAGTGGAAAGGTGGTGGGAATCGAGCCCAAGGAGTCGCCGAAATCAACGTTGACCAACTTAATGAAATTCATTCTCCCGCTGTCCGCACACAACAAATCGGACAAGATAGACATAACCAAGACGAACTGGTGGGAGAGGGAGGCGCTGCAGTTCATGCGCGGCATGATGGACGAGTGCACCCACCTAAAGAACTTCTCCGTTCCGTTCGACACGTCGCTGATAATTGCAGTGTGTGCCAAGGACGATGCCTATGTACCGCGCGACGGCTGCTCCAGCCTCGAGGATATATGGCCGGGGGCGGAGGTGCGCTATGTGGATGCTGGTCATGTTAGCGCCTATGTTCTCCACCAGAAATTATTTAGGTGAGTGTATGACAGTTGATTTTTTACGATTTCTGTTTTTTCGAATTTCCAATTCCATTTTCAGATCCTGCATCATCGAGGCATTTGATAGGGCAAAGAAAATCTATGGCAAGGACACGGGCGAAGACCTCAAATGTGATATAACCTATCAACAGTTGTTAAAGAAATATGACAAAAATATAAGTTAGAACAATCAATCAAAACATAATAAACAATATGTTGCCATATGAAACTTACTGGTTTTATTTGTGAGCCTAATGATAATGCACATATTTACATACGTATATTCTATTAAGATTAAGAATTAAATATTTACCCAAAAGACAATTTAATTATTGATTTTTAAAGAGGGAAATAAATATAATAAATAAAATATATAAATAAGTTCAATGCTATTTTCGTAAATTTTGTTTTTTAAGGAAGTACTAGAATCTTTAGATCTTTTTTGGAAATAATAAGATACATTTTATAAGCTGTTTCTTTATAGACTTCTAACACAAAAATATTTAACAAGCAATGAAGTAAAATGGCGTAATTTTGAAAAATATTTTTGTTCTAAGTCATATTCCCTAAATATATTCAAGAATATTCTGTTTATATTTGAATTTTTTAATCAATTTGTTGTTGAGTTATGATGTCAACAATTTAAAAAAAAGTTTTCAGTTTCAGGTGGAGCCGAGGATATTTTTGAAGTATAGCTTATCGAATAAGCAAAACCCCGATTTCTTTTTTAAATTGACACACTGTTATAATCCCCTAAAAAAATATTAATAAAAAATTAAAAATATTTAATTAACTAGAGATTGGGGGCTTTTAAGAAATTAATCTAACTTTTCTCATTTTGTTGGACTTTTTTCCATTCTCATGCCTTGGTCACACTGGTGTTTACATTTTGTTTAGTGACTGGAAATAAATAAAGAAATCGAATTGTCAAAAGCTTTAGTTGGTCTATAGCTAAATTATTGTAAAATGGATCCGGTCGTATTAGTTTTGTCCTATGGCAACACTTTATCCCCATTGGAAATAGTTGAAAGTAATAAATATTAGCCTACGAAGAGTAATTTTGTCTAGAGTTAATCTCACGATGCTGGGCTGATGTTCGAAATTGCAGGAGACTAAAGAAGTTTCCGATCGTTGGTGACATCTATGAATAACATACAATTAAGATCTGTAATCATACGAAAATATTTTCTCTATTTTCGCAGACATTTTATCCGAAATGGAACAACCAAAGCAATCAAGCTCAACCGAGTGTTCCCTGAATTGCTACAAATGCGGCATTAAAACCAAGTACTATAACACCTCCATAAATCTGATACCTTTTACTGGCAAATTGGAGAACGTTCCGGATGATATCATGCAGGCGACGGAGGCCCTAATTATATACTTTGACCCAAAAGATGCAAGTCAAAAGAGAAACCTTCTCTATTTATAAGCTTTTATACAAAAGGCTTTACTTTCAGACTTCCTTTATCGACACCATTCCCAATACGTTGTCCAAAAATGAACAAATCCAATTGGGTTTTCTTCTGACATCGAGTTCCTCGAGCGGAGAAAGTGGCATGTCCTTCGGCGAGCTTAAGGATCGTACCAATTTCTTTTTCGATATAATAACGTTAAAGAAAGGCAACAGCTCTGACAACAACGATGCAGACGAAGCGGCTAAGGAATACGAAGAAGTTGTGGAGGGTTTAAAAAACACCGTTTGGTCAAATGTTACAATGGGCTCTAAAGGTAAAATGTTCCTTTTTCAATATATATAAAGAGGATCTAAGTATATCGAATTTCAGAGCACAAAGAAGATATCAGTAATGACGAACTGGATAACCAATTGAAGGACTTTGAAAATTTACTGCTCACTGCGCAGAGTTTACGCAATGATACAAGTCTGACGCGGGAGCAGTTCTTGGACAGAGCCGAACAGTTTGCGGGCATAGTTTCTGCCATTTTAAATGATAATGACAATGATTATGATAGCGACTAGGCATCATACCTGTATCTAATTGGCAGCAAACCCATTGTATTGTTTGTTATTATTAAACCTCTACTATATGATTATAGAAATAATAAATACTACTTTTTTTTTATGTAAGAACATGTGTGTTTATTTAGGTAAAAGTAATATATAATTGGGGGGAATATATGCCTTTCTATGCATTACCTTGTGCTGTCTATCGCTTTGAGCAGAGCCCGGGCAGAGAAATTTGTCGGACCTGTGGGTAACACTGATGTACAGCCATATAATGCTTCCGCAGTTTTGCTATATAGTCCTTTTTTAGCGATGAAAGTGTTCTTTAGTAAATAAAATATTCAAATACCTTTTTTACAAATCCAGAAAGTGTCAAAGTTCAAGCGATTCTGTTAAATATATTTGGTTTTTTATTATTAAAAGCGGTACATATTTTTTGTTTGCCGAAATAACAAGGTATAAAACGTTGTTTATTTGCTAATGTATGCTTTGAGAGCAGCTTATGTATATTAAGGAATGAATAAATAAAGTGTGTGTTGTTTTTTTTTTCTTGTTAACTTTCAATCATAAACATAAAGATTCCGTTGTGGGCGATGAACATATTTTCATATTTTCATGGTTTCGCGTTTTTCTGAAACAAAAGTTAAAGATAAATTTGGTAAATTCTTTGATTTGTAAATGGCAATTACCTCATCGGTAAAGTCCATGTCATCTTTAATCTGCTTGGATCGCCGCTTCTCACTCGATGTCAGCAGCTGTGAGACCTTTGTTTGCTTAGCCAAATCGTAGGCTTCCTTTTTACTTCGCATTGCACAGTCTTCAAGGGTCTCGGCAGCTTCAAACATGCCCTGCCGCCGGTAGAGGGCACCCAGATTCTTCAGAGTTGTTGTGACGGTGGGTGAGTCCACTTTGGCAGCCTTGTGCCAGCCACCGTACTCGCCATATGGCGTATTCTCTCTGTTATCATATTTGTGCTCTTCACGCTCCTCAGCCACCTGCCAAATGGGTTTGTTTTTGCTGTCAATGGCCCCAAACTCACGTTCGTGGGCTCGGGTCAGGACCTGCTTGTAGAGTATCTCAGCTTCGGTATATCTGCCCTGCTTCAGATAGCAGCCAGCCAAATTGTTCTTTGTCTTGGCCACATTGGGATCGTCGGGCCCCAGCTTGGATTCGTAGATGTCGAGAGCTCGCTGGTAATACTTTTCTACCTCGTCATATTTGCCCTGATTCTGGCAGAGCAACGCGAGATTGTTCAGCTGTTTGGCAACGTCGGGATGATCCTTGCCCAGCACCTTCTCGCGGATCTCCAAGGCACGCTTGCAAAGGGGCTCGGCATCTTTGTACTTGCCACGTTTGCCATAGAGGACGGCCAAATTGTTCAAGGTGGCCGCCACGGCTGGATGGTTCTCGCCCAGTGTTTTACCACGAATCGACAGAGCGTCGTTCAGTAAGTTGGCGGCCTCCTTATACTTGTTCTAAAGTTTTTTTTTGTTTAATTAATTGATGTATAAATTAAGTTAAGCAAGGCAAAAGAAAAACAAATACCTGATCACGGTAGACGAGAGCCAGAATGTTAAGCATGGTGGCTACATCGGGATGGTCGTGGCCACTAGTCTTTTCGAGGTCTTCCAAGGCTTGTTTGCAGAGGGGAACGGCCACCTCGTACCTGAAGATTCACATAGAAATTATGCGGAATTAGTAAGGCCACGAAGTGAGTAATGTTATTGTTATGGTTTAACTGATATTTAAGGCTAGAACTCACCTTCCCTGCGATGCATACTGAATAACCAAGTTGTGCAGTGTTCGCAGACGTGCTGGAATCTCATAGCCGGAAGTCTGATTGGCAAACTGGCTGGGCGGAGTGGGAGACATGTTGTTTCTGTCATCGTTCTCCTCGTCCGGAAAGAGCTCCACCACGGGGTCGGTACGGGATTTCTCGCAGGTATCGTCCTGGTCCTGGTTCTCGTCATACTTCTTCACCGACGCCATAAACTCTAAGTGCTTCTTCTCCTCCTCCAGCTGGGCAACGAGCTGCTCTGAGGCCTGGAACTTTTGCTGTGTGTTGGCCAGTTCATCGCGCAGCCAGGCGTTCTCCTGATGCAGACGGCGGACCTGTGTCTTCAGCTTTTGCTTCTCGGCCTCGATGTTCTGCAGATGGGATGTTAGAGCCATCATTACCTGGGCCTCGCTCAGGCCCAGTTCGATGTTCTCGATATTCTTGCGCAGCATGTCTGACTTCTCGTTGTCCTTCTGGACCTCGGCGATGCCATTCATAATCGAAACATGCTCCACTCGCAAGGCTTCAAGGCCTTGGAGGACTGTTTTCGTATTGGTTATTATTTCGTCCTGAGACATTTGCGTCATTTTGCCGATTTTCTCGATTTTCTGCCTGCAATAAAAAGAGACACACAGAACTGGTCAATACACCTTGATCCTTACACCTATGATTAATATGCATGATGCTTGAAATGAAGAGTGTTAAATCGTATTAATTGATGTTTTACAGTCTGTATGATTTAATAGCTTTGGAGACAATCATTTTAACCGTATATAAAATGATTCAAGCTGCGTTAATCAATACGATGAAAGAGGAAAACTGGCATTGCGCATGTTCGTACATGTCAAAAATGTGGTGGTTGATAATCGAAAACAAACAAATTATATTCGTTTTTGCGATAAACATAGAATATAAATAATTAACAAAAAATTTACCTTTCAAATAGTTATTAATAAAACAAAAACTAATGAGGACGTATGGTAAGTCAATTAGAATTATCTTCTTTAACAATTTTAGAGGATTGTGAAATTTTTGTTGCGAAAAATCAGGGCGGGAAATACAATCGATAAATATCGAATATATCCTTGAAAATCTGTGATTTGTATTTGTCAACATAGCCGGTTTAATTTACATAAACATATGATGTATTTAGGAAGTACGTACATAGTATATGTACTTCACATATATACATATATATCAGGGAAAGTTCATGTCACTTTTCCGTCATATAAAAAATAAAGTAGTCGTAAAAATAGTGCTTACATCAACAGGAAATAATAAATATACTTAGAGGTCGAAGCTTTTGATACCCTACAGGCAACAACAAATATTTTATATATATATTATATATTTCCAAGTAGATATACTAATTATTTTGTAGTCTCTGCCATTATATTGGCCTTCCGTCACGCACCTTTCCAATTGGAAAACAAGATTGCGTAAAAAGAGACAGCCAAGTCGGATAAGACCAATGGTTTACTCGATTTTTAATCAAGATCAGAAAACAGTTTTCAGCCGGGGAAAACTAGAAACAGTGCGTAACAGAAATACAATTACGAATTGCAACAACAACCTCGGCTAGCGCAGCAGAGTACAAAAAAGTGAGTCATTTTATGTACATTAAATTCAAACCATTAACACATAAACATAAATGTTAGGCATTCGATTACACTGCCATAACACAATGAAATTCGAAGCGTATTCGAAATTCGCTGGGAATCTGTTTTCGTCAACCGGACACTTCTCTCGTTTATTTACGATTGCAAAAGTGATCATATTTTCCAGCAAAAACTTTTCCTCAAGTGGCGCATATTAAAGCAGATATATTTACTTGCAACATATGTACACACATACGCACATGTACTGTGTGCTTCGATTGTATGTGTGACTAGAATTTGCTCACAAAATCCAGTTGCAACTTCTTATATATAATATAGTTGGATGGGGTTATCGTTATGTGGGCCTTTTATAAGGTGTATTACTTTTTAAATGGTGTCCAAAGTTTTCAGTAAGCAGCGTTTTTAATAAAAAATAACTTACACTGAAAAACACTTCTAAAATAAAACCGAGAGTGTGGCCAGGCGTGAGATTTACAATACACTTGAGCATATTTAAAAACTTTCAACGCGGTCACATTGTCGCGGGGGAAACGGGGGGAACAGAAACACCCAAAAAAATCTAGGATTTAATAAGAAAAGAAAAATATAATAATGTGAAATTAATGTAAGTGGTTTTAGTTGAACGGCATGAGTATTTGATTCAGTGCCATTTTGAATGAAATGTGGCTTATAGCAGTATTAGTTATATTAAGAAACTAATCTGCAATAATAACTAGATTGTAAAAAAAAGGATACTTATTCTAATAAGTATCAGGTATTAATATTAAGAAGATGTACTTCTTAATAAATGCCCATTAATTTATTTCATAATTATTATTATAATTATAATTGTTTTTTTTTTGTTTGGTTTATTTATCATTTTGTTTGCTAGTATTATTATGTATGTATGTACATATAATCGCGAGGTGGCATATTTTTGCATTCAAGATACGGTCGCACAATTTGTAATTTGTAAGACTTTTAGAAGTCGCCGTTTTTGTTCTATATTTTTTAATTTTTTACCGTACAAAAACTGAACAAAAGAGTATGCCACCCCCAAGACCGAAGGGGATAGGATTTAATACAGGAGTTACCCCAGCGAGACCAAACTCAAACACGCCCATGTCGGAGAGGCAACAAATGGCTTTACTAATCCAAATGACTGCTACATCTTCGACAGGTAAATATGCAATAAAAAAACATCATATTCAATATGTTTATAGGGCTCTACATATATACACATATGTATGTGCAATGCAAACCGTTCGATTAGTGACATTTATTCCTGGACCTGCGATTTATCTCGCGGGAACTCGGCTACAAACATACATATGTACAGTGCGCACACATTCTACATATGTATGTACGTAGGCATGTACATAAATGTATCTGCTACACGCGACGCTTGTAAAAACAGGAACAAAGTAGAGTTAAGGTATCTCTTGGTTAATATTTGCAAAAACCGGTTTTGTCTTTCGAATAATTAACAACATAACTAACTATAAAAACGATTGAACAAGTAATAAAACGCGTAAACATTTGTATTGCTAGCTTTGATTCCTCAAGAAGCTTTCAATATAAAAAAACCAAATTATTCTTGTTCTATTCCCCCCTTTTCAATTTCCAATCTCATGATTCACTCAGCTGTCAAATGTTTTTGATAAGATTTCTGCTCTTCCAGACTCATCTCGCACCAATTTAAAGAAGAATGAATGCAAAAAAGGAGATGCCGAGAGCGACGAAAGCAACCTGAATGAGAAGCAGGAGGTCCTGGACACAAAAGACAAGAGTTCCGCGGAGGAAAGCAGTAGCGATGGTAAAAACAGCGATTCGGCGCATCAGGGTAGCTCGGGAGCCAAGCGTTGTTACTCGGACATAGAGGAGGACTACGAGGAATCGGGCGAGGACGTGAAGAAAAAGAAGCGCAAGGATTCGGAGCATGGCAAAGACTTGAAGGGTGCCGCCTCCCTGAAACTCTCCTCCAGAGTGGACAAAGGCTCCAAGCTAGCGGCGACCAAGGGTTCGCCGTCGGGCAACAAAAGCAGTGCGGCGGCCTCCAGTGCCGATAAGGAGCCGGTGGAGATCAGCAAGAATGTGGACATCGAGAACGAGACAGAGGGCAGCGATGATTACAAGAGTAACGACAGCCTGTACAACGGTGGCCTCAAGGTGCCGCCTCTGAAGATTGTGATTCCGCAACAGAACTGCTCCATCGACACGGAAGGCAATGTACTGAGAACCGGCAAGGTGACGGCTTCTCGCAATGCGGCCCTGCCGTACGTGGTCAGCTCCAACAGCGATTCCATCGATACGGTTTTAACCAGCCAGTCGTCCGTCAGCCCGCACGAGAGCCCGCAGAAGAGCACCAGCATTTGCTCCACCGTTCTTGACGACAAGAATATAAAGCTCTTTAATGACGAGAAGAATCTGAGGGTGCTGCGCAGTTCTCATCGCAGCGGTGTCACGAGTGTGGAGCGCAGCTCCAATAACTCCTCCCCGCAAATGCAGAGCAGCTCTCCGTCGCCGGCCTCATCGAATCATGCCAATGATACGGCGGATGTGAAGCTATCCTACAGCAACATGACGTCTAGTCCCATACCGCAGGGCCATCAGTTCGACCAGGAGACAATCACCAATGTGCCGAGCCCCTCCACCTCATCAACGTCCTCGTCGAAGGAGACGAACCCCTCTAACGTGGATTTGCATCCGCGAAAGCGAAAGATACGGCCCAAGAACACGGATGACAGTTCCAAGAACTCAAATACCAACATGGATTCGGGTGCAAATGCCGAGGAATCTCATCCCCACGATCATCCCTTCACCAACGGTTTCCAGATGTTCCTGAGCATCCGCCGGCAGATCGAGAAGAAATGGAAGAGCCTGTACCCGATCAAGCCGAGACCTCCGCAGGGCTACAACGACTATCTTCTGACCAAGAAATCGTACTTATTGAGCCGCAATTTGGAATCGCCGGCTGTGGATATCCCCAGCACAGTGCCGCAGGTAATGATGCGAATTTATGAGGATCAGGAGAGGGCCAGGCGAGACTTAAGCCAAGCTCACACCGTGGAACGGGAGAAGCTCTGCATGAACGTAGAGCAGGAGATAATACGGGTCCATTCGAAGGCGGCCAGGAGTATATCTGGGCAGTCGGCGCCGTATTCCGTGTGTACATACCTAAAGGACGACGAGGTCTACAACCTGTTCACGCCCGAGCAGGATGAGAAGGAGAAGAGTGCACGCTGTCGCTTTAATGGTCGATTGCTGCTCAGCTGGCTGCAAGATGTCGACGATAAGTGGGAGAAAATCAAGGTTCGTTTCAAGGTTGTTTCTTAAAAGAAACATATTTAATAAGTGATCTTTTTTCCTAGGAATCAATGGTGCTGCGTCATCATAACGAGGCCGAAAGTCTGCATGCTGTTCAGGTCATGGACTGGAATATATTCGCAAAACGTAATAGACTCTGTGACAATCCGATTGAAGTGAATTTGGAGCATGTACCAATAGTTTCAGTTGGCGACGATTTTGATACACTACCAACATAACTGAGAAATTGAAACAATAAAGTTAATTTGTTATAAAATTTAACAAGCACAAGCGTTTTCCCTTTGGAATATTTTTGGATGCTTAGTGCGTAACAAAAAGTGTTAATTATAATTATTTTTCCCGAATTCATCGTTAAATTATCTATACAAATTTTATTCAATTTGTATGCCTCTTTTTGTGATATTTTTGTTCCGATATACGATATATCTTTGCCACATATATCGCAACGATAAAATATCAATTTATATATCGACTTTCGCTTCAAATATCGATACAGTTCAGGGTTCAGAAATAAACAGAAACAGTTTTGGTTAACATTTTTAATTTATTTAAATATAAAGCTGGCTCATCGCGCAGTTAAGTTGTCAACAACATTTCTGGCATAGTTAACGATGTCCTGCAAATATAGTAAGTTACAAAATATTATTTTTCTATTCGTTAGAAAACGATTTCTAAGCCTACCTCGCAGTTTTCCGTCTGCTTGTTTTTGGATATTATTTGCTGCAGTGTAGACAATATTTCCTTGCGTTTTTCTGTGGACAGTTTCAGATCTGATTCCAAGGAAAGCGAAGATAGTGCAAAGAGAGTAGTTTCTTGCTTGACATCAAATTCGGTAACGGGCTTTAGATTCTCCAAGAGCACTGGGAATACTTCTGCTTTGACAAAATCATCTAAAAGAAGTTGAAAGTAAAGATTTATGATCTATTTTGTATTAATTAAATAATTCAAACCTCTGACAGCTTTGTCGCGCGATGTTAACGAAGCTATAAGAAAGGCTGCCTTTATGTAGACATTGGAATTGGCAGACTTCAGGCAAGGTACCAAGGCCTTGATACCCTTGATGCGCTTGAACTCCTTATATCCCGGCTGGAAGTTTCTAATCAGTGATGAGATCGCATAAATGGAACTTCGCACAATATCTTCGTTGGATTCACTCAAGTTCTTGGTAAGTACGGGCAGGAACTTCTCGTTTATGAGAGCATTCTGACAAAATGTATTATTCTGTGCCATTTCAGCAACCGTACCGAGTGCCGCGACTCGTATCTCAGTTTCCGAATCTTTTACATAGCGATGTAGGGTTGAGGCTCCTCCCAGCTTCACCAGGGAGTTGGCATTATCCATGTCATCAATGTGGCTCCTTAGGACATCTAAGCTATCCAATTTGTCGTCTGCGGTGGCGTCGTCACTATTCAAAATAACTAAAGCCGCTTTCAGAGCGGTCAAGGCATCGGTTGTCATGGCACTTAAAGCACTTTCCAAAAATTGATTTTTCTATAAGAAAAATATGGATTTAATTTTATAAATTATGATGAAAAACTTCGTTTAATTGATGTCTCTTATATTTAACTATTTCTAATTGTTTTTGTTTAAAATAAAAAGCACATGGTCAAATAAGTTCTAGATGCTTCGACTGATTCATTGCCAAGTACAAGATTCTAGATGTTTCCGACTTTTAAGACCTGGGATAATGTCTGAAATACTATTTTACCTTATCCTACTGTTTTTATTTAGTAGAGGCTATTTTAATGTTTCCAATTTGTTTTGTTTACAAACCTCAACATCATCTGGTGCCTCGTTTGGCTTTTGCTCTGCATTTTGGTCCGTATTTTGCACCGTATACTTCAGCACATTCTAAAATAAATACAACTATGAATTGGTCACCGCGCAAACAATTAAATAAATTCCTTACCTGCAGGCTTAGAGCTCCTCTCGGTACATTGGGGTTGGCCATTTTAAAAAATAAACAACTAGATGGCTCGAAGCTCGAATAATTTTGTTTTTCTTTGACAACTATTAGGGATGGTATTTCAAGTCTATCGCACAGAATCGATAAGCGATTAAGTTGTCAGGCAACGTGAGATAAATGTATAGTTTTAAAATTTTAATTAACAACACACAATTAACTCAAAATTAGCAACGTCTTTGAACATTAAATTCAGAAATACTAATTATTTTTTAAATTGTACCTAGTATAACCACCTGTTGGCGATCTTTAGTTTGCTGCGATAGACCGTTGCTCCATTGTGGTTCAATTCCGCGTTCCAGTTTGTGCTGCCGACGTGCAGGTAGTTCCCAATCATATGTTTACAGTTGTGTTCTCGGGTGAAAGTTAATAAAAACAAAAAATATTACAAATAGGATTAGCGTCGGCGGTAAATAAACTCAAGCATGTTACGAGACCTCATAACGTGGGTGTTGAATACATATCTTGGCAAATATCTGGAGAATCTAAACTCGGCCCAACTCTCGGTGGCGCTGCTGTCGGGTAAGTGACGTTTTCTTTAATTTCTGTTCTTTTTTCTAGAGTGATATAATTGTTTATCTTTATTTCGCATCAAATACACGTACTGACTTCTAGGCGAGGTCGAGCTCGAGAATATACCCATACGTAAGGATGCCCTCCGCTCATTCAACCTGCCGGTGGAAGTCACCGCCGGCAGCATTCGAAAAATCAAACTTCAGATCCCGGTCCGCCAGTTCCGGACCTCACCCTGGTGCATCTCGATCGAGGGACTGTTCTGCATCATTTGCCCCAAGGACCTGGAAAACTGGGACTATGAGAAGGAGAAGCAGCAAGATCTGGAGTACAAGCTAGCCGTGCTGGACACGGCCGAGGCTGGCTGGCGGTCGGAGAAGGGCAAGCAAATGGAGTCCTACTACTTCTCCTCGTACAACAACTGGCTGAAGTACGGTACCAACATGGCCACCAACATCATCGACAACATTGAACTGAAGATATCCGACGTACACTTCCGGTTCGAGGACATTGTGGACACCGGAAAGAGCAAGATATGTACGGGCATCAAGATTGGATCCCTAACCGCCCAGAGCTGTGACTGTGATTGGACCAATGGGTCTTACAAGATGACTAACAGCGAGATGAACTACAAGTTGGTGGAGCTCAAGGAGCTCTCCGTGTATTGGGATCTACTCCACGACGACATCAAATGCCAGTCGTACTCCAATCAGGAGATCCTCGAGAAGCTGCACTCCACCTGCGAGCTGAGGCCGCACAATTTCATCATCAAGCCCATTTGCGCGACGGCGCGTTGGAAGCGCGACAAGTGCCAACAGGTGATACGTACCAAAGACAAGCCCCGGGTCTCTTGCGAGCTCCTGGTGCCTGAAGTAGTGATAGACATATCCAAAGTCCAGCAACTGCAGATATTAGATAAGCTCTCGGAAGTCCGACATGTGCGCGAGGTGCGGCAGTACAGGCTTAGGCGACCCAATTGCAGCGTGGAGTTTAGTCCGAGGCAATGGTGGCGATACGCCGTCGCCTGCCATGGCTTCGACTTTAAGCGCACCGAGGAAAAGTGGTCCATACTCAAGGAGAATCTTCGCTACATGCTGCTCTACAAGACGATCATCTTGAACCCGAATGAGAATCTGTCCGGCGACGACAAAGAGTTCAAGGCGTACTTCGAGGGCGACAGGAAGATCTCCGACCTGACCATCATGCGGAGAATAAGCTTCGAGAATGTCTTCACCAAGGGCTTCGACTTCGAGTCGCAGAACGTCAAGGGCAAGGGTATGCTGTTCCACTGGTTCCCCAACTGGATGGGTTGGTATGCCAATAGCCCGACCACTCCCAACGGTGAGCAGGATGAGTCGTTGAAGCATCTGGAAGACGACATTCTGGTGGCCTTGGAGAACTCCCTGCAGAACTCTTCTGACCTCAAGAGCGATGCCGTTTTTGGCCACTTTTCCATCAAGCTGTTGAAGGGTTTAGTCATCCTGCAGACAGATGAAAGGCTAAGCGACGAAAGGAGCAAATCCATGGAAATGCAATTCAATAACTTTTCCGCTTACCTCCAACTGAGTCCGCAGTTAACCTCCTATACGGTGGGCGTATCCCTGCATGAGATCTACCTAATAGACAAGACCAGCCTGGAGACCATGCACAATTATTTGATTAAACCGCAGACAGGGAATGCAAACCAAATAGTAAAGAGTACGACGCCCCTTGAGGAAGATATTCTCTTTCAGCTACAATATGAAAATTGTAACCACTTACGATTTCAACTTAATATTAAATCGAAGGGCTTGGATCTTATTTATAACGAGGACGCGATACAGTGGCTACTGGATTTCCTGGCCGATTCGAGTCCCGAGAAATACACACCGCGCGATCGCATCGAGAAGAAGACGGACTTTATGAAGAACTGGAATCAAATATTTAGCGGCAATGAGGTGAGTAGGAGGGGCAGTTCTTAAAAACCCTGCAGTTCAATAGGACCTCGTCATCAACGTTTCTTTATCGATGAATAGTTAAAGAATTGCTTTATGAATTATCGAAGAAATGTTGATGTTAATGATCTATTGATGAATGGGTTGATGGCAGGTACTGTAACTTTTCCATTTACTACTTACTTTCCTTTGTTTTCAGGCAAATCGAAAGACTTGGATGTTTGAAATAGAAATCTTTGCTCCCCGCATTATTTTCTTGGAAAACTACAGAGTTAGTAACTCCTTAATGGTTTTATTGGATTTTGGCAAGCTGGAAATGAGAAAAATGGAGGTTAAGCGAACGATACCTGTGATAGAATCGGCTGTAACGGATAATAATACAAGCGATGACGATGAAACCTATTTAACGCCTTGCTCAACGCCCCCGGCATCGGAGAAAAGTGGCTCCGAATCGCCGACACTACTCGAAAATCCCAAGCTAGAGGAGGCTTTTCTAAATAAGAACGTTCAGCTGGAGTACGTTCTGCACAATAAGATCTATGATAAATATCTTATAAACTTTACAAATCTGCAAGTTTTGGTGTGCAAATATGAGGAGAGGTGGCAGGCTTGCCTGAAGACCTCGTCGAATTTCCACCTGATTGATAAGTTCAATATTAACTTGACCCTCGAGCAGAGGAACATCTTCACCGTGGACCCAGAGTATCCTTCGTTCATGCTCTTCGGCACTTGTCCCACGATATTGATACATGGCAACGAGGAACTTATCAATAATTGCTGCAACATCATGAAACCCATCATAAAGGCCTCCAAGGAAATGGAAAATATCTACAGGGGAGGCAACACCATTTACGCGAGCGAACGGATTAAAAATCTGGCTGAGGATGACCGAAGTCGGGTGGTCATTGAGTTCGTGATGGACCAACTGGTGATAGAGATGCAGTCAACGGAAAGGAGTATTGCTGAACTGCAAATAATTGGAGCACGAGCTGGTCTGACCAAAGAATCGAATGAAACGAATATTTCGATGTCAGTTCATGGACTACTCTTGGTGGATGCCATACAGTCTTTCGGTCCGGACTTTGAACTGCTGGTGGCCAGTCATCGACATGTCGGGTAAGTCCTCAATTAGCAAATGAACTTATTTAATTAACCAGCAAAACGCTTGCTTGTATGCTTTGCTTAAATAAGCCCTTAATGCGATCTCTGTTCTTATTTGATTTATGCAGAATGGACAGTTTGTCTGGCAGCCTTAAGCATAGTGCAGTTGTTTCGCCAACTTCGCCTGGATCACCAAACTTTTTCGATAGAGCTACTAGTCCGCACATGATCACAAAAGCAGTTCAAAATATTAAAATGGGTATGTACAACAATAAGACATTGAATCATAATCCATCGCTTTGTTTTGCATTAGGAAACTTAATATTAAAAAATACTAGAGATATCTGATGTGATATTACGACAAATATATATCGAAATTTGAATTGTAAGAACATATTTAACGTCAAAATATTGAAATAAGTAACTTCTTAAGTACAGTAAGATGTGTCAAAGACTATATCGATTTACCTCACATATTATCGAGTTACATATATCGTCAAATATCGATACAGTATATTGATGTTTTCTGCCACCCCTACTTAAGCCGGGTTTTCTGAATCTTCCGTTAAATATTCTCAGTTGGGATTCTCCTTTTACGCTCATTCAATACGATTATTGATGTGTAGAAAGCCAGCAATTAAATAACAGAAAACTAATCTAACTAACTAAATAATGGCTGAACAACAATATTCCTTCACCATTTATTATTAATTATTATTATAAATTCTTTTTTAGGTGACAAGTCATCGGAATTCTGCGAAGATGAGGACTCCCAGGCTCTTATTTCTATTGATATTAAAATTGTGCCACCAAATCAAAACAATTCGGCTCAACTTCACACTACGAACATTACTTTCAATAGTTTGGATATTATTGGTATGCAGTAATTATTGTTTAAATAACAATTACCAAGAAAATATAATTAAAATGTATTATTTTTGCAGCCAATCAGGATACAATTATTGAGATCTTAAACTTCGCAAACCGAACGCTTCTCACACAGAATATTTGCTCAAGTGAGCCCAAGGAACTAAGAAAGGAATCACTGCTTGAAGAAGTACCGAAAGAAGAGCTGGATGCTGAACAAGTTGAACAGAAAACACATAACGAGATATTTTTCGACTTCTTTCGCTTGAATATCTTGTTGTTGTACACGATTAAGCGAGACAAATTCAATATTGGCCGAAAGGTGGGAACTGTAACGTTGACGGAAGCCAAGATCAATGCCTCATTTCAATCGGATCTGTCCATTTTTGGCTCACTCGGTGGCATACAAGTGATCGACATAACTCCCGAAGCCTTTTGCCATCCGAGAATTCTTTCTGTGGGCCGAGACACAATCCTGAGGGCTTCCGACACGAATAAGCAAACCGTTCTGAGTCAACTTTCAAATGAGATTTACTCAAATAATTACAACGAAGAGAAAAGCGATGACGACAGCGATGCAATAAGTTTTCAAAGTCATTGGAGTGACAAAACCACTTGCACTTTTCAAATGCGAATGGCTTCAGCCTCCTATACTCATTGTCCGAGATTCTTGAGGGATGTAAATGCGTGTATAACCTATTTTAAAAGGAGTTTGCGGTGAGTTTAAGAATAAATTTAATTGTTTAAATCTCTCCTAATGTATACCTCCTTAATGTTCAGTGAGTTTGCCACCTCAATTGGTAATAAAGCCACCGATATGGCTAAGGAATTTGTGCAACAGGTAAGAGCAGTCGAGCAAACGGGACCAGTTTATCCACAGCGAAATCGCCAGGACAATTGGTAAGCTAATAATAATAAGAAAAAGGTTTTTAAGAGCTTATAAAAACCCAAGGTTTTCTGTAGCACCTCCGATATATATTAACTTTGTGTAATTTAATATTTTTGCAGGCTTGATATTATAATAAGCAGTCCAATAATTATACTACCGATTTCCAACACAAGTACAAATGTTTTAATAGCTAATTTGGGTAAAATAAGCTGCACAAATGCCGTCTCTAAGCACGGCGACTCAGATGACTTCAATGAATCGTATACGATAGAAATCAAAAACACCTACGTTTACTCCTTAAATATTGACGAACGCGAGTACAGTTTCAATGTGCATCCAGCGAAAAACAAGGATGCAATTCCCATATTGCATGACACAGCAATCACATTACCCATTTATGCGGGCTATAGTGAGGATAATGGTCAGGAGAAGCAATTAAATAGTTTAACGGTTCGTATTCTATAATTTTTACCATATCAGGAGTGTTGCTTGTTAAATCTTTATTTACTTAATTTAAATTTTAACTTCACAGATAAAGGGAAGTATGGTTGAGGCATTGAAAGTGTCACTAAACCGAAAGCAATACGAGTTACTCCTAGAGTGCATCCAGTATGCCACAAACTTCTCAAACGGAGTTACAAGCGACTCTGAAGACCTTGATCAAAACGGAGACAGTGAGCCCACATCGAGTATCGATGACGAGCACATAGTCAGCACGACTATACAGTTTTCGGTGCCAGTATTTCAAATAAACCTGCAAAACGAATACCACAACGATTTAATCAATTTAACATTCAAAGACTTTAACGTAAAGCACATCGCCAAGGGCCATGACAAGGATGTGGAAGTAATGTTAAAGTCAGTCCTAATGGAAGATTTGAAATCGGATTTCACATCCCCATTTAGGAATATGGTGACTTCAATAGACCTTGAGAAGAGTATCAAGAAAAACGAACTGACCTCGTCCTCCTGTCCCGACCTACCGAGCTACTTTAATTCAATGAAATCCCGATCTAGTTCCGTGCCTTCGTGCTTCTACGATTATGTGCAGCTGAAGAACTTTAGCGGCGAGAAGAAGCCATCAAACTTCTGCAGAAATAACAAAAAGGAGTTGGGAAAACAGCCGAGGGAGAACCAAACCTTGGTGACTTATAAATCCCATACAGGACGATCGGGTCAGGACAGTAAACTGGAGAAATCCAGTTCGATTCAATTTAATTGCTTGAACTTGGCCATTTGTGTTGAGCGCTGGTATACGATTTTTGACTTTTTCGGCTTGGTTTCCGCCGATAACATGAATCAAAACTATACGGAAGAGAAGAAACTGGTAGAGACGCGTAAGTGACATTGTCTTGACTCAAAATCTGAACTTTAACTTATTATGGTATCGTTTAGATATTGACGAACTCTGCAGTAGACTGAAAGTGTCAATCAGAAGCTTTAACTTTACTCTGATCCGAAACGAGTCCCTTCTCTCCAGGGTGAATGTGTCCAATGCCGTGTTTGTGATTCTACAGGACCACAGATCAAAAATAGTTGAGGGTTGCCTGGGATCAGTGTCTGTTTACGATCTAACCAAGTATGGCAATATTTATAAGCAAAAGTTCCTAACAAGTGGAACGGAAGCGCTTAATTTTGTATACAAAAAGTAAGTGAAGTTTATGAGTAATCTCTTATTTCTCTTTCTCTTTTTCAATCTTTTTAAAAATGTGTTTGAAAGTATGCTACAAACTCTGACTTTGTAGCATTCTCTTAGTCTCCATTTAAAGAGATTTGTATAGCTTAGAGTTTTGTTTATTAATTGTGTTTCTTGGGCAGAAAACTTGTGGACTTGGAAGCACTCAAAACCTTAGACACCGATTCAACGCTACGAATTAACATGGCTGCCGTGCATTATATCCACACAAAACGATTTTCCACTGAACTGCATGTATTTGTCAAGGACCTGCTGCAATTGCAAACGGTAAAAGATATAATTTATTATAATTATTTATTTATTCATTCATTATCCTATCATTTATTATCCTTTTTAATTGTAGCCTGTGATAAGAAAGCTAAAGAAACAAAGTGGCAGTGAACAGAACATGCGTCCGTCGAAAATGAAGCTGGTTATTCAAGCGGACTCCCCAGTCATTGTCCTGCCGGCTTGCTACAACAGAAACGAGGTCATAATCGCGTACCTGGGACAGTTCACCTTAAAGAACAGCTTCCACTTGGCCAGTGATGAGAATATTATAAGCAAAATGACCGCAGCTCCCGATCCAAATGAAGTCCTGGACGTAATGCGCATCGATCTGGTCAATATCAATCTATTCTCCGGCGAAAGGAGCTCGATGAAGGCGAAAGGTGAGCAGGAGAAGAATCGCATTGTAATTGCCGACATGAACTTCCTGAGATTGGGGCAGCCCTTCTTCAACGAATCGTGCTTTCTTCACCTGCAACTGGAGCGAAATCTATCGACGGAAGCCGATCGCGTTTGTCCGGATATAAGTGTCCAGGGAACTTTCTCGAAGCTGAATGGCATGGTGAACATACAGCAGTACAAACTGATTCGGAGCTTTTTAAACAACAATATTGGCGAGCAAACGGATGACATTTACATGAATTACCACAACAATAGCTGCACCTCCATCGAACGTCTTTCCACCATCAACCTGATGCCGAAGAAGAGTGAGGTGTCATCGTCTCGAACAATTTCCATTCTAATTTCGATCAGGATCCTGCTTGAAGATGTATCCTTGTTACTGGCGTTAAACACGTCCGAGAGTGCTGTCATAGAGCCCTTGGCCTGCATTCACTTCTTCAAGTCCATGCTGGAAATAGACTTGTTCAGTGACGGTTCACAGGACATTGACTTAATATCGAGTAACATACTGATTGTCGACGAACGGAAGGTGGCGTCCGGGGCAGGCAATGAGAACATGTTCAAGAATATACTGGAGCCATCGAAGAAGGAGGCGAGAATCGAGAACTCGGTGCAGGTGGAAATCCATTGCCGCAAGAAGGCCAACTTCAGCAAGTACACAATAATGCTCAACAACATGCGCGTATTTGCTCTCATCAGTTTTCTGGATCAGCTGAAGTCGTATCTCCAGGAGGACTCACCGGCAGCCCCCTCAGTGACAACTGTTACTAATAGTCAGGTATCGCAGAAGCCACAGGTCGATACAAACATTTCGACAGAGTTCGTGGTGAACATCACCGACTCTGAGATAATATTGGCCGAGGAGTGCAGTCGCCTGGACTCGAATGCCATTATTTTAAAGAGCACAACCGTGATTTGTTACAAGCCAAACAGCAATTCGGTGCCCCTGTCCCTGGACATTAATCACCTGGAAATATTCTCCTGCACCCTGGACGCCGAGGAGGAGAGTGCTCTCTCCATAATCGATCCCTTCACCTTGAATATTGAGCTGCGTAGCAATTGCCTGAACATTCTCATTCAAAAGCCCCTGAATATCCGGCTTTCCTATGTGGATGTCAAGCTGTTCTCCCGAATGGTTAGACTGCTGCCAACGCAGACGTCGCGGTCGAAGAATGTTATATCGAAGGCTAACTCGGATCTGGAGAAGGTGGCTCCGCTGGTGGCGATGGGCTTCGAGCTATCCGACTGCCTGTACGCCATGCAGGTGAACAACTGGCGAATCAACGATGCTGCTCTTTGGCTGTCGCAGCAGAAGCAGAATACCTACCGAAATCCCGCCCTGGAAATGAAAACAGCTGTGGTGGACGCCAGTCTCATATCGGTGTTCATCATCGATGATTGCATGGATGCGGATGTGCCGCTGCTGGAGGTTTCCCTCTCAAAGTTCCTCTTGAACTACACCTTCAAGACCAAGGATCCAGATCCCAAGGAGTCTAATATTCAGCACTTTAGCCAGGGCAACATTGACACGGAGGCCGCTGTGAACTATTACAATCGGAGACTCAGCGGCTGGGAGCCGGTGGCCGAGACCTGGGAGTCGAATCTAAAGTGGAAGTACATCAAGGGGCACCTAAACGAGAACAAGAAGCGGTTTGAGATTGGCGTTTCTAGCAGGCAAATGCTTAAGCTGAATGTCACCTCCACGTTCATTGAACTGTTCAACATGGTGTTGAAGAACTGGACAAACGATTTCAATGACAACGGGGCCAAGAACTTCAGGCAACGCTCCCCGTTCATTCCCTTTGCCCTGCAAAACCTTACCGGCACGCCGCTGCTCTTCAAGCCCATCTATGCTCCCCTTGGAGACCTAACCTGCTCGGATCTGCAGCAGTTCGAGCTGATCAAGAACTGGAGTTCGGTGCAGCCTAATGAGACGAAGACCTTCGATTTCAGCCAGAAGAGTAAGCTGAGGCACGTGCACTCTCACCAGTTGAATCTACATCAGATCTTTGTGCAAATCCATGGCTGGACACTGATTGGACCGATATCCGTGGACAAAGTGGGTATGTTCTTTCGCACCACCAAGCTGGATTCGCAGTATTCGACGAAAAGTAGAATAGTCTTTGACATATCCCTGATTGGTTCCGCTCAGAAGCTGATTAAGGTCAAGTCCTCGCTGTTCATTGTGAACAAGCTGGACCGGAACGTGTTCCTCAAGATGTCGCTGAAGAGCACGCAAAGTGACGGCCTAACTGCCATCAGTGTGGTGAAGCCCAACGATGAGCTATCCCTACCTCTGAAATACATCGATGCCTCGTTGCATGTGGCGCACAATACGCACAGTGAAAGCGCGGCCTACGAGGAAACGGGATTCAGCAACGATGAACTCCTGTGGAAACTCTGTGGCAAGGACAATACCCGGCAGCTGCTCGTGGGCTACGATCAGAACAAGAGTATATTGTACACACTAGTCAATATCAGCAGGATTATCTACCACGTCAAGGAGCAGAGTTTGCCGGGCCACCTGATCACCCTATTGCCCCCACTGAAGATCAACAATATGCTCTGCTGCGACCTGATGTTCAAGATCCATGAGCATGCCACCGGCAGGATAAACTCATCGGAGAGCGCTAACATCTACAACGTGAACATCTACCAACCCCTCAATCTGAGCATCACACTGGATAACTTCCAGCTATCGGGCCAACTAAAGGTGCCCATGAGTCACACGGGCGTGGTGGAAACAAAACTGAAGTTGTTCGACATTAAGAAGCGGGAGCTGCACCTTCGCATCTCCATTCAGTTTGTTAAGGGCAAGGGCATGGAGATCTACATAAGTGCCCCGGTTTGGATCATCAACAAGTCGGGACTGCCGCTGATTTACAAGCAAGAGGGCACCAATAATACGGCGGCAGGACAGTTTGAGGAGCATGAAACGGCGCGTCAAGTGGCGCCTCTAATGTTCTCGTTCTCCGACCAGGAAGGATCGCCTGCCCTGGAGTTGCGATTGGGTAAAGCATTCGGCTCGAATAACATGGTAAGTCTGCTTAATAAATACTTACTTAAAGTATACTTACTGTGTTGAATTTCTATTGAATTTTAATTAATATATTACTTCCAATGTTTATTGAAAAAGAGAACAGAAAGTTAAGAGTAGGCGAACCCACCTCTCTTTTCATTTCGTTCTTCCTTTAAGCATTCTCAGTTGAACGCCTCCTGTTACGCTCTTTTAATAACCTTATATCCTATATCTCCTGCCAGTGGTGCAAAAGTTTCAGTACGCACAAGGACCTAACTCACCGGGAACTGCGAGCTGAGAACACCAAGGGGAGCTATGCGATCGGTATTAGCGTGAGGCGTGGCAGGGGTCTGTATGCCAGCACCACATTCGTGACACTCTCTCCCAGATTCCATCTGCACAATCGAAGTGGATACCGCCTCGAGTTTATGCAATTGTGCGACATTGTCAACTATGTAAGCTACTATATACTATAATTCAGATATACGCCAGTTCTAAGTGAGGTATGTGGCATTTCAGGATCGCCCGGATCCGCGGAAAATCATTTCAGCACCGATTGATTGCAACTTTGCCTTTCATTGGCCCAACTGGGACCAGGGGCAGTTTATTTGCGTACGCATACCGGATGTGGAATGCTGCTGCTGGTCGAAGGGAATACCCATTAACGATGTCCAAAGCTTGTACATAAATGTACGAAACGAATGGGGCGAAATGTTCTTTTTACGCTTGGAAATCATCTCCAAGGATGCGACATTTATCCTTCTATTTACCGACGCTCGGACACTACCGCCACCGATTCGAATTGATAATTGCTCGGAGGTAGTCATCAACTTCTCCCAGTTGCGTTCCAAGCCAGTTTGGATAACTCCAGTTCGTCCTCAATCGTCATTGTCCTACGTCATGGACGATCCCTTGGGATTGCAGGTCTTGCAAATGGAGGCACCGGGCGGAAACATTATTGAGTTTCCCATCAATAACGTGAACAACATCAAGAAGACGTTGACGTACACAAACTTCATTTACATTGCATTTCACGGTACATTTGAGCGATCGACCAGCGAGGAGGAGAACAGCCCGCACAGGCATTTGGTTCTTGGGGTTCGCGGCCGAAAGGTTGTAATTATGGAAAAGAACTCCGGGGATCGTTCTCAGCTGTGGCTCATGAACTCGAATGGCCAGCTGGAGCACGAGGGATCCACGCCACCGATTCAATCGAATGACGCGAATGCAGTGCGTCTGGTTTTGGACCTGGAGAAGCCCCCGAATCCCATGGAGTTTACAACTTTGGTGGTTCGGACGCCCAACAAGCAGAGGCTTACCACCCAGACATGGAGGTTTGAGAACGGCCGGCTAATGTGTCATGCCAATATGTGTGTTCAGGTAAGACTTCAGTCTAATTATTACTAAGTTGTCATATTAACCTTAAACATTCCAGTCCCGATATGAGATTGGCCTAAGGCCCAACTGTGAAGCGTTTGTGGGCCGCACTGAAGGTATTTCAAATAAGCAAAAATCCATTCCTATTGGACAACACATTGTGGCACAAAAACTGAGGCCCGGCTCCGGTCAATTGGAACTGTCGACGAGAATGGACGGACCCATTTCCACAATAGAAATATGTGATATTAAAATTAAACAGAATTCAGTATTCCTCACTCCCGATTCTCTGTGGATGCACGCTTCCCTGAACAATAGACAGATTACGGATAAGGGCAAGATATCGATCATGCATGAGTATCTGGTGGGTTAAGCACACTATTCTCTGTGTAATTTATAATATGTAATCAATTACTAATTCCAGATCAATGTTGAGCTCGTAAAGGGCATTGGCATTTCCATAATAACACGAAAGCCCTGCGAGGAAATCATGTTCATCAGCCTCGATCACATACACTGCGATATATCGCAGGGTGCCTTGGAGAACTCCTTGGATTTAAACATCTCCTATATCCAAATCGACAACCAGTTGCTGGACGCTGTCAGTCAAATAGCTTTGCATACGCAAACCTCATCCTTGGATCCCGATCAACAGAAGGATGCTGTCGTTCTCAAGCTGAAAATGTTGCCTTGCCCCAATAAGAACGCAATCATTTTCAAGTACTTAACCCTGGACTTGAAGCCGTGCACCGCGAATTTGGAGGAGAAGCTCATACTGAAAGTGGCTTCGTTTCTGGGCTATGGAAAAATCAACAGGCAGAACCTGAGTGTGCAATATCAATTTGAGAACTTCGAGGAGAAGCAAGAGATTTTGCAGGATATGAAGAGATACTATTTTGAAAAATTGAGTATTGGAGCGACGCAGGTAAATATTTTGTAATAACTTTTGATCGGATCTTATAGCAGACCTCGATAGAATGTTCTCTGTTACACTTTTCTTATTACGCTCTTTGAATAACAACCTGTAGAGAGCGATTGAGTTGAGCGCCCGACCTTTGACAGTACCAGTTGGGGAAAAAATCAAATACTCAGCTTATAATGTTACAAATGATCGTTTCAGGTACGTCTCTCCGCCTTCACTTCCTCCAAGTTACCCGTGGAGCTGCATGAAACGAAAAAAACCCTTGGACTCACTCTGATCAAATTCGAGGACGCCCTCATTGAGCTGGACAAATATTCGGATAGGTTACATTTTGAAACAATGGAGGTATATCTGAAGGAAATGAAGAAGCACTACATCAATCAAGTCAAGTGGCATGCGGCTGCGATACTGGGAAGTGTGGATTTTCTGGGAAATCCTCTCGGTTTCGCCAACGATCTGTCCGAGGGAGTCTCCGGACTGATATTCGAGGGCTCCGTCAAAAGTCTCGTGAAGAACGTAACGCATGGCATATCGAATTCGACGGCTAAGCTAACGGAAACCCTATCGGATAGCCTGGGAAAAGTGGTGTTGAATGATCACGACAATGAGACCAGGCAACGGATACTGGAACTGCAGTCCAACACCTCCGGCGGACACCTGGCAGCGGGTCTGAAGGGTCTTGGCTTTGGATTGCTGGGCGGAGTAACGAGTATTGTCAGGCACACATACGACGGTGCCTACGACGGTGGCGTTCCCGGCTTCCTTAGTGGCCTGGGCAAGGGTTTGGTGGGTACAGTAACGAAACCAATCATAGGAGTGCTAGACTTGGCCTCAGAAACGGCCAGCGCGGTGCGAGAAACGAGCCGAGATACTCAGAAAAACACTCCGGATCGAAAGAGATTGCCTAGATGCGTGACCGGTGCTCCTGGCGGCCTTCTGCCCTTGTACTCCAATCGTCAGAGCAAGGGCCAACAGTATCTGTACCTCATCAATCACAAGAACTTTTCGGAAAAGATCATTTCCTACGAAGCGAATCTTTGGAGTGATAAGGAGGCGAGACTGCGCCTCTTGGTTTCCACCGAATTTGTACGAATTTTCTCATTGGTCGACAGCAACCCAACCATTATGCTGGAGTGTCATCTCTGCGAGATACTTTCGTGTCATCCCGTGATCACGAATGTGGGTGCAACGCCATCGACGAGTAGTAGGACATCGTCGGCGCCGTGTCACTATATTGAGATATCAACGAATCTACCGAAAATAACCAGACCAAGGATACGATGCAAGTCGGAGGAGTGTGCTGAGGCGGCATCGAGATGTGTAAGTACAATTTAAATCTTGGTAGTGACCTTTCAGATATTCTATTAGTCCGAATCGGGAGTAATACAGCTCGCTTTAGGGTACAAAAGCATTTGTTGAGAAATACGAATCAGTGATAACATTCCGAATGAATAAAAATCGGTCTTCTGAGATAGGATTAGGGCATATTGCAGGTAGTGTCACCACTACTTTTAAGGGGTTTAGAAAACTTTAAACTAAAGCATATGTTGTTGTTGTTGAACCCTACAGATGAATAATTTTTAGAGGAGCGGACAGAAACAAAAACAGTTGATTTATAAATGTGTTTTTCTTTTGCTTTGTTTACATTTATTTCAAAGCACTTGCTATAGCCGAAACAATAACAGCAATTGCACGGTTCTCACATTTCGTCTAACAGACGATCGGAGATAAGTGGCGCAGCGATGCACTTTTTATCTATGCAGTGACGTGAGTCGATCGTTTGCTCTCTTTCTAGCAAGCGTACGACTAGCCAGAAAAAATCAAAGAACTGTTGAAATTTTTAACTATAGGCCAATCGAAATACCAGGCGAACAGCAAAGGGCAGCAAGTGCCCGGCGATATGCTGTTTATTTTGTTTTGGGCCTTCGAGTAACTGCATTCACGAAATTGATGAGGTGTTGATGGAATTTTCCATTATAGGCGAACCGAAATACCAGGCGAACAGCAAAGGGCAGCAAGTGCCCGGCGATCAGCTGTATATTTGTTTTGGGCCTTCGAGTACTCACTAATCGGAACTAGTTCGATTGGTTCAATGAAGTCGTGAAGTGAACTAGTCGCCCCTTTAAAGTTATTGCATACTTTCAGGGTGAACTACCTAAAGCTTAGTCAAGTTCCGAACCTGCCATAAGTTGGTTCAGGCAGCCGCTATCTAGTATTTCTGTTCGCCTGGTACTTGAAACCACCTGTACAGTGTATTTTTCCTTCGAACTTCTTATATTCAACGGAATGAAATACCAAACCATTGTTCTAAATGTAAAATAACAGTTATTTTGTTCCCTCTATCAGTCACCTTCTTGCCTTGAGATTTAATAGTCGTCCGCTATTTACTCGTTCTTTCCATAAAATTATGTCATCAATTGTTTTTATTGTTTCGGCAAAAAATATGTTCCGAATCTGGAGTTTTCCCACTACAAATTTGTTAAATGCATGATTTCATGTACCAGGCGCTCAGAATGCAGTAGGAGGATGATTAGTTTAGTATAAATATATTTTACAACTGTTTAGTGCTCTCCCGAGAGCTGCTCTCTTTGATTTTTTCTGGTCAGTCGTACGCTGGCTTGACGTCATCGCATCGCTACTCTACTGATATCTGTTCGCCTGTTACACGAAATGTATGAAGCAGGCAGTTATTGCTAATTTTTCAGCAATAAAAACTGCTCTGAAATAAATGTAAACATGGAATTGAAAACATATATAAACGGACTGACAGACGGACATGGCTAGATCGACTCGCAGGCTGTTGATGTTGATCAATTTTATTTGAATACCCTGCAATAAGAAGAAATATAGTTTTTTTCAGCAAAAAGTATTTTTATTTAGGTTTACAATTTTTCGAAAAACAACTATCACATATATTCCATATTGTTTCTTTTAGATAAACTACGCTAAAAGTGTCTTTGATGAACGTGAACATGCCGTTTTATAAAATGCAATAATCCGGTTCGTGATAATAAAAATAAACCCTTTTTTGACAAAAACAGAAAACGTTTAACAATTGATTTTCTTTGGCAATATGTGTTACTTTATTTCCGATGTACAGTGCGCAATATAAAGATTTTATAATTTAAGATTAGGTAACTCGAAACAATTTGTTGGTTCAATAAAAACCCAGGGCGATCCAAAGGCGATCAAAATGGAATCATATCAACAGAATCATGTTACGGAAGGATATGACAGCTGTGTAAGTATTATATATATAGTATATCGGTTGTCATGATGGGCATTTGTAAAATAATGTTTGTAAGCGTTAGTAACGATTATGTATAGAATATTTATATATTTAGTTGATTTAATACTCGGCATTTTTGTAGTGCTCTCTTCGGAACGACGCCAACTTCTGCCGCTGCGTTTGGAGCGCCTGCTCGGTTTCGAGTACTTTCACATGGATTTCCATTTCCATCGTTTTAATTTGCGATGGCGTCAGTTTCGCCAACTCAAGTTCGCTCTGCTGTTCCAGTTGCGCGTTGCAATCCTTGACCGTGGCCACCAGGGTGCCAGTGGCCTGGGTAACGCTACGCGAGGCCTTGGTCAAGTCGGATAGCTTTTGGCTATTGCGCTCGGCCTTGACCTTGCTGGCTATAACCATTTGAGCTGTGCAGGCGGCAATTTCCTGGGCGGCCACAATGAGCTCAAAGTTCTTGCCAGACTCACTCTCGATGGCCTTGTTGGCAGCCTCCACAAGATAGTTGGCCGCCTTGGCCACGCTCTTGGAGGCAGAAATTAAACCATCTGACCACTGGCTGTTCCTTCTGTAAAATTCATTGGCACTCGCGTTTCCTAAAAATATTTATATTTATTAATAAAGAATAGGGATCGAATATCGAGATTGATATGATAAAACGATCAAAAATATCGCGCTCAATATCATATGAAAGTAAATTGTAGTTAATTGTTTTCTTTGGAAACTTACCTTTCTGGGACGCCACAATCTCGTGCTGCAGAAGACGTGACTTCTGGATAAGAATCTTGACGCACTCCATCAAGGTGGTGCAGGAGTCCACGATCTTTCCGTTCACCTCCAGATTGGTTTGATTGTCCTTTTCCCGAGCCTTGGCCAGTAAGTCGATTATCTTGCTGGCAGCATCATCGATGGCAGCGTCCATCTCACGTAGCTCTATTTCGAGTAGCTTGTCCAGGTCGATTTTTTGCTCAAACGTGGCCTTTATCTTCTCAATTAATTTTCGGATATCTGTAAGCTTTGCTTGCACATCGCCTATAGTTTTCTGCCTATCACTGTCTTTCGTTTCATTATTAAGCAGATATTGGAACAACTGGCAGACATCAGAGCAAACTAATGAAGTTTTCATGGAAATCTCTGCGGAAGATAAAGTAAAATTTAGTACCTCGTATAAAGTTTAAAGTTTAAGCATTCTGACTCACCTTGACCCGTCTCAATGGCCGTTGTTGTTTTGTAAATAACATCACATTGATCGTATAGCTTTATGAAAACATATCCTAAGTTCATGACATCGTGAATGCCTTCCGTGGTGGAGACATAGCTTATAGCCGTGGGGTTATTGAATTTGTGAAGCAGGGATTCCATTTCACTAATAATGGTGGGCACTGCATCCAGGGGCTGTTGTTCCGAGTTGCTTAATTTTGAATTGCAGATATCCTTCACCGTTTTAATGACCAATTTCCGGAGATCGCTTAGCTCTGTGCTACAAGCTTGGTAGGAACTTGTTACGGAACCGATTTGTTGTGTGGCCTGCGAGAGTTTTTCCTCAACAGTTGTGAGTTTGCTTTGCAAATCCTCACTACGTTGAGCCATTGAAGTATTGTCCTTGTTTAGTTGTTTCACTGTTTCCTGGGATTCCTGTTTAAGAGAAAAGAAATTAAATTATAGTTTTTTCGTAGAAATGTAAGAATGGGTAGCATAACAGCAAAGGACAACAGCAGAATAGTAACTTCAGCAACAGAAAATCAGCAGGATATTAACAGCAGAGGAGTAACAGCAGAACAGCATAAGAGTAACAGCAAAGATGACCAGAAAAATATTGGTTGCCAAGATCAACAGCAGAGGAGTAACAGCAAAGATGAAAAACAGAATATTAACAGCAGAATAGTAACAGCATCAAGAGCAAAATAGTAACAGTAGCAATAGCAGAATATTAGCAGCAGAGATCAACAGCAGAGGAGTAACAGCAGCAGTGTTGCCATCCTGTTTCGGGACAGAAATTTTCTTTTTTTTATTCCTGCAGGTTATTAACCGAGAGAAAATGACGGAAAAACCCGAGAAAAGCTGAAAAAAACTTGTAATCGCCAACCTTAATTTTTATAATAAAACCGAGTTAAGTTATTAAATCTTATCGAATAAATATTTCAATTTTTATTACCTGCAAAGCTGTTTCCTTTTGCGCCAAGTTATTCTTAGTTTCCTGCAATTGTGAATTTTGTGCCTCCTGACTCGATTTATGTTCCACATTTAACTGCTCAATTTTGGTCAAGAGCAAGGCCTTTTCCGCTTCAAAAGCCCTTAGATTGCTTTCAATTTCGGTTTTCTTGGCGCTTACTTGGCTCTCGGCGGCTGACAGCCTTTCCCTTGTTTCGCTGTACTCCTTATCCCTTTGATCTAAGTGGTTTTTAGTTTGCTGCAATTGCTCGTTTTGGGCTTCATTGTTGGTCTTATGCTCCGCATTAAGTTGCTCGATCTGGGCCAAAAGCAAGGACTTCTCCGCTTCGTAGGCTTTTAAATTATTCTCAATTTCGTTGCTCTTGGCATTTATTTGGCTTTCGGCTTCCGTTAGTTTTTCCTTGGTTTCCTTTAGAGTTCCGTTGAGGTCCTCAATTTTAAGGTAATTCAACCTCAAGTTCTCTGAGGTGGAAGTTATATCCAAAGCTTGCATCTGTTTCTCCTTGACAACATCATCGTATTTCTCCTCGATTTCGTTTTTGATCGTTTCCAGCTGCGTTAATTTCTCCTTCTGCTCCTCAACTTGCTTTTGGAGAGCCAGGTTAGCCTTGTCCTTGTCCTCCACATTGCCTTTGATCTTGGAAATTTCGTTGGTAAGTTCCTTGGTTTCCAGCAAAAGCTGTGAGCTCACTTGCTTCTCCTTATTCAGAGATTTATTCGACTCACTTTGCTGTAATTGAATGATATTATAAAGAGAGTTAAAGGTAGATGAAAACTACTTACCTCTCTTAACAACTGAATGTGTTCATCCCGAATTTTGGTGTAGAGTGTTTTCAGTTTGTTGAATTTCTCCGAGGACAACTTGTGCTTCTCCTCCTCCTCCATGGCTTTTTCTGTGCAAAATATCCATTGGTTTATTATTTTCTTTTATTTATCACAATTTAAACTCACGCATAAGAAGGGGATTTTGGTTTAGCTGCAGCTCAAGATCATCGTTTTGCATCCGAAAGTTGGCACACATTTCTCTCGCCAGTACAAGATCATTGGACAGGATAGTGTTGTTCTGCTGCAAGTCCTGTACATCCTGCCGGTAGCTTTGCTGCAGATCATCGAAGTTCTTTTGCAAGGCCACCAGTTTGTAGGAGAGCTCCTCAATGCCAGCCTCCTTCTCGCTAATTATGCCCTCCAACATAGTCAACTGCTGCTGGGCCTGACTGAACGCCTCCGCTTCGTGGTTGTTGGTATCCACCAGATCCTCGACAACCGGATCGGGTTCTTGGGGAACGTGCACCACTGGCGGTACATAGCTGCTGAAATCGTTTTGTGACTTGAAGTTCGGACTTGTGTCCGGCAACTCCGGCACTGTTATTAAATCCTTGAAATACTGAAGCGGCCGAACATTGTTGTAGAAACTCTTCAGCTTCAAGAACAGTCCATAGAACCGATCTCGATGGCCGGAAACCACATCGTAGGGTATCCCATCGTGCAGTTTAAACATCAGCCGAACGCTCATATCGTACAGAGCATTTGAGTCCTGAATGAGACAGACTATGGGCGCCAGACGACACTGTCCCTGCGGTGTCATCGATGACATTCGGTACTTTTCCATTGAAGAAAATATGGTCTGCTGCAGGGCGATGATTTCCTCCAAATAATCGAAGATTTCCACGCACAATTGGAAGCTGTAATTGAAACAAAAGTTAGAGGAGTCACAACAAAAGCCTTCGTTTTGAAAAGGTATTCCAAATCGATGGTACGTATGTATCTTTTCCCAAAGTTTAAGCATTCTTTGTATATTCTTCTTCGCATGTCTCACCAATAGTTCAAGTCCCGGTCAACAGCCACAAAGAGTTCGGTGAAGGATATGTTCAGGGACCCGGGAAACATTCGATTTTTGTCATGGAAATTCAACTTGGTGGCCAGCAGCTTGCTGTACGCCTGTATACAGCATCCGATGTCATCCTGGAGCAGTCCCCACATCTTGCCCACCTCGAGGATCATTTTCTTGTGACTCTGCGAGTGCCTTATGGCGCTGTCGTGCGCCTCTCGCAGCACCTTGTGCAGCAGATGGGAAAACTTCCAGGCGGTGAATCGGCTCTGCATCAACGGCTGCCGCGAGATCATCATCCAGAAGGACTTGGCCTCCTTGGTCTTGTGGATCATAATAATAATGGAGCGGGCATGTTTGGTTTTGAGCGGCGCCTCCAAGCCATTGAGGGCTTTATTTACGCTGACATTCTAAAAGATAACAATGTTTATTAATATTTAAGCACATTTCATTCAGCAAATTAAGCAGAAGTGACGTGACTCAGACAACTAAGCTCTTTTGTATGTTTAGTTATGCTGAAAACGAATGAATCACTCTTTAAACACTTAATGCTTAAAGTTTAATCTCCAGATTAATAGTTACTGATAATAAATAAGTTGCTATTCCGATAATTTATCTATAATGATATGTTATTTATCTTACATTCCCTCCTAGTTTGATGAATCACTCAAAATTATACATGTTATCTGACTGAAAACAAAGAACTCGCTAATCTGATTATTCTACATAATTTCAAGCCGGTTATCTTAGTTTTTGGTGGCCTGAAAAGGTTGCAAGCCATTCAGCATTCAATGCAGTTTCTATGCGAGTTTTCTGGGTCACCGCCATTCATCATTCACTCCACATTCACACAGGAGAAATTTCCTATTATTGTGCAGTTTTCTTTAAGCTGTAATTCGAGAGATATTGGGGCTCGGCTCTCCCTCTATAAGATCTGGTTCAAGGCTGACTCTGACTTGTGGCTTTAAGTGAATGTTTATGCAAATGTTTATACTTATACTCGGACACTCGAGCGTAAGTAGGTGTATTGACATTTGCGAATGAGAGATTCTGTTCACATCGTGGAGACTATTTATGTGTGGCGACACCCGCACTTTAAAGAACGCTCATTGTGTGGGAGAGTATCAGCTTCTACGGATTTCCTTCTGGGCCATAATACGGCAGGGGTACGTACCAAATGGAAGAATTCCTTCTCGGCGTGAGTTGCCATTGTTTACTGACAAATTCTTGGCGTTATTATTTCCATGAACAATTTCGAACCATTCGCACCGCGCTACTTGTGCATTGGAGTGTACGCGAAAGACATTGGAAGTGTTGTGTGTTATCTTATCTTATCAACAATGTTGCCTATTGTTTTCGTATTATTGGCTACATTTATATTCGTTTGAGTGTGTAAGGTAAAAATTAATCATATAAACAAATGTTGTTTTTGTACTTCGCATAGAGCTGGATAAAACCACGGCAATAGTAATCGATACTATCGAGTGCTTGATATCGATTTGGCTTATTTTCACATCTCTATATTTGGCGCGAACGGAATACTTTTAAGGCAAATAAATTTTGAAGATCTCTTCGATTTATTATTTATTTATTTATTGCTTGTATTAATTTAAGAAAATACTTTTAATATGTCTAATATTATAACAAATTCTAAATTACTTTTGGAATATAATGTTTTCAAATACAAATAACTTACAACAAATTGTAATAAAGTTATTCTAGACTTTGCAAATTAATTTATTTGTTTTCCGAACTAATATCGATTTTAAGAGACAAATTTAAGCTTCCAAAATGAACATTTAAGCCTGTGGCTCATTCCTAAGGTAGCTATTAATATATTTTATCAAATTATTAGATGATTTAGTGGTAAGATTCCTGTGCATGTGAATAGATCGAGTTGTTAACGTTTTCTTCAGTAACTGAGATATCTTTTAAAACTTTATATTTTCTTTTATTTATAAATTAAATGTGATATTCTGATTGCTCACAGCCATCCAACTGTACAGTGTGCCGAGAACAGAATAGCATAGGCTGATTTGGCAGTAAGTAATGGATTTGGTTTTGTGGCGGAACGAAAGAACGAGTTGAATTCTGAACGGGTCTCATTCGATGCTGCTGGTTCGGATTGCCACATGGATACCCCATGCATCCGCACCGATACTGTGGCCGTGCTTCTAAGGCCGTAAGGATTTCTGGTCCATAGGGAGGCGGCTGGAAGTCAGAGTCCATGCGAATGATGTTGTACTTCTCAATGGTTTGATCGTAGAACCCCGGAGGCAGGTTTTTTATTTCTTCCGCAATTGGTTGGGGGCAACAGCTAGGATTGTGGCACGTAAAGTGCTGACCGGGATCGAGAATCCGTATTTGACGATGCTGTTGACAACCAGGACCAGTCCTACAACTATCTCGGGGATCTATTTCGTAATGTTCTTCGAATGAGCTCCCATTCTGAGGAGTTCTAATAAAGGATTGCTGGTAATTTTGTGACTGTACTGGTACACCAGTTGGAGGAATCCCCGCGTATTGCTGACGACTGAAGTCAGAGGGCGGTCGTCCGCAGGCCTGGATTAGATGATCCTTTTCGCAGGTGGTACTTATCTCAAGAAGTATGGTGTTTTTAGTGCCCCTCTCTGGTTTCGTAATCGTGCTCTCATTGCTCCGAAGTCGTCGTGGTTGCATCAGGGTAACCGTCTCCAGAGTTTCCACATCTGTCGTCCTCTGCGTTTTGATGGACTGATTAAAACTACATTCTGGCTGAGCTTGTTCCATCGAGATTGGAGCTAATGTCTGAGTTCCTGATCCAGAATCGGAGATACCTTTTGGATGCGGCTTACACTTACAATCATAGCAGCAATAGGATCGGCTCATTGATAGCTTGGAATCATTCACAACTCCCCTGTCTGGCTTAATTATATTTTCCGGATATTTATAGGCAATTCTAGTGCTGGAATCATTAGAAGATATTCTTGCGACCTTGCGTCTACCTCTACCTTCGACCGTTGTATCGGATCTTGAACTAGAATTATGGGGAGTTGAAGAAACTAATGTACTTTCAGTTTTGCTACGATCAGTTTCGGACTGATTTTTACTGGTAAACGAATCATAATATCCATCCTCTGATTGACTGAGAGAAGCATTGGATCTTGGCTTCCTCTGGCTCCATATGTCACTTTGATCACACTGGCAATAGATTTCAACTTGTGGTCTAGAAAATGAATGATGAGATAATGGAACATATTCTTCCTCCGAGGTATATGAGTGCGGATTCCTGAAATTCGTATTGGGCATGTTGTTGTTGCATATATGCGGATATCTCATTGTGTTTTCGCGATTATGTGGCGAAAAAGCTGCTTTTAATGGAGGTTCTCTGGGCAGTGATCTGCCACCCTGAAGATTACCCCTAATCCCAGAAACCTGGTTTGATTCTGATTCTGGTGGCATTTGAAATTTGTTAGGATTAACCATAGATAAGCGTAGATTGAGCTCTCTCCTGAAATACAAAATGTTTAAAAATAACTAAGTGAATATGGAGCATATCCCACCATTCATCCGGCTGGCAAACATTTATTATTTCCCTGCTTTCCATGCGAAGGGGCACCATTACCATTGGTGGGTTTTGTCTGGCCGTTAATGTGTCTATTAAAACTAAATATTATCTCTTGAAACATTATCTTACCTTGAATTCTGATAATTAGCCGGTTGGTATTCCACTTTTCTAGGACTAAAGGCCACAAAAATATAAATATTAAATTGAAGAGAAGAATTAGACCTACCTTCTTTCCTGCATGTTTAGGTAACCTGGCATATATCTTGATTTGGCAGGGATTCTCTCTTGCTCTTGCCTCTTAATTAGGTACCACTCTTCTCCTCTCTGCTTGGCTTCCATTAAATACGCATTATTTATGCTACAATCCTGAGTTATACAATTCTTGCCTCCGTTTTGCAATTCCAGTTCGCTTTCGCAGCTTTCATCCTGAACCACAAACCTGTTTTCAGGACGAGCGATAGAGCGATATTGAAATGGTTTTTTATATCTATTTCTGTCACGTTGAAGTACAAAGCAACCTGGTGCTGACTTGGATCTCCTTTTTCTGTTAGCAAATATAGGATTTGCATTAGCCGTCGTAAAATGTTTCCAATATTTCGCTTGTTTTCGAGTCATATCTGGTCGCGTATTCATTCCACTCACAGGTGTGGTGCCTAGATAGGGGATGGATTGATCCTTTGAAGTGCACGCTCTACTATTATAGTAAATATTTTCCTTATTTACTGATACGTGATTTGCATGTAATCTTTCCCGAGAGAATTGTCTTTGAAATTGGGAATATACAAGTTTTGATTTGAATTTCTCTGAACTTTTACAGCTTGTACTTGGACCTTCATCAATATCTTCTGTCAAAATTGATCCTCCCGATCTGCGAGACATAGAACCAGACTTAATTGAATATTGTAATGCCAAATCTTCGTCCATTTGGGCACCACTTGGCGGACTTTCTAACTTAGCTGTTTGGCAATCAGTATTCTGATGGGCATCGGAGTCCATTATGTTGTGATCTGTTCTGACCGATTGTGATTTTCTTTGGTTTTCCTCTAAATATTGGTCGTTTGCCTGTGAAAGAGATATGAATCCATCAGAGCTTATGCTGAAAGTCCTATTCGTGAAGCTTATTGAAATCAGATCTCCAGATTGAATAGCTATATAATTATTCTGATTATAAGGAAAATTATCATTTATTTGTGGTTGACCTGTAATTTTTCTTGACGACTCGGAAGAACTAACTTCTGAC
Organism: Drosophila kanapiae; assembly: GCA_008042475.1. Classification (NCBI taxonomy): domain Eukaryota; kingdom Metazoa; phylum Arthropoda; class Insecta; order Diptera; family Drosophilidae; genus Drosophila; species Drosophila kanapiae. Next base: position 106,043 of record VNJM01001108.1, on the reverse strand, counting down.
TCCTTTTCATCAGAAATTTGATATTCATCAATACGAGTATTTGTGACTTCATCATGGCTTAAGCTGATTTGTTCTGATAAACTTCTCCCTCTTTGACATATTGTAACTTGAGTTCTATTTTGTAAGTCACCTAAACTTTGATATGAAGACTTATGCGCTTTCTCTTGAAGATCTAAATCCATGTTCTTTTCTTTCAAAGGAAAATAATATTCCTGGTCACTTTTATTTTTCAAAATCGAGCCGCTAGCAGATTTTATTTCCTTGTTAGAGGCATATATGTGATCTACACCTTGGTTTGGATAAGATAACTCCTCGGAAAAAAACTTCTTTGTAAAGGTTGCTCTTTTTCCATAAAATGTATTATTATAGCTTGACTTTCTGCCTCGTGAAACGCCATCAAATTGGGGTTCTTTTACCGCCATAGTTTCTTCGCCAGAGTTAAAGCGATTACCTCTCTGGTTTTTTTCCTCATAATGCCTTTGATTTTTGCTAACTGGGGGCTTGTTTCTGGTTAATTGAAAGGAATCGATGGAACACCGACATATTTTAGGAGTCTGTGAGTTTAATTCTTGATCTAAGCTTGTGATGCTATCTTCCGAGTAAGTTATATTAGCTTCCGATCTCTTCATAAAGGAATTGGAATACTCTGTTGAAGAGGATATCTCTACTACAGGCTCGTGTGACTGGCAGTCTTGCCGATATTGCTGCATATAATGAGGCTGGTACCCTGATCCTTGTATCATGGCACTTGAATATTCAGGAGAGACCTGAGGACACCGGCCAAAAGTAACGGATGTCCCTCTATCTGGCTCGGAATCAATCCATTCACGTTTAATCTGAATTTTCTTGGACTTATTTTCTTTAACATTCTTGTTTGGCTTTGGTAGCTCTTTGTGAGAAGTGTTTTCTTCATTTTGAGAATATTTTGAGGAACTTTTTGATGTGACACTTGTTGATGTAATTGATAGGGTTTTTTTAGGATTCTTTCCAGGATTTTTATTCTTAGGAGGTGGGTTTTGTACTTCCCTTATAGAAATTATTGAAGAACTTTTTGTGCGACTAGCTGTGGATGTTGTTGACTTAGTACATGGTTTCTGTAATTCTTTTAGAGAACTCCTTGAGAAACTTTCTTGGACACTTGTTGTGGATGCAGTAGACTGGGCTCTTTTAGGATTCTGTTTAGCGTTTTCGGTCTTAGCGGGTGCTTTCTGTACTTTATTTACGGAACTCTTTGATGAATAGTTTTCTGAACTTGTTGCAGATGATTCTTTTGCTATAATCGTCGGCTTCTGCTCGGTGTTATTGTTGTTAGTAGCTGATTTTTGTAATTCGACTCGAGAACATTGTGAGAAGCACTTGTTAATGGCACATGTTGTCAGTGAGTTTGGTAAATGTTCCAAGCTTGCGCTACATTTTGAAAATGGTTGAATGATTTTTTCCGGGGCTGTATTTCTTAAAAACTCATTCTTACTTTGTTCTGTTGAAGGGAATATGTGCTCCTGAGGCTCCTGGGACTGCCAGTTTGGCCCAAATCGTTCATAGCCGTACCCAGGAAATTGTGGTTGTTGATATATTTGAGGACAACCTGTTGGGTGCATAAAGTAAGGCGGATACCCTGATTCCTGAATCATGTCATTGGGATATTCAGAAAAGACCTGATGACGCCGGCAATAACAAACGGATGGCATTCCAACTGGCTCAGGATCTATCCACTGACGATTCTCCTTGAATTCATTCGGTTCCATTTCTTTAACAATCTTTCTTGCCTTTGCAGACTTCTTTGCCTTTTCAACCTTTGGTTGTCTCTCTTCTTTTGTAGCTTTCTTTTGTAGATTTCCCTGAGAATGGCTTTTGACACAAGTTGATGATGTTACGGATTTTGATTTCTTAGTTTTCTTTCCGGTTTTTTTATTCTTAGCAGCTGGTTTTTGTAACTCCTTTGCGGAACTCTTTAAGTATTTTTTTTGGGCACTCGTTGTGGATGTAAGTGATTTGATTTCTTTAGGTTTCCGTTGTGCCTTTTTGGTCTTAACTGCCTTCTGTTCTTCATGTAGGGAACTATTTGATGAATTTCTATCTAAACTTGTTACGGATGATTCTTTTGATATTTTCGCCGGCTTTTCTTCTATGGCTTTCTCCTGCTCTTGAGGTTCCCAGCTCTTTTCCGGCTTTTCTTCTATGGCTTCCTCCTGCCTTTGCCTAACATTTGTGGACTTCTCGGCAAAGCACCGAAATTGGCTACTTTGTTGACCTTCAGTGGATTTGGCTGCCAGTTGATTTCTGATCTGTTTCAGGCAGTAAAGTACGGGGTCAGAATCTTTCTCCCCAGTTTGAGTAGCTGTATCGCAGGGACAGGGACTGGGGCAGAGACAGGGACTGGGACAGCGACATTTCTTTCCTCGCCTAAGACGGGTCTTCTTCGGAAGCGAGCTTGTTGCCTTGGAGGTTGAAGGTTGTGGCTCTTGTGGCTCTTTTGGCTCTTTTGGAACGGGATCCGGCAGGGCATTACGCAATGTCACACAAAAAGGCATTCCAATTTTTCCTGCCTGTAAAAGGGTTTTACTTTGATAGATCTGTGTATTGGAATTGCCTGGGAATTCCTGCAAACCAAATAGATTTTGCAAGCTTATAGGAAAGGGAATATTCACGCGAAAGGGTAAATTGCATTCGAACCTATTGAGAGTTTTGTTAGAACCCGCTTGAAGGCTTCTCTACTTGTGGTAACTCACCAAACACCATCACCGCCGTAGGATTCTTGGGTAATAGGTCCCTCAGTCCGACTTTCCGACAATCTTGTTGGCCACTTTTTGTCCACTAGTTTTTTACGCTTCCGCTTGGACCTCATAAGAGCCTTTGAATCTGCGTCTTGTGGCTCTGACTTTGATTTATATGACTTGATTTTTTTATTATTTCGCTTTGTTTTAGAGGGAATTACATTTATCGTCGAGCCACAATCACAGCTAGAGGAACAGCCTGACATCAGGGAGTCTTCGTGGCAGGTGGTACATATGCAGGATCTCTAAAAATTGAGAGAATTGTGCCCTTAGAAGCTATTGAAATCTCTCCAAAAATTAATCACATACCTTGTTTTTCTGCAATCCCAAAGATCTATCAGAATCAGACCTATTACTTGATCTATGGTTACTTCTTTGGTTGCCGTTTTCCTGGTAGTCTTTCTTCAAAAGATAATTCGTTTTTGAGGTATTTTGGACCTTGTTTGAGGTGGATTTTCCTGCAGAAGTTTCGGAGATACTTGTAGTCCTTCGACACTTTCGGGAACAGCAGAAATCAATTGATTCTTCCGTGGTTTCTCCGGGATCCGCCACTATATGGTTCATGTTCCGGCGACAGCACGAGTGGTGGCATCTCTGCATACCGCCAATCACTTGATTTAAATTACAGATTTCCCAATTAAAGCTAATCCGTCGCTCTTATCTTTAATTGGAAATCTGTAATTTGAACAAAACGAGGCGTAGGGGCTTCGATTACAGCTTTTCCCTTGAAATGTCTGGATAAATTTGGAATTCACAATATATAATTTCGAAATTAGATAGCAAACTGACAAGTTAATCAAATTGAAAACACGGAAGCTAAATCAAATTTAAACTTTATTCGTCCTCAATTTTAAACGGAAGAATTGCACAACTAAATAGTTCATGATCTCTCTCTCTCTGGCACTCCATTCGTAGGATATCTCACCCAGGACTGGCATCCTGGGTGTCCTTGGTAAGCTATGCTACGAACTTCAGTGCGATTTCAACGGGGCCAGCAACGCGGCATCATGAACCGCATCTGGGCATATCGCTGGCAGCAGCAGCTGGGGCAGTAGTTCGGGGCATATGGACACTTATTCGGCGGGGAAGGACTGGGTGTCTGATTTGTATTCAGATTCTGCTGGCAAGGATATGATGGCTGTTGTTGCTGGCAGGGAGGCATATAATGTTGCTCCTGCTGGCAAGGCGGCAGTTGCTCCTGGCAAGGAGGAAGTTGCTGCTGGCAAGGAGGGCGGTCCCGCTGGCAAGGAGGGCCTTCCTGCTGGAAAGGTGGAAACGGTTGCTTGCTAGGATACGCTTGCTGTCGGGTCGGAACTTGTTGCAGGCCAGAAGGCGATTTCTGAGAAGGGAAAGGTATATCCTGTTCCTGGTAGCCTGGACTTCGATTCGGCATGGGCAGAGGCACTGGATACGGGCCACGCTGACCAGAAGCTTGGGAAATTCGCTGAGAAGGCTGAGATACAACCTGCATCGGTTGCGCCTGTAGCTGATCCAATGGCAAGGTGTCTTCTTCCAGGTTCTCATCAGCATTCTCTGTGATGTCTTCATCCACAACCCGTTCCGTGGCCATGGTATTCATGAACTGTAGCTGGAGCTGCACCTGAGCAATCTGGGCCTGGGCTATCTCCATTTGCTTCTTCAGCTCCTCGGCCAGCATCTTGGTCAGGCAGTAGTTGTTGTCTTGGATTTGTGAGGGTTGCATCTCTTGATTTTGCACTTGAAGTGCCATTTTCTGTTGATCCTGACACTTGCTGCATAATTTTTGGGCTGCATTCTGTCTGCAGTTCGAGCGTTGTTGTTGCATGAAAGGACGCTGCTGTTGCATCTGAGATGTTTGCCGATTGGTACGAGAAGGTGAATATTGCATACAAGCCAGTTGCTGTTGTCTGTAGGGAACTTGCTGCTGTCTGCGGGGAACTTGCTGTTGTCTGCGGGGAACTTGCTGTTGCATGTGGGAAGACCCAAACCAATTCACATCCTGCTGCTGAGGTTGCTGTTGCTGCTGCTGAGGCTTCTGTGTGTACATAGCCTGTCTGCACGTTTTGCATGGAGTATCCACTGGCAGGTCATCGGCATTGTCCTCGTCAATTGTCAGGTAGTGTTCCTCGGTCACCTCGCAGGAAGTGACGTATTCCGCTTGGCGCATGACTTGCGGGTCCCCATCGCGGATGGCCACCACATTGCCGCAGTCGGGAACGGCGGCCTTGAACCACACATACGATCCTGGGCAATTTCGCGATGGATATTCCCCGCGAAAGCAGGGATAAATCCTACTCTTCGTTTGCACGGGTTGCTCTTGACAGCTTTTGGGTGCTATAGCATCTGTGGGCTCCTTCGAGTCCTCCTCTGATTCTTGTTTTATTTCTCCTGGCTGCGTTTCCACTCCATCCCCTTGTGCTATATCCTGGCTACTCTTTGGTGAGATACCTGTTTGGCTAGTTCTTTGGGAAATATCCTGATCACTGTCCTTCGGGGCCATACTTTTTAGGCTACTTGTTGGGGAATCCTGGTTGATCTTCTCGGAGCTGTTTTTCTGGGAGCTCCTCAAGCTGCTCTTCTCTGAGCCCCTGTTGGAGCTCTTACCGCTGCTATTCTTGGAGTTCTTTTGGCTGTGTCCAGTATCCTGGATGCTTTGATTTGATGCTTCCCGGCTTCTCTTCGGGCTGGGATCGTCTCCTCCCTTGACCCTTGAAAGCTTCTCCAGTTGCTCTTCTCTGGCCTTGGCCTTGGCCTTTGCAGATGCCTTGCGGCGCCTTAAGAACGCCTCTACTGAAAACGAGACAGATGGCCTTACCGGTTCCGCGGCCCTCGAAGTGGTTCGCTCTCCGGCAGAAACTTGCCTCACCGACATCCCTGTTTGCAATCTATTCGGAGGTTGGGTATGCGTCACCTTCTCTGGCACCTTAAGGGATATGCTATCTGCCCGCACCCGGCGACGAATTGTGGGCGCACAGGAGGATGGGGATCGAGCAGACTCCGTGGCATGTGTGGGCAGGCTGTGGACTAGCGTTAGCAGCAGTTGTTTTCCGACCTTTTCACTTGTCCGCTTTGCCTGGAATTCATTTGGCCTGGATGCCATCGCCTTCATCCGCGCAGGACTGCCATTGCTCCAGTAGCGAATCTGAGGTTTTTTTCTGCCGAGCATTGCTTTTATTTTTGTTTTAAACTATGCGAGTTTTCAATCAATTTTACAATGCTTCCGCTTAAATTTGCTTTACGGCATGACACCAAATTTAGTATTTCTATTGCTTTCAGTTTGAAAGTTGATGAAAGGAAAGGTGGGTTCTTCAGTTTTAGCAAAAGGTAACAAGGTCCAAGGTGCGACCATTAAATACCCGGTACTCAGTTTTTTTTATGCCTCTTTCCAAGGTGTTCCTATGACATTTACTTAATTTACTTCAAATTATCTTCATTTTGAACGGAGCACCCATTAACTAGAACCTAACTGGGCCAACGATGAGATTAAGTTCTAAACGGCTTTGCTGCCTTGCCTAGTTTAAAACATCAGAAATGTATTAGGTTTTAATTTTGTATGTACGATTTTACAATCGATGTTTTTTTGTAAGCCCCTCTTATGAGCTGACTTTCTTGGTACTTTGAACAAGAAAAAGAGGTTTTTACGTTCGAAATGTGGGGTCGGTGTCTGAGGAGATGCAACAGCTGTAATGGAGGGTAAGCTCAAGGTAGTTCAGCTTATATTCGGCTCTTATTTCTCTTATTTTATAGTTGTGAAAATTGCTGTCGCAGGACCCGTTGCAATCGCTCCTGCTCGGTGAGCTTTCCTGGGGAGTTCAAAAACTTCTCGGAAATGATCCCACCTAGTTTTCTTCAGAAGCAGCCAATGCCCAGAAAGAAGAAATGTCGGGAAAAACCTAAATGTTCAACTCAAACGACCGAGTGCCTGACTAAGGCAGATTGTTGTAAGGGCAATGGGCCGTGCGAACCAGAATGTCCAGGCGCACGCGAAGAACCAGGATGTGTGGAAGAAGCAGTAGTAACAGGTAGTCCGGAAAACCCTCCATCAGTTACAGGAGTCCCTGGAGATCCTGGATCAAGTTATTACGCTCAACCAATGGGATTCGGTATGCCTTCATCACCGTACAGATGTTTTGAAATGCCCTGTACTGTGTGCTTACCAATGGATCCAAGCGGTTGTCAGGAATTCAACAGAGGATTCCCAGTGGCTCAAATGGGATGCCTTCCAGCAGCAGGACTGCCCACTAAACGTGTGCCTCCATTTAATCCCTGCACTGGACAATATTACCAATCTGAAAAGCCCAACGAGGCGTATCAAAATCCGACGTATGAACAACTTTGTCATGGTTTTACCATGTGCTACTGTCCTCCTAACCCTTGTTATCTACAAAATACCGGAGACGGAACAGTCTTTCCACCGCCGGCGAATATAAGTCCTGTTCCTCAAGAAAACCCATCGGCAGGTCAAGGGTATCAAAGTGATAATAGATCTAAGCACAACAGGAAGCCTACAAAAGGAAAAGAAACAAGAGGAGTATCCGTCGATCGAAACATAGCGATGGTTCCTGGCCAAGTTCCTAACCAGCAACATCAATATAATCCCTATAACTTTGGGCAGGGGGCATATGGAGTTAATCCCTACAACTTCGGAGCAGTTAATCCAGGACAAACATATAACGGGGCTACAGATAATATAAATAATGGCGGAAATGGAGTTCCCAAAGCAAAGTCATCGGCGACTGAAGTATCTCGGGCTAAAAAAAGATTAAAGGATCAAAGAGAGGAAAAAGAATCGAGAAATAGAAGTGTATCTAAGGCATCCGAATCGAGAAAAGGAGAGAGATCCAACTCAAACGGAGTTAATCGATGTGGAGTTCCCCAAGCAAGGCCATCGCAGAGAGAAGTATCTCGGGGTGACAAGAGATCAAAGAGTCAGAGAAAGGAAAACGAAACGAGAGATAGAAGTGTATCTAAGACAACCGAATCGAGAAAAGGAGAAAGAGCCAACTCTAACAAAGCGAAACGAGTTGAAATAAATATGGAGCCTCAGCGTGTTTCCCAAAATATTCCATTTTCTGGCCAAGTCTCTCAAAGGTCTAAGTCCCTAAATAAACGAAATGAAGGTAGCGAAGATCACAGACCTAGTTTCAATCGACGTAATACCCCTTATGTCATCGAGATATCAAGAGATTCCAGAAAAGGTAATCGGTCAAACTCAGCTGGCAATGAGGTCTCCCAAGGTAATAAAAGGTTAACGTCTTCAGGCAAAGAAAACTTTGCAAAAAAATCAGGTAATTTCAAGCAAACTCAAACCGTTGACTCTGATCCAAAGAGAACCATCAATCCGGATCAAGATCATCGTGATAATACCAAGACACGATCGAAAAAACGAAAAGAAAATCCGTCGGAAAACCAAGATGATTGTAACTTGCCCGTTTATCAGCAGAGTGTGGGCATGAGTTTGGGACCCTCAAATCTGCACTACGTCGCCGATTATCCTTTACCCGAACCCATCCATGTTAGTCAATTAGATTCCACTTTGAACGAGCCACTCCCAGGAACTGGGAACACCTCTTCTCCACTGAGGGAGAAGGGAGTCCCCCAAACTAGAAGGTCAAAGTCGAGTACGAAAGAAGCATGCAAAGAAGTGTGTGCATGTAGGGGAAATCCGCCAAAAAATCAAGAGATTCGGTTTGACCCCAACGTCGAATGCTTCTATCCTCCATGCAATGAGGGCGTAAGATCGCCGCAGCTTCTCAATCGGTGAGTTTAGTGTCACCAAGCTCGACAACTAGTTCAGCTTCAGCTGACATAATTATTTGTTATACACGCACACACTCACCTTGTCTTTTGTCCAAAATGAAATAGTAACCAAAGCAGCATCAGCGAGCCTTTGGATGATCTGCAGAATTCGTCCCACCTGCTAATGCCGCATACGAAAAAGCGTGCGGTTTCGACGGCCAAGAAGTCGAAGAAAGTGAACTCGAAGGCCACCTTAAGAAAGCCCAAGATGAGCAAGACAAACTCCGGCAATGCATCTGTTGAGGATTCACCACCTGGGACAGGGGCGACGTCAGAAGACGAGATTGTGACGTCAGAAAATAATTCTGAAGAGTCGGATAGCTGCGAAGGCGAGCCTTCGGATCCCAATGACTATGGCGCTAATCCTGGCCCACAGACGACCTGCTGCAGACCAGCCAATGATCCCAAGTAAATATCGATGGAGTCCATTGGGACAAGGGGAATTTGTAATAACAGTTTTGATCACAGTACAGCCGCCGAGTGCACCAATAGCTGCTGGATGCCATGTCCCAGTCCCTGGCCCTGTTGCTGCCGTCCCTACAGTGGCTGCTACTACTGCTGCGGCAACTACTGCAATGGCTGTCGCAATTGCTGCAATTACCGCTGCAGTCCGTGCGGTCGCTATTGTTGCAGCCGGCAGTCGCCCGGCGCCCAGACGCCAAAGGATAAGCGTTCCGACGGCGGTGTCGACAAGAGATATCTCCAGCGATATCCTGGCGGCACTGCTGCGAGCTCCCCAGTTTATTTTAGCAATCCGCCTTTACCCATGATCAGTTGTCCAATTCCGAGGCCTTCGACCATGCCCGGATATTGTCCAACTGGGCCGCCCCAATTAATCTCGCCGTACAGTGGACGCTGGCGCGCGGACGAAATTCTTTTCAAGCCGAGGTCTTTAAGTCAAAATGCCACCTGCTCGCTCCACTGACACCGACAATCTTTGTCATGTCTAAATTTTTCGTTGAAATATTTCAAAACTTACACGACTAAATAAACAATTTCTACAAAGTCACTTGGTAGGTACAAAGAAAGTAAAAAGAATAAGATGCGTAACGCGAATATGCTTTTTTTGACTTACCATATGCAATTCGTATTGTTAGTTACGTAGGGGTGTAAATATAAGTGGTAAGAGTCAAATTTAAAGACTTCTAAAAAAGCTAAGCTTCATTTTGTACTAGCCACGTTTTCAGTACCATCCAAAATCGTCGAGGAAGGTCTCGAACATCCCTGCATCCCTAACTAATAGAAAGGACAGTGATACTGCTGATATCCTTCCCTCTTCTGTCAAATAGACAGATAGAGATTGTTTGTTTGGTCTTTTTGTTGCAAGCTATAATTTTAAATGAATACTTATTATCTGAAGTGAGTTTAAGGAGGTTATTGCTTCCCTCCTAGCTTAGAACTCACATTCTAAGCAATTTTTTAGACAAAACACAAAAATATGTTGTAGATTTTCCTTAGTACTTTTTTATTAGTTCAAATCTTGAATTTCTTTTTCCTTTTATACACTCTTGTCTGTGTTTCTCTCTTTTGTATAACATACATATATATATATATATGTAAATACATATATATATAGATTTTTTCAAGTTTTCTTTGTGGGCTTCGGTTTTGTAGAAAAACTTAAAAAGTTCTTTGTCATAAAATTAAATACAATTTGAAAGTGGTTTGTTTTAGAAAAGAGACCTAACTAAAAACTATGAACATAGCACACATTGTAAACATGTTTGTGTAGTGCAGCCATTAATATTGTATGTTTTGTGTTTATATAATAATAATAATAATAAGAGGGGAATATATTAGATTGTTAAATAAGAAAATAGATATTACAGCTAAATGGGGGGAAATTCTAGCACATGATATATGTATGGATCTGGGCTCCGCAGCGCTGCTTCCTTTAAACATAGATCTAAACTGAGTTTGGCTTGCATATTGCCCTTTACTGTACTTTACTTTACTTTAGTTTATGTTATGCTTGCTTGGTTAGCTTTCGTGTTGTACATGTTAAATGTAGGTTTATATTATAATGGTTATCTTACTAGCTATATGGACTCCTTTATCCGCTTTTATTCATATTGCATCCTGCACTTCGATATATTAAGCTTTAACAATTATGGTTGAAAATTAAATAGAAATAAAAACAAAAACTACCTACACTTTCTGCATAGCTCAAACTATTTACATTGGACAGTTTTGGTTCGTGAACGCCAGAATTGATGGGTTTTGAGGATGTGAAAGGTTTAAATTATTTGTCGGTATGTCTATTATTTATGGATAAGTGTAGTTTTTGTTTCAAATCACATTTGTTTGCACTCCCAAACGAAAAAAAACGGTGAATAACTTAAGGAAATGTTGTTGTTGTTGTTGGTTGTTGCTGTTGTTGTTGTGTTGGTGAAGATTGGAATAAAGCTTCGTCCTGCCCGGCAACAAATACCTCCTAGGCATTCTCAACGTAGATGTAGCCATGCTGCTGCAATATGCTTAAACGCTTCTCAACAGCATCGCGATCTAAATAAATAAAATCAAAATAAATTAATATATCGAGTTTTTTGGTTTTTCACTTTTCCAACAACTAACACTTGTTCAGCAGCATTTTGTCCTGCGGGTGAGTGCACTTTTGCACCAGCGAATGAAGCAGAATATGTGCCGTGTTGTAGCGCTCGAAGCAGTTTTTGGTGTTCTTCAGTAGCTCATCCAAAGCAGCCGCCTGGCACTGTGTTTAATAATTAAATTAATACAGATTATAGAATATTAATAATTTATATATAGATATTAATATGTATAGATATTATCTGAACACTTAGGTGTTTTCTCTTACCATATCCAGTGCATAGTCGTACAGAATCTTGTCCGCCGTAATATTAAATGCATTCGCCTTCTGCAGCAGGCCGGTGCCATTGAGGCGCTTGGATTCGAACAGCATGCTGCGGTATTTGGCGTTCATGGTGAGCAAAGCTGCCAGAGAGATAAGGGATACATTTTATATTCTGCTTGGAAGAGTAACTCCCGCCATAACTTACCATTCTTCACATTGGACGACGGCTTCAGCTGGCCATTGCGCAGCTGCTGGGAAGCTAGATTCATGCCGGACGAAAGCAGCTGCAGGCCACGGACGAGCAGCACCAGGCGCTCAGCTCGCTTGCAGTGCTCCGGGGCGTGTGGCGGTATCTGCTGGGCATCCGCCGCCGCTGCTGCTGCCGCCGCCGACTGACTACCGGCCACCATGAGCGTGGAGAGCGGTGCGCAACGGGAATCGGCCACCTCCTGGATGCAGTCGGTCAAAGCCAGCACAAAGTTCAGCTTGGACAGTGTCTCGTTGTGCTCGCGATCCATCAGCGTCTCCTCGGAGAGCTCCGGTGCCTGGAATGCATGTGGCTCGACGCCACCACCGCCGGCTCCAGTGTCCAACAGGCTATGCAGGCCACCGGTGGCGCCCAGCTCGGGCAGAGTGAACGCTCGCGGTCCCAGCATATGGTGCTGATTGTTATTCTCCGACCCACTGCCCGCCGAGCCAAACGATCCCAGAGATCCCTGTGCCACCAGCATGGTGGGACTGCCCAAAGTGGGCAGCTTGGTGAGTGCTGCGGACGGCAGAATCGGAGAGCTGTTGCCGCTCCTGCGCAACGGCGATTGCGAGTGCCCCGGCGACACCTGCCAGGTGCTCGGTGCCTGCGGCGGCGGTGTCTCCGACAGCGATCCACCCGAGGCCGAGCGCATCCTCGTGGGTGGTGTTCCAATGGCAAACTGCACCGCCGGCGGTGAGATCGAATTAATGTCACTACTCACACTACTCTTCCGCTGATCCGGCCGCGGCTGCTTCACGCTAATGGGCTGCGATCGGGGTATCTGCTGGCCGCCAAGAGTGGCCACCGTCAGCGGAACAGAGCCCTGCCTGGCCGGAGAGCCACTGACAGTTGCATTGTTAGCACCCTGGCGTCGGGCCGGAGCCGGCACTGGCTTTGGCTCGGAGATGGGCAGACTGCTGGGTCGTGGCGGACTGGATTGATTCTGTTGCATTGTCATCGGGCGCTGGCCACCGGAAGAAGCGGGCTGAGCTTGGGCCTGGGCCAGGCCCTGGCGCTGGTCCTCGGGCAGGTTCTTTGGCACCAGCACAAAGTCATCGGAGTCCTCGTGGGAGCTGCACGATCCGCTGTTGTTCTCGCTATCGCAGAGCACGCCCACATTGGTGATGGTGGCACAAATGGCCGGATTGGCCACCACGGAGACTGGAATAAGGTTAAGCAACAAAGCTAAGCATGGAGGAAATAACTGAAAAGAAGTTATTATCTTACCCGTATTCTCCTCCTCTTCGAGGGCCGCCTCCTGCTCCTCACGCTCCCTCTGCTCCTGCTGCTGCTCGGCCAGCTTGACCAGGTGCAGTTCCTGCTCCAGCTGCTGCTGCAGGGGGCTCTTGGCCTTGGCTGGCGGGGTACCGCCCAGCGGTGGCATGTCAACTGCAAGAACACCACCACTCTTAGAGACTCGCCGCCGCAGGTTGCTGCTTGTGTGCTCACCTGGCGACGATGCGGCCGCCTTCTTGCCCTGAAGGAAGCGATGCACAAAGAAGCTCTCGTACGAGATGCGATCCTTGGCGTTGCGACGCAGCAGGCACAGCAACAGATCCCTCAAATCCGGCGACACGCCATGGGGTATCCTTAAGAGACCCAAGAAATTAATCATATAATTTACAGAAAAAACTAAAAGAGATCTTACTTGGGCGCCAAGTTGGCGTTCTGCTCATAGTAGAACTTCAGCTCGTTGGGCGTTTGTGCATAGAAGGGCGCCTTGCCCGTGAGACACTGATAGACAATCGTGCCCAGCGACCAGAGATCCGCCTTGGAGTCGTACTGCAGCGACATGATTACCTCCGGTGCCTAGAGAATATAGCGATGTATAATTATAGGATCTGTAATTCTGGGCGAGCATCCTAGACTTACCATGTACATGGGCGAGCCGCACAGAGTGGCTGCCATGGCGCCTTCGTTCAGAAAACGTGCAAACCCGAAATCAGCTAAAATATAGAGTGTTTCATAAAAATATTAGTAATCCGTGAGAAAGACTTGTCGAACAAGTTCCAAAGTTATATCTAAAGCTACATCAAAAAAGTAATTATACAATTTGGTTAGAAACTGGAAAATGGAAAGTTTTTTAAATCACAAAAACTTGTTTTTGTTTATTATATTGTGTGCTGATTATAATAAGCAGATTAGATGGGATCAGCTTACAAGCACATACTTTTATTAAGTTGTCTCTTTATTTAATTTACTAAAAGTCCAAAGTTATATACTTTTTACTCACCAATTTTCAGGGTTATCTTCGATGGAGTTGGCAAGGTTTTGCCATAATTGTGCGATAGCAAAATGTTTTGTGGCTTGAGATCACGATGCACAATTCCTTTGGTATAAAGTGCCTTCATAGCACCAGCTGAAATTTAAGAAATATATATCAGAAACTAAATAACAAGGATTTAGAAGTTCTAGAAATTACAAAGATTAACTGCATAGAAATAAAAGTATAGTCTTATTTAAAAAACAAGTAAGGAAAGCTAACTTTGAGCGGATCCGAAGTTTTGATACCCTTGCAGAATATGCAATTTTTGCTTGATCGGTCCTGGATATGTATAACTAATTTGTTTATATTAGTTGTATCTACTTTTAAATTAAACCAGCATTTTAATAGCACAAAATAAATCAAATAAGCCTAGAAATATGATTTCTTTGATGAAATCCGATCTTACCTAGTTGTACGAGGAAGAGTCTAACGGTGTCCTCGCTCAGTATCCCCTTGACACTCAGATAATCCGCCAGATCGCCGCCATTGCAATACTGTAAAGAGAAAATCACAAAACAGAAAGAGTGAGTAGAGTTAAGTGAGAAAACTCAATTAAGAGTGAGCGCAAGTCAAGAGTTCAGTGCGCACATAAATAATCTAGACTACGGAGACCCCCAAGGAACCCCAGGGACCCCATATACCCCGAAGACGAAATCTCAAAGCAAACCGCGACCCATGCAAATGAATTAAGCTCAATCAGTGCGAAAATGCAAGAGCCTCGAGATTCAGTATGGCTTCGTCTGCATCTTCATCTTCCAGCTGCGGGTCGGTCTTTTGTCCGACATTCAGCCAATTATTGAATGCGGCAGAGCAAGGTCACTGCGAATATGATTTATGGCAATTTTCTGAATCAAGAACTGGAATTAGGGAAATGTTTCGCTGTTTCTGGATCAGGCAGCCAGCCAGCCAGCTAGCCAGCTGCTTTTGCATTGTCGCTTATCCAACAAAAGGTTCGGTTCCGGTTTATTTCGGCAATAGAAAAAAAACAATACTTTGAGTTACACTTGGCCACTAAAATATGCGGTGAGTTATGGTTATTTTAATTAATAATTATTATTCTAAGAAGCTAACTTATTGTGTTTGTTGCTATTACGATTACAAGACTAAGATTACAAAGAAAACACTATAGACTTTCAAAAGAACAAACACCGTCTTAGTGATAAAAAAAAATACTTAAAAAAGTTAATTAAGGCAACAATTAAATAATAAAAATATGTAGAAAATACAAATATTATAAATTGTTTGTAATAATGTGAACTAGATACTACTACTATATTTATATACTTCTACTTTATAAATAATTATCAATTTTAATATAACATTAGTTTTTTTTTGTATTTATTTATCTTTGAACAAGAACTATAATTATTTGTAAAACAAATTCTATTCGATAGGCTCTAGTTCGAATTTATAACTCAAGATAATAGTTTAGTTTAAAAACGACATTTTCGATTGATCTGAAACTTGTAGTTAATATTCTTGAGACTAAATTAGAACTCCCGGGACAAACATTTTTTTATGGCAGTGTAAAAGAACCTTAATATTTGACTTTGAAAACTATATTGTGTAAGCAACCCTCGCAAAAATGTAAATCAAGGAAACCCCATCTCTAGCTCTGCCTCTCTTCTCAGGCAGCAAAAGCTGTCCGAAAAATGCCGTTATTTTGGCCAGAGCAAGTTGCCAAAAAGGATTTGTGATTTGGTGACCTTGAGGCTGCCAATCAAAGACATGACTTTATAGTTTTTCATACCAGCACGCAGCACACCATGCGCATGTGTGTGTTTGTGAGTTTTTATGGATTTTTCGTATGTTTTGTTTTTCATGAGAAAATATATGGACCACTTACAGTTTAATGAGCAAACAAAGCAGGCAACAACAACAATATTGGGCAATTAAACGGCCAAATTGATGAAATGACAAAAGATTTCACTTGACTCACCAAAGCACAGAGGAGAGACGCAACGAAGAGAAAAGAACACTAAACAAGTCGTTGACATGTAAAGTGACAATTGCAATTACAATAAAAATAAAAGTAAGAGTGGAAACGAAATGGGAAGCGTTTCTCTTTCTTTTCAGATTATTTTGAGCAATAAAGATATGTGCAATACCAGCAGGAAATACAAAAGTTATATAAATTCCCAGCAACAAGTGCGCATGAGTCAGCGATTTATTGGAAAATGCACTCGATCTAATTAAACAAAAAAACAAAAAACATTCGGGCTTTTTCATTAAGAATGGGAAAAGAGAGATAGCAAAGCTAAGAGAGCGAAACTCTCTTAAGCTCCGCAAATGCATACTTTCAACATTTTGAGCTTGACGCTTCTGCGGTCTCAGCTCATTCTCTCAACGACGCTCGCGCGATACGCACGCATTAACTGTGAAAGCTGTTAGTCAGCGGCAACAAAGAAGAAATCAACGAAAATAAAACAAAAATACTAAAAAATTAAAAGCGAAATTCGGTGCTCAGATTTTGACGTGATTTTACAACTCCCAAATCTGGTTCCTTAAGTAATACATATAAAAAAAAAACAACGCGAATCGGTATTCCGAGTAAAGGCAATGGACTAAAGGTCAACATTTTCTAGGCGATAAAAAACAAGGCATGCCGCCATACATACGATTATATACATATACTACATTGTACCCAGCAATCAACAGAGAGTGTCATCAAATGGAATTAAAACAAGCGCTTAACTTAGTACTCGCAATTCAGTGAATCAAGTGCTTCTCCCCCCAAAAAAATATAAAAACTCAAGTCACGTATCTGAATAATTCGGATTAGTCACTGGCGGTCTTTATATTCCTGTGAATTATGTAAAGAAATTCTTAAAGGAATCATTATCTATTAGTTCAAACAAAAAAACACCGACAATTAGTAATCAAGTTTTTCCAAATCAAAGTTCACAATTCCACATAACGATCGAGATTTTTCTAAAGTTGAATTAATTGTATAATCACAATTAGTGTTTATGAAATGTAAAGAATTTCGAATAAAGCCTTACTCATTGTTAGTATTTTTTCTAAAAGGTTTTGTCTGTTTTATAACAAAAGTTTATGTCCCACATTATCTGTTTAATCAATAAAAGTTCCAGTGAATATATTTCAATAAAATCACCAGGTTTAAGTCAATGATGAAATGAATTTGTTTAATTTATTAAATGATTCCATTTTTTATAACATTTTCAAGATTTTCAATAACAATTAATTATGTGAATCAAAATTTAGTGTAAAAAAAATAAAAACAATGAAAAAAGAGAGCAACTGAAATTACAAATGGAAACTGATAAGATTACGAATAACGGCTAAACATTAAGCTAAACATTGGAGAGATTAAAATAGAGAGGAAGAGGCCCGTAAAGGAGGCGACTGGTTTGGCGCCTGGGTGGGAAAGAGTCAGCGCCTGATGCGGCACGCAGCCGTGAGAGACTAACTCCCACTCTCTCCTGCTCACCCACTCGGTCGCTCTCTCTTGAGCTCACACACATGCAGTGGCGTAAAAACAATTTTTGTGGGGGGTATCATGTTGAAAAATATATTCAAAAATTAAACCAGGTTATCTCAACCATTTCTCGAAGAGGGGTATATTAAACCATAAAAGGCAGCCCCTCCTGACTACGCCACTGCATGCACGCACACCTGTCCAGGCAGTTCGCTGCATTTGTTCGCAATTTCTCATTTGCTCATTTAAGAGCCGACCTGCGAGTGGAAAAGTTCGTGCGAGCGGAGTGATTTTATAATTTTTGGCAAAACACAAAGCAGCCGGCTAGCCCAATAAAAAGTAAATAATACCAAGTGAAAAGTGAAAAACAACACAGCGCATGCTGAACGAATAATATGAATCTATTTTCAGCTTGTGAAATACAAAAGAATATGAAATGAAACCCACCAAATAAACACAAAAATCAACCACAAACCTTGCGAAACCCAGTGAAAAATCAAGAAAAGCAAAGCAAAAGGCGAAGCGCCAGCGAATAAACAAATAATAAATCATAATGCACGTGTATTACAAATTTGGATTATTGCTGATATTCTTGCTAAGCGTAAGGTAAAAATCAACTGTAAATAAATATATGAAAAGCGACTTCATTGCTAAACAAATCATTTGAAATTCGTATTCGAGAGTGACGCAGGGTTCGGTCGGGCATTATTATAATAAATTTGTATTTGTTCGCAAAGAGTCAGAAAACCCCGAAAAGGGAGGAATAAAATAAATAAAAGCAAGGTACAAAGTTTTCATTGAGAAACATTCAAAAGTGATTAATTCAACTCGAATCAGAAATAACGACAGGTGAACCCGTACAACGGGACTTTGACCCGTTCACCGCTTGAGATACCACCAATGCCGAACGGAATACTCAGGCAATTGGGTTATAAAATAATAGCAAACATTTTATTGATAGACCTCGGCAACAGCTCCTCTAATTGCATGACTTTACACTCCATATATGTACCTATAATCGTATCGCGATCGCATAATCTGATAAAAATACTAACAATATGCGCTTGTCCGATAATTTATACCGTTATTTCTTATCAAATGTGAATTCGCTTTGAATTGCTAAATTCGAGGGCACGAAAATATCGAACCATTGGAAATAGCACAGAAATTTACAACTGTCTCGGTTTTCCTGTTGTTAGCAAAGAATTTATGACTCAGATTTGGCTTAGCACCACTTCCTATTTAGCTAGGGTACACTGAAAACAAAATTACATAAATATAATGATACATTTTTCATGGCGAGTTTGGAAATTACAAGGAAAATTACACAAAAACATTCTTCTGAAAATGTATACTAAAGATACCTATTTGGAAGGTCTGGAAACAACTTTTTACAGTTTTCTCTGTCTTTTTATAGCAAAATAAAGGCCACTTTGAAACCTTTTCAATATCAACTTTGTTTGGTTCTTATAACACCATTTATTTCAGTGTAGGCAACGACTTTTGTCCTATTGATTTTTAGGGCTTTCCTTCTGTTCCTTTCACTTCAAATTAAATCGCTGAAAGTAGAGTGCTTTTAAGTGCCGCATCCAATTTAAAAAAAAATTCCGCTTCAAGTAGTCAAGGGAATTAACTCGCAAGTTGACTAGGTCGTCATGCTTAGTTACTGCTTACAGCGATCTTTCGCAATAGCGATAAGCTGCAGTTAACTGAAGCCTGAAGGCAATTGGGTAATGTTCGATTTAATATCTTTATTAACCGGTAGAAATATCTATCCATTTCTTATCGCTACTCTACAGTTAAGATACACGTTTCGCCTTCATATAGAATCGTTTATTCGGTCTAATTTAGCACTTTTATGGCCTGACAAGTATCTTCAACAGTCATTGAAACTTCACTCAACTGTCACGCAATTGAAGAGACTTCTAAATGGCGTTTTTAAGACTCACTTGAACTACTGTTCCACCCAAATACCACCCCATTGCCCCCATCTAGATCCGAAGTCACCAAAAGCAGGATAACGAACGATTTAGAATCAGGCGACTCTGAATCACAAAAAGCAAACAAAAATAAACAAAAGGCAAAAGTGAGAGTAACGAAAACGTAAACTAAAAACCGGTCAAGTTGTCTCTTTTGCCATGACGTAAACGGGTTTTGGCTGTCTCGTTTTTACAGCAGTGATTAGACAGTGCATCTCAGTTCTATAAGGCGGTTTTCAAGAGCATTTAAAGGAGTGTGAATAAGTGATTTAATAGACCAGAATTTAAATAAGGAAAGGTATTTTATTCCGTTAATTTATTCATTCAAAAACTCCACTTCATTGAGTAA
Source organism: Drosophila kanapiae (assembly GCA_008042475.1). NCBI lineage: Eukaryota > Metazoa > Arthropoda > Insecta > Diptera > Drosophilidae > Drosophila > Drosophila kanapiae. Next base: position 86,396 of record VNJM01001108.1, on the reverse strand, counting down.
CAAATTGTAATAAATAACTCTTAAACTTACTATGTTATACTATTATAAATTGTTTCATAGTAACATAATATTCTTCCAAAAGGACATAGCGTGGCATAGAAGTTTATAAACTCTTTTTTTCACCTCAATGCATGAGCTATTAGTTTGTCCCCAGCTGTATGTAGTAATATGTATGTTTTTCAACATATGCACATATATTCATTCATGCTCTCTGGCGGACCAAACATAAACAAAAGCGTATAATGATAGTGGGGAAACCGGAGACGCCGACACGAGCAAAATTATCACGAATATCACGAATATGTGTGCTTGAAGCGAGAGACGATGGCGTGGCTATAATAAAATAGGTCAAGAGCGTTTTCAGGACAAATTAGCGAGGTGTGTTTGCCTTCAAGACACACGAATGATGTAAGCGTGTTCTGCTTAGAACTGCAAATCTAAAGCCAAATATTGACAGTTTTTGGGGGTTTTTTGGTAAAACGACTTTGCAAACTCGACAGCTAATTGATTAAAAAGTAATAGGATTGCATTTGGAAATAAATTGATCAGCATTTTGTAGAGGCATTACCTTTTTTAGATTTTTATAAAGAGATCTTATAATGTTGTTGCTTATATTTTCCAGCATTAGCCACACAAATGCCGCTCCAGCGGGCAGTGAGGAGGCTAAAGTATTGCCCATTACCGATGAAGATTATGACTATAGCGATGATGACTACAGTGACGAAACGACGGATAAGGAAGTGCCGGAGACGGCAGAAAATAGACTGATGCCACAATATTCCTCCTCATCGACCACAACTACATTTCGACCAATATTTAGTAAGTCTATATAGCTAATCCCTTGCTTTGTCCTATTTTTTAACTTTATTTAATCCGCTTCTAGATATACCACGACGCAGCAACCATGTCCTGGAGCCCAGTTGTCCTCGCAATTGCCTTTGCCTGGAGGACTTCAAGTTCGTTCAGTGCACGAACTCCCATTTAACCCATGTTCCCCTGGATTTGCCCAAAACGGCGGTGATTATCGATTTGAGCCACAATGTGATTGCCGAACTGAGGCCCGAGGATTTCGCCAATCTCTCAAGGGCAGTGGAAATTAATCTTAACCACAATTTGATCAGTCACATAGACAAGGAGGTGAGTTGTAGATTTACGTTAACTAATATTCAGAAATAATACATAAAGTTTGCATTTTTTAAGGTCTTCCAAGGCTCGGAGCGTTTGCAGCGACTGCGGCTGGTCAACAATCGTCTGACCAAAATCGATCCCGACACCTTTGCCGCCGCGAAGGAACTGTTACAGCTGGATTTGAGCAATAATACGATTACCCAGCGACTGGATGGATCGTTCCTGAACCAACCGGATCTAATCGAATTCAGTTGCTCCAACTGCAGCTGGACAGAATTGCCGGAGCAGACGTTCCAGAACATGAGTGCCCTGCAAACACTCCGCCTGAACAACAACGATTTCAAACAGGTAAGAAATTAAGCGGCAAAGTTATCGCACTATCGTTGGAGACTGCTCCCACCGACCGTCTATCGTTCTATCGATAGTTGGCGCAGCCCCAACACAGCTGTATGTGCTCCCCCCTACACCATATAGTTGTCCCACTCTCGCTCACAGTCTGATTTTTCGCTTTTCACTTGACAGCAAATCAATACGAGAGCTTTCACGCCGCTTAAAAATTTAATTAAACTGAAGCTGCCGGAGCTGGACCAGGCGAACATCGAGGAGCTGTGCAACTTGCTCAAGTCCATCGACAACATCAGCTTCCGGCACTTTGATGTCAGCTGCTACGAGCTCGTGTTGGGCACTTCCTTCAACGAGAGTCTGATAACGGCCACGGATCCGCCGTTCAAGCGGATTACGGGTCTGCCCACAGTAGGCACCAGCACAGCGAAGCCAGCCACCGCAACTCCGGCACCGCCACGAACTGGTAAGCATTGTTAAAACAATGATGGGAACGAGGGGACTTGATAGCGCTTCATTTTCCTCAACAGCGACTCGCAATCGGAGCCAAAAAATGAGTAACAGCACCGATGTGGTCAAGGCCGGAATCATGAGTTCGGTGACCGAGAGCAGCGTGGAGACGTCCACCGAGAAGGAGAAGCCCTACCAGGTGCCCATTTCTCAGGATACCATCAACACGCTGCTTATCTGTGAGTGAACCTATGTTTAAATACAGAAACAACCAGTTTGTTGAAAGTCACTGAACTCTAACTAACATTTTGCTCCTCTTTCTAGGCATCATGACTCTGGCCGTGATTGGCATTGTCATTGGCCTCATTTGCCGCAAGGATATTGGCGGCATTAAAACCAAATGCTGCCGCACTAGCAAACCAAAGGAGCCAAAGGATCAGGTCCATCCCACTGAGGAGATACCATTGAATAAGCTAGCCTAAGAGAACTTTCCAAAAATCAAGAAGAAACGAATCCTATCCTCCAGTTTTGACACACAAACCAATTCCATTTTGCCGGCATTTTTGCTAGTTTATAATTAGTTAATTACTTTGCGTCACATCTAATTGTAGTTTCTTCTCCACGCACAACAAGGAATCCTTTTGTTAGGCTCTAGTTAGTCGGAGTAGGTTAAGCTGCCTGCCTAGTCGCTTAGCGTTCTGTTCTTTAGGGAAGCTCGGGAAATGGTATCCCAGGCCACACACACAAACACCAAAAACAAAATCACACACACCCCGCACACACTCCTGGCTCTGTTCTAGGCTTAGTTTCAGTAAGAAATTTCCATCGCAACACTTAAATTAATGTAACACCTAGCTACTTTAGTCCTTAGAGCTGTCTTTAGCTATATATATTTGTATAGACTTTTGCCAAAATACAATAAAAATAATTATTGTAAATAGTAAGCAATGGGAAATGTGTTTTTATTATCTTAAGATGTCAAATAATTGAAATCGAATCCCAGAAGATAACATTATTTTAAATATGATTATTTACTCAAGCTATAAGCATGTTGTATATGTTTGTGTAGTCCTCGTTATCTTTGTTTACTGAAACCAGATACTTCCCTGATCCATCGGAAAGCCGACACCTGATAACCTTGATTGTTATCCCACACTTCTGCTATCACATATTTATCCCCAGACAACAGACAACGAATTAAGCAACAAATAAACATCGTAAAATATTGGCAAAGATAAATAAACAAGCAGTAGCCAACGAATTGTGGGAAAAACGGAATGGAATAGCACGTGGCCAGTGGCCACAGTGGAGAACCCAATAAAAATCATCAAGACAACACCAAAACGAACCGATTACTTTCGGGGAAACGGTCTCCTCCTCTCTCGGGGAGCCAACAAATTAGAATACCAGGCAGGCCAGAGCAAACATGGCGAATGGGGCCAAAGTCAGGCGATCGAATTGAATAGCAGATGAAACACTCCCTATCGCTACACCCCTATCAAGCAGCTCCACCTATGACGATGGCATGCCATCGCGTGGCCACAACAATGTGGCTGTTGGAAGCCGAACTGAAAACAAAACAAAAAAGCAACAGATTCGGTTTTCGATTAGGTTTTATTTTGAAGGCACCTTTACCTTGGGCTAGAAACTTTTTGAATATACTCTGTCTTTTAGAAAACATCCTACTTTCACTTTGAATTTCGGTGGCTTGATAAATTCCCCTTAAAAAGGTTTTAGGTATAGTCAAGAGTTTTGACAGAAACTATCATTAAGGTTTATAACATGGCAAGATTATATTTAAGTTTCCATTATTTAGTACAACAAAATCGAATACTTTTGAATTATAAACAGACTATATATTATATTTCTAAGGTTCGGTTTTTAGTCAACTGTTAATTAGATAAGCTTGTTGTAAATGCAAATCCATTTTCTCGACTTCTGTAATTTATCGAAACTAGAATAAATAACAAAGTGCTGTTAAGCAAAGAATTGTGCTGCAAAGCGCAAGCACTAGCTATTGGGAATTTTCCGCTTTTAGCTGTCAATTTGTCGAGCCGAAAAGGAGTTAACAGGGAGTTTGGGATCCTGATATTGAAGACCGAGTAAACCAAGTTTTCTTACTTTATCTGTCCGAGAAAGTTTAACAGAGAAATAAAAATAAGGCAGTCCAGTTTAGGTCTCAAAAAACGGTGAAGGAAAAGTACGATATTAAAAAAAACATCCAATAAAGTTAATTCCAATTACTTACTATCATTAGTTGTTTAAATATTAATGCCAGAAGAATATGTCTTTATCAAAGTCTGTTGCATAAATTCCTTGATAAATGATAAAACTAATCTACAAAAACCCGTGTGCACCTATTTTTATGATTTTGCATTCCCGCTCTCCTCTTACCCTATTGAAATTCTAGGGTATTTTGTAAGAAAACAACCCTATCCAATCTTATCAGTTCAAAAAATACGCGCAAAAAAAAGTAGGAAACTAATTCTCGTGGCACGGGCATTTGACCTAATTTCAAGATAATAGATTGTATATAAACACCGAACACTGGCCGCTAAAAGTACGCAAACACCTGTAACCCAATTTAAGTTGAACAAACTTAAGGTTAAATATACATTAGCTATCCATCGTACGCTTGTATGGGTGTAAATTAACAAAATGCGTTTCAACAAAAACAGAAATGACGAATAAACCAACAATAAAAATAAGAGGAAAACAAACAAAGAGGAAAAATAAATGGTAGCATAACGTTTGTTGGGATTTGGATCACCAATCATATAGTAAACCAGGTCACTATAAATACTAGTTGAAAGTATATAGTATAAATTATATAAATAGTTTATAGCTGTCTGTATTCTTCAATAAAATATTAAAATAACCACGTACATATTCCCTAGAATAAATCATGGCACAACACTTACTCTAACAAAGACTATAGGCTCATTGAAGGTATATGCGAAAATCCATTAAGATATAGGTTTAAAAGATACAGGTTTCAATGAAAACGCATTCATAAGTAGCAGCCATTCGACGCCAATCGTTGGCCATTCTATTCCCACTTTTTTTTTGTTTACGAATTCATTTCGCAACTTCCGCAATTAATGGCGTAGCAGTTTTGGTCAAGAAAAGGAGGCCTGAAGAGAGTGCACGGGGGTTAGCCATTGGGTGGGAATGACGTGAAACTGGCCGACGTGCACTTTGCAATTCCCACCTCTCCCGCAGCACAATCATCAACTGGACTGACTCACACACGTTTTAGCCATTTAATATTTATGTTACTCTCGCCGCTCTTTGCGGTTAACTTTATGTTTGTATTTATAATTGGTAGCTCACCTCCATGACCAGGCTGACGCAATCCTGCGACTCCTTGCAGTCCAGCAGAGCCACCACATTCTCATGGTGCAGTTCGGTGAGCTCCTTCAGGATCTTGATCTCCTTGCCGAGCAGGTTCTGCGTCTTTAGCTGCCCCTTCTTCGTGATGCACTTGATGGCCACCGGCATGTGTTTCTATAAGAGTCACAAAAAGAAAGAAAGGCAGGAAAACATTTCATTAATACTTAATCGAGGGTTAGTCACACCAAAGTCATTGAACGGCCAACCGAATTATAAACCAAAGTCAACGAAATGAATCAATTCACTCGCTTTGGTATTCGTTTGACATAAAATTAGCAAAAAACAAAACACACTGAATGCTTGGGTTAAGGTTTCGCCTTTTTGGATTGTTTTGAATGGGAAGCACAAAGGAAGTTGTTTGTGGGAATGATGTGCATATTTGTGTGGCCAAAATAATAAAGTTATTTATCGGTCATTTACTCAAGAAGCTATTTGGATGTTTACTTATGGATTGACCGGTTTTGTTTTTTATCTTTTCACTTATTTTTCATTGTGGTTTTTTGTTCTAAGATTATTTAAATGTGAGATAACATTGCATCTGTACTATAACTTCCGAATAATTATATTACCATTAATATAGTGTTGAATTTTGGTAAAAGTAATTATATATGTAGAAATTTGGTTAGAATCGGAGAATAAATAAGGGAGTTATTAGACAATAGTATTAAAACTTTCTATTTGCATCTCGCTCTCGCTCTTTCTCTCTCCCCTGATGGTTAGTCTAGGTTCAAACCATGTTTTTAACTGGGGTGATTCAACATTAAACTTAATTATGTTAGAATACTTTTGCCCTTAAGGGGGTACGAGGGTCTGGAAGCACAAAAAAAGCCCTATTTTCGTGAATTTTTTTAAAAGAGCCCACAACAATTTTACCAATTTTGTTTATTGTACTTGATTGAACATTACTTGAACAACATTTTGTCAAAATTTGAAGATAAAATATTTGAAAGTGAGTTGTTAAGGCAGGTTTGAATTGCACCCCACCAAAAATAGTGTCCTAACGGTAGGCAGAAAATCTCGGTCAATTTTTATCTGAAATCAAAAAACCAAAGTTTTTCTGTTAGTGTATGTGTCTAGCTTGTCTTTGAACGAAGGATTTTTTTTTTCATTAAAAATTGAATTTTTTATAGCGTTTTTTATAAAAAGTGTTATTTTTGGCATAAATTTTGGCCACATTTTGGCTTATAAAATGCGTTGTAATTGAACAAAATTAAAATCCTTCGTTCAACGACAACAAAAACATGTCTAAAAGAAGTGTGCAAAATTTGAAGTTGATCGGTGCAATAGTCGCTGAGAAATCTTGACTACCGGCTTCAAAAAAGTGGTTTTGAGAAAAACGCGTTTAAAGTTTTAAAGCGGAATAAAACAGGAATAAAACGTTCGACGCGCTGGGCTTTAAATTTCTCTCATTTCTACAGTTTTGCTCGGATCGACTTGAAATTTTCAGAGAATATTCCTAATGAGTTGTACAATCGAATAAAAAAATAAAAAAAAAAAACGATTTTTTCAAGTTGCCAGACCCTCGTACCCCCTTAAGGAAAGCTGTCCTGAATTTTATAAAAATCATAATGAAGGACATCTAATATATAAACCTGCCCTGATTTTTAAATGAATCCCATAAAAGGGCATCTAAAATATAATATAATCGTTTAAAAATAATGGAAATGAATTAAAATCGATGCATTCAGTTCATTATCCTCCACAGTTTCACACTTTCCCGGTTGGTTCATGCAATAAAATCGAAAATTTATATTTTTATTTGGTACTTTGTTCAGTCTTCGCAGGTCCCTGACCTGCCTACTAAAAGAATGTTTCAGAGAGGGCCTGCAGTTCCTCTGACGAGAACGAGAACTCCTGCTGCTGCTGCAATCTAAATCCCATAATCTACGCATCCAGCTGTTGCCATAAATTTGCCTTGGAAATGTTTACATTCTCCTTAGGCAAATGTCTTTCGCCTGCTTCAATTAGCACGAACCGAAACGGGGAAATGCAAATTGTGATCCCAGAAACAGCGACGGCCCTGGCAACGTGTTGGTGGGTCTCGCTCGGTTAGTCGTTATTATTAGATACGCAAAAACGCATTCAACCGGCGGGCAGACAAAAAGGGGACAGAGGGAAAGCCCATAATTGCGGTGAATAAGATTGTTTACTCGAGCGCTCGAGTGACGAACTTGGCCGGGACCTGCAGGCCAAGCAGTGCTAACGGGTTGAGTTAACCGGCTGAATCGCTTCACTGATAAGGCCGACGAACGTCGTTTAGTGCACCTTGAAGCCCTGCTCCTTCACCCCGTCGATTTCTCCTGGATGTGATCACCTTATTTGCTTTTAACTTAGCAGGTGACACTGACTCTTTGTCTGTGTGTTTGCTCGCTTCGCCGTCTGCCTCTGGCTAAAGCTCACAACAAAAGACGAAAGTGTAAATTTAAACAAGTTTGCCTACTACAAGGAAGCACAAACATGGATAGTTCTATAAGGTATCGAATAGAGTTTAATCTGCTCTGAGCATGGTTTCCAAATAAAAATAATCCTAAAAATATTCATTGGTTTATTAATTAAATGTGAATTTAATCAAGTTTTAACTGCATGTGTGTGGTAAATCAGGTTCTAAGAATGTTGATTTTTACTAGTAGTTAGTAGTTAAGTTCTCATTATTCCTATGTTTTATTATTCCTACTTGAAGCCTGTGTTAGACAGACACTCAATAGGTTTCCTCATGGCATATCGTATCACCTCTCTGTGTTCACGTGTTGTTTGAATGGAAATGCCAATCGATATGTTCTCTTAACCCTCATAATCTCTCGCCGTACATGCACAGATGTATGCTATTTATACAATTTACATTTATTCTTTAATATTCTTTTTCTGTAAGCTGCAAGCAAACAAGCTATTCTTGCTGCTTCTGACCGATAACAGGACCCATGCACTTTTGTTTGTTTGTTTGAGACATAATCTTGATGTGAGTTCAACTGCATCTGTTGTCAAGTATCTGCCGGTGTTTGATGGATGCTGAACCTGAGACCTTTCCGAGATTACAGCAGGGCATCGGTGGTAAAATATGGTATTTACATACTAATAAGAAAACATTTTGAAGTATAGAAACAAAAGCTGTTTCTTTGTCAAATTAAGAACAAAGCCTAAGTTTCTGGTCTTCCACAAAAACCCCACTTGTTAAAATGACCATGCAATTATAAAAAAGCATGAATGGCGTTTGCTTTAACTCTCATTATATTTAGCCTTTTACGTCACTCCATAATATTCTGTTTGCCTTCTAGTCGTCTAAGATAATAAAATCGCCAGAGATTAGATTACCCATAAAAATAAAAAACAATTGCGGACACCGGGCAGCGGAAGCCATGGCAGTTCTTGACCCAATCACCTCAATCATCCAAGCAAGCTAGCGTAAACTGTGTCAAAAGCGAACGGGAAAGTTGCAGGCACCTGGCACTATAAGGAAAATGGAAAACGGGGAGAGAGCGACCTCCGACTCCCGGGATCTCCAAGCCTCGATAGGTGCACCGAGGTTAGTTGGATATTTTTCCATCAATCAACAAAAACACACCCGAAAAAGAGGAAAAGGTTCAACGAACCGGGTGGAGGGGGCTCGATAAGGCGAATCAAATTTGTTATTTTCTGCGGTCTTAAGGTGCAACGGCCCCTCAACTAACAACAAGAAAGGAAAACATTTCTTTTGGCCAAAAATAGCTAACGAAAAAGATAATAATTGCGCAGAAAATGCGAGAAAGAGTGAAGCCAGAGACAAAAGCAAGCAAAGAAAAAAAAAAAGTGCAGCACCTCTTCCAAAGGCCAGGCCAAGCCGAGTATCGTCGTATCTGATGGATACAAAACAACTTCAACTGGTTTGGCGGGTGAAAATGTAGCTCTAGTCACCGCCGCCACCGTCAACTTTGCAAACAAATCGCGGAAATTCTCATTTTTTTGCGACGCAAAACTTTTATTTCAATACCGCATAATTCACGCCCGATCGGATCACACGTCGGCCGGCAAATTTATATAGAATACCACCGATCTGGTCTCAGCTCCAGAGCCAAACTAGTTCTGTGTGAGTAATACCTTGGATAATTGCTATATTATGCTGGAAGATGTCTGGTGGCGGCATTTGCTGAATAATTTATTGGTTATTTTCGATTTTTTTTTCGGTCTGCACGTGTCTAACTTGTTCCCATCATCACGAATTAGAAAGGTGATTTCTACTTAATGGGGCGGGTTCCTTTTGTTTTCGATTTTTAGCATTTGACTTCCGTTTATTTGAGTTTAGATTAAAATAAAACCAAAGGTGTTTCGTGAGTTTTAAACAAGGTTTAAGCCCTATTAGTTTGAATAAGCTCTGTAGAACTCTGTGACTGTAATTCCCAAATAGTTTGATTAATTAAAACTGTTTAAAACATTCTAAAACTGTTTATTCAAACGTATTTCTTAGTCTTTAAGCAAACTTCAATCCTGATTACTTTGGTTAAGCTATATTTTAGTTCTGTGTTACCCAATTAGTTCGAGTCATAGTCATAGATCTCGAATACAGTCCAGATTCCATTTCAAATGAATTGAAGATTAGTTTTATAATTGATTTCATGTGGCATTGAAATAACAGCCTTTTATAAAATACTTATTAAACTTCAAAGAAACGCTTGCTAATCATTTTAATAGGGGCCTGCCCAGAAGCTTCACTAAGACATATAGCTGATTATAAAGTAATTTAAATCACTATCACTATATAGTAGATAACCCAACGATTAGAGCGATCTCTATCTAACTCAATCTTTCTCGAAACGTATTTTCAAAGCCAAATACAGCAAATGAAGTAGAAGGCGGCGACAAAATCAAATGCAAAATGCAATTGCATTTTCGCTATGGACAAACAAAGTGTATGAATATGCAAATGCCTTAAATTGAGAACCGAGAACCGATTGCACAATCGAGCTCTGTGGCTGGAGGGGGCGGACGGTCTGGAAATACAATAAACATTACACGCGCTTAGAACGTAATATTTGCATGATTCCGCCCGTAGCCGTAGCTTATGCAATTGGCGGGCGATAAATCGGAGCGTTCGTTCTGTGAAATATGGAAACACGTGTCGTCTGGTTTTGCACATGCCAGCGTATCCGCCAGATAAAGATTGATGGCTTCATTCATGATTGTTAATGGAAACTAACCAGACAGTCCGTACTTGGTTGGCACTGCAGCTGACATTTATTTTCGGAATCGGATCCTCTGCAGAGGATCTCCTTTTGTGAGTATCTTACCGGTGTGTATCTCTGGTGCTGCACATGTCACACACACAGAAACACTAGTTCTTCGACTATTTTTAGCGAATGTTCTGCTGCTGCTGCTGCTGCTGAGCACGTGCAGACAAAAGATACATTTCTGGAGATACAAATGCCAAGCACTCCACGTTGCCTTGTCCTTCGAGCTGCTTAAGTAACCCCAGTGATTACGGCGATGTTAAGTCATGGAAAGAAATCGAAAACCGGCGGAGCTCCAACAAACCAGTTAAGCGAAATGGCCATAAAAGGAAAGACGCGGGAAGTTAAGTCCATACAACTCGCATTCCGACAGTCGTCGAAACGGATTCAATAGTTTTAAAGCTAAATAAAAGTTATATAGGTATTTTGAACTTATAATTAAGACAATAAAAGTAAAACATTAACTGCTTAATTACTTTTAAAAAGTTTAAAAACAATTTGTCCCATATTACGAGCCAGGGTTCGAGACTTGGCTAACCATATGAGGTGAGTGGTAGAGCGAGCGAGATAGAAATGTTAGGTTTAAACTTTCTTAACAATTCATAAGTTTATTACGCGATTGTAGTCAAATTATCAGACAAATGCATATATTTACTTTATACCGAGTTCAATATTGCCTGCATAAGATTTAGTTATAACAGACATAGCCTATAATCTTTCCAAATCTATTTTTTTACTTGTAAAAAAACCTAATTATTCTAATGACAAATGTAATGTGATAAATTAAAGTAACTTCAACGAGATCTGATCCCTTTGGGGATTTCATTACATGATTAACGATCATCAAGCTCTGCTATCTGACAAAAGAAGAATAAAAACCGATATGAAAGAAACACCAAACGGAAAAAAACCAAAATTAAATCGACTCTCGATACAGATCGCTAGTGAATAAAGGGGAGAAAGAGAGGCCATTAATGACAGACCTATGGTGACAGAGATGGAAAGGTTGGGGGTGACATAGAGAGGGTCTTACGTCGTGTCTGGGAAAGAGACAAGTGAGTGGCGGTGGTGTACATACGTGTGAGTCGATTGTGCCATTGTTATTGTTATTTTTGTCGTCACACTGCATTTGTAATTAATAATGTGATTTTATTTACACAGACGCGACGAACTTGAGCAATTTAGAAAAAAAAGGAAAGGAAAACAAGAAAACAAAAGTTGATAAGAGCGATTTTTTCATTGCTTTGTTGCACTAATGAAAACACGATCGTTGAACGAGAAAAACAGAACACACTGAATGTTTTGCGAATGATATGAGCAAGATAATTCTGTTTCAGCATAATCATATGGAAAGTCAAGTAGGTATATATTGTATATAAGGAGATAAACATCCATATGGTATGTAGGTGCGTGTTAATGGATATACACACAGATACAGAAAACAGCTGATGCAATAACTGGCAGCTGTTGCCGCTTCGAAGAGCTTTTCACTCTCTGCGTGTTTTCTGTTTTGATTTGTTTTTTGTTTTGCTAAAATGTATATTGAATGAAACACGAAAAAAACGCCTCATTCATATTAATGATCTAACCATTTGGGATGCTTAACTATTTTTATCGATGCAAGTTAAATTGTTTATTGACTGATGATAACAGTTGCTTGACCTGCAGGCCATTCGACTAACTGGTTAAGCTAGCTGATAATTAAACGGATTTATAACGTTTAAATTAAGGATTTATTAGCTTATTAAGAAATATTCGTATCAACTTTTGCTTGGAGAGAGGAAAGCAATAAAAAGGCAGTTAAGTCTTCAACACAAGTTAAATCTATTTATTTATCAGGTTCTTTAATAAAAGAATACGACTATACTTATCTTATTAAATCGAATTATATTATTATATAAAAGATTAAATGTTGGTTATTTTTAACCTAAAAATACCGATAAGAATTTCTCAATTCGTTTAACCGACCAAAAAACGAGCCTAACAATGGTTTAGAATTAATTATATCTGCCACGACCCTGAAATAGTTCAAAAGCACTTCTCTAGGCACACACTCATGCCATACACACATATTTTTCATACGCCATGGTGTCTGTATATAAATAATACGCAGATATGCTGCCGAGGCTCTCGCGAAAAGAAATCGCTCCCAAGCACGTGCGTGTGGCAGCCAGCTGAACCGAAATTCGCTTAGAAAAATATGGGAGGGGAGCACAGGCAATAGAAAATAAACAATAGAAAGACGCAAATTTAAAGGAAAACAAACTACCACGCCTGAGCAACAACAAAGGGCTGTGATTTCGATGTGCTCTCCTGCTCAGCAGTAGTTCTATTCGGTTTCTCACAGTGGAATGCGAATTATTCAACTTTGTTTTGTTTACAATGTTACAATTGTTAACAATTCCTAGTTCTTTGCCATTTCTAAATGTTTAGATAAATAAAAAATGGGAGCTTAAGTAATATAAGAAAATATATCGTTATTTCAAAGTGTTAAATTCAAGTAAAATATGTTTTGAGTAAATTAATTTGGAAGTATAAATAATATATTTCCGAATCTCCATTAATAATTCTCAATAACATAAGTTCGTAATTAATGTGGAGGTGATTTTGTGCTAGAAAGATTTCCAGAAGGTATCTTTTACGTTACTTATCTTTAAATTATGTTGTCTTTGATTATAGGACACATATTTAAAAGAAAACTACCTTACAAATGATCAAAATGCATCTAAATCATAGGTTTGAGTTGCATTTAAGGAAGCTAAAAAAAGTACCATAATATTATATATTTATATTCTATTTTTAACAAACTTTAATGCATTTTCAAGATGAATTGTAACGATAAATACTTGTACATAAAATAAACAATAATTTGAATGATTTTCTTCAACAGTTGTATTTTTTTAATATGGAATTTGTTTGAAACTTTATTACTTTTTTGATGTTTGTATTTAATTTATATTTTTAAAATTTCTATAAATTTTTTTTTGCACTGCAATCAGCTGATTTTTTTGAAATTTCGCGACATTTGCCGGGCCCGCTTTTTGGGCTTAATTTGTTGCCTTTCCAGCTGCGACGACGTATTCGTGTTTACCTTTGACAATGGCGCATTGTTAATAACTTTAAGCTTTTCAGCTGTTGTTGTTGTTGTTTTCTTACAAATTCGACCAAGCCCCACATTAAAATGAAAACAATAACAAAACGAATCAGTCGTAAAAAACAGGTTAATAATATGACGGAATTGTAAGCGACGGCGGGGTAAGTGTTGTTGTTTTTGGTATTATTTTTGGGATCTTACCTTGCGATGACGTCCCTTGTAGACGACGGCAAAGGCGCCGTGGCCAAGCATATCCTTGGAGCTGTATTCATATTCCCCGACAATATTCATTATGCGAGGATGCGACGCCTGGATGTGCTCCCTCCGTTTCCGTCTTCGTCTTCGTCTCCGCTTCCCACTCTCCCACTTTTACACCCCCTTGCTCACACGGACACACACACACTCTCGCACGCACGGCTGTTGGCTCTTCCTCTGCTTTTGCTTTGCCTTTGCCTTTGGCTTTGCCTTCCAATTGCAATTGTGGAAAATCAATTTTTTTCTTTTCAACGAATTGTGAGCACTTGGCGATCTGGCTTTTCACGTAACGCGCGTCTGCTTGGCCCGTTTGTTCACCTGGTGGCTGGTGGCCAGAACTATTATCGGCCACTCACTTGAATTTCACTTGTAATTGAATTAATCTGTGTCTTTTTTCGCTCTCGGCCGTGTGTGATTGTGTCGGTTTTCAATGTGGTATTGGTTTTAATTTGCGCCCCCACACCACACAACACAGGATTGCTTGCACACACACCCACACGCACGGACGCCCTCGATCGCCTCGATTCCTTCCTGGCTTTGTTAATTTTGGATTTTTGTCCCAGCGAAAAACTTTGCAAAATTCAATTTTCCAACTACTTCGCCAGAGAGACTAGTGGAAAAAGGTAAGACGAAAACACGACTAAGAATTGGAGGTGGTGGGGATGACCAGTATTACCAGTCGTGAGGTGGACAAAAAAACCGTACTTAGCAAAAATACCGAAAATACCTATAGACTTGCAATTAATAATTTAAATAAAAGAGATCATTAATTATTTATCGAATCGGATCAAATCGAATTATATATAAAAAAAGGTTTGCATTGCACTAAACTCATGAAGCAATAATTATATTTCTGACACTATTAACAATTTGAAAATATATTTTTGAGTCGATCATTCGTGTTATATCTGAAGATTTTCCTTCCGATAAAATTAAATCAATCCTGTAAATACCTTTTTTAAGTCATCAAACTTAAATCAACTTATTAGATTAAAAAACAATAAAATCATAAGCGTATTGCTCAAACGTTCAACTATCGTTTAGTATTTTCTTTGCGATAGCTATGCCACGGATGTAAAAGTGGTACCACCTGGTAACACTGACATTACCATTGTGCATTCGTAGAGGGAAGATCAGAAAAACATAAGGAAAATCCGGTTAATTAATAGAAAGCGCGGCGAAAATAGTTGAAGACTATTTGCAGGACCGTGTGACTGCTTCTAATTAGCAAAAAAGGCAAGTAGCTACGCTAAAACGACGAAATACCGCACGTTCTCGACCTGCGTGTATGTTGAGAGAGTTTTCGGATACATAGTGCATAGATAACAACGAAAAATAAGGGGGAGGAGGAGGCGAAGACAATGTAGAACGTGGACTGATTCGAAGTTGTGGTGTTTTGCAGGAATCGACCAGTTGAGCTGAAATAATGAGTGCGTCGAGCGAAGGCGGCGCGGGAGGAGGAACGGTGGGTGGCGGCGGCGGAAGTACAGCTACAGCGCCATCAGGTATGTTGAACGATATCCAAGTGGAATGTATACATATATATGTATATACTCAGTGGAATAAACCCTGTATTAGCAATGTGCAATTGTGTGCGTATGTATACATAACATTTCAGCGCCTCTCTTTTGCTCTCGCATACGCGCACTGTTTGTTTCCTATTCCTCTTTCTGCCTCACTTTCGCAGCACTGCTGCTACTCTCATTGTGTCTCAGTGTGTGTATGTGTGCTTTGTTGTTACTGTGCATTCGTGGCAGGGTTGCCAACAGCCCCGTAAGTGTTCTCGTTTTACAAATGTCAAAGCTGAACTTCTTTTATTTTTTCTTTGCTTCAATTTATAATTGACTTTAAATTATGTATTATGGAAAACTAGATATTTAATTTAATGGCATTTAAATTATTTAATTATATAAATAATGTAGTAGATTTTCTCTAGATTTTTATCAAGAAAATGCTATAAGATTTAAGTTAACTGGCCGCTTATCTGATCGATAAACTTTAACTGGACATACAGAAGTCGCCCTTAAGTCTAACAAATAGTTTCTTAAGCTGAATTTTAGGTTTTGGAAATGATTAGGAAATTTTTAAAGAAACTGAAGGTTCAAAACGTCTATAATGTTAGTTTAAAAGTAGCTCCTTTCGCTAAACATCTATGTATCTTGTCCGTCATCATTTGTGTGTTCCACGTGAAATTTTTTAATTAAAAAAACTCACCGAAACCCCACACTGACCACCCGCACAGCCCCCCTGAAAACCATTAAGATACGCACTCAACAACTGCATCCCCATGCACTGCCATCGTTGTCCTTGCTGCCATCATTGCATCCATCTTCATCGTCATCATCCGCATCCCTGGTATCGCATTCGCATCCGCCACTGCAGCTGCGCGGCGTCATAAACAAATACTCACTGCCATCCTCCCATTTGCCATCCTCTGCAGCACACTCGTCAGTGGCCGCCAAGATCACGCACGTGAAGGCCGACGGCGGCGGTGGAATCTCCATTTCCGGCACTCCGATCCTCAGCGCCGGAACTATCAAGGTGGCCGCAGCCAATCCCATTCAGCAGGCCTCCCTGGCGGGCACACCGATATCCCTGAACACGGGGCAAGCCACAACGGCGGCCTCCATACGAGCTATCGGAGCCGGTGGCCAGTCCACACAGGTCCGGGTCATGATGCCCATGATTAAGCAGCTGGAGAATGTCACGGCGACGGGAAGGACTCAGATCACAGCCATACCAGCTGCGCCGGCAAGGAGTGTGTCGAATGCTTCGATTACGGTCACCAGGCCCGTGGCACAGGCCTATTTGCCCCGAGCCGGTGTCACTGCCACCCAGATGGGCGGCGTTGGCGTTGGCGTGGGAGTTGGCCAGCGCTTGGTCACGCCTCTGCGAGCCACATCCTCTTCAGCTTCGGCGACAGTGACGCCGGCAGTAGCGCCCTCGGGTCTCAGCACTACGGGCGGTTTTGTGCGCGGAGCAACCGCTTCGGTGAGCAGGAGTGGAGTGGCGGTATCAACCCAGCCGCCCTCCACGGTGATCTCGTCCAGCAACAGTGCAACTTGGATGCAGAGTCCCACGGGGCAGGTGCAACTGATACGGGCCATCCATCAGCCGCGCCAACGCATTATCACCACGTCGGCGGCCGTGGGCGGTGCCAGTGTGGTGACCACTGCTACCCCAGTTCAAGCGCCAACAGGTGAGGATCGGTAGTCCTTAGACTAGGATCTCCAATAATTGCTTTCCTTTTTTCCAGCTCTATCCGTGTCCACTGGCCAGCCTCTGACACCCCAACAGGCTGGGGGTCCTGGCGGTCCTCAGGCCTATGTGGCCACTGTCTTGCCACAGAGACAGCACCAGGCCACGCTGGTCTACTCCTCCAATGTGTCGACGCCAAATGCCAATCCAAATCCTGGCCAGCAATTTAATCCACGTTTTGCCGTAGCAACGCCCACCACAACGCCCGGCGGAACCACAGTAACACCTCGTCAGGTGCGTCCCATACCGCTGGGCAAAAGCTTTCCGGGCACCAAGTTAAACACGACAAGCATCAGCATCCGGGCTCCCAGCATCCCGCAGCTAAATGCCAGCGTTACGCCATCACAAACTCCGGTCAGTGTATCCGGGGGAGCGACAGTGGCCCCAGGCCGTGGGCCAGGGGTCGGTGGAACGGCTCTGACGGCCACCAACTTGCACACAACGAGGATTATCCAACTGCAGCAGCCGGCGACGGGTGCCACTCAGCAGATCCTGGGATCCACAACCCGCTTGACCGGCAACGTGATGCTACAGCCTTTCGTAATGAGCACCACAGCGGCCGCCAAGATGGGTAAGTTTCAAGCAAAGAATTTATGCCTTAAATATAATATCTTTGAATTATGCTGCAGGAATCCGGCCACCTGTTACCATGACGGCCAAGGTGCAGCCATCGCTGACTATCACTCAGCTGAATCCCATTACAAAACTGTCCACAAGTGGTGCGGGAGGTGCAACAATGACGCCGCAAGGCGTGGCCAGCATCCAGGCGGTGTCCGTGCCCAGTGTCTCGGCCAGTGTGGTCAATCCCAGCTCCGTGACGGGTGCCACATCAGCGGCTGGCGGAGCAACCGTTCTACCCCTGACCATCAGCGGCAGAGGCGGTGCAGTTGGTCCCGGTGGAAACATACTGACTGGCACTTTGACGCCTATTAAGAATGCCAGCGGCGGCATCAAGATGATGATGACACCAGCGCCCACGGCAGCGGCACAGGGCTCAGATGGAACGGGCAATAGTGGACCGACCGTAGGAAGTTTCCAACGCACCTGGAATCCTGTGGTGGCTTCACAGAGCCAGCTAATGAAGGTGGGTTTTGATTTCGCTTAGCTATTTTCCCTAACACCTGCTTAATTCCATTCCAAACTCACAGATCGATGAAAAGGGAAGCGCTGCCACCATCTACTACGAATCTATGCCGGCCTCCTCCTCTACGGGGGTTCTATCGTTAACCACAACCACGGTGACGCCGAGCTCACAGGCACAGCCGCAGTTGGTGAGTAGTGCCGGCGGCGGTAGCTTGTCTGTGTCCTCGTTGCCATTTGCTAGTCATGCGCCCACTGGAACTGGGGCCGGATCGCAGGCCACCTTCACTGTTTTGCCTTCAGGTGCGGCCGGAGGAGGATCGGCTGCTACCCGGACTATTGGCGGCCATCAGCAGCTGATAATACCAGCAGGAACAAACAGTGCGCCGCCACAGCACATGGTGATACCGCTGCATACTTCGTTGAAGGTGACAACGACAGGAGCGGGCAACCCGCAGCAAGCAGCAGCAGCAGCAGCCGCCGGAGGATCGCTGGTGAACAACTTTATGCGCAAGCGGGATGCTGAGGGTTCGCCTATTCGAGCGGCCAAGAATCTGGCGCCCACCTTACTGTCCATGGCTAGCAACACCAGCGGTCCGAATCCGGGCACCACCTTCAATCTGCAACCTGTTTCTGTGGCGGTGCCGCCGGCAGCCAGCGGCCTCACCGTGGAAGCGCTGGCCAAGAAGGAACGGGAACGGGTACTACCGAACAGCTCCAGCGGAGCAACAAATGTGGCAGGCACAGCTCCGGGCACGGCTGTCTCCTCAACCAGAAATTCGCGAGCCGAGTCGCCAGCTTCCTCGGATGGCTCCACTACTGTATCGGTGAACTCCTCGCCCGGCGTGGATCAACAACAGTTACAGGACAGGATTGGCGATCCGCCACCGACTTCTGCCGCTGCCACGCACTTTAACCCCATCAATGAGGTAAATAGTGAAGATCACACTCTCCAAATTTGTAAATTCATAATCTGGTTTCCTCCTCGCAGTTGTATTCAACGCACCAATCGATGCAGCAGAGCTTGAGTCACTCAGTCAGTCGGAGTGGCAACAGCGCCTTTGTGGATGTGCAAACACCGACGCCACAGCAGCAGCAGCAAGCGCCGCATCTGGTGGTAGGTGCCTCCTCGCAAGTGCAGCAGACAGGTCCTCGACTGAATGGCACGGGCAATAGCTCCAGCTCCAGCTACGATTGCTCCGCCAGAAAGAAGACGCGTCGGTCCACGTGAGTATTAACTTTTTGGTAATATTTTCCAGAAGATAAAGCTGGTAATCTTTCCCCAACAACCGCAGCAATGACAGCCAGCACTCGACGCAAAGTCAGGCATCTTTAACCCTGCCACCGCCCAGCGCGGAACCAGCAGCGCCCACGGGTGCCGCCTACATGCAGAAGCATAACAATGGGGGACTGCTGGTGGCAGCAGCAGCCGCATCAGCGGCGGCGGCAGCGCCACCGGCACCCAATAGTGCGCCAGGCGAGGCCAATTATAGGAACAGTGCGCCCGCCGTGACGGGCAACAAGGAGAATGCCAATCCGGTGGACTTTGTCATACGTCGTCCACGCAACTGTGCGCTGCTCAATGTGAGTTTTCAACTAAATCCTCATCTCGGGATCAGTTAGTTATAGGTTTTCCCCTTATTTTCGCAGACATATAAACCCACTCACAAGTTGGCCAACAATCACTTCCATCGCTATACCGATGTGAAGCCCAGAGAGGAACGTCGTGCCACCGTTATCGATTTGGCCAATCAACCGAATGTCCAGGGCAAAATCAATGGCTGGAAATTATATCATTTGAGTTCGCAAATGGAGGACTTGGTAAGCAGCATAAACTATATACTTTTTGGCCCAACTTAAGCCAGCTTTATGCTTCAAACAGAACGAATCGGAGATGGTTAGCTTGGGCCAGCTGGAGGCTATGCTCAAGGATCTGGAGAAGGACAAGGATAAGCACAGTGAAATGGAGCGAGTGTCGGAGCTGCTCAAGGTAATATTCTTATAGTTAATAAATATATGAATTGGTAAATAATAATTAATTGATGTTTCCAGGGCAACATACAGCGCAGCAAGATCATCACCGAGGGCATAAATGAGGCTCAGAGCCAGCTAATGAAGATCTTTGAGCACAAGCCACACGTATCGGACATTATCAATCGGTGTGCATCCAAGAGGAACTTCAAGAAGCGCGAGAAGATCTAAATCGAGCACCGAGGTAGCTAAACGTATAAAATCCAATGAAATGTTGCTGAAAAGTATGCCATTTACTAGCGACACATCTTCAGTGGTTTATAAATATTTAGCTATATCCGTGGCTCCCCTGGTAGCGTGTATATTGCCTAGTTTAAGCGACCTAAACTAAGACTAATTCCTAACTTAAACGCGATCGAGATTTGTACGACAAACCAGAGTTACAAAGAATCCAGCAATATTTTTTCAATTTCCTAAGCTTAATGACAGAAATAAACTAAGCCACTCGATTTTATAAAAAATGGTTTATTTTGGTTGGTCTTTACGGATATTTGAGGACATTTCTTACATGGGCGGCGGCGGTGGAACGCCGTTGAACATGGGATGCATGGCGGCGGGCCGTGGCGGTCCCGGCATTGGGAATCCTCCGCCAGGCGGTCCCATTGGACGATGCATATTCGGCGGCGGTGGCGGCATAATCTTCGGCTCGAACTTGAAGGCAAACTGCAGGAAGAACTGCTTGGTGTCCCGATTCCAGTGCGTCCAGAACTTACCCTCGCTCTTCTCCACCTCGCGCGACGGCACCTTGAACCCGATAGTCTCGTACGGCTCGGCGGCGAACAGAAGGTACTGCCATTTGCGGTCCGGCGGCTCAATCTTTTGCTCGTAGGCGGACATGAAGCGATGACGCGGTACAATGGTCTCCGTAATTTCCGGATAATCAATTTGGAAGAGCAGCGACTGCTGGCCATTGCTGAGCTCTCGTTGCTTCGTCACCCTATAGCCAGGTCGTCCAATCTTCACGAACTTTTTGGGCTCGACTCGGGGCTTCTCCGGCGCCAGCAGCGACGATGGTGCCTCCTTGGCCTCCTTGGCGGCGCGACGGGCCAGGTTCTCCTGATGCTTCTTGCCCTGCGTGTGGGCCAGGTAGCTGCCCTCGTTGTTGTGCAGCGTCAGACAGAGCTTGCACTCGTAGGAGCCCAAGTGGTTCTTCATGAAGTACGGGTCCTTGTTTAGATCGATGGTTTCGAGGGCGAGTTGCCGCAGGCGCTCCTTTCGGTCGCGGTTCGTTTCCGACCAGGAGGCCACGCCTCCGCTGCCGGTCTTGCCACCGGCACGGTTCTGGAAGTCCATTCTCTGTTATTTATTTAATTTCAGCTATGAGAAAACGTTTTTTCCGCGTTGGTACACAAATGCCGCAGGAAAATTATTGTTGGTGTGCCCACCAGATTTTCCGTTCATAATACCAAAACTCCCCCTACTCAGGAAATGGTAACTCTAAAGTAGCTAAACAACCCTTGAGACTTTTGGCGTTGGCTTACTATTTGAGAAATGTTTAATTTAAATGTTTAAAATAGATTAAAATTTTCAGAAAACAGGCAAATGAGTCATAAATAAAATGAGACAAAGGTGCATTATTTAGAAGTCAAGATGTAGAAGTGAGAAATCGAAGTCGACCTACAGTTTTGTTCGTCAGTGTATTTCAGTGTATAATTTCAAAATTGCATGCAATATTAAGGGTATTCTTCTGAAGGTCCATGGTATATTTTAGTACGCAAAGTACGGTAATACTGCGATATAAGTTGCACATGCTTGGTTATTTCTTTCAATTTCAAAGGTTTTTATTAAAATAAGGCCTGACAATCGTGAAATATTTAAATAAAAACAGTGTCGGTGAAACGTTTTAAGCAAGAAAAAAGTGAAATTAAAAAAAATTAATACCTGGCTCCGGTCGAAATCCAATTAAAACAAAGAATTAACGGCGACTGTGGTACACCCACATAGTGCGTGTGAAACAAATCAATTTTCTTGTGAAATTTCCATGGATTTGTGGTCGAAAGGCTAGAATTTGTAACCAGCAGCATCGGCCATGGACCCCAGAATGGATCCCAGAAGGCAGGATTTCAGCATCATGGGTCCACCGCCGTCAGTGACGCATTCCGCCGATGCTCCTCCACTGCCAGCGTCTTCGCCGTCTGCAGCACCGCCCAGGCGGATAATCAAGAAGATCAACCTAGATTTCAAGAAGCTCAAGGAAGCTGGACTAGACAGGAAGCTGGCGGAGGTGCTAAGCAAGCAAAATCTGGGTGCAAGGGCGGGAATTAAACACTCGTCCAGTAGTTGTTCTTCCTCTGTCGTTACGCCGCCGACTGCGGCGGCGACGACGGCAGCGACGTCGACGGCGGCAGCGTCAAGCTCATTGCACTCGCAACAGCAACAACATCAACATTTGCATCAGCCTGGTAATCAAATCTTTTATTTTACATATTTTTTGAATCCATAAAAAACCGTTAGCATGCGGTTGCTTACAATAAACATTTCGGAGAATTCTTGTAAGGTTGTACGCGTTTGGGACGCAGGGCAGCGAAATGTCGCTGTGGCGCAGCTGTTTGAGGCGACGTCAGATAATAAGTAGCAAGTTTTCGGTCGATTTTTCTCCCGAGTTCGGATCCCGTTAAGGGGGGAACAACTTTTTTTCGCCTTTAATGTTTTTATTTTTAACTTAAAGTTTGAACTTTTCACCTATAAATTAATAAGATGGTTTGTTTTATCTAAAATGCATCTGGTTAACACGGCTTGAAAACATATATATTTTATAATATTAATAAGTGAATATTAAATATGTTTTCATATATACTTTATTATTATTATTTATATTAAAATGTGTTCATATATTTTGAAATTTAAAATAAAATATATATATAAAGATACCGTTGTGCCTTTAACCCAAAGATGCACGTATAAACGTCTATCTTAGGGTTAAAGGCACAACGGTACCGAATTTAGATCATGTTCCATTTAAGGGGTATGAGAGATGTATAAGAGTTTTAGATCTGTTATACATACATAAATATTAATAATATTTATAATTATGTTGATAATCAAAAAGTACCAATTTCCATACAGATAAATAAGATGAAAAAAACTTAAAAAAAACACGAAGCCTTTAAACAAAATAGAAAGAAACCGAAGAAGTCTTACTCCTTAATCCACGTGCATAGGTGGATTAATTTTTTTTTGAATCTCTGAACTGCAAACTACCTTCAAGTGCCACCTTTGACACAATCGTTTATATTCTTTGCATGGCCCAGTCGTTAAGTGTGCGCAGCTAGTGAGGTTAGGTTCGCTTTTTGGCCCGAGTTCAAATCCCAGTGCCGGCCCAACTCCAATTTTGTGTGGAGGGAGCATCGTTGGTTTTTGTGTTGTTTTATGATTTATTGGTATTTATTTAGTGTTTGCATTTACTGAAACAATAATTAAGTAATATTTAAACAAATTGGTTGTTACTTTTTCGTAGAAAAACATTACATTTAGTGATTCTTTAGGTAGTAAATACATTACACTTCCTTATTAACAAATTTTAATGTATATTTTAATTAAATTTATAAATTAAATATCCATCTTAAGTCCTTGATATTTTCTTGCTTAACAGAATTGCCGCCGAGCGCAGTGAAGCTCGTTAAGATCTCAGATTATATTGAAAAAACGATGCCTATTCAATCTCCGACGTATCCCACGACGTCCTCCAGCCTGGAGCGCTCCATGCACGTCAAGGCTATATTAAAGAACAGAATTTTAAACAAAGGCGCCAACACATCCAGCCAAGCCCAGCAGCAAAGGCCAATGCCAGTAGCCAAGACGCCGCCAACTGCTGCCCAGGGTTCTGCTTCACGGAGTGGAGGAAGCAGTAATCCTGCTGCTCAGGGGTCTGCTCCTCGGAGTGCAGGAAGCAGTAATGCTGCTTCTGCCACTGGATCTTTCTCCATTCCCAAGGCCGATATGAGTGTGCGCCCAAAGCATCCACCATTGCTGATTAATTTGGTGAATCAATTGCCCAAGCACCGGGACACGTGCCTGTCCAATGACAAGCTGTTGAGGAGCCAGCAGGAGCAGCTTCAGCAAAAGACTTTCGAAAGATATTCTTCCTCTCAACAGAAACCGCCACAAAGTCAGACACATTCTCCTCAAATTTCTATGCAGGAATCCTCACAAGATCCCCCACATAGTTCTATACAAAATCCGTCAGAAAGTCAGCCACATTCGGCTCCCATTTCTATGCAGGAATCCTCAAAAGATCCGCCACTTATTCCTGTAGAAAATCCGCCTCCTCCAGAAGTTCCCATAATTCCCCAGAAGAGTCCTTCACCGCCACCGTTGATTGTGCTGGAAAACAAAGTACTGGCCCCCAACGAGAAGATCGACTTGAGTGACTTGCGATTGCCAAGCAATTCAACTAAAGGGCCCACTATCCTGAGGACCAAGTCAAAACCCCTGCCCCAGGCAATCATCAAGGGCAAGGTAATAATGAACGCAAGTAAGTTGAAGGTGTCGCGTGAAAAGCTAGCCGAGATGGCCCAAGAGATACGGAATCAGGCCAATCAGGTGAAACTGATTGCACAGGCAGAAGCAGTCCCTCTTGCAAAGGATTCTGGAACCATAAAAACATCCACTACTATACCTACAATTGTGGAAGCAAGCAAATTGACAAATCTTAAGGCCAAAGAGTTGCCGACGTTGACTCCTCCTGCATTTGTGGAATCACCAGGACCAAAGTCTGTAAAAGGTGATTCCCACGATATCAATAATGATACAGCTGCAGCATCGGATCAATGTGAGGCTGGTCGAAAGGAAGAAACAACTGAATCCAGCTCTTCTGTGAAAAGTGCCGAGCCGAAGAAGTTGCCAAAAGCCGTGATGAGCGCAGAGACAAGCTGTCAGGACTTGCCCATAAGAAAACAGTCTAATATATTGTCAGAACCTGAAAAAGAGCACTTACCAGTAGCTAACACGACATCCACCTCATCACCAGAGATCCTTGAATCAGTAGTGATATCAGAACCACAAGAAGCTTCATCACCAGCTCATAAAGTCCAATCAGCTGTGGATTTTATAGCCCAACTAACAGCAGAGCATTCCTTGGATGATAGCAGCTTCATGGATCTCTCGCCGGAAGAACAACGCTTGAACGCTCTTTTTGGTGGCGCCGCAGGCTGCTCTTTTACTGGGGGGCTATCGCCTCAGAGATCAGAGAAGGAGAAGGAGCATGAGCGGCCGGTGGACATAAATTCTTCGTCCAAGGAGTCCCCAGTAGAGGAGGAACTGCCCATTGGTAAGATAATGCAAATGGATGATATGAATATACTGCATGCCACTTTGGATGTGAATAGCGATAGTACCAACATACTACGCATCAGTCCAAATGCAATTAAGCTGAGGAGCAGCGTGGATATGTCAATTTTGGACACACCCAATGCAAACTGCTCGTCAGAGGCTGTAATTGTGGAGAGTAAAGCGGAATCCTTGGATATTGCAACGACAAGTGAAAGTGCGACAGGTGAACTATCACCAGAACCAGCAAAATCCATAGAACCAGTAGCAGAAGAAGCAGTAAAAGGGCCCGTGGAAAACGAACTTAAACCGGTGGTCGATCCGGAACCTGCCAAGGAGGTGAATCCCCCAGCAAAGCGAGTCCCCCTAAGATCCAAGAAGGCCAAAATCAATTTAGTTCAACGCAATAAAAGGCCCAGCATACCAAACAAGCCCTTTGAGGCAAAGAAACCCAAGCAGGACGACGTTGACGGCAACGATGAGGAGACGACAGCGGCAATTATCGATCACAGTTCGGTGGAGGAGCATCGTCTAGGTGCTGGCGTCCAGGGAATAGAGGTAATATTATATTCGAATGACCAAAGGTCTGACAACGTAAATCTTAATTTATTTAGTGTTAAACACAATCCTAAGCAGGTGCCACAAGATGAGGAGCAGGGAGTGGGAGAGGACAAAGAAGATGAGGAGCAGCAGGAAGAGTCCAAAAAAGGTAAGAATGCGGATGTTAGAGACTCCAAAGAAGATGAGGAGCGGCAGGAAGTCAGGGAGTCCAAAGAAGTTAAGCAGCAAGAAGTCAAGGAGTCTAAAGAAGATGAGCAGCAGGGAGTCAGCGAGTTAAAGGAAGATGAGCACCAGGAAGTCAGGGAGTCCAAAGAAGATGAGCACCAGGAAGTCATAGAGTCCACAGAAGCTGGGCCCAAGGAAATAGCTTCCAGTCCAGCAAAAAACACAGAAATCAATATCAAAGCAGACAATCAAAATTCATCAAAATCCTCCATAGAACGTGATCTAACCCAGCTGTATCATCCTCCCAAAATGCCCAAAACGAAAACAAGTACAAAAAATAGCAATCAAGAGGAGCAATCACAACCAACAGCAGCAGCAGCATCAGTCTCCCTCATCGAAATTCTTTCACAGGAGCAACCGCCGCCGCAGGGCGATGCCAAGTTGCCATTTCGTAAGGACTCGTCCCCAGAAGTTAATCAGCCGCAATCCACTGGTATACAAAATTTAATTACGCTCCTGACAGCAGAAAAAGTGAAACCACAGACCAAGCGGAAGCTATCGCCAACTCCTCCCGGCGCAGAGGAAACAGCAAAAGGAATGCCTCGTAAAAAACGGGTGAAAACACGACCTGTTCTCAGCAAAAGAACTTCAGAAAAGAAACAGGAAGAAATGTCCTTAGAGTTTCTCCATCCCGTTAGCGCGAATGTAGGAGGAGGTCGCATTCCCACCTCGAGCACCAGTGATGATGATGGTGCCATGTTTCTGGGCTTTGATAACAAGGAGGAGAAGCGTTCCAAGACTCCAGTGCGAAGTAAGAGAGTGCGGCAAATGAAGATCAATGAAACGGACATCAGCGACGATGCTACTCCCGATTACGATGAGACTGAGGAGGAGCAGCAGAAGCCAGTGGATAACGACTTCCTTAATAGACTCAAAAGTCAAGGGTATGACTCGGATAGTAGTGATAGTCACACTTATTTCGGAGATAATCCAGGTAGCGAGGACACAAGTTGTGATAAAACAATGGTATCAAAAGAAGCAGCATGTTCGTGGGAGGATCTTAAAGAGAAAAGTAAAGAAACAATCATGGACGCAACGATTGTATCCGAAAATCAACAAGGGGAAGTTCCCATTGAGCCAGAACTGCCGGACTCTGTGATAGACGAAAAGGATTCAACAATTTATGACAAAAAATCCAGGAAAAGCAGGAAACAGCCAAGGAAACCATCTCCAAAGAAAGAAATGCAAACGCCGGCTATAGAAATGAATTCCGAAGAGCCCTCTACAAGCAAAGAAGCTTTAAAAAAAAGTAAAGCTGAAACGAAACTACAATCAACGGCAGCAGCAACAGTAGAAAATGAAGAAACCATGAAGAATATAGTATCTAAAATAAATCAGAAAGATGTTGACGACATGGAAAAGTGTGTAAAATCTGTAAAATCCAAAGGAAATCGAAGATCTCGCTGTATTACGCCAACCATTAATGACACTCTTGCTATTAAAGCTTCTCCAGAAACCGCAACTAATTCGTTAAATGCTGATTCTAAACGGAAAGAGGACGAGTCTAAAATGAATGATGAACCAACAGAAGCTGCAGTTGCAAAAGAAAAAAGAAAATCTCGGTCGTCAACTGTGATAGATAAAGATAAAGAAGAGACGCCAATTAAGTCTGCAAAATCAAAAGGAAAGCGATCAGAGAGACATAAGACTAAGGCAGACTCTCCAGGTCCTGCAGCTACTGAACTTGCAGAAACTCCTTCTGAAGTTGGAGCTTCAGAGGAACCCATCGAAATCGTAAAAACAAGACCAAGTCGGAAATCTCGTAGTAAAACACCGAAACTAGCCCTTCCACCTGTTGCCCAAGCCCCTACCAAATCAAAGGAAAACTATACAGATACAAATACACAAAAGCAACTCGAAGAAGTTAAAGCTGCCGAGGAACAAAGTCAAAATAGAAATTCTGGGAGATCGAATCGTCAGTCTCGGAGTAGGAAATCTACAGTTCCACCTGTTGCCAAAGAAGATACAAAATTGGAGAAAATCACTAAGAATACAGATTCACAAAAGCAACAGGAAGAAGTTAAAGCTGCTGAGGAACCAGAACACAGCCTAAATATCTCAGGTCTAACTAAGCCAAAGCGTCAGTCGCGCAGTAAAACCCCCAAAACAACAGATTTAGCTGTTGCTAAAAATAAATCAATTGGGAAAAGCAAGGCGAGTCAACCTGGCAGCCAGGAGGAAAATAAAGCTGTTAAGGAACCCAATCTAGGTATTACTTGTGATGAAAATAACCCCACAAATGTTGGAGCTACAGAGGATGACGACAAACCTTTAAGTTCTATAAAATCTAAAAGGAAACGTCAATCCCAGATGGCAGATGGTATGGAACCCACAGCATCATTAGTAGATTCCAAGACCGATTCTGATACCGTAGTTTCTAGGGGTAAACGTAAGATTTCTGTTCGTCTCAGTTCACCGGCTCGCAAAGATGAAGTTCTCCCAGACCCTGTGCCTAAAAGGGGCAGAAAAAGCACATCATCACAGAGAAATGACCAAGGTGAGGCTTCTTTAAAAGGAGAAGAAGATGAGTCCGAGGCTGCTGCCGCTCCTTCTACATCCACAAGGAAAGAAAAGCGAGCTGCCTCTGCCGAAACAGAACCAACCGAGTCGTCAAAGAAACTAAAGACTGCAGTAAAGCAAGAGCCTCAAACCTTCAATCAGAGATTGCTGCTCATCCGGCAACGGGAGCAGTTGGACACTGATGAAGTCCTAACAGACGAAGGCAAAGGTAAGGGTCCTTTGCAATGCGGTCTGTGTCTGGCACGCACCACCGAAAAGGATTGGTTAAACCATCTGGGTGAACACTATGGAGTGGGTTGGCTCGTCGGAGAGACACCAAACATAACGCGCGGCTGGGTCTTCCAGGCGATGAAGAAGTATATCGCTGAAAGCGGCGAAAAGCTAACTTGCCGCCTCTGCCAAAGACAATTGGGCACGCACACTGGCATGGGCCTCCATTTGGAGGGCTGTGGCAATAAGCAGCGCGTAGAGTGCGACCGCTGCAAGGGCTCCTACGCCAAACTTTCAATTGGCGTACATAGGCAGTCCTGCACGGGTCAACCAAAGAGGAAAGAGGAGACTCCAAGCGTCTTCAATCTGCGCCTGTTGCTCATCCGGAAGCGGGAACAGCTCGACAGCGAAGAGATTCTAACGGAGGAAGGCAAGAGCAAGGGTCCGCTGCAATGCGGCTTATGCCTGGCACGCACCAACAAAAAATTATGGCAAACCCATTTGGGGGAGCACTATGGCATCGGCTGGCTTGTCGGAGAAACACCAAAGGTGAGTTACCAATGACCAAATAAATTTATACATTTTACTATCTATTTGTATTCCCCTTCCTCCAGAACATCACACGCAGCTGGGCAATGGTTATGATGAAAGCCTACATGGAGGAAACCAAAAGTAAGCTAGTATGCCGCCTTTGCAACCATCAACTGGGCTCTGCCTTGGGAATGATGCTTCATCTGGAGACCTGCGGCAATAAGCAGCGAGTGGAATGCTCGATCTGCAAGCGATTATACTCGATACTCACGCTGCCGGGTCACATTCGGGTCTGCTCGAAGCGACTGCAGGATACATCGGTGGATAATGCTGAGCAGCCGGCAGAAGGAGATGCCAGCGAAACAGTGTACAGCAATGCAGGACGGGCTAAACGGAAGTCAACAATCAAGTAAGATGTGGATAAATTTGTATTAAACATAAATATTGAATATAAATAACTAAGATTTGATCAACTAATTTAATCAATTAAAAAAAGAGCTTAGAAGTAGGCATGTTTGTCAACTTGTAACATTTTATAGCATACTATTTGGCACTATTTGAAGTGATTTTGTAGCACCACTGACTAAGCTGAGATTTATAGAAGAATTTAATATATAGAGTTTAATGAACTCTTTTTAAAAACATGCATTTATTTTCCATATTTCCTTTGCAGGGCCGAAACAAAATTAAAAAAGATTGGTGAAGCCATGACAACCGGACCGCCTGGAGAGACTACCGTCAAAAACGAGTTCGATGCCAGCGAATCCTCCGATTACGATATGGCAAATGACAAGGAATCATCGGAGGAGTACGATTCGGAGGGAGTCGAGTCCAATGAGGACTCCATTGAGGCCGAGCAAGATGCCAGCGATTGTGAAAAGTCCAAGCACAGTAAGAAAAAGATACCCACAAGGCGTGCAGTCAATTTCGGGGAGCATGCAGCTAAGCCCTGTAAGTAAAACTTTCCCTACGAGTAAGATCTTTTGTTAATATGCTTTAAATAATATATTACAGTGTTTCTGCGCGATAAAACCCAAGCGACACGGCCGATCCTTAAATGGAAGGAATTGTGAGTGAACCAAAACTGCGTTATATTTGTTGGAAATTTTTGTTAATGCCCCTTTATTACCTTTCTTAGTTTGCAAATCAATTATGCAAGGTGTACTTTGTACAGTCAACATTTGCCCAGCTACTCTACGCTGTCGCCAGAAGATGCCAATAGATTGCTGCCCTCCAAAGAGACAACATCCGTGCGCTATGCTTATGGTACAGTGCGCCAGGACTCGGACTGGATACGGTTGGCTCCGCTTGAAGGTCTCCACAAAAAAGGTAAAGTTTAATCTGGAAGGAGATACATTCATATCTCTAACTTTCTGTGAGTTTCTTTAATCAGGCGAATATATGTGCTATCTTGGCGGAGCTATTAAGGAGCTCGCCTGGGTGCCGTTGCCCTCGAAGGTTACGGATCAGTATTTGCTGTGTTCCCTGCGACCCAAAATGAAATCCTATGCACGGCACGCGAAGCTAAAGCATGAAGACGCCCTTCTGATGTTGCTCAAATGTACGGAGGGATCGACGAACGAATCATGGTCCGTGCAACCCGAGCTTCATTACGGAATACGCGTCCCTAATGGACCTCTTCATAGCTTCGCCTTTTTGCCCAGCGGTGGCTATGATCAGGCATCAAATCGTTTGGGTCTTCTGGCTGTGGGCAATGCCACCAGTGAAGTCCACATTTATGCTTTGCCTTTGCATTTAAAAGATGAGGAGAAATGTGGAGAAAATGTGGTCATTCAATTGGATGCTGTGATTACTCTTAGTTTGGATGTGGACCAGCCGCCTGAAGAAGATCAGTGCACTAAAATCTGTTGGTCGGAGGTAAGCAATTAAAATAAGGTACCCCCTATAGATATTTGCGACAGCAAGCCCGTGTTTGTTTAGAATTATATTTATATTTGATATTAAATTCAATTTAAATTGTTTTCTCAGGCCTCCGGACATAATTTCCTGGCAACGGGCTATGCCAGTGGTCGCATAGCCTGTTGGGACATTGGCGATACGGAGAGCATTAATTGCTTCAGGCGAAACACTGATCAGGCCTATACTTTTGTGCCTTTAAATATCGTCTATATAGGCGAGCGCAATATTCATTGTAAGCTTCTAGCACTAATCGAGAAAATAAATTTATTAATGCGATTTAAATCCTTGCTTAGTTATGGAACTGCATTACGATATCAATGGAACACGTTGGCTTGCGGCCGGCACTTTGGTTCGTCAATTTGTGGTGTACGATTTAATAAACTGGTCGCAGCCGACGACACTGAATCAGTGCACCTGGAAAAATATATACTTAGCCACATTCACCTGGTCACCTGTAAGCGAGGCGATTGTCCTCAGCAGTACACGTAAGCACAATCGATTATTTATTATTAAATAAGTATCTTTACACAATTATTTATACTCCTTAGCAGACTCCAACTCTCGCACAATAATGCTTAGTCCTGCGGGCATAGAATTCGATTATCGAACGCTGGACACCACTCTGACGGCGTGTCGCTCCATGCACACGAACTGCCAGCAGAATCACATGGTGCTGGTGACGGATATCGGTGACCTGGCCTTCCTCGATGTCAAGGACATTACCCATGGCGTTTTCATGACCAAGACGATGATCAACTACCGTGCTGTATCCACCACTGAATTGCGACATTTGGGCGATGAGCAGCCCAATCCAAAGGAAGTCATTAGTGTGGATGAATTCCATCGGGACTATGGCTTGCAAATCAATCCTCTGGTTGAAGCGCATCCAAAAATACCCCGAAACTGTCCATACCTGACGGAGAAGCGTCGCCCTAGCAATCCGCACTCCCTGGCCCTAACGCGAGGCAACTGCGTTCGCTGCAATACCAACTCCGCGGCACACACGTGGGTGGCCATGGGCGCAGAACATGGCCTGCTGCGCATCCTCAACTTTAAGCGAAATAAATTCTTCTAAAGGATTCACTATGTGGCAAGCACCATCTGAGATTATAAATTATTTTTATTTACTAACTAAACTGATAATAACTGTAAAAAGCGGACTGGCTGAAGGGAGATTTGTTTTTTTGAACTTAAATTTATTTATAGCTGTTGTAAAACTTTAGAAATTGTGTATTTTATATGAAGTTATTGTTGTAAAATAAAATCTATTCTTATTATACAAAAAAAAACATTTTATTCTTAATTTT
Organism: Drosophila kanapiae; assembly: GCA_008042475.1. Classification (NCBI taxonomy): domain Eukaryota; kingdom Metazoa; phylum Arthropoda; class Insecta; order Diptera; family Drosophilidae; genus Drosophila; species Drosophila kanapiae. The sequence continues at coordinate 53,625 of VNJM01001108.1, read as the reverse complement.
GTTGTACCTGAGAGAGAGTAGTGCTGCCTACCACACTAACCGTAGAACATATAGGCTAGTCATTTCATAAGACGAAAATTTTTCAGAGGCCTGTCACAGCTTCAGTCACATTTTTCTTGTAACAGAAATCAATAGAGCAGCGATGCATCTATTTATCTATGCTGTGACGTCAGTAGATCGTTCGCTCTCTTTCTAGCGAGGAAGAAAAAAAATCAAAGAGAGCTGCTCTCGTGAGAGCACTAAACAGTTATTTAATATGTTTACACTAAACTAATCACCCTCTTGCTGCATTCTTAGCGCCTGGTACTTGAAATCATGCATTTCATAAATTTGTACTGGGAAATCTTCTGATTAGGAACTTGTTACCGAAACAACAACAACAATTGCCCGCTTCTCACATTTCGTGTAACAGGTGAACAGAGAGCAGCAGTAGAGCAACGATGCACCAATCTATGCGGTGACGTCAGTCGATCGTTCGCAAATCAAAGAGAACAGCTCTCGTGAGAGCACTAAACAGTTATTAAATATGTTTAAACTGAACTAATCATCCTCCTGCTGCATTCTGAGAGCCTGGTACATAATATAATGCATTTAATAATTTTGTACTGGAGAAAACTTTAATTGGGAACTTGTCGTTGGCAAAACAATAACAACAATTGCCCGCTTCTTGCATTTCGTGTAACAGATATCAGTAAAGCAGCGATCTTAAATCCAAAAAAAAAACTTAATAAGATTAAGAGCCTCTTATGGAAAATTTTAAGTCATAGTAAGCTTTGTTTTTTCAGGCAAGTCAGAGCTGCTCTTGTCTTTGCTTTGAAATATACAATTCCAAATCGAATTCGAAAGCTGTTAGACGAACAAAATGGCTTCCAACGAGGAAATAAATACAGCTACAGATGCGGATCTAGTTAAAATGGAAAAATTGCGGGAGAAAATGTCCGCATTAGTGCAGCGTATGGATCGTCTGCTGGTCCCCTTAAGGGAAATGCGAAACGCCTTGGAAATTGAGCCATCAAATACCGATAAGTTCCAACAAAATCAACCTGTAGGACTCCATATCCCAAAGGAGGAAGAGAATTATACCACTATACCCGATGAGACACAACCAAATCAACCAAAATGATTTTAAAACCGAAGAAGTCGAGACCAAATCAAAATGTAGGGCCCGATGTTCAAAAAGTACACTAATGACGATGGAGAACTGATCAAATTACTCGATGATCCACAACTAAATTAATTTCCAATGGCAATAAACAACACAGTCTTGGTTACATATTAAATATATATTTATTTTTCGCTTTATTATTATTTCATAAAAACTATGTTTATGCAAATTTAACAATGATAGACGGGGACTTTTTATAGCTTTCAGCTGTGAGCTGTGATTATTAAATTAAATTCAATATCGAGTTGAAAAATGATTAAAAGTATTGTGTTTATTGCGGGTTTTATTAAATAAAATATTAACACTTCCCTATCGCTGTATGGGCGTAAATAAATAAATTTGCAAGGGTCTTACAACTTATATGGGCTATATGCTAGGTGAATGCTTCAGATTAGAACACAAACAGCTAGATATATATATATATATAGTTCATATACATAGACATACATATACATAGTACAAATATATATTACGAATTATCGAACAAATGCATGCAAACACTTTTAAAAAAAGAAACCCGAAAAGAAATGCAAAATTGCCAGTAAAATGTCGTAAAACACAGAATTCGTTGATTGAATGTGAAGTAACACTAAATAAACATACATACATATTATAGTCATTATGATATATATATATATATGTTTTTCTTACATTGCTGTTGTCTTTTCTATGGCTGCAAAAGCAGGCCGTTAACAGTGGCTTAACATTTCTCGCGGCTTTTCTGCAGTTGACCTTCAGTCTTCGCTCTTAGTTATAGTTTGCTGCAATTCTCCCAATCTCCGCGTTCACAATCTCTGCATCTCCCGCTCTATGCCTAACCAAAAATCTATGCGAACATTAAATTCTATAAACAAATTCATCCATCGAGGACCAGACGCAACGGGACTTGCACTTAACGCGAACCTAAATCAAACGTAAATTAACGGCAAGTTAACAGTGATTTCCGGCCTGTCTTTCAGCTTCCGGTTTGCGAATTGCGATTTGCTTTTTGCACTCCTCAAGCGGAAATTTCCACCCCTTCTTACTGCTTCTCACCACCGTTGACGGCAATAGGAGCCGGGTCGGACCTGATGCCGGCCAGCTCCTGCTGGATCTCGTTCAGACTCTTGCCCTTCGTCTCTGGCACGGCGAAGAATACGAAGAACACGCCCAGAACCGTCAGACCGGCGAAGAGCCAGAAGGTGCCGCCGATACCGAGGCCCTCGTTCAAGTCATCGAACGTCTTGGTCACCACAAAGGCCAGCAGCCAGTTGGAGGTTCCAGCCAGCGAACCAGCGAATCCCTTGATGTCAGTGGCAAACAGCTCGCCCATCATCAGCCATGGCACCGGTCCATATCCCATCGAGAACATAATGATGAAGACGCACAGAGCAGCCACCGGCAGCCAGCCGAGGCTCTCCACTTGGGTTTCGTCCTGGCTCTGCAGGTAGAAGTAGACTCCGATGGCGGTGGTAGCAACGGCCATGGCAGCGCCCGAGGCCAGCAGAAGAATGCGACGGCCCAGCTTGTCCACCACCACGGTGGAGACAAAGGTGGCCACCACCTGCATGATGCCGATCAGAATAGTTGCCCACCTGGGTCCGATGCCAGTGTTGGCTTCCTGAAAGGATAAAAGTAATAATATTAAAAATGATTCTTTGATTTTTAGACCTACAGGCACCTAAGCACTTCCTTCTCGACTTTAACCCACCTTGAAGATCCTCGACGAGTAGAAAATAACAGCGTTGATGCCGCACACCTGCTGGAAGAACATCAGACCCAGACTGATGGCCAGAGCCTTGCGGGTGACGGGTCGGTTCAGGGCAGCCCACACATTGACCTTGTTCTCGCGGATTTCCCGATCGGTTTCGCGCAGCTCAGCCAGCTCCGGTTCGTAGTCGTACTCCTTGCCACGCAGCCATTGGATGGCCTTGATGGCACCCTCCGATCGATCTTTGGCAACCTGTCAAGGGGGGATTTCAGAAAATTAGACGTGTTCGATGATTCTTTATCTATTTATCGTCCGCTTTTGATGGCAAACTCGTGGTGCTTTTCATATCTTTCAGATTTTGGTTTTTACAAAAGTTAATTTTGATTGACTTGCCGATTATATCAACTCAAGATATAATTTACTTTAATTCTAAGGCGTCATCAAAGGGTATCATATATATTTTTTAAAGATAATATTTTTTATAGATAGGAATTTTTACGGAAAGGTATTTGTGATTGACTAGCAGATTATATCTACTCAAGATACTACTTCTTTATTATAATTCAAAGGCGCCTATTATATATATAATTTCTTAATAATATTTTTCCTAAGTTCATTATTATTTTAAGTCTTAAAATGGCATTATTTATTTATCATAATAAAATATATTAATGATAGTTTAGTGCAGGCGAACTTGGATTGCGTTATTATTTGAAGACATATCTATAATATCATTTAGATCAGTAATTTAGTGACTAAATCTAATCACTTTTAGAGTTTAAAAGGTATTTTTTGTATAATTTGTTGTCATAGCTATTTATTATAATATATTACCAAAAATGTTACTTGTTTTTTGTCTTATATCTAGCCACTTGGTTCTGTTCTTCCCTCACTAACACGTAAATGCAAATTAAAAACCTCTTACAAACTTTAATAAAGCCAAGATTTGAAGATATAATCAAGAAAATGCCAAAATTAATCGAACTGAAACCTTGGGAATATTATATCTTATATATATAAATGCAAACTCACCAAATAAGTGGGCGATTCCGGCATGAAGAAGAAGATGAGGCCAAAGACGAGGGGCAGAATACCGCAGATGACGCTCACCCAGAAGATGTCCAGGCCGGCGCCAATGGCGTACACAAACAGAATACCAATGGTGATCATCAATTGGAAGAAGCTGCCCAGCGTTCCGCGGATATCCTTCTGGGCAATCTCGCCCGTGTACATGGGAGCGGTCACACAGAAAGCACCGCCAGCGATACCGAGAATGAAGCGAGAGGCGTACATCATGCCAACATTGGCTGCCCAGATGAGCATCGCCCAGCCGACGATGAAGGGCAGGACCAGGAACAGCATGGTCCATTTGCGGCCAATTAAATTGATGAGGAAACCAATGGGAATGCAGACACAGGCGGCACCCAGTGTCATTGCCGAGCCCACCCACGAGAACTGGTTGTCGCTCACAATGAAATCGTAGCCGCTGTGATTATCCACGATCTCCGTTTGGGCCGGAGATGTCCAGCCCAAGAGGGTGCCGCAGGCGAAGGCGCCGCCAGCTGCTGCCAGAGCGGCCACATATTGTGGCAGCTTCTTGGAGTTGTTCTCCGTGGACGTGTGCACCATATTGCCGAGTAGATTCTCCTGATCCTGCAAAGGAAATTGAGAATTGGTAAGTCATTTTTACTAGAAATTAAAGATAGCTTCGGGCTAAAAAGTCTGCTAAATCCTGGTAATAATTTAATTTAAATTAGTAACAATTGCTGAATATCCTTGATGGTTATCGGTCTTGGTTAGTTTTACCTTTCGCAACTCTGAGGAGATCGCTTTTTTGGGTAGATCGTTCTGCTGTGACCAACTGATTGGGACTGAGGGCCAGTCCAGCAGCTACCTGTGAGTATTATCAAGCCTTGGGCTCCGATAAGAACCCCCCGGCCCAGTGATTAGGACATTTATTGGCGGACCGATAGGGGCATTCCATTGAACGCCTGTGTGCACCCATATTTATTGCACACCCCCGGTAACAACAAAAAAAAAAACTAAATAAAATTGGGCTATGCTCTCCTACTCATTCCGATTGTGCGCTGAAGTGCTTCATTATTTCATTACGCCGGTCACATAAACAGAAGTCGCCCCCGAAATCGAGGTAAGTACACGCACACTCGCCACCCCGATATCATTCATACGCAGAGTGGTCCGCGAATCATTATGTTTTTGGGCAGGAAAAGCCTTTAAGATCCCACTTAAACGACGGTGGGAATATACTATGAGTCGGAGATGCCGCGTGATCACTAAACCAAGAACTATTATCAAATTGAGAGGTAAAGCAGTATAATTATTATGTTCATGTGTGCCCACTTGAACATTTTAATACCGCTACTTGTGCTTATATATGCATAAGTATTCGATAGAGTTTATCAGATAAGGGAAGATTAGCTTAATGGAACTGGCCTAATTAGGCAAATAAATTTTAAAGCGGGATTTACTCAAGTATTTTACATAATTTTCTAGAATCAGTATTTAAATCTATTTAATATGTTTTAAACTTTTATATTCAAGATGTTAATGCCTTGGGTATAGAAGATTATTATCTTATCAAATTAAACAACTTTTTTGTAGATGGAAATACCAGATATGATTAATAAAAACAAACCGCCGGAAATTGCCATAAAATATTGCCAGATTATTTGATAGCTCCCCGAATACATATAGTTTGTATATCCCTAAAATAACCCTCAAATACCTGCCATATTATTCCCAATCCATTCTATTTGTAGCCTTTCTCAAAGAAGGCCTCCCAAGGGTCACTCGAGCGGCACCAATTAACCATATTCGACCACCTTATTAGCTGTACTCCATTGACTTCCGTTCAATGGCCATAAATTACTCTACAATCGGTACATTGTATATATGCCTTGGAGTATCGCTTGCCTAATCAGTAAATTGCCAAAATATCAGCCAATACATATCAATATATATATCAACATTTACCATATAGCAGACGCCAAATCAGCTGGCCATATTGGAGCTTTTTTGATATCGGAAGCTTTTCCAAAGATATCTTTCATGTTTATAAACAAAAGTTATTCGTTGTATGGTAACATATGGTATTTAGCTTTATTGTCTGTTCTGAAAAGGGGTGTGTTTTAATTTTACTGAATGGGGAAAGCTTTCCTATATCTTGATTCGACTTGACCTTTGACAAGAGTTCATGAATAATATTTAGCCGGGAAGGAGATATAATATATCTTTATTTTGAAACTATAACTATTTAAATTTTAATTTAAAATGGTATATGAGGATATTAGATATTATATAATAAGAAATTCATTAAATTTCTATTAAAAGAACTCTCGTTAAGATAGTTACTTGAAAAATCAATTGAAGGAAAAGCAATTTATGGCCACTTTCTCTTTACATTTATCTCTTATCTCCCATTGCTGGTTAAAGCTTTTTCCGGCAAGTATAAAAAGGGGCCTGTACCCATTTTCGTTGGAGATTGAGAGGGATTATTAGCAAGAGCTGGTGAGGACAACTTTTAGAGAAATCCTGCGAAACTTAAGAACTTAAAACGCAATACCCCGCCCTGGACAAGCATAAAAGCCATTTGGCAAGCCAACATATGGTTAATTTATAGCCATTTTCTCTTCGTCGCTTATTTTTTCATATGCAAGTACTATATCTCTGTGTCGCCGCCCACTCAGGCAGCCCACTCGGAGTGCCCTTGCCAATCTCGGCCCACGCCACGGAGGACAACAAATCACTTCCGTGAAAATGCAGGCCGAGAGTGGCAGCTGGATGGGGAAAAGGGGAACTGCAAGTACGCCCACATATTAACTGTCATTTGCTGGGCTCGGGCCAGGGGACACACCTCCGTCGACTGGCTGCCAAGTCGAGGAGAGTAAACGAAGCGTTCAAATCGTGGCTAAAGTGTCTGAAATCGATATCTGCCTAGATTCAGTTCCGTCTGCGGCTTATGTGGTCAATCCATTGGCTATCCGACGACATTCTACGTCTAAATTTAGCCAGAGCTCTAGGGAGGGGATTCCACCCAAAACAAAGCCAGTAACCTTCATCCCCCCAGCAGGATGACAAGTGCGTGAGCGACGGGGTCCAAGTTCGTTTCAATGTCAGTGGCAGGCGCAACAGTGAGCGTCATAAGCATGCTAATACTATATGCATATACCCTTTAGCATTCCTATAAACGGGTTCATAAAAATAGCATAAGCAAATTCCTCTCAAATACTTAATAATTATCGACTTGTCTAGGTTAATTTATGCACAATAATCCCGAGCTATTAACTATAACATTTGCTTTGCGGGAATGTTAAGAAATTCCTGGTTTAGTTTATTTAAATTTAAATTTATTGTAGTTGTATTATATATTGTTTTCTATAACTAGTAATAAGTATATATAATTATATATAATACTAATAATTATTCTCTCGCTTTAAATATCTCTGCTTGAAATATAATAAATCTTTTTAAGGAACTATCTCTAAAAATGTGTAGGTAAAGGGTAAGTAAGATTATTTCAATTTAAATGCTTTAAAACTAGCTGCCAATAGAGCTTAAAATTAAATTAGATCAAGGCTTGATTAAGTTAAGGTAAATAAATATGAATATAAAGATCAAGTCCCATTTAAATAATCTCTTGTTTAGCTTTGAATATTTCGCGACATCTAACAGAGATCTAACGTCGTTTTGGTAATTTGGCTCTACGATTAAATCAAAATAAAAGTGAAAACAGCTTTATGGCCAACCATTTAGGGTAACTCATTGATATTCGAATAATGTGCCATCCTATAGTATGTGTGTTATCGAACTGGTCGACTTTTCATAACTTTTGTGTGTCGTCGTCGCATTTTAAAATGTAAATGTTGCTCATAAAAGCAAGCTTGTTGTTGCCGCCTGAATTGTGCACAACATTGTTAATGGTTTCGAAGGGGTGGTGCCGCAGTTAATCTCAGTTTGTGTGTTATTTTTACTAATATAATAATACACAAAACTGTTGACTCATCCAGTGTCAGTCAGTGGAACGAGTTACAATTGAATTGTCCCAGTGAAATTATCACTCGAGTGCCTTCTTGTTCCACAAAAACCAAAATCCGTATCATGCTTATTGTTATAAATAATTTCTCTCTTCTGGGAATCAGGGATACGCCCCCTATTTTCGAGTGTTTACTTATCAAAATTGTGTCTTTGCTTTTTTTACCAAATGAGTTTCAAAAAGATAATAAAAGATAATGTTCGCAGTTTGTGTGACCTTGTCCAACATTAAAAAAAAAAGAGAGAAATAAAAATAGAAAGTTTCCACATCGGTCGGAACTCATTAGGCTGATAAGCCCGGCGATCCATCAAGCTCTATGAATTTCGGAAAATATTAAGGTTTCGTCAGGCAAAATTCCAGATAAATAGCAACTATAATTGCTTTATAATTGCTTATCGTTCAAAGTACAATATGTATGTAAAGCGGAAATGATGTGTGAAAGGTATTTGAACTTGTGCCATAAGCGAGAGAAATATGAAATTAGTTTCTTGTTCAGTTTTTGGGGGGAAAAAAATACAAAACAAGCCCGATAATTGTCTGGTAAACTATTTATATCTCATATCTCTTTTTTTTGCGGCCACATCTTTGTGATTTCAACTACGCGTTTACTCTACAAACAATTGAGATTGCTTGCTTGTTTGGGGCAAATATTTAGCATTATTATAGCCGCGTTTTCAATGCCCTAACTATAGCTAGGGTATTCGTAGTTCGTTTCGCATGAAGCCTGTTTTCCTGTCTCGTTTTTCTTTTAGTTCGCACTGCGTTAATTGGACTTTCGCCGTGGCTTCTACCAAGGTCATAATCAAAAATGATGCATTAACTTGGCTAGCCAGCTGGCCGGCGCAAATTAAGTTAACTTGGCCAGTGGATAGAGTACACAGGAAAAGAGGTATTAAAGCGTTTTGGTAATAAGTTCTTCGTGTTTTTTCTAGGTTTTAAATATCAGAACATTCTCCTACTAAATATGCGAATTTTTATAAGATATTTTTAAGGATATTTTTAAGGTTTATTTTCTAATATTTTGCTTAATTTTTCCCTGTGTCTTATGTGTTAAATTTTTGCGTACATGTGGAGTGGAACTGGTGCGTCCATTATCACCGGCTTTTACGATTTTGACCGCTTGCCGGGAACCGTATTTGGCCCCATTCTCGGCGGATTCCAGCAGGTGGGAGCTCTCCTCGTTGTTGGTGCCTGGCTTTTTGGCAACCTCCTCGCCGCTGGAGTTGCTCGACGATGCGGTGGACATCTTGTAGGGATTATGTAAACTTCGGGTGGGGTTTTCTTAAGCGTTACAATGGGGATATGTTTTGCAATATTCCTCGTTGATATATTGTCCAATCACTCCCGCTTTTCTATCACTTTTCACGGCACTTTCTTGGGGTAATAATCAAAATGATTGAATAATAATTCGAAATGTCCTTTGGCTTGGCTTTTTGTCCTTTAGCACGTCGTCGTCTTTGTCGTCTTGGTCGGCCACCCACGTAGCATGGAATACTTTAAGGCGCATGCGCATCAACAGGCAAACATGTTGCTGCCCAAAAATATGATTATTTCTTTGCACTTTGCCAATAAGCCAGCGATAACAATTTTGATATGGTTTCGAAAATTTCAAAGATATTTTTGGATATGTATGGAATTCCGTGACTTCCTCGAGTCGACCGTCCGCACTCGCGAGTATCTGTATCTTGATATCTTTAACCGAACGCCACGAATGCTGACTAGCAAATGAATGGCGCGCCAAACAGTGAAAAGGCCTCCGCCGGGCTCTGGCTCTATGTGGACTCGCCGCCGTTGTCGCTCTCCAAGTTCCCCCCAAATTCTCGCTCTCTGCTCTACGCTCCGGTTTTGTGCGCCCCGAGAACTGGTCTCTGAGTCGCTCTTTGTGTCTTTCTCTCTCTCTGTCTCTCCAGTGACCATGGTCCCGGTCCCTGTCCCGGGGTAAAGACTCTATATCCATCCGAGGCTATTGACTCGCAGTGCAGCGGCAGCCAGAAAACTGGAATTGCAGTCGCCTCTTCGCTGCACAGATTTTCGTTTATTTCGGATCGCCGGTTCAGGGTTCTGCTTGAAATTGCATGCAACCCTCCGTGGAGTGGATGCAACTCTTGGCTGCACAACACATGGCCGCCAGCTCCTGGGCACCCGTCCAGCTTGTTGCCTCTGCCAGTCCATTAAGTTAACTCAATGCAAATTTATGAATCTAAAATTGATCTATACACTTACTTAACGTTTTCTGGCTTCAAGGCGTGGAAATTTCCATTTTTTTAATCGAAAATATAAATAATGTTCTTTAAATAATAACAGCAAAAACTTGTTTACTAAATAAAAAAGGGAATATTATAATTAACGATAACTATGATTATTAATAAAAGCATAGAATAACTCGAATTTATATAAAGCTTTAAAAATGTTTTGTCAAAAAGCAGGTCTTATCGATTTAATCGTTAATTGACAATCGATTTTACTATTAATCGGAGATAACGTGATTTTATGATATATAATAGATACGTAATGATATACATAATTAAATTTACTATTAAAGAGATATAAAAAAAAAAATATAATAATTAACAATAACTATAACTATGATTTATTTTATTAATAAAAGCATAAAATATCTCAAATTTATGTAAAGCTATAAAAATGTTTTGTCACAACGATTAACGATATAATCGTTAATTGACAATCGATTTTACTATTAATCGGTGTTAACGTGATTGTATAATATATATTATATACATAATGATCTACATTAAATGTACATTTAAATTTACTATTAAAGAGATATGCTACATTTCAAAACTATTTTAAATAATTAAATCAAAAAGAAATCCAAGCAATGCATCAAAAGATTAACAACCCAATAAACCCGATAAATCCCATCAACTTGTTTACAAGTTTACAAAACCGCAAAGACAGGAAATTAAAATGCATCTTTACTTTGCGTATAGATGTCCACGTGTCATATAGTACATTGTTTACTGCATTTCCGTATGCAAACAAAGATTAAACAGAAATAAAGGCTGCCGACCACCTTCGGAATCGAGGGGATACATGTGTCCACAGATACTCGTCGATATCTATGTACGAACTGTAGAATTCCCATTATCATTTCCAATTCCATTTAACCAAGCAGCGAGGAGCACTATTTGCCTAGCTGCTATGGAAAAGCGACGAGCATAGCACACTCAATGGATCACGTTTGTTGTGGGGCCAGAAAATATCTGTCTGCCACTGAGCATAATGGATTGCCTCTTACGGTGGCTTGCTGCAAATGGAAATGAGCATTTCCAGGCTTTTCGTATTTTTCGATAAATAAATACGAAGCCAGCTCCCCCAGCACCGAGCTATAAATGGGTCAGATAATGAGGCGGTTGTTTTTAATATAGCGACATGAGTAAGAGAGTGCTGGTGAAGTGTTCTGGGATGTTATGGAAATTTCGGGCATACAAATGGCTTATAAAGAAGCACGTGAACTTAATTGTAAGTGCCAGGTATTTATTTTAAGACCTCTTACGTGAAAGGCTTTCCATATTTTAGAATTTATTTATACAAGAATTTTTGATCCAAAAGTACTTAGGAAGTCTGTTACACAAAGGGAAATTAATTTCTTATTTAACATAATAATAATACATATTGAAATACCAAGGTTTTGATTATATTTAAAGAATGTTGCTAAAGAGCTAGCTTTCCAAATATTTAAAATATAAAGGAATGTTAAAATTAATTTAAGAAACACTATTTAAATAGTTGTACAATTTGAAATCAATGGAAATAATCACCAAAAGTATGTATCGAGCTTTAAAAAAAAAATCCAATGCATACTTTTGGGCAGAATTGCCAACTTCTGTGACATTTCAGATAAATTATAAAATATTTTCATATTTTTAATACGAAATTATTCATATTAATCCATTTTGCTCAGTGTAATTATGATAAAAATCGCTTAGTGTCGAGCTTGTCCTAACACAACCCTGTTAACGTTTTGTGTGTACGCTTTTGTCCACACCCTTAACCTTGTCCCCACACCCCCACCCTCGAATTAGCCCCACCATGTCCCCCGCGGGGCATTTACGCAGCTCCGGCGGGACTTGGCATACAACCAAACATTTGGCACGCTCCACGCTTGGAACAGGCTCACAGAGCGCCCAAAAGCATGCTCGCTAGCTACCTGCTGCGACAGCCAGCGTTTTACCATGTACAGAAAATGTGTGTATCTGTGTATCTGTATCTACACCCAGAACACGCAACGCTCCCCGGACTGAGCGTGTGTATGTGTACCTACTAATTACGAGGGAAAGTGCTAAGGGTATAGTCAAGCCAAGAAAATAATGTTGATAAAATGCGCGGCGTTATGCAACAGAAAGCTCATTAGCACTGGGCCAAAGTTGACATAGGGCCTGATTTCGTGAGCGGCAGTGTGTCGAGGCTACGTCAGCAGCGGCTACGTCACGCAGCCATGTATCTGATAGATACATTTCGTTTTATGAGGGGCGTGCGCCGCGTGACGTCACAGAAGCCAAGCCCCAAGAATCTCGACCAATCAGCTAAGGCAGAACCACAGAACGAGCCTCTCAAAAATGCTGAGAAAACTAAGCGAATAAGCAGACCTCAATAAATAAACAAAATACAGCGACGTGCGAAAGAATATCGTAAAATATTATGAGAGCATACATATTATTATCTTTTATTATTTATTGTGGAATTTAATGTATATTTATATTCAAAAGATAAGACCATAAATTATTGAGCCATTCATCAGAGATAATTATTTATTAAGAACCTTTACTTTCACTTTTAAATCCTTTTATATAAGGATTGAAATCTCTTAAAGTTTTTAAAGATATCTTGAGTAAAAATAAATTAATATAGCAGCCTAGCTTGTGCTATAAGTAATTTAGTTTCTACTACTATAAATATCTTTATATTATTATTATAATATTCATATTATTTCGCACATTATTCGTTTGCTAAATGAATTCCCGCTGGTGTAACATCTGCTTGTCTCAGTAAATAAATGTAAATATTTTGTTTTTCCGCTGCAGTTTATTAGCTTGCGCTGTTGGCCCCCCAAAAATATCACGCGATTTATAGCTCTTTCGGTTCAAGTGCAGCCACCAAATATTTTCGCTGACCCACCATAATACTCGTATCTTTACCAACGACCTACATTTGAACTTGTGACAGGGCCAACATGATGTCAACAGCTCCAAATTCAGAAAATTTCTATTTCACCAGCACCCAGCAGAAAGGCCGAAGACCACCAAAATCAATAATGCGTCCTCGACGACGACCCAAGGTGAATGTATCTATGTACACATATATTTTGGCCATAAATGTGGGTGCCTGGTCTCAAGCCATGCAATCTGTCGGCTAACTGATGAAATTCTTTCGTAAAATCTCTGGGTTATTAATAATAATAAAAATATGGAATGTTTCTTCGTACATTTAAATTTTTTATTGCTGCGAAATTATTCTTTCTTTAAGGTCAATGTCTTGCATTTTAAAAAGCTGCTTAATGCTCAATATTTAATTTAAAATTATTTTCTTTTATACTTACAGTTAATGATCACAGATTGCTAATAAAAACAACGATTCCTGCAATGAGAAAAAATATTTAAATGTTAATTATAAAGTTAAATAGTTTAAATATAAACCTTTTAAATATTTTTAAATATATTTCTCTAGAAATATAACTCATGTATATCCATAAAACTGAGTTCCTAATATATTTAATTACAAAATAATTTTACTATAGCGTTTTTTATTCCATTTACCTTAAAAATGAGTTGCGCAAATTTGACAGAAATCTGATAAATGCGGTAATTTCTAAATTTATTGTTTAATGTAGAAATTTTACAAAATAACATACATTTGGTAGGATTTTACTAACAATGTATTAATATTTTATATTTATTTTTAAAAAGTGTTCAAAAGTTGAGGGCAAAAATTGAACCAAATATGATAGTGTGGTAGCTTCCAAGTAAAAAATTAAAAATTTAATAAATTTATACATAAAATAAAAATATATTTATTTTTAAACATTATATTTCATTATTAAATAATATGTTTTATATACTTAAACATCTTTTTATTAAATTTTTAATTTTCCTTTTATATTTGCCAACGGACAAAAGCTCATTGCTATGAGAAGCTTCCCTTTTGCCTCGAAGCTTTATTCCTATCGTTCAGCTTGTGACAATGACTGCCAAACTGTGCATTTGAAGTGGAAACTATCCCTCAAACTGTGGAAATAAGTATCCAAACAATTATAACCCAAAATTCACGCTAAAATGTTAAGTAAATAAAAATAAATAAATATTTAAACATTTCTTTGTGCCATCGAATTGTCAAAACACTTGCTACATTTTTTGTTGCTGGTGAATGAGCCACAACATGAAGCAAGAATCGAACGTTTACTGAATGCGTTTTATTTCTTGGAACTCGCTTTGTAATATATTTCTGGTTTTATCAAGACAACTACCTTTAAATTGCGATCTTGACATTATTACGACATGGGATTTGAGTAATATTGAGAATATGCCTTTTATCAATAAATAATTTAAAGTATTCCTCCGAAATTTCAGCTTCACTCACTCGCCTGTTAACCCATAAATACTTGTCTAGGCACATTTTATCTGTGGAACATACAAAAAAAACCATAGACTGCCAATTTATTACCAAAAAAGAGGTAAAGGCCATCGATCAAACTGTTTATGTTATTAGTCAGACAATCGGGCAGACAGCCGAAAGAAGCCTGAAGGTGGACATGTGCAGGGGGTGCCTTTAATCTCGTATCCTTATCACCATGAAGCTGCAGCGTGGCGATATAGGACCCCCTTCTATCCTAGGGGGGTACATTTTGGCGCCTTATCGCAGTTATGTCAGTTTTATTTTGGCTGCCAAATCGTTTTATGGCCCCCCATCGAACCCAATAGATTTCCCTATCACACCACCGTTCGAGCCATTTCAGATATGGTTCAGTTTCGAAGTATTTATGTGCAGGGCAAATCGCAGATCGAGTGCATTGTTGATCGGTCAATCGGGGCCTGGTGCTATAAGTACTACAAGTACCCCCTAAAAAAACCTGCTTGATTGACAGCTCGTAGAGCTATAAATATATGATATGGCGACATAAAACCATCCGATTCTGTCACTGAAGAACCGGCGCCGCCGAACACGCCCCCACAATCAGCATGGAATCCCATGAATACCGCACGCAGCGCAGGCCTTAACTAGGGATTTCCTTATTAAATTCACTGAAAAGCGATTATATATATTTTGAATATCTAGGCATCTCGGCCGCTCTCTCTCTACCTAGAGCTTGGGAATTTATTAGAGCCAATTGAGCGCACTTTACTTTGATTAAAAGAAATCTTTATGGTTTACTTGTGCTCAGATAAAAAACAACAAAAAATATAAACATTGCCTGGCGACTCATGCCAAAGATATAACTTAAAACGATAAGATTTGCCAGTTAAATGAGTAAAGGGAAAGGTATGTATTCCACTTGAAGAACAGAGTGATTGAGCAGTTGAAGTTGGTGAACGTTTTTCTTTAAAGTTTTGTGAAGTTTAGCTTAGCTTCTAGTTTTACTACTCACATCCCAAACTTTATCTTGAATTATACTAATTTAAAGATCTCTTTGGCTTCAATACTGATTGTTTGGGTACACATAACCTTATCAACTTTCACTGTCTTAAATTTCCAAGATCATTGTTATCAATTCTCAATGGTCGGCACTCCAAAATCCCCCAAAAGCAATCTTTGAACTTAAACAAAAACAATAATATTGGCTCTGAATACCGATAATCCATCTATAGAATTCGCTTTCAATAGTCGCAACTGTGAGGTTATTTTGTGGCTCAAGAATTGGAGGTACTACTTATATAAGTAGCTAATATAGTCAGTGTATTGTTTTTAAACTATGCCTGGGCTATGGTCGTCGATCAACCATGAAGTGGCGGCTGTTGGTCAATGAGCTCCGTTCTTGGCTGGGACAAGTTCAAAGTCTTTGCCATTGATTGCGATTTGCGTAATGAGGCGCGTGAAAAGGGGGAAGGGGGGCGATAATCTCTGAATTATTATAAATATTTCTATTAGAATCTAGTTGTTGATTCGATTGTTATTCAGAGGCGCGAATTGTGGGCTCGCATTGACGCAGGCCGGACGAGCCCCACAAGAAGCCAGGAAGGTCGATCATTTGTCGGCCCGAGGAGGCGAGTGCATTCACATTCGCCGACGTGAGTTCACTGGGTTTATCAGGTACTATATATCAGTCCCAAGTGGCAAGTGGGACGATCCAAGTCTGGCCCCAGGCGATTTCAATAAATACACATTATTGATACTAATATATAATTATATGTAAGTTGTTTTCGCATTAATCGCTATTGCATTTTCCTCTCGATTGCCAGCTGCCGGTTGCTGGGATCCTAGTGGCTGGAAAATGTTGAAAGCTCTACCGATTGCTCCGGCCCAAGGTCCAAGTGTAATTCCAAGTGCCCATGTGTGATAAGGGGTTCTGCGGTAGCTCCAGTTGATTAACACTCCAACTTATACAGATGATAAGAGGCGAACCGAGATCCTCATTAGATTTTATGTGCGACACAAGTATTTTATTATTAGAATTTTATACATCATTAACACTACTTTTCAGTCTTTATCGGGAGCAACTTGCACTTGACTCGTGTCATTTACAACATACTCGAATAAAGTGGACTAATTTGTGTCATTATGGTCCTGAAGAGAGGCCACTCGACTCCAGCAACCTCGTAAATCTTATCGCGCTCAAGTTATCGGTGAAGGATATTGCTAATATGCCTGATATATCTTTTGTTTACATTGAACGCTTCGGTTGATTGACGAATTGCACAATCCAAGCCACAATCAACTGTGGATAAACAAGATAGCATTCGTAGGAAATGTTCCCCGATTACCCATGTCAGGCCCGCTTCGCTCACCTAATAACCTGTCATTACATTTCTGGCACTGTAATTTTCACATTTCAAAATGCTAAAGTGAAAAATGACGGGAAAACGTCGTGGAAATTATAATCATATTTATGAGTTAATACTATCTTCTCCTTGGACAGTTGGTCATGTGTTTTCTTCAACTGATAACAGAAATAAACAACTAGACAACTAATAGACTTTTGAATAAAATGGCACTTGGAAACATTGATAAGAGCTTAGAGACCACACAGAAGGCACTTCATCGGGGCAAGTATATATAAAATATTTAGCGCCTTCGGCTACAAATCGTGAAATCTGTAAGTACATTGAACTTTAGCGCCCTAAGTTCAGGGATAATAGTTTTGTTTTGAAATTGATTCGTCTCCAAGCGAAAAATGCTGAGAAACCCAATGGAATCGATCGCCAAAAATATCAGTTTATAAATTACAATTATCAGCGATTTCCGCTCATCCTGTCACCGCCGGATTAATTAGAAGTGAAAAGAACAAAGAGGGCTTTGATATGGACCGACACACAAAAACAAGTTTAGCTGCAGGCGATAATGAGACGGCCCCCGTTACGAAGTCTCCAAGAAAACAGATGTAAATTTATAAATAAACACAAAATGATTGTAATGCCGTTCAGTATGGATTCCAGGCGTTAAATATGACATTTAAAATAACAATATATAAACGAGAACAGCGGTAAGTGGAATAAAAATAAAGTTAGGCATAACCAAGTGGCTAAAATGGAAGTGAAATAATGAGGCTTAAATCTATATTTGGCCATGAAGTTGGAGAATCTCAATATATGGGAATCCAAGAAGACTAACATTTAGTGAAGGAAAATTCAGAGTTTGAACTTCAATTTGCACTCGCTTATATCCCATTTAATGAGTAGCTTCCGTTTGCTAAATTGTAGTCGAAATACTATAGGTAATCTGATATATGTCAATGCGTAGCCGGTAGTAAATAGCCTGATACAAAAAAATAAATTACAAAGCCGTCATCAACGTCAGTGCAGCTGATGACTGACTGACTGATTGTTCTCGTTTGGAGAAGCTCTAAAACGAAGGGGAGTGTATAATATTATTCGATTTACACTGAGATCTGATTAGTATTCCCAGAGAATTTGCGGAAAGCCCCCCGAACGGCCGTACATGGAATAAAAGAGGAACTGGGGTTCCATAAAAGTTCGAAAAGTGCATACACAACGTAAAAACGTGATATTGCACCAATTTCGATCAACAACAAACCTAAGGCATTTGAAAAATAAAAACAAACCTGAAAGGCTACATAAAATATTAATTATTTTTATTAAGCATACCCAAGACTCTCTACACAAATTGATGTATTAAGCAAATGCGACGCTTTCCATTCATTCATATCAAAAAGTTGTTTTTAATTATTAAAAAACATGATCGGAATGTTTAAGTAATTTGCACAATATTAAAGTGCGTTGAGCGAACCCGTAAAAGTTCAGTTTAAAAACGAGTCAAAGTTGTAAAAAACTCACAAACAATTTTGAACTCTTTTCAACTTTGTAGAGAGCAAAGATTTAATATATTTCTATCTATGAAAGAAGGGGCTTGGTTTCCAATAATATTTTTTATGAATTGCAAAATGCTTTATATAGTATATTGATACATATGCCAGCCAAAGGTCTATAAATATTTGTAGCGATAAATTCTCCAAGATTTCCTCAAACGATTTCCTCTCTGCTGAGAGCTAGATGCAGGAAAATATTCTTTAATTTCGCCCAGCCAATGCGTGGGTGTCGTCAACTCTTTATGCGCCTTTGATTTCCCAACTTGACGTCACAGAAAATTCTTACGCACTATTTTTAGGTGCTTTCTCTGGGGCAGTTTTCTCTCTATCTACAAGCGAATAGATTAGGGATATATGTAGGATATATATGGAGGTTTGAACTTGACAGAGAAACTTTTTCGTTAGGCAAATAATTTTCAGCACCTTTTCATTGATTAAAAGCCAATCACACAAATGAGTCAACAACATGGCCAAGGCCACCGGAATGTATCTGTGGTATCTTGTAATTGTATCTCTGCGTGTGTGTGTGTGTGTGTGTGTGTGTGCAGTGAGGGGTCACTGCAGTTTGTTTACATTTTTCAGGTGGAACACCCCAGCCATTCCGCCCCCTTGTCAATTACCTGTACGCGACACGTGACGTTAATTTTTCCCCGTTCGCTTGTTTGTTTAGATTTCATTGTGGGAAATCTCTTATCCCCCCCCCTTTTATCCGATTCAGATATGTAAATTTCCCCAAAAAAGGAATCCCCGCTATAAGTTGCAAAAAATTAAAGTAAATAATAGTTTACATGACCCTGAACTAGACCGACTTAATTGGATTTGCTTGAGTCTATTTTTGCTTTAAGCAACCGCAAAAAGTGTGTTTTAGTGGATGAGCCACCTGCTCGTAAACAAATGCAAATGGATTGACTTTAATGAACTAACCGAGTTCTGTTTGGAATAAGTTTGACTAGAATTTAGGGAATAAGGAAGGGCGGGTAGCAGTATAAACAAATTGACAGATGTTTCCTACCCACAACTTTAGGCAGAAAGGAGCTTCTATTCCCTATCTGAGAACATTTAATAAAGTTCTCATTTCAGGAATAGAAATACTTAGATTTTTAGTAAATACTTAAAGGCTTTACGCCTTACCCTATAAGTTTGTAAGTTACTATTTTACATGTTCTCTATAAGAGATCTCTCTACTTTATTTGATTGTTTTCTATGCCTTTATCCTTATTTAAGCCCCTTGAATTATGATTATAATGCCAATACGACTTAATTTCTTCCCTTTCCCTGCTCCCAATTAAAAATTAATGACCACGTAACACTTAAAACTCCAAAGAGCAACAGGTTTGATAAAAATACAAATACATTCGAATATATATTATATTATTCCTTTGAATTATACCGCCCTTGAGCCTACTGAGTTTCCCAATGGGATCAGGGTATTCAAGTTGAAGTGCACGGAAGGCTCGTGCAATCGATTCCATCTACTTATCAGCAGTTAACAATACTTTTAACTTATCAATTGATCTAGAACATTTCAAATAAAAGGGGAATGCTTTTATTTTTCAAAAGACATTGTTGTAAATTAATGTACGTGACTCTTTTTAAATTGGGAAAAGTGATGCTTCCCATTTCGAATCAAAATCAAAAATTAATTATAACAAGAACAAAAAACACAGAAAAAAGAGCTTTAGGCGGGGATTTTTACAGATTCCTCGTAAAGATATACCTGGAAGTGATCTGCGGTGGGGAAACTTTAATGTTATGTTCGGGAATTCAAGTCAAGTCAAGTTGGGGGCTTGGGGATCATGCCATAAATAAGTGTGTAGATCGTGTATTTTATGAATCGAATTTGTTTATGGCCCATGTTGACATTTGGCACGTTCCCGTGTCTCATCAAATTTACGCTTAACTCAGCACAAAGCTTTTCCCCCCTCGAAAATGCAATAACATGTTCTCCGCTCGGTTCTCTATAGATATTTCAGTTCCGAAACTCGTGCTGCTCCTAATTAATCATTGTTGGCTTTTTCGAAAACATCCAAAGAGGAAGTGTTAACTAATGGGACGGGGACTCCAACCCCTGACTATTTCATAGTTTTCTTTTCCCTTTTCCTATGCACCACTGACACAAACAGGAAAAGCGGCTTTGCAATTTTCCACCTCTTTCAGTTCTAGATTTTCTAGAGTTTCTGGCTTTCTAAGCTGCTCTAATTTATTGTGTGTTATTTACATATATTAGTTGAAATTGTTATTATTTTAGCATCACACACATTATGTATTTTCAAACTAAATATTAGCTTTTGTAGAAATATTTTGCTCTAAACTTTGACGTCAACAAGTATATTTTCGAATGTTCAACAAGTTCTTTTGAATGTTTTTTGTGTTATTTTTTTGTACTCAGGCTAATCTATATGATTTAATGAATGGTTTCTGAATATCCCGTGACAACGAAACCCTTAATTAGTCTTGAGTAAAATTAAACAAGAAATATGCTATATAGAAACAATTTATGACACTTTTTATAAGTAAAAAATATTCTAATAAATTAAAGTAATTTATAAAAAACTAGTAACGGGAAATAATCGCTTTCTAGCATGTTTTTTCATGTATGTTCAATGGAGACAGTAATGTTAAAAAGTCCTTACACTATATTATCTTTTTAATTGAATATTATATATTCTTATCTTTGATTATATTATATGTATTTAACCTAAACATATTATTTAGATTTTGTTATTTAATTAAATATCTTTCATTAGCTGCAACTTTATATAAGAAGCTATCATAACTAAATTCAAAACATTTTTATTTATATTCATGTTTAATTTGTTTTTTAAATATATATTTATTTATATTTTTTCAAGTTTCTTGCAGTTTGGAATTTCTCAAAATATCCAAAACAAAATCGAACATCATATATTGCACCTAAGCATTAATATTTAAAATTCAAAGATATATAATTTTAGTTGGTGGAAAATTTTAAAAATATAAAATTTCAGTTCCGAGCACACACTGTTTGCTACATATTTGTACCGAAGACGAAAATGTACTCTAATTTGATCCGTTCCGCGATTTCTTTTTCAAATATTTTTCTATTTTTCCCTCTGCCCGGTAATTTATCACTTTGCCCGCTCTTTTCGTATAGATCTGTGTGTTTTGCGGTTTCTTTCGAGGCAGATCTGTTTGACAAATCAGTGGCTCTAAAACCGAGCCGAAAAAGGCCGGGTGGAAACATTCTCAAACTTACCCGCCGAAAAACACAAACAAATTACAACCACACGTGCTTTGTTGTTGTTGCGGTTGCTCTCGCAGCTTCCCCGCTCGAAGTCGTGAACTTGAATTGTCCTTTGTGAGAGCGGGAAAGAAGGCGGCTGCTCCTTTCTTCTCAGATTCTCTTGCAGTTTTTTTTTTGTGTGGTGCAAAGAAAGTGCACGTAATTATGGTAAAATATACAGCGGCGGACAAAATTACAGTTCACAAACACGTACGCGAGCACTGGGGAAGGGACACAGTTACTTGGACATGAACGAAAAAGCAGTTCCTTTTTTTGGAATTTATTGAAAAGAGAACCGCGCGCGTCGGATTCGCAAAAACGACTGATAGCGTTGATATAGACGGGCCTCCCTTGTCGCCGTCGGCGGCCGTGGCTGAGCGGTGAAGCGACAGCAGCAGAGCGGTAGAAAAGCACTGACGAGCACACACCGTTAGTACGTTGTTTTTGCTTTTGTGGGAAAATTTGCGCTCTTGTTCTTGTGCTCTCTTGCATCTCTCCATACACTGATAGAAAAATTGGTCCAAATTAAAGATTTTTGGTAATAGAATCGTGACCAATTTGTCATTATTGTAGCATAACCTTATTTTATAATAACGGCTTATCTTATTTTAAGAATTTTTGGGTATTTTTTTCGAATAAAAACTTTATTTTAAGATTTTTAAATTGTATTGATAAATTTTTGTTTTTAGTATTTTCATTCTTTTGTATATTATATTTATTTTTAACGGTGTACGGTTGCTCTTGTTGTTGCAGCTGTTACTGCCATCTCTCAATGTAACTGTTACTGTTATTTTATATCTGCTAATGGTTGCTGTTGCTTTGCCATCTCTCCCTGTGTTTGTTGTTGCTGTTCTCTTATCTCCCCCTGTGTTTGTGTTGGTGCTGTTACCTTTCCTCCATCGCTCTCTATTACGGATTATGCTTATCCGTTGACGTCACAACAGGGGATATTGTTATTTTTTTTTGTAATTTAAAGCCAACGTGTGGAATTTCATCACGTCACTTTAGGCCAATAGTGGGTGTTACGGGAAGGGCGGGAAGCAAGGATGCTATTTGGCATCGTCCTTGGCAGAGGACGCGCAGCTTCTTTTCGCGCACTTTATTACGGCTTACGCAAGCAACGTAAGCTTATCACGTAATCTTTCTCGGTGCCGCTGGCAGGATAATAGCGATTTCATCAAAGCCACGAACGATTGCTGCAAGGACTCAAAACAAGCATAATAATAATATATATAATGACAAAATATATAAAAAAAAAAATTGTAAAAGAAAATGCTCTTCTAATTTGTATTCCCCTGCAGGATTTATAATTACAGTAAGAAGTTTTCAACGCAGTAAAGAAAACGTCTCCGACCCCATAGAAATTATCGTAAAATTGTTATTTATGTTTTTAACCATATTTCAATCTTCTCCGAGATATGATAATTAGTAATGATTTCTGAATTATGGAGGGAGCACATAAGAAATGGATAATAAAAAACGTTACATTTTTTAATAACCTGTCAAGTTAGTTAGTTTTTTACGACTTCTTTCTACTTTCACAACGTTATTCGTTCCCCAAAATAAATGAAAAAATTGTCATATAGTTTAGCATACAATTTATTTGGTTCCATTCCTTCGCCTCTTGTGTCAACATTAAGCAACAATTGCGTCTTGCGGCCGTTCAGCTTTATATTTAAAATATTGATGTATATATATCTTGTGTATATATTGAATTCATTTAGCTTAGATGTATAATTATTCTTTAGGTTGTTGAGTTGTTTAAATAATTGAAACGGTAGTTAGTTTGTGGTGTCTTTCTTCTGATAAGAGTTAACTACGAGTACTTGCCCTTAAAAACTGGAACTGGTCTCATTAAGTTGTGATTGCACTGAAAGACTTGCGTCCATCCATCGGTTAACATGTCACTTTGCTCCTCCTCTCTTACCCGCTACGCATTATGATATATATATAGTTGTAACATAATTAAAGCATTCAATTGTCCATCTTATTCAAGTCTACAATCCACACACTTGACTTCTTCCTTCCTACGGCTCCGGACGAGACTTCATCGATTCGGTGAAGCCGCAGAACCGCCACTTGTCCGCATCCTTGGGCTTGAAGAGATTCGTGTACTTTCTGAGTATATTGGCAAGATCATCTAGGTTACTGGGGGCAGCGTTGTTGTGGCAGAGCATTCCGCTTAAGTAACTGGCTATATTGGCAATGTCCACGCCATGTGGATGGAGCACCAGATAGGCGGAGGCAAGTGCAATTATCTTAGCCTCGGAAAGGGCCAGGGACTTGAAGGTGCCCTAAGTAGCAATTTAATAGTAATCAGGATACAAACAAAATTAATATTATTACTAAACTAACCTTTTCCCTGCGCAATGCGGGAGTATCCTCTGCAATGGCGTTACTCATGGTCTCCACATTGTTGAACTTCGAATTGTTCTCAGTAATTGACTCCTTTTCTTTGGTTTCTACGGAGGCCGCCTTTGGGGTCTCCTGCTTCTCATCATCTTCGATTTCGTGGATCTCCACCACGCCGCTTTGGTGCTCTATAATCCTCACATCATCGTCCACCTTATCGATATCAATTATTTCCGGCTCCGGCTGTGGTCGCTGCCGACCAACCTCTGCGGGCTGCTGGCTATACGAATCGTCGCTGTCATAGTCGGGATTCGAGGAAGCGTTTGACGCGGCACCGTTACTGTTGTTGGCCTCCTTGTCCTTCAACTTGTCAGTAGTCTCCTTGATTTTGGTCTTTAGCAGTAGTTGTTTGACGCCGGCATCCTTGAGATTCCGCTCCAGCTGCTCAATGATCTTGATGTCCTTCTGTTCGCGTAGCTTGGTCTGCAGCAGCTGTGTCTGCATGTTGCGAATGGTTTCTTGGAGCACCTTGATCTGTTTCTCGCGCTGCACGTAATCGCTGCGTTCCAGGGTCATCTCATGACGTATGGCCTCCAATTGACAGCGCAACGAGTCGTTTTCGTCCTGATATAAAAGGGAAAATAGAGGAGGTTTAGCCAAAAATGTATCCCCAAGAGAGCGAGTCCTCGGAACTCTTGCGAGATCTGATTTAATTAGAGCTCTGACTGCTTACCTTCAAACTGTCGCTGTCATACCGCATTCTCTTGGCGCCCGGTCCACGTCTTTCGTAGTCCCGCTCATCGTCGGAGATTTCCATTTCATCATCGTCGGTGATCTGGACCGTTCGCAGTTCCTGCATTAGCATGCGAAAAATCCTTAATTAATTTTCCATTTCTACCAGTTGGAGGGATATAGTTTTCATGTTGACTTCATTTGCTTATACAGATTATAAATCTATAACCTAGCTATAAAATTTGCGTATTTAAAGAATGCATCAATCAAATTGGTTTCCTGTTTCACGACTCTGTACTGGTCCGCTTACTTACCTCGCCACATTTTCAAAAAGAGTTTTCGAATGAATTTTCGATTCTTTCTTTTGCTAATAATTATTAATTTGTTTTTCTTTTTTGGTTACTCAAAATTAAGTTTCTCAGCAGCAACGTATTTTATTTTTAGTTCTTTTTTGATTTACCACAACCAAATCCGACAAATTCCCAATTTTTCTTTAAAATCATCATTTTTGTTGTTTGTAATAAACAAAAATTGGAAAATTGTGGACATTCGTCTAAAGTTTACATTTAGTTTAAAGAGTATTTAAAGCTTATTGAAAATGTTATGCAAATGCTTAGTAAAAAGAGAGAAAAAAGTCCATAAAAACAAAGATACATCAAAGCTAAGAAAAGATATAGATTGAAAGCATTTAAGATAAGAGGCGAAAGATATAAATTGAAATAAACCCGATAGAAATAGACTCTGACAGAGAATCTGCTTAAAAAATAGATTAAAACAATATAAAAAAAGTTTATAATACTCTAAATTATATTTAATATTCTAGACAAGGTTAAAAACAAAGATATCAAGAGACGCTTGCGAATTACATCTAGATTAGGTCGGGTTTTTTGTTGTTAAGTGACATCAGCAGAGCCGATAATATGGGAATTTTGATAATCTTTCGAACAAACAACTAACTGACGTATTAATGCACGGAACAAACATGTGAAAATTAACAATTAATGAAGAACAATTAGCATCTGGTACAGAAACGTATAGTAATGATTATATAGTGGCTTTAAATGGGCGACATGCAGACTGATATGGACAACACAAAATCGCATTAGTGAAGATATTAGGACAACTACGATTAGGATTTGGACTACAGTAACACCAGAATAATGAAAACAAAAACAAGAACAAGGACAGGAACACGAGCGATAGAGTGGTGAATCGAGATTATTGGAGAGTACATTTTGGGTTTTACTTATACACAACATTTGGCAACATCTGTGGTTGAGTTTGTTCGTATTTTGTTTATTTGAACATTTTAGTACGTACCGTGGCTAACTTCTTCCATTGATCGATGTTTTTTCTTTGGGCTTTGGTGAAATGGTCCCAAACCTTCTTGTGACTAGCGGCATTGAACACTTTTTCAATCTGAGTGACTGAACAATAATGCAATAATATATAATAATATTAAGGGAGGACAGAGGGTATTTTTGATGTTTTTTTTTTTTGATTTGGAGTTCAGTCTTGCTCTTCACCTTTTTATTTTTGTTTAAATAACTAGACTTGTTCTTTGGCGAATCAAATGAGTGAGAAAATGAAAAATTGAATTAAACTACAGGAGAGACCCTCGCATAGCAATTATATATGTAAAATAGTTACGGTTATTTAAGGTTTGATATATTAGGTACAATCTAGAGAGAATACAACAGCGTGATTGATTACCTATCTTTAGATTTGTCCGAGTCTGAGAGAGGTTCTTGGGTCTACAGGAAGCTTATCCCTTTACTCTGTCAGCGAATTTGTTTTTCTTCGCCTTGCGGCTTCTTACAAACCTTTGGGCCCCTTAAGCCGACTTCAGCGGACTTTTGCGATGGCGTCCGAGGCACAGTAAAAGTGAATGGGGGACTCTCAGCCGCACAGTGGAGCGAATCAGCGAATTAGGCGATCAACGTGGTGCATACAAAATTTGTAACTACCTTAGCTACAGTTTGTTAAGATATTTGTCAAAACTATTAACATCGGAAGTGCTACAGAATTAATTTTTTAAGCTTCAGCTGGTGTAGACTGCATACTAATGCATACGCTATCGGTGTGAGAAGAGCCCGGGCAGAGAAACTTGCTGAATCGCGATTCAGTGGATAACACTGCTCTAAATCTATGCAATAAATTATTTAAGTGTCGAAATTCAATGTAAATAGCATGCTTTTGGACTGCATTTAAATTGATTTCAAAATTACAGAAATATGTTGTGGAATTATTTTTAAGATGTTTCTATTTCGATCTACAATCTTAAGGATCATTCTTATATTTTGCAAAAAGAGATATTTACGAAAACAAGCTCATTTAATATCAATATTCAATAAGTTTACTTTGCTTTATAGTCTATATTTTAAATTTCATTTGCGATAAGTGCTTGACTATTAATCATTATAAAATCTTTCAATATTTATTTAAAGCCTTGCTCTAAAATTCTTAAAAAATCAAATTATGATCATACATTGATCGCCTGATCGTTTTCATCGAACTTCGTTCTCAGTGTGCGGCGGCCTTTGGCTTGGTCCTTTTTTTGGCTGGGCTTTACCTGATCCTGCTTGGATTTTTTGGGTTTGCTCCTTCGTCTTTTTGGGCGAGCAAATTTTAGACAGTGAGTTCTTATATATGGAGTTTCGGCATTTAATATTTCGATGACTAAATTTGCTAGATTTTGTGTGTGTTTGGTGGGCATGGTGTGTGTTGTTCGTGTAGGTGGCTTGTGTGTGTGTTTGTGGGGTTGTGGAACGCTGGTAGATTGTTCAGATATACAGACGCTAAGAGGCTAACCCGGGCGCAACGAAAATAGAAAAAATAGGATTTCAAAGTGGGAGCGGCACCTATGTAAATTCCCGTCTAGTCTAAGAGCTAAGAAAGCTGATCTGCCGCCGGCTGATCGCCTAGAATACTTACATTGCGTGGACATAGTGCCCATTTGCTTGCGGTAGCTATCCCTGGCTTTCTTGAGATCCTCCTCCAGCTGCTGCTTATCGGTGTGCAGTCTTCGCACATGAGCATGGGTGCTCTGGATCATCGAGTAGAAGATGTTGGCATTGCGCTTGGTGCAGTCACCGCGCTCCAGCCAGGCGGTGATCGTCTGGATGGCCTTCACGAAGGTCTCGTTGGTGCGCAAATGCTCCGCCACGGCCGTTGCCTCGTGGTCCGTATAGTGAGGAATGGGTGGCGGCGACTGCGAACGCATCCTGTCCAGCGACATGCGCTCCCGGTGACGCTGCTCACGCTGCTGCTGTCTCTGCCGACACTCGTAATCGTACTGATCATCCCGCGCCTGTGCATAGTCCACATGCAAGCGACCAAAGTTGGGCGGTTCATTTTGTGCCGAGATCCGTAACCGATAGCCGGATAGGTAAATGGCACGATCTATGGCCGTCTCCTGACGATAACGGATGTGGCAAAAGTTCTTCTTGGACATGCGCAGCGTGGTGATCTCGCCGCACGACTCGAATATCTCACGAATCACCTCCTCGGTTATGTTCTCTGGCAGTCCGCCCACAAAAACAGTTCGACAGCCGGGCGGACGATCGCGTATGGTTGGCGGCGGTGCATTGGGGTTGGGCGGGAACAAAATGCAGTTCTTTGTCTTGATAACCTCCTTGAGGCCAGCCGCTCCTGTACCATCTAAGGGAGAGGGTACTCGTAAGAGGGGCTGATCTTAACTTAAGAATTAAATAAGCTTACCAGCCGCGAGGGCTGCTTCCACTGCCGATGCGGCCTCCGATGGCGGCATTCCCGCCGCCGCAGCCGCGGCGTAGTGCATCTGTTGCATCTGCTGCATGGCCGCTGCCATCATGGCCGTGGGATCCATTAGCATCTGGGCATTGGTGTTGCTGCCGCCCGAGGCCGCAGCCACCGCCGCTGCCACGGATGAAACGGATGTTCCTCCGGCAGTGGAAGTGGTCGGTGGAGCGGCACCACTGCCCGCCTGTATGGCTGGAAAGTACAGATAGCCAGGCGGTGTCTGCATCAGTCCGTTTAGGTAGAGCTGCGCCGAGTCCGGCAGCGAGAGCGAGGCGGATGTGGCCTGCAGCTTGGGATCCTTGTGGCTCGTGGTGGACGTGACGTCCGCGGTGTGTTCGTTCTCGTTCTCCAGATCCATGGGTGCACTGCCCTGCGTCTGCTGCTGGGTTTTCATCATCTTATTGTTGGCGACTGCTTGCTTGGGTGGCGATGTGGCTCCCATGGTGATAGCACCTCCACTGGCACCGCCGCCGCCACCGCCCGCAGTGGTGGTGGCCGCCGTGGAGATGGCAGCCGCCAGTTGGTTGAGGAAATTCGGGTGATTTGGCAAACTGACGCCGTTCGGCATGGTCCCAAAGAGCGGTACTGCAAGAAAGACCAACGATAAGATAAATTGAGCGAAAAAAACCCCTATTAACAAAGCCGGTAACAAAACAAAATAGCAATCAGCTGCGGAGCCCCAAATTCTCGATTACCACTATTTTTTTTTTCGTTGGGGGTGGGCAGGTCGCAAAAATGGCGTAAGTACCATTGCTGATTATCGTCAAAATAACACACAAATGGGCCAAGTCCTGACTTTTCCCGATCTTGATTTCCACTCCGGATGCTTTGTTTTGCCTTTTAAAGGTTTTTTTATTTAATAATCTTATCACTTACGCATATTATAGCCCCCGCAATTGTACGCCAAAGGTAGTGTAAAAAAATAATTTCCTCTAAAGACGAGCAATCCCAGCACGATAGCTATCGATACGCAGAGTACACGAAAAATAATAATCGAACCTCATCGATGTTTGTTTCACCATCGCTACTATGAATCATCAGCTGTCGTCAGATTTTTAGGGAAAAACAAACCGAATTCGAAACGTAATAGAAGAAAATTCGTGTAAATTTCGGCATTAAACCAATTCAGTATGTCGGTGAATACGGCTCACGCCAATAACGGCGTGCTCATCCACGCTGGCGAGTAGTGAGTATCTGCGGAAACCTCCAAAATGTTAACCAGAAACAAGGATCTGCAGCAGCTGCCTGACGTCACAAATGTAAACACTGACGTGTGGCAGCCGCTGCTTGATTGATTTATCTGTTGATTGGGAATATTAATGCCATCTTTCTTCTTATTTCCTTCCTCAGCATTTTGCTGCACAGCGACAGCGTTTCCATGGAGTTTTCCGGTCAGGACAGTCCCATCTTCAAGGGCTCAAAGGGTGGCAGGATCTACCTGACCTCCCACCGGATGATCTTCAACAACAAGAAGGCCTCGGACGCGATGCAGTCGTTCAGTGCTCCCTTCGTTGCCCTGTCGGACGTGGAGATTGAGCAGCCGGTTTTTGGGGCCAACTACATCAAGGGCAAGGTGCGCGCCCAGCCCAACGGAAACTATGTGGGCGAGGTTAAGTTCAAGCTGCACTTCAAGGCCGGCGGTGCCATAGAGTAAGCAAAATTCCCCCAACTTAAGGGTACTTAAGCTAAAGCTGAATGATTGTGATTTCTTTGTTTAGATATGGCCAGGCGCTGCTGCGCTCCGCCAAAACGGCGATGAACAACTACCATCGCGGTGGCCTGGCTGGCGATGATCCGCCACCTTATCAGCCGGCTGGAAATTGGAATGAGGCACCGCCGCCGGCATACCAGCCGCCGCCAGGTTACTATGGCTGGCTGCCGCAGCACGACGCCTTCAGTGGCCCGGCTCCGAATACGGTGTTCATGAGCGATAATCCGCCGCCGTATCCGGGTATTGGTAAGTACTCGAAGCAGCACACACACCCTGCATCCAAGCAGCACTACTCGGCTTTTGTTCTGGCACAATGCAACGCGAATTTGGAAAAAAGTCTTGCTTAACCCACGAAAAACAAAATTCACGCACCGCACACGCTTCGTTTAACCCACTGGGGCACTCTCTCTCTCTCTCTCTCTCTCCTATGTCTCGTCTTAGCACCACCGGCACCTTATCAACAGCCAGCACAACCGCAACAGCCGCAGGCACCGCCGCCGTCTGAACCCACTTGGTATGGTTTTTCAGCACCGCCGCCACAGCAGCCGCAACAGCCAGGCTACGGACAGCAGCAGCCTGGGTATGGACAGCAACAGCCTGGCTACGGACAGCCGCAGCAGGGCTGGGCCGGTGGCTATGTCCAGCCACCGCCCTATGCTGCCTGTGGTCCGGCGAATTGCCCACCAGGAGCTCCATATGTGCAGCCGGCACAGAACTACAATGGCCCACCGCCGTACGGTGGCTATGGTAATGTACCCGGCGGATTCAATACTCCGGGACTTCAGCAGCCGAATGGTTATCCCGGTGGAGCACCGCCACCGAATCAGCAGCCGTCGCAGGCAGCGGGCGCCGCCGGAGGAGCTGCCGCTTCGGGAGCGAGCTTTATGGGCTTCAGCCTGCCCCCAGGAAGTAAGTAAAATATAGTCATCATTTCTCACTTATTTATCGTTTCCTTCCTTTAATAATGCACATTATACAAATAGTTATAGCTTTAGCTGAAGGAAGTAAGGCCAATAGCAAGTAATCAATAGAAAATATTCAAAAGAATTTCAAGATAAACAAACCAAAAGATAATCCATCAAGTATTAGTAGGAATACCATCAAAAAGCATGAATAAATTAATATCATAGAACCTAATCTCAAATCAAGACCATTGGCATGGAAAACTCGATCTCAAAACCTATCAAGAAGTTCCAAGAAATCTATATAATTATTTGACATCAAATCAAGAAGCCTCCAGTTAACTTTTTTTGATTTTTTAGTTGGCCAAATTGTAAGAATATATGTTTAGTGGCGGATATACAATATACAAAAAGAATAAACTGTTTTTAATGTGTTCCAATTAGTGCATTCTTCTTTTTACTTTCTTATGTTTCTTAGTTCTCTGATTTAAAACCTCCCATCTTTTTCTACACCTAATACCCAATACCAAAACACAATTTAACACTTCAATAACTTGAAAATTAAATTACAACAACCTAACGGAATAAACATTATACTTTTGACCCATTTTTTACAGTGTAATAGAAAGCAAAGAAACTACTGTACCTCAAAAAGCCAAGCCCCAACAAGTAAGACTTATTGTTTTAGATGTTTACCCCTCTAAGCCTTAACACGCGCCAATACTAACAAAAGCCGAGTTGTCAATTAGTTTAGTATGGCCTTTAAGTTTATAGTGACATTGTTTAATGTTTGTTTCTTTTTTAACTTGTTCTTTACTCCCTCACCTCCGAAAACCCCACAAAATGCGAACCTTTAGTAGCAAGATTTGGCAGCACTCATCATTATTTCTATCCAGTCCAAAGACCAGCTACCATGTGTGTTTTTCTGGTTCCAGCTCTTATACCATAAACACAAATTGTAAGAGATGAAAAGGTTTTGTTGCCAATCGAATATTGTAACAAATATTAACTCTATGGAATATTGCCTTCAATTGAATTGTAATAAGCGTGGGCTCTCTATATTCCAAAACAGATTCCAAAGAGGCAGAGGCGGCAGCAAGTGCATATAATACACCATATAACCAAGGCGGACCCAGTGGATCGGGAGGCAGTGACATGCCACCATCATATAATGTTAGTATTGTATTAAATCCAGTCTAAACTATTTTTTATAACTACTATTCCTTGCAGAACTTGCCACCCAGCTATGATGATGCATCGAAAAAGCACCACTAACTACTATACCCCCCTATGAATACTAAAAGTAAAAACCAAGGGACCCTGAACTACACCTTATGTATATGTGCGTTTTGTTTATAAAACTAGGAAACAATAATAATGTATTTCCTAGTTTGTTTTAAATAAATTAATCTCATATTCGTTTCGATGGTGTCCCTGGTAATAACCATTCATTCCGTTGAGGTTTATTCATATACAAATTACGCGTATTACACCAAGTTAACTATTGATGTATAAACCATTCTCAAAAGCGTTGTAAAAAAAAATTATTAAGCTGTTTTTAATATTAAACTTTCATTTCTGGTCACAAAAATTAAAATTGATTTATATTTGTACATTTATTGGCTGAAGTTGTTGCTTTTTATACGAGAATAATATTAAACAAACGTTTGTTATACGAAAAACTATGTAAACATACCTTATCATTTATTAAATATATATATATGACTACGAAAAATATATAAAAGTAATCAAACTGTAAAAGTAATATATATATGGATTGGGCAGGAGTTATTTCATGAGGTTGTTCTGGGAAAGTCGGGTTCCGGCTGGGTTTTAAAAAGTTTTTAAGAGGCCCTTTTCTACGTTTTATTGTTGAAATTTATGCTAATTAAGAGATGACAGACTGTGAGAGCTAAATATTTATGCAATAATAAGTTTCCATATGGTTCAAAAAGGAATGGAATTAATTAATATAATTTGATATCTAAAGGTCTACGCTTTTTACAAGTTCTTATAATCGGGGAGCTACTAAAATCACTACTGCTTTAAAATTCCCTAAAAGGTGTTTGTTGGGAAACA
This sequence comes from Drosophila kanapiae, assembly GCA_008042475.1. Classification (NCBI taxonomy): domain Eukaryota; kingdom Metazoa; phylum Arthropoda; class Insecta; order Diptera; family Drosophilidae; genus Drosophila; species Drosophila kanapiae. The sequence continues at coordinate 20,401 of VNJM01001108.1, read as the reverse complement.
AAAATTAAGTGGGAATTCATGTTTACAATGTAATATTTTTGGCGTAGTTTTAGACATCTCTCTTAAGGTATTTTTAAAGCCCTAATGATTTATGTAACAACTCGAAATTTTAGCAAATTTCATTATAATCTTTCCTGAAAGACTTTTGCGTTTTCCGCTCAACTTTGGTCAGTTTGCCAAACAAGTAACATAAGAAGAAGCATTTCATTCAGAAGTAGACCACCCTTTCAGCTACTCAACAGAACAACAACAGGCTTATTTTTGTTCCGATAGCCGACGCGGTTGAATAAAATCAATCATACGCCACATGCGCAGTCGCGGGCGTGGTGAGAAAAACGCCAGGACATCGGCAAAGCGAAAGGCTGTCGAGCAGATGTCCCTCACGGAAAGCGGTTTAGATAAATTAAATAAAAAATAAAGCCACAAAAAAAGGCAATAATAATTAAAGGTGTTAAAGGCCAATAACGTTTAACAGGGCGTAGCTGCATATACATATCAGCTGAGTGTTGTAGTGGCTAAGAGCGATTTCAGCCACTTGTGTCTGTTGTTTATCGATTTGTGTACAGCTTATGCTCCTAATCTACAACCGAGACTCCTCCTGCCAATCTGGAAAACAATGCCAAGGTCCGGTAGCCAACGAGTAGTTTAACCATCAAAGGATTAAGCTTTGGATTAGGCTTTGAGGAACAACACAAGAGCAGCGGGCCATGGATGGGGGTGGACAGGAAACCACATATGAGCCGCTGGACGGTCGCGGTTCTGGCCGTTCGAGGAGCAGCCATTCCCCAGCTGGCTCGGGCCGGAGACATCCGGCGAGCATGGATAGTCCTGAGTTCGACACGCGCGCTCCCAAGGATCAGAGGCACTCCGTCTATTTGGCACTATTGGCGGCGGGCATTGGTTTTGTTTTGCCCTACAATAGGTGAGTAACAACAGGAGGCAGATATTTTAATTTTTTTTTTGTTATAGTTTAGAAATTAATTCAAAATAGTGCCCAATATATGCTTAAAAATGTTTCACGTTCCCTTAAGAGGCCTAAAATATTTCAAGGCATCTTCTTGAAAGCTTTTTAATTGCATTTAAATCTCTACTTCAATGATCACCATTATATACACTGTATTTTTCCTGCTTGCAGTTTCATTATTGCCGCGGACTACTGGCAGGCGCGTTTTCCCGGTCGTCCGGTGGCCCTGGATATGTCGATGACATATATTTTCGTGGCATTCGCCACCGTGCTGCTAAACAACATAGTCCTCTCGTTGGCGCCATTCCAGTCGCGCGTGCTCTTCGGCTACATGGTGTCCTTCACCACCCTGATCTTTGTGGCCGTGTGCGAGGTGGCCTGGCATATGTTCGCCCAGAATACAGCGTACCTGGTGAATATGTCGGCTGTGGCCCTGACCGCCATTGGGTGCACCGTGCAGCAGTCCAGCTTCTACGGCTTTGCCTCGATGCTGCCCAAACAGTACACCCAGGCGGTGATGGCCGGCGAGAGTATCGCTGGCTTCCTGGTGTCTTCCAATCGTGTCGTTACCAAGCTGCTCATCAACAACGACCGTGTCTCCACGGTCATCTTCTTTCTGACCTCCACTCTCTACATACTCTTCAGCTACCTGCTGCATGTGGCCACCATCAATTCTCCGTTTGTGAGGTTCCATGTGGAGGCCTGCTCCAAGATCGTCCTGCGGCCGGATGAGGTGAGTCGAAAATAATAGCGACTGTTACAATGAATAGTACGAAATACATTTATTGCTTTTCATTCCTTCTCCCAGCAGGAAGTTGATAGAGCCACCACTGGCACTCGGTACGGAGTGCTCTCGATGGACGGCACCCACACCACAACCACTTCGGCGGGACAACAGGGCACCGGAAACGCTCTCAGCTTTAGCAATCCCGTGTACGAGCTGTCCAATCCGTCGGCCGGCGAGAGCAGCATCGAGGCCCTGGGCCAGTTGCCAGAACTTCCGGCCACGCCTCCCGCCCAGGAGCCCACAACGCCCACGACGGTGGCCTTCAAGGTGGAGCACGTGATCACACCGCGCCGCTGCCGACCGAGCAAGCTGGGCGACATCCGTGAGGGATTCGTGACCCGATGGCGCGTGGCCCAGGTGATCTATCCGCACATGGTGTGCATCGCCCTGGCCTACTGCGTGACCCTCTCCCTGTACCCCGGCATCGAGGTGGAGGTGCAGTCCTGCGCCCTCCGCTCCTGGATGCCGGTACTCCTGATGTTCTGCTTCAATACATCGGACGTGGTCGGCAAAATACTGGCCGCCAGTCCCTATCCATGGTCACGTCGCCAGCTAATCCTGCTGTCCGGCCTGAGGATAGTCTTGGTGCCGCTCCTTCTGCTCTGCTGTGCGCCGCGCCAGCGTCCAGTGATCTCCGGAGAAACGGCACCATTTGTCTTCACCATTGCGCTGGGCATCACCAATGGATTGGCCGGCAGCTTGCCCATGATGCTGGCCCCGGCCAAGGTGCCGGGAACGTTGAAGGAGGTAACCGGTAACATAATGACCCTGTCGTACAATGTGGGCCTGACGGTTGGCTCTCTAATTGGATACTTGTTCGAGAGCATGCTGGGTCCGCAGCTGGCGAATCCCTGTCCCTCGTATCCCTATGTGCCCGCCTCGATCCTGGAGCAGTTTCACGGCCATGGCCATGGGCATGGGCATCTGCCGCATCCGCTGCCGCTGACCAGTACGAGTACGGTAAGTCCACCGACCACCGGGGCCACCACGCTGGCCCCGCTCCTGCTCAACACGACGCTGGCCAGCCTGGTGCAGTCCAGCAGTTCCACCACAAGCACCGCAAGTCCGGCCCTAGCCACCGTCGTCACCACGACGGCTTTGGCGCTCATCAGCACGGTGGCGTCCAGCAGTGCTGAGGTGCTCAACGCCACTATGACCTCGATCCTGTCCACCATCACCAGTTCGGTGGGTGATATTAGCGACGAGATGACCACGGATCCCCAGACGGCTGAGGCTCTGCTCGAGAATATCTAAGGATCGCTGTAGTCTTTGGAAACTATCAGGACAACGGCCTTCTTGGCCATATCTGCATATCTTTCTTTACAAGCTTTACGGCGAGACTATACTTGGAAACTATACTTGAAGATGGTGCCAATGTTCAAGGGACTCATGCATCACTAATTTATTTATTTATTGTAATAATTCTTAGACGGAAGAACGAGTAAACTTTTCACTTATTTGAAAATTGAATATCAATATCAGAGGACAAGAAAACTCTCTGTCCAGTTTTGTTTTTAAAATGAGATATACCATAAAAATAATTTTTTTTAAAAGATTCCAAGCATATCTGGAGATCTCAAGAAGAAAGCTTCTTTAGGGCATTTAATTTTCTATAGAACTATTTACTAATCATTCTTGAACAAATCACATTGAAAACGAGTAAAAAATACTTTTATTAACAAGTAAAGTAAAGGAAAACCATTTATCTTGAAATCACTTCCGTTCAAACTTTGCTAGTTGTCCTCTGAATACAAGAAACGATCCATTTGGCGAGTAAACATATATTTCAGCTCAAGATATACAAAAGATTCCAATGAAAAGCATGCGCAAACTTCTAACTATAGGCAATACAACTATGGTACGTATATATGTAGTTCTATAAACTATATGTATTTATATTCTTAAAGTGTCTAGGGTTTGGTGTGAAGAACCCGCATATTATTACCCGAATATACTCCAAACAAGTGCTATGGTTTTCAAATTATAAACCTGTTGACCTAGAGTTACGTACTTAAATATATGTGTGTGAATGGGGGTGTGTGATCAAGGAAAATAGGGCCTGGTTATTTTTGTAAGAGCGAAAAATAGTTGATTGGAGAGAAAAGCAGCTTTATGAATATATTGCGATCAAAATAAGAGATGTTATTAGTGGGAGAACTTATATAAAATTATGTTTCCTGTTTTTCTTTTAATAAGCTATGTCTGTATGATGTATGTTTTGTGTAAAATGATTTTGTATAAACTAGAAGAAGAATGTGAGTCATAGAAGTGTCGGGTAATATAAGTGTTGTAAGCATTAAAAGCCTTCAAGTGCTGCAGCTGGCCTTAAACTGTTTTGTTGCTTTTTAACTAATTTGTTTTATATTCCTGCGATTGTTTTGGCGTTTATGCGTAGAGAGAAATTTGTATTAATAAGTAATAAATATGTCAACCTGCAAAGAACATAACAAATAAATGTTAATATAGAAATATTTCACTATATTCTTGAAGAAGTTATATATTCTTTGGGGTGGAGCTTACACAACAATAAATTAAATATAAATTAAATAGAATATGACTTGAATTTAAAATCAAAATTAATCTCCAACTGATTATTTCGTATGACAAAGTCGTTCCGCATATTGAGTATCGTTGACCTCTTCCAGATATCCTTAAGATAGGTTAACACGGCAAGTTAAAGTATTTCTTGGGTTTCGTTGTCGATGAGAACTTCTTTTTCAGCTTAAAACTTTTAGAAATAATCCCTTCATATGTTGCAAACATTTTACTAAACTTACTATGCTCCGCTAAATTAAATTTTCCTTGCCTTCATCTGAATCTTGGATCAAATCATGTAAGTTAAATTAAATCAAAATAACGTAAGTTAATTTCTAAATCTTAAAGGAAAATGTATCCAGATGACTTTCGGAGTTAAACCGTTATTTTCCCAAAGCAATCCTGCAGGAAACACCCTTAAAATGTTTCCTTTGAGGGGGGAAATATCTATTAGCTTTTTGTCATTAAGTAGCGCCATCCTTTGGGATTTTATGGGTCGACAGCCCTGCCAATTCTTTCGAAAGTATACATTCAAAATGAGTTGGCAGGACTATTGTCCTTCAAAATCTCGCAGGATGGCGTTATTATCTGACGATAAGCCTACCGATATGACACCATCCCTCGCTATTAACGATATAAACCTTCATGTCCAATTTCCACTCCATGGCTCTCACAGGGATTTTTGCTATATCCTTGCAATGGGGGATATTTTACATATATATACATTAAGAGTACTCGTATTATAGTAAGACCATTATTTTTGGATAGCTGTAAACATTTTTATTGACATTTATCAAACAATGAACTTTATTTATTTGAATTGTTAAAGGTGTTGGAATAAAATCTCATTTTTTCGGTTATATTTGAAAATCTTTTTGGCTTGATAGTAGCTGCCTGTTCCCTTAAAAGAGCGTCCATTTCCTTGAGTTTCAGTGTGTCCAAGTTTTGTCCTAACTCTAAAAGTGTAATATGATTGTCTTTCTCCTTTATCTGAGCTTCGAGAGACGCAATCAGCTTTTTATAATCCTCCTCTTTGTCTTGATAAGATTTTACTTTTATTTCCAAGTTATCAATATTTCTTTGTAACCTTTCTATTGCTGAATTTTCAGAAAACTCGTTTGTTCTTTCCTGCACATATTTCATGGTTTGTACATTTTCATGATTTTTCTGTTGTAACAGCTCTTCTATCTTCTTCGTTGCAACTGTCTGAAAATCAAACTTTTCCTTGTTTTCCGATTTTAAAAGGTTATTGATCATTTTCAGGCCTTCAATTATGTCATTTTTGTCCTTAATTTTATCGTCATATATGGCTATCTTCTCGTTGGCAAGCATTAAATCCATTTCTGACCTTCGTAACTGATTCTCAAGATCAGCATAAATATTAACCGTCTTATCGTCAATCTCATTGCATTTGCAAGAAGTCACAAAGAATTTCTGGCGTTAAAATAATTAATTAAATATTTATGTATATATTTAATAAATAATTTTAATCCGACTTACTTGAAAAAATTCCAAATATTCTGTACTGTCATCGGAATTATAGTACGGCAGAGTGCTTTTACTTCTTTTGTTCATTGCTAATAGAAATTCAATGACTGCTGACTGGTGCCTAGACAAAGGAGAATTCATTATAAGCTTCAACATCTTATCGAGTGTCTGAGTAACAGTTGTAAACTGATTAAAACTGATTAGGCATTGTTTGATTTCAGCTGCGCATTTCCTTTTTTTACCTTGGCCCCCCTCGGTCTTATGTCAAAACATTTCTATTTAAATGTAAATGAATTAATTTGAAAAATGTGATTTTTTCTTTAATTAGAAACGCAGCGGCATTTGCCGAGTGGCAAAAATGAATACAAATTGAATCAATTAGGCGAAATCCGCCTCCGTCTTGAAATGAAAGCCAGAGATAAAGCCTGGGAAAAGCGGGACGATTGGCTCCGACCAAATGCAAATTTATTTATTTTTTCCCCACACTCCCTCTCTCTCTCTCATTCCCTTTGCGAAATCAATGAGCGGCATTTCCATTTCGACGGCGGAAAAGTGGCTGGGAAAACAGGTTAAGTCGAGAGGACACAACGCGGAACCAGGTCCAGCAACAAAGTAGGCAATTAAATTTATTTTATTTCTCGCTCATTTCTTCTTTTTTTGTTTTGTTTTTTTCCTCAGGGGAATTGCGGAAAACGCAGACAACACTTGCGTTTGCTGGGGGAAGGCGGAAGCGGAAGCGATAGGGAAACTCCATGCAAAACTCCCTTCTCCTTCGAAACCCTTACTTTGGCGGAGATAGCGGAAGTGCTTGGCCCTGTTTTTGGGCCCGCCCAGCTGCATATGAAGCCACTTTTATCGATTGGGGTACTGCACTTCGCACTTCTCACTTTGCCTACATATTTAGGCATCGTCCTGCCGGCTGACTTCCACGGCTTGGCTCTTCCACCAACGCAATGTCATTGTCCCCGGGCGACTATTAACCCTTTGATTCCGCTGGAGTGTTACCCTCGATACTATAACATTTCCTGTGTGTAGGCAAGGCCAATGAACCAAATGCAAGGACTTGGCCACATAAACAGTCAACAAATACCCAATTAAAGGCCAATCAATTATTTAGTATTTAAAGTGGCCTCAGGAAATTCTTAGTTAATTAATAAGGAAAAACCTGTTGGTTGAATATTTTGTGGAAATTAGTTTCCGTAATGGAAAGTTTGTGTTGAATTTTATGTATTTAATATTTAACTATTTGTTTATGCCAGTAGCTATGTTCTAAACGTAGCTGCATAATAGTGCACCCTTGAGGACTTTCCCTTAACGATAACGAAAATCCCCTTGAAGCACAGAGAGAAAGCAAAGGTCGAATTTTGCACCACATTCAGCATTTGCCGAGCTTCCGCCACATAAATTCCCTTCAGATGGAGGCCAAAAGGAGTGGAAGGCTAGGGGGTGCTGGTAGCCGGGTATCTCCTACAAGTTCTGTTGGAGTGGAAGCCAAGCAGAAGAGCAGCAGCAAACTACTTCTAATAACAACAATCAACGCTCTCGCCTCGGTTCTTCGGGTTGTTTGGGTGCTGTGTAATTACATGACAGCAACAGCAACAGACAAGAAAAACAACAATAGCAATAACAACAACTTCAACTGCAGCAGCAGCAGCAACATTACGAATTACGATAATAATTTCCATTTCTAATTTCCTTACCACGCAAAAGGCCTTTGCACTTGCCGAGGTTGCCAAGCTGCCAAGCTGCCGGGGCTGGCTGAACGCCACCACCCACCGGCGCCACCCACCAGGCTTCCGGCAACAGCCGGCTAAACAGGCTGCCAGTACACTTGGCCAAAATATGGTAATTATTTTGATAGCAAAATGTACTTTGATAAAGAAGCTCATAGATACAATTTGATGGCCATAAAATTAGCCCAAATATGGTTTTTATTTTGATGGTAATAGATACTTACATAACGAAGCTCTTAGATACAATTATGTGGCTATAAGACACTTAATTTTTGTTGAAGATTTTTAAGATTGAATGGGTATATATGTTGGGATGATGAGGAAGTGGAGGCTTCCCTTTTAAACAGTTGCATTTCCTAGCTGGGGCTTCTCTCTAATACGATTTGCCATAGAGGTACGCTTTTCCTTATTCTTAATGAATATAATAAATATATAATTAACAAAGAATACCAGGAAAATCTTACTTATTGAAAACCTAAGTAACGATAGTTATAAAATATTCTCTTAAAGATACTATATATATTTTGATTTCCTAATGTTCCTTACCTTTCGTTCTGTGTGTTCAACGGAAAGTGTAGGGGGTCTTGGGGATTGTGGCCCAGAGCCGGGGCAGGGCCAGACGTTGGCATAATTTCGATGCAGAAATCTAACAGAATGCAAATGCAATCATTGACTTTTTAGCTTATAACGAAATAAGCGTTGTGTTTATTGGTTGGCTGAACGAGAAGGCACCAGACTCGACGCCTTTCGCCCTTCCTAGCCTCCTTGTGGGAAAATGGCAGAAAATGGGATAACACTGCCCGGCACTGTGGCAAGTGCACTTGTACATTCAAAGCCTCGGCATGGCCACCAAGTGGGTGGTATTGATCGGCCTGCGAGGGTTAGGAGGTTTAAGGGAGTCAGCCTAAGCCTAAGGTTGCACCAGAAATGTGTGGGGCCCAAAATAACGTCAGTCTAGTTGTGATTTGAATGGGAATTCATTTTAAATTTGGTTTCTTTTTTCTATTAGTTTTGTAATTAAAAATGGAATTTAAACTTAATACTACTTTTAAAATTAAGTATAAATTATGCATTTAATTCTTAGTAAATATATAACAATTAGTTTTGTAAGCTTATCAGTATTCTTCAGATTTGTGTAGACTTGTCAAGGGCTAAAGGTATTAACCCTCCGCTTATTTTATTAATTAAAAAATATAGAAAATATGAGCTTATTTACTTTTTAGGGAAATTAATTCTAAATCAAACTAATATAAGATTAGACAGCATTTCCCCAAACAAAGTCGTTTAGTCTAAGCGCTCAAAATACATCATATTCTCCGCACGGGAATTATCGCAGATTTTTCTCAAGCTTCGCGTTGGATTTCAGCTCTCCTTAAATGCAGTTATCTGGTCTGAATCTGCCACAGCAGCGACTGAACGACACAAGAAGAGCTATAGAGTTCAGTATCTTTGGCACACCTCGTCGGTCGGCGGTATCTGGTCGACTTAAATCGGCTGAGCTTGCTCCACATGGCGTTGGCAATCGGGGATATACACTGGTGGCTGTCATCGGGCAGGTGGCAGGATATTTCTCTCGACCTTTTTTTCTTTCGTTTTTCCGACCGCGAAGTGAGTTTTTCTTTTATGCTACCTCTCTGCCACGCCCAGTATCTCTCTGCGGATGTTGTTTTTGTATTTGTAATTTGATAATGCATTTGATTAAGGAAATGAAATTTTTATTAAGGCTGTTTGCTCATTCGCGTCGCTGGCATCGCGCCTTTGCTTTTATGATTTTCCCGGCACTTTGTGTGTTGTGTAGTGTGTGTGTGTGTGTGTGTTGGTTTGCCCTTTTTCCGCATTTTCCTTTTCGTGCAGGGGTTCTGTTTTGTTTTCCCCACTCGAGTGAATTTTACCCTAACCCTGCAGTTTTGTTTTCGCATAATTTCTTTGAGTGCGGTTTGGATCTCGGCAATTTTACGATGCGCCGCAGCCCGAGAAAAGGTGGAAACGGTGTTGGGAAAACGCCGCTTTCCCTTTCTATTATTCAGCTCCGACATTTGCATAGCAATGGTGAAATATATAATTTAATTTTTTCCCTCACAATTCGGATTTTTGCATTGTACTAAATGTATGGCCTATGACTTTGTTAGCCTTTTGTCTGTGACTCTCAGGTGAGTGTGAGTGTGTGTGTCGGTTGTCGGTTTAGTTAATGTGCTGATGGACAGATTGACAGCAAATAAATAATGAAATATGCCCAAAGGGAATCGTAAATAATATAAAATCGGGCATTGTAATTGCATTTAGCCCATAACAAGCCGCACAAAAATGATTGTGTCGCGCGTTCCACATTTTCCCCAGCGGACGCGAGAATTTATCACATTTCTTTTTGTTGTTTTTCCACGGCCTGGGACATGTCACGAAATGCGAGGGGGGCGTTGGGAAAGCCCAGCGTTTCGGCAGAAGAGTGCAATGGAATTCGTATTCAACACCATGGAAAACCCTTCGTGCGCTAACTAAGTGCGCTCATTCAACTCCGAAAAACAAACTTTTGCTATTGTTATTACATTTTTTTTCTCTTGCACTTCTTCACATTTTCGCGCTGACGCTGGTGTGGGAAATCCTCAGCTGGTCATTGACTTTTCCAGCAACTTTCCGCTTGACATTTAACGAGCATGTTAAGTGTTAGAATGAAGCCTACTTTTCTGCGCTGCCCAATCCCCATTTTACCCCGCAGTCCTGTTTACATTATTTCGTTGTTTTTTGTCCTCGGACAACAAAAGTTGCCTCGCCGCGTTATTCATCCCTTCTTAAAGCGGCGACCCTTCGCGGCTGAAATCTGTTAGATTTAAGCCAAGCCGAAGGTCCTCGCCGTAGTGCAAGCAGAGCAACATCGGAATGTGGGTCATTGGCTGTAATGTTGTTTTAAAGAGGTGGCAACATTTATTATTAAAATTTAATCAAGGCGAATTGTTTGTTAAGGAAACCAGATCAATGGGCAGGTGAAGCAATACAGTCACGGCTACTTCAGTTTTTTCTTTCTAAAGAAATGCAATTCGTTTCATTATATTTAAGGGAAATGTTAAAAAATAATAGTAAGTATAAAAGTTGGCATCTATTAAATTTATTCTATGTATTTTTATAATGTTTGCATGGTTTGAGAACTATATATATATACAAGTACAATGTAAGATACAAACTGCTTTCATGTAAGATGTGTATTTTCCCAAGTTTCAGTTAAATAAAATTGGCATTAAATTATATAACATATACTACATGTTAGGAATTATCTTCTGGAACGTACGAATTACTTTGAAAGTAATATTTAAATTGTGAAAAATCAAGAGAAATAAAATGATTAAATTCCAAATAAACCTAAGACAAGTTTGATGTGAAAAGCAACTTGAACTGAAGCTCTAACATGACTTTATCAAGGCACTAAATGCGACAGGGAAATTCCCCCTGCAACCTGTTACAGCAATACTGGGTTTTCCAGCCCCTCGGACTCTCCAACTACCCCTGCAACGCAACCGAGTTGCTACACTCTCTCTCTCTCGGATCGAACTACAACGAGTCGAAGGATAACCAATTGAAAGGACCTCCTGAAAGTGTTCCCATTCAATGGAAAATCGGCTTTCAACTTGACTGATGAGCGACTGAAGAAGTTTCGTAGATTTCAGCGAGGACAAAGGGAAAGTCCAGGGGCGTGTTTGCATTGGACCTACCTCAAAGTCAGTCATTTGGAATAGACAATGGGCCGCAATTACAGGCACGCCGTTCCGTTTGAATTTTTTGGCAAAGGATAGCAATAGCTGGCTGCAGGATGGGTTTAAATGGGGGTTAAGGGTTCCGGCACCATGCGGTGCCATCTAAAGCAAACACACACACACATGGAAAGTTTAGTGCGTTTGAGGCCAGCAACTTTGTGTCATTGTCTCCATCTCGCCAAAGGGTTGGATGGTTGGATTCCGGAAACGGGATCGGCATGCAGCGGATATGGGAAATTATTCACCCTTTGCCGTAGCTCAAGCCGGAAACGAAGCTATCTATGGCATCAGTATCGAGAATCGCTTTCATTTATTTCCCTTTCAGAGCTCCTAGTTCCGAGTTCCTCGCTCCTCGCTCTGCGGTTGCCCACTTGCACCTGGTCGTGCTCTTGCCACTTTGCCACCTGGCCACCAAAAAGGAGGACATGGCCATCGGCGTTGCCAACTAAGCGATTTATAAACGATTTGCCAAACTTCGTTTCGACCTTTTCGGGGCTTTTGTGGCTTTACGGCTGCCACAGGCCCCTGTACCCTGTCTCCTATCCTCTCGGCCTCATCCACCTGCGGTCGAGTGTTAAGTGTTTTTTCCAATTCTGTTTTATTTTTTTTTTTTTTTTAGGATGAGGCTGGGAGTAGGCCAAATATTTGCTAATGAGTTCTGCTCTCCTATTTATATATGTATATGTGCCTGGCTGGGGTGAGCATTTGTGACCTTTTCGGGGCCATCGGAATATATAATATTTACCTATGCAAATGAGAATTTTCGGTTCGGCTCGGTCTACACGTATTGATTTTAAAGCATTGTTGAGTTTGGGTTACTTATTTCGGTTATTTGAATAACGAGATATGAAAATGTGTAATGCTTTAACTACACATCGAATTAAACATATATTTTTATGGATTTTAAGAGGAATAACTAGAATTAAGAGCCGAGTTAAGAGTGTGAGAAAATTCTTAAAAAGTTTAGAAGGCAAAGTATAAAATTTTAGTCATTAAAAGTTACCTAACAAATATATTAAAAGTATACTTTCCCAGTGTAAATGTGTACCTTTTATTATATAAAAATAATTTGTTGTCTTATTTCGTTTAATTAAAAATTACAAAATGGTATTTGGTAGAAGAACTCTTTCAATACAATTATCTTGGTATCTTTATACTTTTTTCTCTATGGGCAACCATGTTTTTTAAATGTTCTTTCTCCCCGGGCCAGCTTTAAATGTCTGGTGTAATTGTCGTTGTCCATCAAAAGTCCTTATTTTTTTTTTTTATGTTATTGCTATTCTGCTCTGTGATTGTTTCCGGGCAAGCGACAAAACACGAATTGCAAATTTCAGCCACGCATCAATGATAGCTCGTCATTGGAATTCAATTTGCATTGTTCATGGGCGCTGGCCAATCCGCCGACAAATGGCCACAATGCTGGTCAGGATGGTGGGAAACCAGGAGCAGGAAGGTGAAGGTGGACCAGTGGCAGGAGTTCCTGTAAAACGGTACTGGTGGTAGCTGGTGCCGGGCTTTCGTCTTTTGGCCTGTTTGTGGTTCTGTTTGCGGTTTTATCGGTGGCCTATGGCTATCAGTTTCCATCAACTCTGCAATATATGTATTAATATATATATTTATTATGCCTGCATATATATAGTATATACGTCCTTAATGTGATTGTAACAGATTTCACTTATATGCTCATAATAATATGTATAGTATATGTAATTAATTTAAATCACTGTTTGCCTCGGTCATCATTATTGCTTTTATTTAAATCGCTCTTTTTTATCTGCTAATTTCGAGTCGTTCTCACTTACACATTATCTAAAGTCATGTTTGTTATATAAAGTTTTAAACGCTTTGCCGGAGAAATTAAAGCTTGGCATATCCTCTTTTTTAGACTTTGACAGCTCCTGTTAGAATACAGAAATAAAAAATTACTGATTATATGAGCTAATGAGTTTCTGGTAATTAGGTCATGTCAAAGTGTGTTAGTTGAGGGGAATTAATTATTCAAACTAATGCACAAATCAAAAAAGGCTTATAAGGGGTTTGTATAATTATGTTCCTTTATTTTAGGTTAAAGTTCTTGTGTGATTTTGGCTTTCCTTGCCAACTTTCCAAGTTCTTTCTGTTTACTATTTCGTAAATACTTAATAATCTGTTTACAGGCCACATAATTTCGAATTCCAATATGAAACTATGCATATTTCCAGCACGTAGCTAAATGAATTTTTGATAAGTGCTTTGGCAGGTGTTGCAAAGCTGGAAAATGCTTAAATGTTGTCGACTTTGCATGCTGGCATGCAGGAAAGTCCCATTGAGCTCGGAGGCATTTTCGGTCAGAGCAAAATCGAATTCCCATGAAGGCATTGCAAATTGATTTTTAATACAATTTAACCGCAAGCGTAAAAACCGCCTGAATTGGTACAGGCAAATGGTTTTTATATACAAGTGTTTTTAAGTATATGTGCATATATATTTGCTGGATCCCCTTTCTGTTCGGGTGTTGTGTTTCTGGAGGATTTATCGCACTTGGTCTGCTTGCCTGACCGGCGCTTTGTTTGCGGCTCAGCTTTGGACTGACATGAAAATCCTGGCAACGCCATTGTACAGGCAAAAAAAAAAGAAGAGGACAGAATAGAAAAGGAAAAACTGCAGCCACATGTTGGAGTTGTCGCATTTTCCCGAGCCTCACCCGCCACACTTTTCGGCCATGTTTCTAATGTATTTTCCAGGCTCAAGTCCCTTTGAGACTCCAGCTCTCCTCCCCACACTTGGATCCTTTTTATTTTTATTTTCGGTATAACCCTTGCCGTTGGCTAACTGCTTGTTTTAATTGCATTTTTGTTGGGCTTGAAAATTGCATGTCATTTGTCACGACGGCCATTCACATTTGCCTAAGCCATATAAATGAGTTGGTCCTGTCCGAAGCGATGAGTTTGGCGGCGGAAATGCAGTTCAAGTTGCTCATTATGCGGATCACATTAAGCCCAACGTCACATAAAGGACGCGTAACCAGCTGAATGGAAATCAAATTTCCATTATCCTGTTTCCTGGCTTATTCGAGGAGCTGACGTAATTTAGGTGTAAGTTTAACACAAATGTGTTGCCACATAGCTTTGGGTAAAGTTTAAACTTAGTGGCTACTCTTTTGACATAAAATAAACTTAACATAATATTAAATAAAAAATAAACTCGCTGAGTTAGTATAATATGATAAATACATACACAAATTAATAATAAACTAAAACTTACCGAGATAAAATTAGAAACTTGACTATATTTATAACTAAAATCATTATTATAATTTTTTAAGAAAAAAAAAAACATCACCAATATTTAATATCTAAAAGCCCTAAGAAGCACGTAAAGTACAGCCAACAGAAAGCCTTAAAATGTCCATTCTACAGCAGGATTATGTTCTTATATATATATACAGATATATCTCCATTTTTACTTTATCATTATTTCCCTTTTAAGCCCAGCTTATCCAAGTCTCAACAGCCACCAGAAATCGTCTGAAAAAGAGGCAAAAACGAAATAAATGCCAATCTATGGCGCTGGAAGAGGCGACCGCATTGCGGGTCCGGCAAATAATTAAATTTATTTCAACTTTTGTCGCTGCCAGCAGAAAGCGACCAAAGCCAGCAAATTTTTAATTTGCATAGGAAAAAAGAGCGGAGAAAGGCGAACGTCGAAGAGAAGGTCACTGCGATTCAACTTCGACAACAACAGAATCGCGGGAATTGCGGGATTAGGGAGGATACCACCGCTAGGATCTCCCCTGTTGTCCTGGCTCTCGTCAAGTGGCAATTAATCAGTTTGGCCAAGTGGACGACACTCGACACTGCAGCAGGGAATCGCTAGGAATCTGGAATGGGAGCAGGAGCGGGAGCAGGAGCAGGAGAAGGAGCTGGAGCAGGAGTCGAAATTTGTCTGACCATATTTATTTGTATTTTCTTTTGCCACTTCCGCTCATTTATATGGCTTCGATTTTTATGGCCCTTCGAGTGTTGCAAGAATATTCCCCCCCTATAGTTTATGGCGGTCGCCGCTCTCACAGCGATTTCTTTTCGTGGCATAAAAATATTTGAGGCCATAAATATGGTGCACAGAATTGGCCTAATTGAGTGTATTACATGTTGGCCAAACCAAATATGGGCCATCCCGAGTGGAATAGTGCGGAGGTCTCTCTTTTGTGGGACCGCCCCCAGTGAGGGAAATTTATTTATTTTTCATTGCCTCATGCTGGCCGGATTTGTAAAGCGAATAAATTCGGCTCAGTGCCAAGGGTAGCTGAACTTTTATGTATTTTTTTATTTTTTTTTGTTGGTGTTGCAAACATTTATTTGAGTAAGGCCTGTTGAGGAAACCCCAGAATCCTTGTGATGTTTTCGGTGATTGATTCAGCAACACTTTTTCGTTGGCCTATTTAAATCGTTTTGGCTGTGATACGAGCGATGGCCCCTCCCAGGTCCTGGAATTCCCCGTGGCTCCTCTTGACCAACAGCCTTTCTTTGGGCCAAAGTTTGTCTTCTTGGTTCTTGGTTCTTTTTTTTCTGGCCCGGTTTGTTTTGTATTTCTTTACTTTCGGACAAGTAATAAATGAATATTGACAGGAGGCGGCCCTGCCATCAAACTTTCAGACTGCCGACATAAAAACTTAACTAATCGCCCAGTTATCGACTTAATGCTCGATTTTTCTTGCCTTTCTTGTGCTAAAAAAAAAAAATGGTGAACGAAGAAAAGGCCCCATTGAAAGGACCTCTGACAGGCGGCACACACGCACACACTCACACGAGTCTAAGTGGCACTTGACAGGACAAGGCGGCAGCAGCAGCAGCAGCAGTGGTGGTGGTGGTGACCTCGAAAAGGAATCAGGAGCCGATGGCGAGCCTTTGAACTGCAAGCCAAGTCAAATGAAAAACTCGCCCGCAGGCGGAGTAGAAATGGCAAATGCTTGCCCCTTGGCCAGCTCAGGACAAAATAAAGGAGAACATAAAATGGAGAGGAGAGGAGAGGAGAGGAGAGGGTGTTTTCCAGGGACTATAAATAAAAATTTGCCCGCTATCGATTTTTGGTCTAAGAGCAGAAAGCGAAACAGAACCCATGAGTGTTTGTCTTTTGCCTTGTTTGCCTTTCGTTTCGTTTTGTTTCGATTCTTGGTTCTTGATGTTTTCAGTCCGCCTCCTGTCTGCCGTTCATATAAGGTCCTGTGTAGGGGGCAGGACCCATATAATGGAGAGAAATTGCCTTTTAATGAGTCGACAATTTCATCTGCGCCGGGCTCTTCAACTTTGACAAGCTTCAATTAATTTATTTCTTTTTTGTTGAACCCTGATGCATGGCTGTTTTTTGATGTTTTTGTTTTTTGTAATTTTTGTTAATTAAATGTCATTATTTTCTATTTAGCCGGGCATGAGCCTGGTATTTTCTAAAGCATTTAACTTTGATATGATGTTTAATTTATATAGAATTGCCTAGGAACAGATAGTCATGGGAATTTGTATTAATAAATATGTATTTTTCTATGCATAATTTGTATAAAGAAATCTCAAAATAAATGATAATGTTATTATATATTATATAAATAATTTGCCTTATTTATTTGTATTTTAGAAGTCACTTTCCGAGTCTTCGGATTCGTCACTGCTTAGATAACCATTAGCGGTTATTGACTCCACCTGCAAATACCATTCGTTGTAGTAGTAAACCTAAAATGAAAAATAAATAAATTGTTAAGAAATAAGTTTGGGGAGTTCCCCAGCCAAAGTTTACCTGACGCAGGCGTTCGAAGTCAACCCAAATACCTCGTAGTAGCAAATAGGGATAGTCCCTAGGATCACGAACAGATTTAAGAGTGTCCAGGAGTTCACCCACTTTTTTTTTTGTTATATAGCCATAATATCGATTGATGACAATCTCTTTCAGCTTAATACATTTCATACAAATCAAATTAATGTAATCAGTTTCATTTTCGTTTGCATAGTGAGTTGAAAATATAGATAGGGTTATTAGATCCTTTAATAATATTAGATATTTTAGGCATTCAATTGAAGCAACACCGATTGTTAGTCGTGATAATGTTTTTATATCAGATAACGCCGCCATTTCATACTTGTCCAGATCCTTGTCAAGTATAAGCAACCACTCAAGATTAGGTAATTTTCGGAGTTCCATAAGGATCTCCCTCATCTCTATTCCTTTTGTATTGCGCAACGAGAGCTCCTTTAGATTCATTAGTAGACCTACATTGTCAATGTCGTGTATATGGTAGAAAAAACACTCCAGATATTTTAATTCTTCGAATTGAGACATAAGCTTAAAGTCCTGAGAAGCAAATGTTAATTTTTGAAGTCCTTTTGGGGATGATAGGGCTAGGGTCCTCAACAGCTCCTCCATAACGTGCTGTGTGTATTCGAAATATATAATCAACCACCGCAATCTTGGCAGTCCGGCCAATGGGGTCAGGTTTAAGATAGGAAAAGTCTTGTATAACTCGGTAAGAAATCTAATTTGAGTGTCTAAGCCGGTTTCATTTGGAATAAAATGCAGGGCCTTAGTATTGATGCGATGCTGGACATTAGAAGAGCTGCTCGGGGGTAAATGGCATCTTTCACAATAGCTAATGTAATGGTTTCCAGTTCTATGGCTCGGTGGGTGTTCCCAATGCATTTTAATAGGTCTCCCCAGTTGCACCCCCACCAAGGATTCTATGCTTGCCAGCTCGACAACCTCTTCGAAAGTAAGTTCTGTTCCATGAATGTTGAGGACTCTTAGTGTTTGATCATTTTTAGAGGCAATCGCTCTGAACAGAGCCTTCAAAGATCCCAGTGGATGGACGAAAATCTCGAGGTACTCAAGCAGATTCAACGCGGACAGATCTTCGATGAATCTGGAACATATGAAACCACACAGGAGTTCTTTCAGGCTACGAATTTTCGCGACCTCTACGACTTCTTCGGGACTGAGAAATGCGACTTCCAATTCCTCCAGAGTGTGTTCTTTCATCAAGGCAAAGCTTTTGAAAAGCGTAACTAAGGATCCGTTTCCGGAGTAGTTAAAGATCACAAGACGTTTTAGGTTGCCTAAATTAAGCAAAGGTGTAAAAATTCTAGCATTTATAGAAATATCCTTTTCGAAAAAGTCTAGAATGATAGTCGCAAAGTCAGTAATATTAATCAATCGAACTTCGCAGTGTTCGGTTCGGATCCGATCCATTCGCTTAAAAAAGTTGATGGTCTGGATGTACCTATCGAGCTGCTGAAGTTTCACTGCGATCATCTGCGGCAATTGATGCAAGTAACACCGGATGTTGATTATGGAAGAATAGGCAGCCAATATGTCAATTTCTTTTTGGGTAATTGGCATGTCTTTTGATAGCTCTATCTTTGAAACTTCCACATGAGGAGCTTTAGTAAAAGTTTCGGGTATTAGCCCAATATTATCCATCGTTATCCAAGCCTCCATATAAAATTGAGAACCATGAATGAGGTCATACCAATTGTATAATTTTTTGTCATCTGGTTCTATTCTCCCAGCTAAAAATGTAGTAATTTCTGTGACATCCTTAGGTGAATAGAATTTCTTTACATCGACTGAAGCACGTATACGATACGTATCGGATTCCAAGACAATCTGTTTTTCTTGGTTTTGGGGACGCATTAAGCGGTAGGTCTTCATCGCATTCCTGTGCCTATGCAAAAGTTGGAAATTTGTGGAACAATCTCTGGGGCAGCATTTGATAGATGTCAATGAGGAAATCTCTGAAATGGAATATAGCTCTTCGTTTGTGATATACACGTTCAGAATGCTTATCTGTTGGATTTTCGATTCTTTTAGGCCTTGAAGAAGCTTCAGCAGGGTACCCTCCTCGGTTTCCCCAAGGAGAGTTAAGTCCTTCAGTTGCGGCAACCGGGCAAGAAGTGCATACTCCGCTGCATCTATGCCATTCTTCATAGAAATAGTTAGGTGTTCCAGATGGTTGCAATAGGGAACGATATCGGACAATCGACCATATATGTCGGCACTAGTTAATATTAGTCGTTGTAAGTTATAATTTCTCTGGCACAACTGGATCAGATCATTGACATCTATTCGGCCATCCAGATGCAGGGTCTCCAGGCCTTCGATTTCCACATTGTCCAAGCTGTAGCCTACAACCTAACCATTACTTCCACTCCCATAGAAAGTACATTAGGCTTCTACTCACCTTTAATAGTGATGCTAAGCTTTCGAACTGTCCTTTTCTCCTTTAGGACATTAAGAAGATCCTCAAACCTATCCAAGTGCTCCGAATAGTATGACTCTGGCTGATAAATCACTCTCACCGATTCCAACTCCTTGTTATCCTTGATGCCATTTAGAAAGGCCGACCAGAACAAATTCCGTTCTCTTATGGACTGGTTTTGCATTTTTTTATATATCATCGCTAGGTTTACATTTATCATTGGGGATATTTGCCGAAATTCTTGCTCTATTATCAGCTCTTCGTAAAGTTTGGGGTCCCATTCTTTAAATGATTTGGTGAAGATCTCGCAGCTGTTCGCAAAGTTCACAAGATCTAGGTACTTTACAAATAAATCTTTGTCGGCATTGGCATACTCGCAATTTTTTTTGATGTGACTAAATATTTTAAACAAACAGTAGGAGTTCAGGCTCTCGATGTTTGATTCACCGAAAGTAAGTTTATCGCTCATGGTTTCTTCTGTGGCACGACCTATCAAGGCGAACGTAAAATTCTGACTAACTGGCAGAAAGCGAAATATGGCCTTATCCGCACTGATAAGCGAAAAAAAATTAAGAGAGCGGCGATGTGCAAATATAATAATCTCATTGCTTTATCTACAACAACACAGTAGAATGAGTGCACTCCGAAAAAATCAAATAAAGTATTTTGCGGTTAAAACTTAAAAAAATTAAAAGCATTGACAACGGGAAGGGATGTTTTCTAAGAGCAGCACAAAGACAGGAAGACAACGAAACGCCTTAAGGTTGCAGCATTATATACTAAGCTTTTGCTATGTAATATTCATGAATTCATGAATACGTGAAATCAGAACTGTGATTATTATTGTAACGTGCAACTATGTTGCATGCAATGGGTTCGGCCAAGACCTGTACTCGCGGGACACGCTTTAATATCCGGCTCTAGCTCGTCGGC